>JAMJEY010000004.1:0-600000 GCA_024713865.1 Morchella sp. 2016-72
CTAACTAACCCTAACTAACCCTAACTAACCCTAACTAACCCTAACTAACCCTAACTAACCCTAACTAACCCTAACTAAGTTGTTGATTTCGAAATATATCCCATGTAAGTGTCGCATGTATGTGTCACTTGTAGGGTGTCACTTGCATGTGTCGCTTGTGTGTGCCTCATATGTGAATCTCGCATAAACGACTTCTGGAGCGGAAATCATTGACCCATTCTACCAGGTCACCTAACGTACAATGGAATGTAGCCAACCATTGCATAAATTCGACGTCCTTTGTTTTTTCTCAAGTTGAATATAACGCGGAAGCCACAACATCAGAGTTTTGAAGAGCGATACCAATCGTCTAAGCGGTATTAGAGCTATCACGATTGCCAGTCATGTGGTGATTAAATTTCTGAAATCCCGATTCCCATTTTTGTGATTTCTAATCACATTTATCACGCAAATATGATGTAAGATTTTGATGAATATGGAGAATTTGAGGATCGTTGAGTTTACCGATATCATTTTGGTCAAGGTACATGAATTTAAACCATTTGTCAGTTACTTCGACACCATCAGTCAATTGACGATAGCGAGGTTGACCGCTAATGGCAACGTAGGGATCAGGGTAATCATCCAGATTGAAAGTATCTTGCCACAGTTTCAATTGAGTGTTTTGAAGTTGGGTAGTTGAAAGCTTAGTGTGAGCCTTATGAAGGATAGGCCCATGTAGACAAAATTTAATTTAGTCTTTAATAAGACTCCAGTAATGAGGTTGGAATAACTATAATAATGATTAGTCAAGAAAAAATGTCATAACAAAATATAAAAATTTATAGAAAACCTACCATAGTTACTGAATTTAAAAATGATTTTGTTAAAGTGTGGTTTTGTTGAAAATACAGTTTTATGATTTTATCTGTATTATGTTAGTAACTAAATTACAAAAGATAATTATATAAAATAATGTGATTATGTAAGGTGATTGTGTAAGGTGATTGTGTAAGGTGATTGTGTAAGATGATTGTGTAAGATGATTGTGTAAGGTGATTATGTAACCATTAGGAGGAGGGGAAAAAACTGGCGTATATACGCCAGTTTTTCTCCCTCTGCCCCCCTGTCAATTTTACATGTACCCATACCCACACCCACACCCACGCTCACACCACACCCACACCCATACCCACTCACACAATGATACTCACTTTTCACGGTCGGAGTGCAAGTTGTTGTTGCAAAAAAGTGGGCGAAGGCCCCCTCTTAAATCAAGTACGACTACCTCAAACCTGTGCCCACCCCATGCCTTCACCTTCAGAAATTTCTAGCACCTTCCTAACACACCCTGAAATCCCATGCTCGCTTAACCACTCCATACAAATTATCCTTGCCACACTCACACCCACACCAAACGCTCCTAAATTCCTGACCCTGAACCTAGTTTTTTTATTTAACCTATTCATTGCCACACCGCTATGATAACTCTGATTGGCAGACTTTGGGATCGGCACCAACTAAGTTACCGAAAATGGAGCTGGCTCCATTTGCGCAAAGCCTCTAATATCACATTATTTTATCCTCCAGAACCAGCCTCGTGCCCCCGCCAGATCACGTGGTGCCAGTGATTGTAACCTAAACTATTCTAGGTTAAAGTAAACCTCATAGGGTGGAGAAACCCTGCAAATAAAAGGTCTGTACTAGAGCAGAGCTGTAGGGGCTAGAGCTTGCGACCCCCACTCTCCCCCCTACGACCCTCACGAGTTACCATGACCTAATTTGATATTCTAAAATGTGGTATAGGGGTTAAAATTAAACTGATTTTCGTGTCGGAGCTAAAATGAACTCCAGAGACCAAAAAGCCCCTAGGTCCGTTGCCTAAGCTATGGACAGTCAAAGCGTTGGGTTGAACTTCGATTAACGGCTTTGTAGGGAAAGAACTGCCTTTGAGGGTTTCTTTGGCAATCGTTCCTGCGCACCAATCAAGTGTCCAGTCGTGAGCCGAAGCTATTATTTTTTGCAAAACCTCTCTAATAATATATATATATCCTGAGTCTATTGGTACAGTGGATCGGAGGGATCTAATCCAAGTACGGGTAGATAGACGAGCATATACATCCCTTCCACCACCAAGCTTAGTCGTCGGCTAAATTGAACAACTCAACTTACATGTATGTATTTATCTTTCGGTACTGAATCTAGTGAATTACCGAATATGAAAAATAGAAAGCTGCCACGAAACCGATCGCACCGCTCAGTTTCTCGACTATCATATACGCATACATGTACCCTTCTCATCAGCGCGTTCCCGGTCCCTTTCATACTTTCAATGACTTATATTTGTTACCAGTGAGGTGGGGACTTGAGGACTGCCTGTGCTCCCCGTCCGTTGGACCACCGGGAGTATCTCGTCCTGTCCCCATAATGTTTTGGGCTTCACCGACAGCATTCATGGTACATACGGATCCTGCCAGGTACGGCACGCGCCAACGTCCCCTAGAATGTCGCCAAGCCCGCCTTTCTGTGGATGAGAAAATACAAACAAATCACCTCTACCCCGCTATCCGCCATTTATTAGTCGGTAGACAGAGACTACCACAAACACAGCAACTAAGGCAAGAATAATATCAAGGTGAGTCCGTTTTAATGTTATAATATCTCGCTCTGACTGGCTAGAGAGTTGAAGATTGACTTGCTACTAGTAGATTCACTTTCTCATACACGATAGCGAGCAACATCGATCAACAACCATGAGTTCTCTCAGCAGTACTTTGCCATCCCCCTCTGCGCTCATGGCGGTGAATGTTCACTAACAGACTAATTTTTGTAACAGAATTTATTTACGTTTACGCAAACCCCTTGAGCACTTTTGCTGCTGCTGCCATGGGTTCAGCAACCGTCATGTGGCAAGCCAGAACTGGCTACAAGGATTTGAAGGGTGACCTGAACCATATCAAGGGTGACCTGAACCATATCAAGAGTAACCTGAACCATATCAAGGGTGACTCGAACCATATCAAGGGTGACCTGAACCATATCAAGGGTGACCTGAATCATATCAAGGATGGCCTAGATCATGTCAAGACAGAACTCCACGAGACCAAGCTCCATCTGGAGGTCATCGATACGGAACTAGGCATCATGAACGGCAACATCCTGTCAACACTGAAGGCGGCGGAGGCAGCATTCAAAGGAAATCCAGCCGAATTGAACAAACTTGTGGCTAGGATTGAAGAATGCCAGAAGTCTGGTGACAAGTGCTGTTGGGAGATGAGGTGGTGAGAAACCTGGCCTAGCTACATGTTTATCAGCTTTGACAGTGTTCCTCTATTATAGTTTGGCTGCGCCTACTGCTTGTACTGGTAGCCTTGGGTGTAAGGAGTAAGCGAGAAACCGTCCGACGGTCTTTATGGAATCTAGTGTGATTAACATGGTTCTCTTTCTTCTTCCTATTTTTTTTTCTTCCTCCTTTTTTTTTTCAGTCTGGTGTTTGCGGGGTGTTCAGAATGGTCGAGCGAATCGGCCTTTGTCTTTTCCCTTGTGTGCTAAAGATGTAGCAATAAAGACCCGATTGATAGCTACAGTCGTTCACCTACTGAGTGCTAGGGCACCGAGCACCGAAGATAGGATAGGAAGTATGCGTTTAAAGACACCGAAAACCGCTTCAATTCCATTATAATACGCAACCCGGCACGCAGCAGATTGAACCGCTCTTCCACGGTCTGTGGTCTGTAATCAATTGGGTATAAGAATCATAACTTGTGACGGAACCACCTTTCCATACGTCTGATTTCACCTGTCTTTCTCCCAAAGATGATGTCTCACACTACGATATGGTGTAATGAAACCCTGTCGCGAAACGTGCTCCGCATCAGCTAGATACCAGTATTTCCATGGCACGCATGCACCGCACGTGCAACCACATCCCACGGCACAACCCATGACGCCTCACCATGGCGCCCCAGAACTCGTACTATCAATCACAGCATATCACTGGTGCCAAAACCCGCCACAGATCATTGCTAACCGTGCCCTGCATTATGTTATGTCAGATCCCGCCCATCCGGTTATCTGGCATGGCAAGATGGTGCCTGGACATCACTGGGTGTCGAAAGTATCACCACCCCAAAGATACCTGTGCGTGCTGATATCCGGAATCCGTAAACGTAGCAATAGGCCTTTAAAGGTTAGAAACGGAACATTGCGTAATTCACCATGGTCTCTGGCATCGGATGGTCTGTAAGGAGTTGTTGACCTTTGTGAGCGGGTATCCCACTGGATTGCGTCGGGGAAGGTGGCAGGTGGAGCAGAAGAGAGGGGTATGAGACCCGCTGATAACTAGCTCTGCCATGGTAGCATCCGGTCCCTCCAGGGACAGAAAGCGACTCTCGGCTGAACCACCGGGTGGAGTCGTGCTCATCTCAAGCGCACCTAGAACTGAAGATGAGTTATGACTGATTGTGTGCAACTGGGTCCGGGGGATATATGTCCTGTCTGGTCCAGTGGGACGAGAGGCATGGCCGCCCGAGTATATGTGTGCATAAATCAATCTGTCCCAGTGCTCGTATGTTCTTTCATGCATCGAGTCGAGCCAATTCTTGTGGTACAAAATAGGATTTGGGGGTTCCTTCGTGATAAGACCATTTTGATGATGCAAAATATAGTCTTAGAAAACTGTCGGGTCCGGACTGAATTGCAAGCTTGATGACCAGCCACCCGTCGCGCAGACAGGCAGCATATCAGTTCCTGCATCAACTCCTGTTGGCGTTGACCTCTCCAACAGCGTTATGATTGAACCACTGAACAAATTGTTACTCCGCAATGTCTGCCCTTCTGTCATCCAGACCGTAATATTCTGTACCTGGCGATAAATAGTTGAAACCTCTGCTTCTACTACGGGCAACAAGTCCCGATTACTCCTCAGCTCGCCATCTAAGCTTCCCGGGGCAACGTCTAAATAGCACCATGGTGGTCGCAAGGGATCACCGCCCCCACTCGAAGAATTGCAGGATTCCTTCTTTCCTGCCCGGCACACCGTATACGTATTGGATTCGATGCTGGAGAGGTCCGCGATAAACATATTATCTGCGCCCTGAAACCTGGCCTTGGTTTGGCTCATATTCTTATAATTATTAACCGACCAATAGGCACAGAGTCTGCCGAGTACCAGACACCAGTGAATGTGGTACCGCCAGTGGTCCAGTTGGAGTCGAGACCATGGCCGGGGACTGTAGTGGTGTTGATCGAAAGGCTGTTCTGGCCATCGTGGAAGTTATGATGGACGCTGTTCTGTAATCGCATCACTACATCCACTTTATGCCAGTAATTTGGAGGGAAATAGCGATATAAATAGCTATATGCAACCCAATTTGAACTGTCGGTCATGGGATCCAAACCGTAGCTCAGATAGGGGTCAATCAGTATATGTGGCGGATGCACCCCCACGCGCTTCAATGGTCCCGTTGATACTCAGATGCATTTTGTAGAACCAGTCCTGGCTGGGTGTCATCAGCACCGCGCTGGCTGGCCCGACAGCGAGGACAGGAAGATGCCCACGAAGAGGAAAACCAATAAGGGTAGCAAGCTCTTCCCTAAGTGCTTCTGTTCAACGAGGCAGCAGCGTACGGCCACCCAAAACTCTTTTGAGATGAGTAGTGAAAGGTTCAAGAATACGGTATCGGCGCCTAAAAGCCCTAGAAGTTCGGCATGGCCTATGAGACACGACTGGATGCACTGCCGTCCGATGTTGGAAAAAGACTGGTGATGATGAGAATCTCATGTAGCTTTGGTGCGAGCTACAGTCGCGCAATGATATTTCTGCTCTGCCACAGAGTCTTGCCGACTTCCGAACCGATGTAGTATTCGGAAAGGTTCATGCAGAACAGTGCCCCTGTGCCGACGCATGAGACGAGTCATGACCACTGGGACATGCCACCAGAGACGTCTGGGAAAGGGGATTGAAGATATGGGTTCTGTTTTCTACTCCTGGGCCGTCATGGAAGGGTCCCTCACTGTACTATGGTTGCAGACTACTATGTTAGCTATATAGGGAATGTACCCTATATGGCAGAGTGTTTGGCATAAATTGAGGCTCAAGGATGTTTCTGATACAGGGCTCTACCCCCCGTCGTGTGGTAGGATGTATCTGGCAGCTGGTTACACTTGATGAAATGGTAGATTAGCTTTAAAAGCTGGACGGGTGGGGTGAAATCTAGGAATAAGGATTAAGCACATACAAACATATATATATACGTAGAAAATGTGAATAAGCTCAGCTGGGTCTTTGCTTTGGGAGAGAATCAAGATGCTGGTAAATTTGGTGCTCATGCAGAGATCGCGGCTTTCACCCAAACCCCACCCGCCGGAGAGTCTGTTTTCCACCCCAGCCCACCAGTACTATAGATATCGATCGGGGTGTGTTAGCCAAACTTTTGTTCCAGTGGTCCGGTATCTTGGCTGTTGATCGACTAGATATAAGGGCGCTCACTGCGGTATTATTCCTGCACATGCAGGAGTATAAGAATTAGCATGAATACAGTGATTTTGCCAACACCCTCTGAATCTAAATATTTAGTTCTTGGCGATAGATTTTGGTGTGAAAGTCCCGCCAAGGACTCAAAATTTGAGCTCAAAATTTGAAACACAGGGACTGGCCAGATCACTCTAATACAAACAAAAAACCGTTAACACCCTGGGATGGAAAGGTATCCTGCTGCATGTGCTCTGGTGCCCAGTCCAGTTCGAAAGCGTAATGACTTGAAAGTGACACATCAACCGTGACAAGACAACACAGTCTTGCTTAAACGCATGCATACGGTCCCCGGGTCTAGTGCTGTGTTCTCAGCAACCTACCCCCGGCATCCTAATGATAGGTCTGCCATTGGACCGGATACCTACCAGCCACCAGACAGTATCTGCCTTCACCCCGTGGGTGGCTGTGTGTAGGGTACATGTATTCTGGACTGGAGTAGTATAGGTGGGGTTAGGCCCTGGGTGGTTACTCTAGGAATTGGTCAATTTCAAACTACCACCCGTACACCCCACAACCCCACCATGGCAGTCTGGGTATGCAATGAATAGCTGAATGAGGTTACAACCCCCGGCCTAGGCCTATAACCCTGTAAGTACAGACTAACGCCCTTGACTATAGATACCCCCACATTCAACTTCGAGCATGACCAGAACCCACCCCTCTCCGATTGTGATCACTACGGGTAGGGCCACCGGCCGCAAACATGACTATATCCTGACCCAAATCGGAACACTGCCTATTGAACTGACGTTTCGGTATGGCACAACCTATTCACCAATGGGTATCATAACAGGAATGAGTGGCCCGCCCATGGACAGTGGGTAAAAAGGGGACCGATTCAATGACACTTTGAATACAACATGTATTGAGCTACGCTGCTATACTAATAAAAGAGACAATAAGGTACAGCCTATGAAGGAAATATAAATGCGCTGCTAAATACCAGATTATGAGAGTAGAGTATGATACATAGATGCATTGAATAAAACAATAAGGATATTAGACCTTCTTTGCCCGTACTCTCCTCGAGTTATCTGTACTATCCAATCTTTTCCTCTTACATCCCGCTTCCCTCTCAACCTACTCAATGCCCTCTAATCTACTCCCTTCTTTCCTCGCACTTGCTGTATCAGTTACAATAGTATCGATAGGATGATTTTGAATAACAGCAGATTGATCTGTGGTAGGTGAGGGAATTATATTTGACCGGAGATATATAGAATCAAATAAAATATCATCCTCTATGACTTGTATTAGTAATTGACTTGAAAGAGAATAGGATATAAATATACCATCTGGAGACCGGTGAATGGTTTCTTCATCTGATCCTTTGATATCTGTAGCTCCACCCTGCGAGTCATCAGAGAATGACAGGAGATCATCGTCTTCATTATTGCATTTCTTTTCTTTCCCTTTCCCAGTAGAATGACAATCAATACTACAAAGGGATTTAGACTTAAAGCAAGGACAGCGTTGGGTCCTGCATTCGGATTTACAGTTATAGTGTGTAGTACCCTGAATAAAGTTAGAAGGATTAGAAAAATATTAAAGGGTAATACTAACCCTTTGATATCGTTGATTATCTATATACTTCGCAGCTTTTCTAATTGATATTGATTGTGACCCGGCGCCCTTTTGGGGTTTAAAATTTACTGTGTTTGGTATTGACTCCAACTCGCCTGACGCACATGATCTGTTAATTATCCCGTACTCTGACAATAATGTAAATGAGTTTTCGGACTTGGAAGCTCCTATAATCCGGCATATCAATCGTTTGATACTGGTAGAAAGCCTATCAGCCCGTGGAATCCTTAGGGTCACCATATCACCTGTTTTGAAGTTTGGTATTTTCGATTTTTGTAGGTCTCTACGGATCATTGAGCTTCTAGCTTTTGAGGTAGATGCTCTCACCTCTTTATGAAGGGAATCCCTGGATGTTTCCAGTATCAATACGGTATCTGATTCACGTAGTGCAGGCTCAGGAATTCCCAACAACTGCGGATCGATTGGAATATCTGCGGAGCTATGAAAATCACTAAAAATATAAGATAATTATCAACTTAATAACTATGATTGACAGTCAAGAATGGCTGATACTACATACGTAATATACTCCTCGGGAATTGATGCAGTTTGACGCTCTGTAGGGAGGAGTCTCTGCCCATATGGCCGTTGGCCAAAGACAATTTCGAATGGTGCTTTCTGAGTAACTGAATGGCGTTGAGTATTCATAGCCAATATAGTTTCGGTAAACCCCTTTGACCACTCCATAGACTGATTATCTTGCATCCAAGCTCCGAGCTTGTCCTTCAATACACTGTTTCCTTGTTCGACAAGACCTTGACTTTGTGGGTGACGTGCACGACCATTAATGATCTAAGTTATTTTAAGAATTTGTTAATCAACAATATATATCATAAGATAATCAGGTAATATACCTGAATTCCATATTCCCTTAATAGAAGCAATAGTGCTCCTTTGAATTCTGATCCATTATCACACTGTAGTATACGAGGAGGTCCAAGATGAGAGATCCAGCTTGTAAATACTCGACAAACACTCTCACTATGCTTTGTTTCCAAAGGATAGGCTTGTGAGTATTTGCTGAAGTGGTCTTTGATATGACAAATCCACTTATATATTCCGTCTGGATGTGAGGTCATGTCGATTAAATCTACTTGAATGCGTTCGAAGAGTTTAGTGACAACAATCGGTTTCATCGGAGTAGTCTTTGTCTGTATCTTTTTGGTCGTACATGTAGAACAGTGGTTCAAGATCCATTCAATTTCCTGCCGAGTAATACCATAATAGTCTTGATCCAGCTCTGGAAAGGTCTTTCTTCTACCAACATGACCAAGATTGATATGAGCCTTAATCACCAGATCTAATACATCCAAATCCGTAACCACAAGCCTACCATGTCCATTTTTTCGTTTTGCCCTTACTGCACCATCCACAAGCTCATATTTCACTTTCACTTCATGTTTTAGCCTCCTAGCTTGCTCACCTTCCAACTGTGATATCCCTAATAGGACTTCTCGAATGTTCTGTAGTTTATCAGGTTTAGGACAGGAATGGTTCTTGTTGGCAGGACTGAGTAAACGAAGATACCATGCTCTTTTTGCCGCATCTGAAAATGGTAATTGAAATGTTGAATCCGATTCAGAAGGTAAGCCAGTACCGGAAGCTGCTCGAGACATTTTGGCAGATTGATTCAAATATATTCTCAATAATTGAAGGATTACCGTTCAGTTGAATCATGTAGTCTGAATAGTAAGGATAGTTACCTCTAGGCGGAATCATCGCCTCTATATACCTTTAGGAAATGGATAAACCCAGTAGTATAACAGGTAGCATTAACCCAAAACAGACCATTCCGCTCTTCACATATACACAATATCTATGATATCATGACTCTTCCTCATACATCCTCATTATGACTCAATTACTCTAATACTCATATTCTACATGTACCTCTATGATAGCGTCATTATACATAGCAGAATATCATAATGGAAATATGAGTAATGAGAACCATACATACTCGCAAATCAATCCTCCTTAGTAGAGTGGCAAAGAAAGTAAGTTGCTTCGTCTGACTCAATTATATCAGAGTATGACATATCAGTATCTGATATCAGATCTGTATCCTCTCGTCCCTTGTTATCATTGATACAGAACATAAAAAGCAAGACTTCCGGGTTGGTGTTGTAAGCCCATACGTTGTATATGATCTATGGGTAACCCAAATGGCAGAGGATGCCCACCAGTGAATAGGTTGGGATATCTGTTGATATCAGTGCAATGGGATGGCCTATATTAGGATGTCCATCAATAGGGAGTGGCGGGCGAATGGGTCAGAGCAACTACAACACACCATCAGTCTGTGCTTTCCCGGCAATGGTAGCTGCGCCGCTCACCCCTGAACCACAGCCTATTACTCGCAAGCCCAGCCCGCCACTACTTTATCACGTCACTCGTACCTTCTAAGCCCCCACCAGAACAAGCATGAGTCCTAGAATTAGAGCCACCAGTATGACAGCACCGCCAGTAGTAGCGAATCCACCACGAATGTTATTTAGTATCACGAAAACATCTCCCAAGGACTGGCACCACGATCCAGGTGTGAGGCCTGATCGGTGACCACAACGTCCAGAAGCACAACCACAACCACAACCGCCATCAAGAATCATGCCCGCCTAGCTCTCTTTGCTTCTTTGCTCTCTGGGCCAGATTTAGTTTCACTATATGTTACTCTCCTACCCTCACCAGCGTTCCAGGTGTCTCTGTTGCCAACAGGAGATCAACCCATTGCTGTTTCTCCTTCTTACTGTAGTTATAGTGGCGTCGCCACCCTAGCGCCACAGAGTTATCACCGCTGCCTCAATGCACCATACCAGCAGCAGGGAAATCAGAATGTTGACCAGGCACACTAGTGATGTGAATGGGAAGACTGCGCCTGATGACCGTCATGTCCCGCACCGTGCGGCTGGCGTAATGTTGCTGAAATATAAGCAGAGTCATACCCGCCCACCAGCTATGTGAATCCGATATTTGTCTCCCTGGTGGTTCTAGTCGGCCAGGAACTGGCGTTGACCAGCGGTAATTCCGAGCGATGTGAGGTGCTCCTGGCGCGGCGAGCACTCCGCGGGCGTTCAGCCACAAAGTTTAATAACTTAGAAGCCCTCCGTGAGGTTACGTATACGACCTAGTTCTAGGTATCAGTGACCCTTGCTATCGTTATAATTGATCCCGACGGAGCCGGCAGACAAAAGTGGATGGTCAGCCTTTCCAGCAACACCTGTGTATTCCATCACCCGTAACAGAGGGCTTTAGAGCCCTCACCAGTAGTCGATGGTGTCCCGTTCTCAGCCATATATTCTCAGATCGACCTCAGGACTCATCAACATCATTCTTAATGCGTAGAGCGCAGACTTATATCGTTTCATGAGCGATGGGTTACAGGAGAGGACTATAGTCAAAAGGGGTCAGGTCCAAGCTATGAGGCATGGGAGAGGCGGTGCGTGGTGCACGGTCGCCTGGCGGGGCAATAGGGCTCTGAAGTTTCCTTGCACTCCTACATGTCCTCACACTCTATCCATACAACTAAGGAAAACAGGAGTCAGAGAACTTTATCGGACGCAACTACATCCCGGGCCTACCTCGACATCCTTGAAAGGAGAGAAGAAACCACTAGGTTTCTAGCACACCATTGGAGACATATGTACAATTGAAACGCTCTCGCGATAGGTTGATAGACGATTAAGCACCCCTTATTGACCTATTTTAAATCTATAAGCCCCGACAGCTTCAGTTGATGATTTAACCAGCAAGGTTGCCCTCGTAGAGAGCTACATTCAACGCCCAGCAATCTGGGACTGGTTATGGTGGCACATGAGTGGACCTTGCCTGATTTACTGTACATATGGTAGTGAAGGTGGTCTGCCCATACACCTCAATGACATCATATGTAAATGCAAAAATTCATTTATAGCTCCCCGGTGCAGGGGAAACGCTAAGAGATATTATGCAATGCATATTTATCAGACTCTTAGTGGTACTACTAATGGGTTGATAACGTTCATCGATGCTATGTAGGAAGCTGCCAATAAGCGCAGAATCGAGATATTGTTGGATTTCATATAGCACTCCTAAAGCTGCCCCCCCCCCCCTCCCCGGGGAGATGATCATAACACAATGTAATCGGGGGTCTAACTTCCTATATTTGTACGCCATCACGCTTAGTCAATGCCCATTTGACCTGCATCGACCCCGCATACCACATGAGGACAGCATCCTCCCGGTAACCTGACCTCAACCTAACGTACTGTCCGACCGCCTGAATATCCTCCCCAGCCACGGTAGAGCGCTAGTTTTAGCAACAACCATACTCGCTCAGATTTGAGCCACCCACCCTAAGAACCGCCACCAAGAACTAAGTATTTGGACGCGGGGGTTACGGGTACTTCGGTTGCCAAAACGGTCTACTGTCATGAGTATAGAGGTTCCCTAGAAACAAAGTCAGTGACCAAAAGTCTACAAGACTAGACCATTGTCTCGAGATTTTAAGACCTAGTCCAAATAATACCAGACAAGACGAGACCTTCCCAAGTCTCGTCTTGTCTCGTCTTGTCTCGTCCCCATCACCTATTGGGAGGCAACACATTCCTTAATTGTAGCCATAAAAGATTGATATTCGTGATGAGGTATCCTCTATCATTAACCTTGTCACCCTTTTAGTGTACCCTTAAGAGCTTTCATACATTATCTATGGCCATCGTCGCTTGTGGCCTCAAATTCCACCCCAAGTTCCCAGCAAGACACAACAACCCCCACGTCATACAGAGAACAGCTGGGAACAGGTGCGATTGTCGGAATCGTCCTTGGAGTGGTTACCCTACTGGCCCTTGTTTCCATACTAGTGGTGCTGATATACAAACGGCGACGAAGAGCAGAGACTCAGCCAAGTCTTCCGGCCCAGGCCGCGGAAAGCGAGTAAAGATCGAGTGGGATGGCGGGGGGGCCAGTTGAAGATGCTGGCTGACTGAGCCTGGACGGTTGGGAAAGGAGTGAAACGCGTGAGAATTGAAAGGTTGGGGATGTAACATGGTTTGTTTGAGCAGTGGCTGGGCGGTAAAGTCTGTAAAACTTCAGTCAAGACCGACGGCCAGCATTGAATGCTATATACACTAGCAGTGGGCCACCCCGCGACCGAGACTTGTTGCAAATTTGAGGAATAAACATTTACAATTTAGCTACAAAATTTAAATAAACAGCTTGAATGAAGAAAAGGAAAGGGGATAGGAATGGAAAATACGAATTGGGACAAAGAAAAAATATCATATTCCCACGACAACCAACCACTCCGTACCTCTAGGTCGTTTTCTAAATTATAATGATATTGCGATAACCCACGTTACGGGAGGGGGAAATGTACTTATCATGCTATTCCATTCAATTTTCCCTTCCCAGGGATCCTATTCCTCAACTATCTGCTATACCGTGAATCTATATCAATGGTTTAGTGGATTGTTAGTAGCTAGAATGAAAATTGATCATTATCGTTCTTTCAGAATCCTTCCAATGACCCTGCTAATTACTCTTATTTTGTGAGTTAAAAGCCCCATTCAGATGTTAGTAGCAATCTCTGAGCAACAGAGGGACTTACCGGATCGCGATAGTACCTGTGTGTATATATACACTATTGTATTCTTGGGGCATCTTCCCTCTCCTTGCAGCCCGATCAAGTCGGCTACATTTGTAGCCCTCAATAATACAATGAATCGTTATCATGGAGTTCAACAGGACAAAAGACAAAGGAAGCCAAGGTACACAGCTAGGATGGAGAGAAGACTGAAATTTAAAGGAAATTAAAATATCAAGTGGTATAGTTGGCCTTACTTGGATAATAGGAGCGTTTCGCCGGTAACTAACGATTCTAAGATCGTATATTGCTAAGGGAGAGTCCTCTATATATGCCAAATGAAATACATGATCATTAAGTTCTCGAATGTGATCTCCTGCCCCCAGGGATCAACAACGCCCCAATGGCTGATGGGGTAATGCATAACATAATCTTTCCCTTGGAACAAAAATCATTGCAGATATCATCATAGGGAAATATTTTTCCAGTAACTGGAGGCTCTTAAACAAAGAATTGAGCCGACCCAACATCCCCAATATCCTGAATAACTTTCTTGGGCCACTGTGCAGTCGTTCTTAAAGCAATGGGTTGATAGTGAGACAGGCTTGATTACAAATGGCAGCTTTTCGCGCTAATAGTCAGTCAAGGGAGAAGGCCAACCGGCACGCCCCCATTATTTCAATTGGTTTTTACTGGCTCATTCGCCATGTAACCTCGCTGACAATTGTTCCATGAAGGATTGTAACTGGCCGAAGTTGAGCAGCAACAGTATTTCTTGTAGGATTCTTGACTCTAGGTCAAAGTAATAACGCAGTGCCACTGCAATTATCTCGTTCCCACCTGTCCGGCCCTAACTAACGGTATAGGGATGGAATCAAAGGCTATTGGGAATCCTACTCACGTTGGTAAGAACCTCTGCAATCGAGCAAGTAATATAATTCAAGTCCTCATATAATCACAAGTCCGAAAGAAGGGAATACACCAGCAACTTCTTAAATTACATGGTGTACCATGGTGAGAAGGCAGATCATGTGGGGGAGGTTAGTTACGAGGGTTCTAGTGGGCGCAGGGGGTCAACATACTAAAGGTCAAATCGGTAATTTACTATAAGTATCCTTATTCATTTATTGAATTCTCTGAAGGGAGTAGTAGGACGCGAGGAAATGGGGATGGGGCAATATCAATGATGATAATAGATAGAAACTAGCGCTTAAACAAACTTCATAAGTAGATATCCTGCCATGAAACCACCCCTTATGAACAGGAGACTAAAAGTCCTTAGGGGCGAATCCGCCGAACCAACCGCTGACACTACCATCCTGCCTAAAGT
Organism: Morchella sp. 2016-72; assembly: GCA_024713865.1. Lineage (NCBI taxonomy): Eukaryota > Fungi > Ascomycota > Pezizomycetes > Pezizales > Morchellaceae > Morchella > Morchella sp. 2016-72. The sequence goes on from JAMJEY010000004.1 coordinate 14,989, forward strand.
TGTGCTCACACGGCATGATGCCTGAGGAAAACGAGGCTGATTGTGACTGCCCTCTCCGTCGTGGTAAAGAGGAGGCGGGGGGACCTCCTTCTCACTAAAGAAAACTGGACTATGTACTATCCTACCCTTCCTTAATTTACTCACCATACTTGCACGACCTTGGAATTCGAAACACTCGCCAAAGATATGGATATTCGCATAACTGTGAAGGGTGATATCTTACTCAAAGAGGTGAACAAATAATGAAGTGCAATGGTTGCGCGAAGGGTGAGAGTATAGCAAAGAGTTACTGATTGCAGTGAGTTCTAGAGACAGTGGTTCGCTCTACTCTAGATATACATGATTTCTAAATCCACGTGATCCTTGATTACCTAATCATCCTTCTTCCACATATCACATGACATATCCGGTACACTCCACAAGGAGCCTTCGGCCTCAGGAGACTCGCTCGAAGAGTTGCGTATATTAAGATCATCCTGTGGTGCGTTTGAGTTTGTCGCCTCCGTGTATCCTAAGAAGATGTTTCTTCAAGATGCGCTCTTGTCTGAACAGTTGTTTGCACTCTGGGCACTGGATTGATGCTGGTTGATGTGCTTTTCGTATGTGGCCCCTAGACGAACATCAGCTCAGGTTCCACCATCGACGAATACGACTGTCTCCATTGCTTACTTCAGCTCGGACAAATACTTGAAGGGCCGCGAGGACGTGCACCCGGGATACATGCAGGAAAATCCTTCCGCCAGGCTACTGACTGTGAGATCGGCCGGGCTACTGGTTGTGGTAAAGTCAATCGAAGGTACCCAACCCCGGTCCCCTGCCTCATTCCTTGTGCTCACCATGCTAGAGATGTGGAAGCATCTAATATCTCCAGTGTATCTTGGTCGGGGAACGGCAGTACGGCCATGTCTGCCGGGTATCCCGCGCACGCAAACGTGGGCAACGCCTTGGCCTCGCACGGGTACTGTCCGACAAGCGGTGCCGGTGGAGGTCAAAGGCAATCCAGCTGCCAGTCTGTTGGGTGGCTGTCAGGAGCATACAACTCTGCCAATCCGGTGTCGGCTGCAAGCGCCAACGGTCTCCGCGACTCCGATAACCAAGAATACCGCAATGTTTCGGGCGCTGTCGCCCGGCTCTCTGGATCAGCCATCAAGAGGACTCTCACGACCTCTACCGCTTCCATGCTGGCCCCGGACTGTGCCAACGCCCCCACGGGCAGAGGTAGCTGAGCCTGGCAGTACCCCATCAGCTGAACCATATCCGTTCCAGTGGGCTCCTGATGGCAATCCAGCCCCGAAACCTCATCCAGCATCTCGTCCGGATCCGGATCCGGTAACTTTCTCGCAAACGGTAGTTGTAACGACAGCAACTCGTGTATCACGCATCCCGCTGCCCACAGATCAACGGCGGGCCCAAAGAAGGGGCGCCGCCCCCTCGGGGGTAACCAGACCCCCAGGATCTCCGGCGCGACGTACCCCGAGGTGCCGATGCGGGTACGGCACTCGGTGCCCAAGAGAATCTTGGATGCGCCAAAGTCGGTTATCTTGACGCGGATTGGGTCTAGAGCGGCAACGAGAATGTTCTTGGTAAATCGTCGGATTAGCAGAGGTCCGGCGAAGACAGCGGTCTGGGGCAGTGAGGGGGGGAGGGGGAGAGGGGGCCGTCTTTACCTGGGGCTTCAAGTCCCTGTGGCAGATCTGCCTCTCGTGCAACACCTTTAGAGCCTCGAGCAGCTGCCTCGATAACGCCTTGCAAGTCTCCTCTGGCGGCGGTGAGCTCCCACACGCCTTCAAGTAGGCGCCGAGATCGCCATCCACGACGAACTCCATAGCGATGTAGAGATAGTCCTTATCCTCGTACCATCCAAAAAACTCTACAAAGAGGTCCCGACGCTTCCCGAAGGTCAGCAGTGGTCCCGATTAGAGCAAAAGGGGGGGGGGGGTGGCCTTGCTTACATCCGAGACCTTTGATAGTGCTGCAACCTCCTTGGTATAGCTGTAAGAGTTAAATACCTGCTTCACGGCACGGACAAGGCCAGACGGGCCGGTCTGGAGCACCACGGTGCCATTGGCACCGCGCCCGATGACGCGCGTGGTAGTCCAGACGGTGATGGTAGTTCTGTGGCCGGGACAATGTGCGGTATGATGCACGGAGGAGTTATCGGGCGGAAAGGTCGTTTCGAGGTAGTAGCGGGAGGACTCCATGAAGGCACTAAGGTTTTTGCGGGGCGGAGGGGAGGACGGGCGGAGGGGTGGACCGGGCGGAGGGGAGTACGGGTGAGGTTAACTCTCGATGCCGTATCGTGGCAGTGCGTCTTTGGCCCTGTCTCGCGCCCAGCCAAATTACTTGGCACCAAGGTCTGTATGTACCTACATATCTGTGGTGTCTCAGAAGAACGAGCCCGGGTTTAATGCGCAATAACTGGTGGCAAGATGTAGATTGAACCTCTTGAACTCGCGCTGCTCCTCTGAGAATAGACAATACCCCCTGGCTATAGTTAGGTTGTTATTTGTACCCGGAACACATACAGCTTGATCACTGACTCTAACTACCGTACGTTTGCTGCCATGGAAACGGAAAGGGCGCTTCTTAGATCCTCAGTGATAACTTTCCATGGTTAACTGTTCCCTGGTTTGTAGCTAACTGATGATAAGTATTCCATGTAGCATATATATCACTTGGTTAATATTCTACAGTAACTAACTGGGCCTCTTTCGCTCATTAATTGATAATAGGTGAGAGGGGTGTGAGAACTAACCAATCACAGTACCAGGAGAGGGCCATGGCCTACTGTGGTAGTGCTGTTCTCATTTTTGGTAGTTGGGTAGTATTATTGTATGTAGAATAGCAGAGTACTCCACTTAAATATTGCTTTGTGGAAAGCGCTGGTGCAGAGACTGAATTTACATTGCTATATTATTGCTTGGTTTGGAGAGCTGGCTCTCATAGAACGAGCCTTTTTGACAAAAGCCAATGTAGTAGCACCCCGGATCGGTGCTTTCCCCTAACCCTGAGTCTTTATACCGTTTACCCAACCGATCCAAGCCGGATGGTTATGGGCGTTCCATCATTATGATATACTTTTTGAAAGTAACTCTTGAGCGTGCAGCCAGGCATATCTTATGTTAGCTAGTACTAAGAATAAGTAACGCTGTTACAAGATAGCTTATAATATAATACGGCCATGGGGCATAGCCTATATATTATGGGCAGGACGTATTATTTGATCAAAATAATATATATATATCCTGCCACGTACTGAAATGATGCGGCATTCCAAACCACGGTAACACTGTATAGCTGCTACAGGAGTAGTGCCTTCCCAATTTTGGTATTGTGTGTTTTCTGCGTACGACCAATGTCCGGGGAGGCCATAGGACCAATTTCAGCTTGGGATTACCATTACCATCAAGTGAATGTCCAAACAGGAACGCAAGCCCGGGGCAGCATACTGACAGACTTCATTGACAGTCAATCCATGCGCCATCTGTGGATCATGGCTATATGTGTCCGTTAAAGTAGACACTTGCTATGAGGATTAGGTTTCCTTCCTTTTTTGTTTACATCAGTAATATGGGGATTAGGTGTTCCGGTAACATTTAGTGGTCTCTTTCCAGTTTGAGCTTACTCCATGCTTTGCTCAATATTATTGTGTCCAATGAAATATTCTAGATTTGTTATATCCTTATAGCGAGAGTCTGCTGTATATATGTCGCTCGTGCATGTAGAGTCGCATAAACAATTTCCAGTTGGAAATTGTAGACCCATCCTGCCAGAGAAAGTCAACTCAACTCTAAATTTCTACCCCGCGGTACTCAAGTCTGTCATCTGGGGTGGCTTCTTCCCATTCCAATCCCAGAGATCTCCATCTCAGCCTGAGCCGGACGGCCCTTGGAACTTTCCCCACACCCAATTATGAGCCCCGCGTGGCAAGGATTGCAGGATTACTCACCCTCCCCCCCGCCCCCACCGATCAAGTCCTCCTGGAGATAGTTACCAGCGAGGAGCCCAGCACGGCAAGCCTCTGTGACGGGTAATCGTTTGGGGTATATTGCCAGTAAACCTGTGACAGGTTCCCGCAAGCAGTTGGCAAATTGGATATCGAAAACTCTGCAAAGGGAGATGTCGACTGCTATTCCAGGCTGGTGAAATCGTCTGAAGGCCGAGGGAAGGGGCAGGGGGCGGGGGATAAGCAGTTGGTGACTTCCAGAGAGAGGTTGGTGTCCCCCCCCTATCTTTTTTTTTTTTTTTTTTTTTTTTTTTTAACTCATGTCATTTTAATTCTAGGTACAAAATGTTGCGTGCAGTCTGAGACTATGGCATAAAAAACCTTTCCCCTATCCAAATACAAACAAACGTCCCCTGAAAACACAAAAAATAAAATCAAACAAAGACAAAGAAAAATCAAAACTGTTTAAGCGTAGCTGAAGTGAAAATGAACATAGTACATGAGGTCACCAATTGAGGTTTTGCTAGTACCGTGTTGGGACCTGTGGGCTGATGCCCGGTTGCCTATAAAAGGGCTTGTGTGTGCGTATATGAGACCGAGACGGGTTGGCTGCTGTTTCTAGAGGCTGAGCGAGGAGAGTGAACTAAGGGCAGATGTATCTGACCCAGAGAGCAGCGGAGAGGATAGTTCCTTGATCGGGAAGTTGGTTCTTGTGGAAGTGATGAAGGCCCCGAGGGCAAGAGTCAGCGGAAGAGAGTCCCAGATTTCCTCCAAGGTGGTGATGTTGGGAAGAAGGCGGTGTCTGGCGTCTTCTTTTTCTGGGAAGACGAAGATCGCGTGATGGGTGGTTTCGGGTTCGAGGAGGCAGTGCGGACATATGTCTGAGGAGTTGATGTTGATCCAGGACTTGTGGGCTCTTAAATAGCTCTTTTCAGTCCTGATCTGGTGAATCCTGGAGGCGGAAAATTTGTGTAGGTTCGTGAAGGTCGGGAGGGCCAACATAGGGGCGAAGTGATAGTAGGCGGGGGGGAGATGCGGGATCTCCCAGAGAGAGAGTAGAAGTTTCTTTGTGTGGAGGATAAGCTTATTGGGTGGAATGTTGCTGTCGAGTAGCGGTTTGATGAGGGCGCAGAGGGCCTCGATGGGGAGTGGCGAGACTCCTTTCTTCGCGACCAAGTCCCACTTCTTGGGTGGGTTGGGTCTGCCTTTGAGGAGTGCGGAGTGAGAGTACAGACTGTTACAGGATTACTCGGGAGTGCGGTGCTGGTAGTACAATGGTATTGTCCCGGTGCGACGGCGCGAAGGAAGAGTGACGTACGCCCAGGAGCGGGGTTCGGTTACAGCTCGGCAATCACTACTCTTTCCTATTTTACGGAACCCTTGATTACCCCACCTCGTAGGAAACCGGAGCAGTGGAGGAGCCATTGCGGGAGTTTTGCTATTGGAGGAGATAGTGGGATTAAGGGAGTCTTTCATGTATAAATAGCTAGTAGGATTCCCGGAGTCTTAAGGGGGAGCATCCTCTCAAGCGAACGGAATCCGGTCTACAATATTACAAGTTTAAAAGCTACAGAACTATCGCTTAGCATTAGCCATATCTTAGTGACTTCTGAGATATCCCTTTACACTATATTGTACCTTATCCGGTCGCAACTTCGCTTAGCATACTACTCCCTCTCTACAAAGCCTATTCACTCAACCTGTTACCTCCTGTGATTGCTAGGTACGGATAGTACACGGGCAGTTGGTAAACACGTCAGAGTATTAGACGATTGGAAAAGGGTTAGTATATGCTGCGATTCTCCTGTCAAACCTCCTTTCTTGTCCCTCGAGGCAGCGCAGAACATCTTTACTGCGGCTACCTCCAACACCAAGGCTTCTTTAACGAAGCACGCACCATTGCCACCTTCAGGGAACACACCCCTGAAGCCAACTCCACCCCCCTCATCCTCATTACGCTTCGCCAAAACTCCCACGGCTTAGCGCATTCGGTACCTTGGTTAAACTCCTCTACCTTGGTGCATCAACACCCCCGACCTCCCCATCGAATTCTTTAAAGATGTCCCTCCCACTAGCGTTGACCTCGCAGGAAGACCACAACATGGAGGAAGCCATCGTCCTGCGAGACCGTCACACCGCCCTGGCCCAGGCCCATCCAACCACGGCCAGCAGGGTCAGAGACACCCCCGCCACCGAGCTCCTCAAGGCCAAAGTCCCGAAGAAGGTCCGCAAACAAGACCCGAGGAGGATCACTCGCAGCTCCGCCAGCATGGACCTAGACCCACAGACGCCCACCAGATAAAATATCATTACAGTGAGGCGTTCTGGTTCGGTTGGGGATATGAGCGATGCGAGCTACGCGAGCACCTCCTCCATCGGAGAGCAGTTCTTCGAGGAAGAGACCCCACGACCCTTCCGGACTGAGGTACTCGTCCAAGGGATCCAAGGCCTTGCAGCCCAAACTCATCGGGCCCTCGAAGGAGCGGCCAGGACCAGAGACCTGCAGCATCATCAGGTACTCCGAGACGGGCGACACTTAGTGGGGGAATTACAAGGGAAGTTCCGGGAAGTAGAAGGAAACCAAGGGCAGCTAACTACCGTCCTCAACACCATGACTAGCCAGTTCCAGGTCTACGCTCTAAATCAGCAAAGAGAAACGGAGCTGAGGTTTCAGCAAATGGCCCTCGAGACTGAACGCCAGAGGCAGCAGACCCAAGCGTTAGCAGCCTACATTCAGGACCAGCAAGCCGAAAAATCTCTGGAGTTACCAGAAGGGATGGCAGAAACCATCGCAGCGGCTCAAAAAGCCAGGCCAAAGGCACCAACTCCTACTGCCTCAGACCTCAGGCCGGAACTGAAAAGGATGTTGAAGGAAACGTTGAGAGCGTTAAAAGGCAAGCAGCCCTGGGTTGAGTCTGAGAATGACTCCCCAGGAGAAGGAAGGGCACTGCCACTCTCACCCCCAGCCAACAGGAGGAGGAGTAAATCCCCATCTCCACCACCCAGAAGAACCTATGGTAAACATAGGAGGGAGGAGGAGCCTGTACTGGAGAAGGGAACGGCAGGCAACAGTGGAGGGAATGGTGGAGGACGTGGAAGAAGAAGGTATAGGAGGGATGATAGTCCAAGCTCATCGGACTCATCCAGCTCCTCAGAAGAAGACAGGAAGAGAAAAAGAAGGGCCAGGCACCGCCGACGAGCAGAAATGCAATCACCAGTTCCCAGCGGTCATCGCAAGGGGGAGACCCCCAAGCAGGCCAAGATACCCTTCTCCGGAAAACCCGACGAAGACGTCCGCCATTGGATCGACAAAATGGAGATCCTAATGGACCTTCAACCACGAGTCATATGGGATGATAAGACCCGGATCCTCTGGGCATCCCTGGAATTCACCGGGAGTGCAGCTAGTTTCTGGCGCAACTTTAAGGAAAGGCTTAGTGTAGAACCTAGGCTCGGTACTTGGGAACGCTTCAAGCAGGAACTCCGCATCCAGTATGGTAATCGCACTAGTCAAGAACAGGCCAAGCAGAAGATAGATAATCTCCGTCAAACTGGCCCTATCGACGATTACATCAATGAGATGCAGAATCTAGAGTGGGACGCTCGAGTAGGCCCAATCGTGATGAAGTCCATGATTCTCACAGGAATAAACTCCTCGTTGGAACAGAGACTATCCGCCGCGATTGAAGAACCATCTGGGTTTCCAGATTGGTTGACATGGGTTAGAAGAGTGGGAAGAAAAGATGCCGAAGTCAGGACCCGTCACAAAATACTACGCGCATTAGAACCAGTGAAACCCCGAGAAACTCGAGAACCCAAGCAACAGCGACCTCCCTGCCCCTACAAAAGAAAACGCGACACCTCTCGCCCCCGTGGAAAGGAGCAAGAAGATTCTCCCCATAAGCCGCCCCCTGCTACCGGAAGCCTAGGCGCCACCCAAGCGGAAAAGGACCAATGGGCGAAGGAGAATAAATGCCTTCGTTGCGGAAGAGAAGGTCACTGGATGAAGGAATGTTACTCGGTCACTAAGGCCAGGGCAGGGCAACAAGGCAGACGGAACGATCAAGTGGGAAAAAGAGGAAAAGGCAGAATGAGACTTCCAGGAGGAAGGAACCGGAAGAAGGGAGTGAAAAAAGGCAGAAACTGGGTTTTCAATGCGAGGTATTTAGGGCAAGGATCACGGCACTTGGGGAAGATTAAAAAATATTTTTATGGGAATTATTCTTATGTATTCAAGGTGCGGAAATAAAATCTCCTTATATAAACTATACTGCAGAAAAGCAAAACATATGTCAGAAAACCAAGACCCGAATCAGGAAAGTCGGAAAACGGAGGGGCCACACAGATAGCGGTCAGGAGATGTACGGTGCACTGAGGACATGTGAAAAACCGCGCTCAGTAGACACACGACACCCTGATGACTTGCCAAAACCCTGTGGAGAGACTACCAATGCAAGTAAGAACTCGTGATTAGGGCAAGGTATCTTCTAGGCAGGACACGTCAAAGCTACCCCGCACTTAGCTATATAAGAAGAGGACACCCGTCCCGTGGAGCATGGAAAAATCATCTCCTAAGACTACTTCCATATGCAACCGACATCTTACAAACATTACTCATACCCAAAGATGTCTACCTCAACCCAAGAAACACGCCTCGAGATGGAAATCTCCTGGCTAAACCCTAAGACCAACAAACACTTTACCCATACCGTCCAAGCATTACTGGACAGCGGAACAGAGACATGGATCATGTCCTGGAACTGTGTTAAGAAATCTGACATTCCGGTTCAAAAAAGACCTACACTCCTCCTCATCAAACAAGCTGATGGCTCTCGCATGCCACACTCCGGTACTCATACCACCCAACCTCTCACACTCCGTATTGGTAGCCACCTCGACAGGTTAGTCACCTGCGAAATAGGTACCTTTGCCGGTGAAGATCTCGTCATACCACATCGATGGCTCGAAGAGCATCAACCTACGATACATTGGGGCCAGAATAAGGCTACCTTTAATAGTATCCAATGTCAGATTAAGGGATGCATGATGACAGAGAAGGACATGTACGAGGAAGGCTGGCAAGAGAAGGTTGTCAGATTACTGAGACACATGCCAGAGCCTGACATGGCCCTTGAGTCGCACCCTATCTGGGCACGAAGTACGGGAAGCGAGACTCTCGCTAGTGCTATCCCGGAAGAGTTCCGAGACTACGCAGATGTGTTCTCTCCTGAAGGAGCAGGACGTCTGCCGGAACACAGTGAGTGGGATCATAAGATTCCCCTCTTGGACGGAAGCCAACCTCCGTGGGGTCCTATCTACGCATTGTCACCCCCGGAACAACAAGCGTTGAGGGAATACCTGGACGAAATGCTAGCGGCAGGTAAAATTGTCCCATCTTCCAGCCCAGCCGCGGCGCCAATCCTCTTCGTCCCCAAGCAAGATGGGTCACTACGGTTATGCATCGACTATCGCGGATTAAACGCCGTCACAGTCAAAAACCGATACCCACTGCCACTCATGACAGAGCTGGCCGACTCGACGAAGGGAGCTCTCTTCTTCACGAAAATAGATCTCAAGAACGGTTACAACCTAGTAAGGATCGCTGAAGGAGAAGAATGGAAGACAGCTTTCCGTACCAAATACGGCCACTTTGAATATAGAGTGATGCCTTTTGGCTTGACCAATGCGACGCGCGCCAGGTCAACACCATCTTTAAAGACCTGTTAGATCAAGGTCTGGTGGTTTACTTGGATGATATCCTGATATATTCCAAGTCTAGAGAAGAGCATATTGCTCTTGTGCGTAGGGTACTGGAGCGGCTACGACAACACCATCTATACAGCAACCTGAAAAAGACCGCTTGGTTCCAGACGGAGATAGAATTCCTAGGATTCAAGCTTTCAGGTAGCGGCACCCGGGTCTCACCAGAAAAGGTGAAGGCTATCACTGAGTGGTTAATACCCACAAAGGTGAAGGAGCTTCAATGCTTCTTGGGGTTCGCCAACTTCCTAAGACGGTTCATCTACGGGTACTCCGCGGTATGCAGACCCATGACAGACCTGCTAAAGAAGAACGCTGTATGGAGATGGGGTCGGGAGCAGCAGGATGCTTTTGACGGGCTCAAGAAGCTATTTACCACTGCTCCTATCCTCCGACACTACGACGAACATCGCATGGCTGTCCTTGAAACAGATGCCAGCGACTGGGCAGAGGCTGCGGTCTTGTCACAGGTGTTCGAAGATGGTAAGTTACATCCGGTGGCCTACCACTCTCGCAAGTTCAACGAGGCCGAAGTCAACTACGATATCTACGATAAAGAGATGCTCGCTATAGTTTCCGCCCTCCTAACTTGGAGACATTGGCTGGAAGGTACGGACATACCTATCCAGATCTATTCTGATCACCAAAACCTTCAGTATTTCACAACAACCGAGAAGCTGTCAAGAAGACAGGCCCGTTGGGCTGAAAAAATAGCACCTTTTCACTTTAAAATCCACTTCCGACTAGGCGACAAGAACGGCAAGCCTGATGCGTTGACACGGCGCCCGGAGTACGCCTTGGAAGGGGGAGTAGTTTGAGAGCAGCATGTAAAATTGCTCCTCTCACCCGAACATTTTGCGGAAAGAAACCTCCTCCCGGGACATTTTGTAAGAAGGACACAGGCGAGAATAGAACCTCGTGAAGAAATCCTCTGCAATCCCTCATCGGAAGAATGTCTAGTGGATCAGTGGGTACACATACCAGGAGTGGGAATGCCTGTGACTCTGCAGAACTGGTATGAGGAAGAGGGTCAATGGACTCGTAAGATAGTTCCGGATGAACTCCCTGATAACGAAGATGCAGAGGACCTGTGGACCCGGCAGACTATCTCGCGGGAAGCTGCAACAGAGTGGGATCCCGATCAGAATACGGCGACTCATGAAGGACGCTGGATAGTGCCTGGGCATGCTGTCAAGCAAGTCATAGAAGACCATCACGACAGACCCACGGCAGGGCATCTAGGGAGAGATAAAACCTTGGAATTAATTGACAGGAACTACTGGTGGCCAGGAATGTCCACGGATGTAGCCAAATATGTCAAGACGCGCGACGATGTAAAAAATGACGCCGACATACGCCTCTTCCACATTCCCCTAGAGTTAGCCACCCCCGGCGACATCTCCATGGACTTTGTGGTAGAAATGCACAAGGAGCGGTCAAGTTTCCGGAACGTCATGGTTGTAGTGGACCGCTTCACTAAAATGGCGCACTTCATCCCAATGACCGAAATCAACGCGGAGCAAACCGCACAAGCCTTCGTCAAAGACATCTGGCGCTTTCACGGACTCCCGCGATCAATAGTATCGGACCGAGGAACTCAATTCGTGTCAGCCTTCTGGACGGCGATTACGGAACGGTTAAGGATTCGTAGAAGACTCTCAACCTCCAGACGGATGATATTATTCACGAGCGACTAACCAGCATACGGAGTCCTACCTACGAGCACGGCGAACGGCAGTGGAGAGATCTCCTTTCATCTGCGAATACGCCTACAACAACGCCAAACACTCTCCACCGGCAGTCACCATTCTATCGCAACTATGGGTTCCACCTGACGGCCCACTGACGCGAGATTGAGCAGCGGACGCCGCGAATAACCACCTAGACGAGATCCTCGCCACGAACCTACGGAAACACTACAACAGACGACGATAAAATGGCGTCACGACCGGACCAGCGCGCAACAGTTCGAACCTGACGGAAGGCCCATTAGACACTGGTGAACCTCGGTTACAACAAGTGGTCAGACAAATTCACTGGTCCCTTCGAAGTACTAGCGAAAATCGGCAGTCGAGCATATCGATTAGACCTACCAGCGGAGTGGAAAGTTCATAATGTATTCCACGAGATGCTCCTCAGGCCCTATCGAGAAGATCCGGATATTAGTAGGAAGCAGAACACCCGTAAACGGTTGGCAACGCCGGAGCCTCAAGAGGCCCTGGCAGAGGGGAATGCCAAACCAATCATCAACAACCGTCCTCAAACTCGAAGTCAAGATCTGGTAGCTCCGGAGACCGGAGCCAGACAGACTAAGAGACAGCGGCGGTCGGCAAAGCAATAAATCCCGATACCTTCCCCCTATGGCTTTTCCCACAGGGTTTTTTCCATGGAAGGGTTTAACGGTCGAGGACAACGGCGGCGAAAGAGTGTTACAGGATTACTTCGAGTGCGCTGGTAGTACAATGGTATTATCCCGGTGCGACGGCGCGAAGGAAGAGTGACGTACGCCCAGGAGCGGGGTTCGGTTACAGCTCGGCAATCACTACTCTTTCCTATTTTACGGAACCCTTGATTACCCCACCTCGTAGGAAACCGGAGCAGTGGAGGAGCCATTGCGGGAGTTTTGCTATTGGAGGAGATAGTGGGATTAAGGGAGTCTTTCATGTATAAATAGCTAGTAGGATTCCCGGAGTCTTAAGGGGGAGCATCCTCTCAAGCGAACGGAATCCGGTCTACAATATTACAAGTTTAAAAGCTACAGAACTATCGCTTAGCATTAGCCATATCTTAGTGACTTCTGAGATATCCCTTTACACAGACGAATGGTAGATGACGTGGGGAGGTTTTTGGGTGCTCTCGCTGTGACCGGGTTGTTGAGGGGGGAGGTATCACGGCGTATTACGGACTACAGTAGGAGGAGGATATTGAGGAATGGTTCTCGGTGGCGGTGTTTTCTTCTTTTGGGTTCTTGGAATTTCTATGGGTTTCCGTTACACGATGTTATGAGTCATGATCGTACAGGGATTAGGAGGGGTATATATACGTTGCTACGGACCTTTCCTTTGCCCTTTTCCTTTCTCTTTCTTTCTCTACGTGTTCTTCCTATTATCAACTCTACTGTTCGGTTTCGTCTTGTCTTTAGTTCTGAATATAATACGTCATATCTACGCCCGCGCAAGGCCCCCGCGCGTCTCACATAAGATCTCGCCGCTCGCTTCTTCATCTCGCTCGCCTCGCCTCGCCCGCCGCGCTCATCCATACCCATGACCGTCCGCGCGTATCATCTACTCTGACTTCGCCTCTACAACTTCGTCAGAGAGGCCATCTGGACTCTCTGCCCCACAACTCGCTTCTGCTTAGACCCCATCGCCGCCGACCGCTTCGCCTTCGCTTTGGCCATGCATTCTCTTGCTTCGTTGTCTCCGCATTGCTCCGTGAACACTAACACGCCCTCCGCCGACCTACACAATCGCTTGCCGGTTGGAATCATGATCGACCTTAGTTGGGATGTTCACGTGATACCCCAACCCCGTTTACTTTCTTCCGGCCTCGACTGCTACTTCCCGAATGAAGCGATCGCCACTCGCCGCCCCCGCACACACTGGTTCGATCTTGGCTCCCGCCTCGGCTCAGATCCCCAGGTTCATCTCCTCCGTCAATACGCCCTCGCCCACGGTCTCAAGCGCGCCGACGCCCACTGGGCTAAGGCCACTTTCACACAACCTGTCCCGGGTAAGCTCCATATCGGAGCCCCCTCCACAGACGCCCTCTGCCCCGCCCACGACTCGGAAGCTATCATTCGCGACCTCAGAGACCCCACCCTGGCTCACCACACCATAGGCCGCCCATTGGAAACCCCCGCTCCCAGCACGTTGACCGAGAGACTCACTAGTTTCTTGGAAACATTCGGACCTGTTGAGGAAGACTTCGGATACGAACTCACCGAAGCCCACAGTCTCATCGCGGAAGACCTCACCGCTCTCACCGTTCTCGCCCACGTCTCCGCCCCCACAGAAGTTGCCGTATGTACGGCTCACGACGAAGTTATCGAAGGCCTCAATCTGGAACTGGAAGCTGCCGACACCAAGGCAGCTGATCTCTGGCAACGCATGTGCGAAGCCAATGAGGAGTCTGTCGAGGCCGTAAAAAGCCTCAACCAAGAAGTGACCTCCCTCATAGCTGAGAAGGAGGAGTACCGCTACCGCCTGGCTTTGCATCAGGAAGCCCTCGTCGATGCTGATGATACCATCGCTAATCTCCGCCGTCGCCTCATCCCTGCCGCTACGACCCAGAAGCAAGCTCGCCCCGCCGCCCAGACCCCAAAGCCACGCTACCTCGCCCCTCGCTCTCAGGACTCCCACACCTCCAACAACTGGCGTAAAGCACCGGTTGAACAGGTAACTCCCAAGCCGGCGTTAAAAGGTCAGCCCCTTTGGTAGAAATTGGCACACCAAAGGGGCTAGTCCCGCCACCTATCTTTGTTCTCTCCGTCGCCGCCGTTTCCGAAGACAGGATGTCTGAGGAATCTCTTGTTGTCCCCTGCTCCATCGCTCAGCCCTCTCTCGTCCCGGTGAAGACCCACGCCCTGATAGATACAGGTGCGTCCAGGTACGCCTTCATCGATCGGGACTTCGTCGTCAGCCACAGCCTCACTATGGTCCCCCTGAAGAAGTCGCGCTTGCTCGAGGTAATCGACGGCAGGCTGTTGGAATCAGGGAAAATCACGCACATCGTCCAGCTATCACTGGATATCAATAGTCATCAGGAACTCGCTCCGTTTTTCGTCAACAAGCTAGGACACTATCCACTAGTAATGGGTATCCCCTGGATGAGACACCACGACCTGGCTATCAGACCAAAGATGAATAAGATCATCTTCGACTCTGACTTCTGTGTTCGGAATTGTGCTCGGTCGAGTGCTCCAGTCACAGTTAAGGGAATCTCCGTTTCATTTCCCGACGCTCCGGCAATTCAGATCGCAGCCATTGGGGCAGTACCCTTCGTAGGACTTGCCCGACGCCAGCAGAATAAACTCTTCACACAATTCCGCTATCGACGAGTCACGCTGAGTCAACCCTGCACCCGCAGACTGCGAACTTCAGGAATTTGAGACGCTGTTCAAAGAATCCGACGCTCTCGCTCTGCCACCACACCGCCCCCACGACTTGAAAATAGTCCTCCAAGATGGTAAGGTACCTCCGTTCAGCCCTCTCTATGGTATGTCTCGGTTGGAACTACAGGCTCTCAGGGACTACATCACTGAAAATCTGTCGAAAGGGTTCATTCGTTACTCCGAATCCCCTGCCGGTGCCCCTGTGCTTTTCGTCAAAAAGGCCGATGGATCCCTACGTCTGTGCGTCGACTATCGGAAGCTAAATGAGATCACGGTTAAGAACCGTCATCCGCTACCGTTGATCCCCTAAACTCTGTCTCGTCTTTCCAAGGCCAAATACTACACCAAGCTGGACCTTCGCTGGGGATACCACCAGATCAGGATACAAGAGGGCGACGAGTGGAAGACTGCGTTTAGAACTCGCTATGGCCACTTCGAATACAACGTGATGCCCTTCGGACTCACTAATGCTCCCGCCGCGTTCCAACACTGGATCAACGATCTTCTTCGCCCGTACCTCGATGACTTCGCCACAGCGTACCTCGACGATGTATTAATTTACTCCGAGACCCTCGAAGAGCATAGGAAACATGTTCGGGAAATTCTCAAGGTCTTTCAGATTCATGGGATTCATCTTAAGCCGGAAAAGTGCGAGTTCTATGTCCAGCAGACCAAATATCTCGGTCTGATCATCACCCCTGAGGGTATTCAGATGGACCCCAGCAAGGTATCCACGGTTAAGGATTGGGAAACGCCCACAAGGTTGAGAGAGGTCCAAGAATTTCTAGGGTTTGCCAACTTCTACCGACGGTTCATTTACGCGTACTCCTGAGTCGTGTTCCCGCCTACGGCCCTGACCAAGAAAAACGTAAAGTTTGAATGGTCCCCAGACGCGGAAGGCGCCTTCCAGAAATTGAAGAATGCTTTTACCTCAGCCCCGATTCTTGCCTACTTCGACTTTGAAAAAGAGGTTGTTGTGGAATGTGATGCCTCCGACTACGTATCCGCCGGTATTATGTCTCAGTATGATGATCATGGAATTCTTTACCCGGTAGCATTCTTTTCCAAGAAACATTCCCCAGCTGAGTGCAACTACGAGATCTACGACAAGGAACTATTGGCAGTGGGCAGGAGCTTCGAAGAGTGGCGTGCAAATCTGGAGGGGTTTCGTTACCTGATTAAGGTCTTGAGTGATCATAGGAACCTGGAGTATTTCATGTCGACCAAGTTGCTAAATCGCCGACAAACGCGATGGGCTGAATTCTTATCTCGCTTCAATTTCGTTATTCAGTTTCGACCAGGAAAGCAAGGGGGGAAACCAGACGCGCTTACACGGAGGTCAAGGGATTTGCCTAAGGAAGGGGACGAGCGGCTCACGCATCAGTCGCAAGTGGTATTGAAGCAGGAGAATCTGGGATCAAGAATTAAGCTAAGTTTGTTGGCGGGTTCTTTGACAAACGAACCCGCTGAAGGAATGCCCACCGTGAAGGAAATGTTGATCAAAGCTTACCAAGAAGATAGTTTCCCCGATCAAGTTCTGACAATGCTTCGCAATGGCACCAAGCACTCGAAGAAGATATCTCTCGCCGAATGCACTGAAATAGAGGATGGATTTCTTCTTTATCGTCAGGCAATCTATGTTCCCGAGTCCAACGACCTTCAACTTCGTCTAGTACAAGATCATCACGATAGACCCTCCGCCGGACACCCAGGCCGTGCCAAGACCCTCGAGCTCCTCAGCCGCAATTACTACTGGCCGAACATGAGGAAGTATGTCGACCGCTATGTTCTAAATTGTCACACGTGCTCCCGCAGCAAAGTATCTCGCAACACACTTCAAGGCATTCTCCGACCACTCGCCATACCTAAGGGCCCCTGGACCGACGTATCAATGGATTTCGTCACAGGACTCCCTCTAAGCAATGGCTTTAATGCAGTCTTAGTCGTTGTCGATCGCCTAACAAAGATGCGTCATTTTATTCCCTGCACCAAAGAAGCGAATGCTAGGGACGTCGCGGTCATGTATCTCGAATCAGTTTGGAAACTACACGGACTCCCAGAAACCATTGTCGCGGACCGCGGCACACAGTTCACGGCCGAATTCTGGAAAACATTGTGCTCCCGTCTTGAGATCTCTCCACGCTACAGCACTGCCTTCCACCCACAGACGGATGGACAGACCGAAAGGATTAACGCCATCATGGAACAGTATCTCCGAGCCTACGTCTCGTATCAACAGGATGATTGGGCCCGGTATCTCCCCATGGCAGAGTTTGCGACCAACAATCACGTCTCCGAAACCATCAAGATGTCTCCGTTCTAGGCCAACTATGGAAGGAGCCCTCGCATGTCCTTCGCTCCATTGCAGCACGGCAGGACCACGAATGAGGACCAAGCCAACGGCATGGCAAGAACGATGGCCCAGATCTACGATATACTTCGCGACGAGATGGCTCGGGCTCAGAAGATTCATGAGGACGCAGCAAATCGCAACAGAACTCCAGCCCCCAGATACGCTATCGGAGATGAGGTTTTTCTCTCTACCCTGAACATTGAAACCAGGCGGCCGTCAAAGAAATTGGATTGGAAACGCATTGGACCCTATGTCATCAAGCGGATGGTTAGCCCCTACGCTTATGAGCTCGATCTCCTGGCTTCCATGAAAATTCCTCCCGTCTTTCACGTCTCCCTACTATCCCTCGCGGCCAGCAACCCCGTACCCGGTCAGCTTCAGCCCCCGCCCCCAGCAATAGAAATCGAAGGCAAACAGGAGTGGGAAGTTGAACAAGTTTTGGACTCTCAAAGGCGTCATGGGCGACTTGAATATCTAGTTCGATATCTCGGCTACGATGAATCATTATGGCAACCCCCGGAGGACTTGGAATACTCTCCCGATCTACTGAGGGGCTTTCACGATAAATACCCACGTAAGCCTATGCCTATCAGGAGTTAGGCCTGAAGGAGGGCCTAATCTATCACAGCGTATCATGGACTACAGTAGGAGGAGGATATTGAGGAACGGTTCTCGGTGGCGGTGTTTTCTTCTTTTGGGTTCTTGGAGTTTCTATGGATTTCCGTTACACGATGTTATGAGTCATGATCGTACAGGGATTAGGAGGGGTATATATACGTTGCTACGGACCTTTCCTTTGCCCTTTTCCTTTCTCTTTCTTTCTCTACTTGTTCTTCCTATTATCAACTCTACTGTTCGGTTTCGTCTTGTCTTTAGTTCTGAATATAATACGTCATATCTACGTCTCGTGCCAAGGCCCCCGCGTGGGTCTCACATAGTATCTCGCCTCGTTCTCGCTCTTCATCTCGTCTCGTCTCGTCTCGTCTCGCTTCGCCTTGCCTCATCCATAGTCCATGACCGTCGTGCGTATCATCTACTGGTACCTTCGTCTCTACAACTTCGTCAGAGAGGCCATCTGGACCCTCTGCCCCACAACTCTGCTTCTCGGTTAGACCCCATCGTCGCTGACCCTCGTCTTCGTCTTCGTCTCAGTTGTGTACCTCGGCTCTCTTGTTCGTTGTCTCCATGTTGCTCCGTAACAGGAGGCCTGTAGGATACGAATTGCGTATTTTGTCCTAAGGAATTCCATGTAGAGCTCGAGAGGGGGGGAGGTAGTTAGCGGAGGTGAGGCCTTTGCCAGCTGATGAGAAGCGCTGTACGAGTCCAAATGTTGCTTGGGCTGCTCCGAGTCTGTGTGTGAAGTGAACGTTGGCGTCGAATGACTGTGAGAGCCAGATGCCGATCCATTTCACTTTGGGGGCTGGGGAGAAGGTGTGGCCTTCGAGTGTGATTGAGTGTGTGGAAGGAGGGAGGCGATCCCGTGGGGTTCTCCAGTGGATCAGTTCCGTCTTCGCCACTGAGAAGGTGATGTTTCTGGGGGTGCTGATACGGGTTAGGCGGGAGTAGTGATTAGTGAAGATGTCGATGTTATCCTTATAAGATTGAGAGCCGACTGTGATTGCGAAGTCGTCGACGTATGAGAGAGTGATGCCCAGAGAGGGGTCGTGTAGGTGCAGAATGTTGACATATATGAGGAAGAGAAGAGGAGAGATGGGGGACCCTTGAGAGACTCCAACCTGGATGGGGGTGGGGATTTTGGGGGAGCCTTTGAAGAGAAGAGAGATGTGTCGGTCGGAGAGGAAGGAGAGTATCCAGTTGACCATATATCGGGGGGTGTTTCCTGAGGTGAGAGCTTGTGCTAGAGGTTGTTTGAGGACATGGTCGAAGCCTCCTTTTATGTCTAATAGAAGGGTGGAGACCTTCAGGCCTGCGTGTTGCATGGCTCTGACCTCATGGATGAGAGTGGTGGCTGCGTCGGCTGTGGAGAGGCCGGCGACTGAGCCGCATTGATGTTGATGAATGAGCCCTGTGTTCCTGGCAATCAGTGCCAGGCGAAGGGTCATGACATCAGCAAACTCAACTTCTGACTGCAGTCTCCCAATAGCCTCCCAAGCCTCAGGAGAGTCTCCTGACACTCCTGGATATATTTTGGGTCTCCTGAGGCTCAGGAAGCCTCAGGAGACAAATCAAGTCTTGCTGATGGATCTTTTCCAGGATCTTTGAGACAGTTTGGAGAAGAACGATGATGCGATAGTCGGAGGGGGAGGAGTAGTCTGGTTTGTTGGGTTTGGCTAGAATTACCCCGTTGGCTTTTTTCAAGGAGAGGGGGTGGTAGCCGTGCCTAATCAGGGGGTTGAGAAGAGAGGTAAGGATGAGAGGGTTGATGCGATGGATCCCTTTCCAGATCGGATAGGGGATCGTGTCGGGGCCTGGGGCTGAGAGGTTGCTGGTTGAGCACAGGACGTTATGGATTTCCTCCGGGGTGATGGGGGGGAAATCGCTGAACCTTAGAGGTGGGGGTAGGGAGGGGTCTTGTTGAGTTGGAAAGAAGGCCTCGATAAGGTTGTTGTTGAGCGCGATGGGAGTGGGAGAGTTGGGAAGAGAGGGGATGCGGTCTTCGGATCTGGTTGTGGACTTCTTGAGTCTTCAGACGTCTTTGGAGGACGCGTTGGCTACGTAGCTATTCCAGTGGGATTGCTTGGCTCGCTTGATGGCGTTGAAGTAGGCATTCTTTGCTGCTTTGACTTCAAATAGGGGAGCGCGGCCTTTTCTGTAGGCGCATTGTACGGAGTGAAAGATGGTTCGGAGTTGTTGTATGTCCGAGTTCCACCAGGGTTTTGACCATTTGCAGGTGACTTTAGGGGGAGTGTGGGATCGAATGAGGCGATTAAGCCTTTCGAAGCTTTCCTCAAACCAGCAGTCGATTTCGAGGTTGGGGGGGGGGAAGGTGGAGGTTTTTCAAAAGTGGGGTGAGTTTTTCCCAGTTTGTAAGCTTCCAGTTGGGGGAGGTGAGGGGGTTGAGATCTGAGGCGGGGGAGGAGATGGTGAGAGCGAGTACTCTGTAATCGGAACCTGTGTCAGCGGAGAGTGGGAGCCATTTTCTGACGAGGGGCGAGGCTCTGGGGTTGGAAAAGGCAAGATCGATCACACTATGGCGTTGATCTTGTCTGGGTGAGATCCGCGTGTAGACGCCTGAGTTGTTTAAAAGCATGTAGGCTCTGGATGAGGCGGCTGTAAAGTAGGGCTGACTAAGAAAGAGTTCTTGAGAAGAGAAGGAGCGGAGAGGGTCGGCTTGAGGATTGTGTATGTTGAAGTCGCCTAGCACGATGACAGGGTTATGTGAGTGTGTAAAGACGAGTTCGGGATCGATAGAGCGAGAGTGGGAGGAGATTTGGCGATTGTAGACGTTAACTATGTGAAGAGAGGAGAACGACGATCTTGAGTTCTTAATAAAGAGATTGACTGAAATCAGGTCTCCGCGAGATGAAGGAGAGGAGGTAGCAGAGTGTTTTTCCAGAAATGAATTAGCGATGTAAAGACAGGTGGAGATTTTGTCGTGAGGATAACCGAGAGGGAGAATAGAGAGTGAAGGAAGGAGCCTGAAGTGGCATTCCGTTAAAGAGAGGAGGTTCTTGTACGGCCACTATATGAGCCGATTGAACCATGGCAAGAGAGAATAGCATAATAAACACAGGGTTGCTCCCAGCGCAGTTGTGTTGGATGATGCGTAGAAAAGAAGAATTGGTTGAAAGGTCGTTCCGCATTTGTTCCCCCCCTATCTCCCATCACTTAATATATATATAATATCTTCACCATCAACAACAATTACGATTGATTCCCCCTTCCACCTCCTAGCGTTCAATTGCCACCGCCAGCGGTTATCGCTCCTCGACGTCCGGCAGTCCCCACTAACCTATTACTTTCCACGACCCTTTCCGTCTTGTCGCACTCAACCATCTACTCTATGTCGTCGGAAACATGTAGCAGACGCCTCCTTCCCGAATTCCCGAACATTCGCGGTATGGGACGCGTTCCGAGTGCGGAGTCCGCGGACCGAAGCAGAGTCCAACCGGACAAGGCCATAGGTGGAGGCAAGGATGTAGCACGATCCCTGATATTCCTCATCCTCTACGCATCTAAGACTGACGGATTGCGATTGCTCGAGAAAACATGTCTTTGCCGGCATCATGCCATACATGTGTATCTGTGCCCGTTGCTCCAGCTCGGGTTTATTCTAAGGACTAGGTAGCGTATTATAATGCCTGCATGCGAACCTCACGGGAAGCTGGCGGGGCGCTGGTGGCAAATGAGTGCCCGTTCCGCCCGCAGGATTTCTCCGTTGCTTAAAATTATAGGTTGATTTGGGGGTTTCTCTTTAGCATATATCCAAACGCTAGTGGTCATCTGACTCCCGACCTCTCCAGAGCGGGGTGCAATATAAAGAGTTTATCAGTCGAACTGAGCGATCCCCATTCCATTCCCGCTAGGGGTAAGGCCCCCGCTCCTATATATAGTGGTAGGAATGTTATCTACCCGCGCAGGGCCTAATATGGGGCTAGAACAAGCCGCTATCTACCACGCCGACCGGTCTGAGCCCATGGGGAGGGGGGCAAGCTATGGGAAATATGAAGACGTCAAAGATTTCCTGGCACTTTCCTAACCTATATGGATCATCCCCACATCTCTCTGGGTCGCTTCTAGGCTCCTAGGAAAGATTCCCGACCATTTATTGGCGGTTTGGGGCTGTCTACCTCGCTCCTATAACCTAAGAGGGGCACAGGACTAATGTCAGTCCCAGGGGCTTGATATTCGGGGGAGAGAAGGGGGGGGGGGGGCCGAGAAACACTTATTGTTAGAGTAGGATGACTAGTGGATAGGAGCTCAATCAAATAAATCTCATTAGAAGGAGGGGGGGTGCTGGAGACAAAAGACAATTAACGAGGATAAGGAATGAAGGGTTGTATGTATGAAGGAAGAAAAAGAGTAGGAAACGATTAAGGGGGGGAGAGGTGGCGTGTATTTATACTACCCCTAATCCCTGCCTATAGCTACCCATTCGATCTTCATAACGGCAAAGAAAGTAATTTGGAACAAATAAAATAAATATAAAAACCTCATTGCCAATACTTATATATATGCGCAGCGGAAATGCAGGGAGAAACTGAATCACAAATGGAATCATGATGCAGCATACTCTTTCATGCCAAACATTGACTATAACGGGGCTCTTAATTACCAAAATGCACTATACCACCCCCCCCCCCCAATATTTGTCATGTCATCATTAGATACCGGGGGGGGGGGGGGGTGGTCATGTTCATAATCAACTCTAGAGTTACTGAACGGATAAGCGGTTAATTTCTTTTCGGAGGTAACAGAGGGCCATATAGTGTTTTTAGAGGGTCTACTAAAACCATGTTGGGATGGGGCGGCGAGACGTGATGGTAGGAGAGAGAACTAGAGGGTCATGGTCAGGGTTCAGGGACTAGGTAACTCGAAGTTTTGTCACAGTCGGAGTCGGAGTCGATGTCTGATCCACAACGGACAACAGGATCCATTTTCAAGCAAAGTTCATACGGCCATAAAAACACCCGAGACGCTCTTAGTGCTTTTTACATACAAAAAAAACATGAATTTAAACTCTAGAAGCCTTTTAATAAGATAATATATTAAAAGTCCAATGTTAATCACTAGACCTACACTTATGCCGTACAGATCTTTATCTATAACCAGTACCAGTACTCTGACGCTTCAATTACTCCACATCCGCTCTTACACAAGCAGCGGAACCAGTTCACCTAGATAAATGCGGGAAGGCAAACAAATCTACAAAGAGCTTTTTTTAAAATCCCTTTAACATACGCCGTGCCACAACTCCACAGACTTTCTACCCAGTGGCTGTGCACCTGCTCGCTCAGCCTCAATCGTTAGGTAAAGCTGTGGCTAAGTATGGACAACCCCACTCAACCGGGCTGTCATAGAATCCGGCGCGTTGTGAGTCTGGCAAGAACTCAAAATGACAACCACGTTGACCGCGTTCAACTCCTATAAACTCGACACTCAGTTCAGTGAAGATGGCACATCTTTCATGCACACCATTTCCGGAGCGAGCCTAGGAGCACAACCGAGGGTGGAGACGTGGACTAGAGTAGAGCGTATTGGGAGAGGGACATTTGGAAGCGTGTATAAGGAAAAGTGCGATAATGGAGCTGTTCGGGCTGTTAAGGTAGTCCCGAAAGCATCTATGAATACAGGGGAATTGTTAGCGTTAACTAGGATGACGCGGGTGAGTCCTTCCCCACGCATGCATGCTCCGGTCTATAGTATGAGTTCTATGCTGAAGCTTGTTGAATCGCAGTACACGAATAGTTTCGTCCAGCTTTCTGGCTGGTTTCAAGATGACACGAACATCTATCTAGCCATGGAGTACTTTCCATGTGGTGACTTGCATGCACTAATTCACGAGAGCAATGGAGGATTATCGCGGGTTCAGATAAAAACCGTCACCATACAATTACTCGAGGGTCTAAAGATCATGCACAGCCTTAACTTTTGCCACCGAGACTTGAAACCGCAGGTCAGTTTATTGCCACTGTTGGGTTCGGGGGTTCTGGCTGACGTATAGAAGAATGTCCTTATCGTCACATGGTTTCCCCTCGTAGTGAAGATTGCGGATTTTGGTACTACAAAAGAAGCTGGCGACGAGACAGCTTTCAGGACCGTGGTCGGTACACCCGACTATCTCGCTCCGGAGGTTCTCGGGCTTCTGGAATCGGATACCTCCGAATATACCGATGCCGTTGATATGTGGTCACTGGGGTGCCTGATCTTTGCAATGGCAACCAAGAAGACGCCGTTTCCGGGAACGAAGGGTCTCGAGGCTTTCCTGCAGGGATCCCAATTTCCGGGAAAGAAATTACTAGAGCCAGATTTGAGAGAGTTCATTATGACGCTGATGAGACCATTCCCAAATGACAGGCTGACTGCAGAGCAGGCATTGGGTAACCCGTGGCTAGAGACGGATGTCGATACTTGGGGCTCACAAGTAAATCTTCGAGCTGTATCGGAACCGATAGAGGTGGTAGCTGATCCTACGGAATCTTATAATTACAAAGACCCCAGTCTGAATGACATCTCCGGTACATGGGAACGTGAACATGAGGTCGACGGTGCAGAGATCCTGGTGTTATCTGGTACTGAAGCGCGCCGACCGGATAGGCAGACACGTATGAAGAGTATGGGAATCTCCTTACTTCCAAGGCTCCCTTCGCACATATCGCTAATTCACAAGATCCATCTCCAGGGGTTGCGGTAGCTCTCAACGAAGCTGCCGCACATGGACACGGAGATATTGTCCAACGTATGCTCGAAGCAGGTGCCGACCTTACTTTCAGAGACAGTAACGGAAACACCGCTCTTCATCGGGCAGTGCAGCGAGGTCATACCGAAATCGTGCGCCTCCTGCTACGGACTGGTGCGGATAAAATGGCAAAAGGCTTTGGCGAAGCCACTCCCCTCATCATTGCAGCAGCCTGCGGGTATAAGGAGTTGGTTCAGTTGCTTCTGGACGAGGGGACAGATATCACTGCCACCGATGGCGATGGACACACCGTTTTGCATTCTGCAGCTCTGAACGGATACCCAGATATAGTACGATTCCTGCTCGAACATGAAGGAATAGATGTAGCGACATGTACAGGCACGGGAGTGGCCACGCCCCTACACCTGGCCGCACATGGCGGGTGGAAGGACGTGGTAGAGCTACTGTTGGAAAAAGGTGCAAGTATGACCGATAAAGGTCCGGGTGGGTTCACGCCGTTACATTCAGGCGCCAGGAGAGGGAAAGTGGAAGCGGTGAGATTGTTACTCGATCGGGGCGCAGAGATCGCGGCAAGGACAGACGCAAATTCAACAGCACTGACGCTGGCGGCAACTGACGGGCATGTGAAGGTGGTGAAGCTATTACTAGATCGTGGCGCTGATATAGAGGAAAAGGGGCCTCATGGCTACACGTCTCTCCTTCTCGCAGCGGAGGAAGAACATCATGATGTGGTTTCGCTACTGCTACAAAGAGGGGCAGATATCGCCGCAACAGAAGACAAAGGAATGACAGCCTTGGAATTAGCAGCCGCCAATGGCTCTTTAGGGGTGCTGCAGCTTCTGATTGATTGGGACAAGGGCGCCACACGACGTGATATCGGACCCGCCAAATCTCAAAAGGAACCTATGAATATTACCCAGGGCGAAGGGGATGACCCTCTCTTGCTCGAAACCGGCTCTAGGAGCGTAAACACGTCGGCAGAGGATTTGGGGTCAGTAGAAGTGAGCAACCAAGGGCGGAAAGACCCAGAAAGGGGATCCACAGTGCATAGGACAGAACGACCTACATCGACAGAGGAAGAGGAAGAGCTTCCCGAAAGAGAGCAATTAGGGGAAGAATCTAGGATGGACACTTCACAGATGGAAAGACCAACACTACCTCCAGAGCAGGAGAGAGCGGCAGAAATAAAGTTGGTACGAGACGAGTCCATGGTAGTCACCCCACAGATAAGGAGCCCTACACCAAAAGAGGGGGAAAGAGGGACAATCGAGGGGGGGCGATTACGACTTGACGGTGAGGAACAGCCGAGATCTGGCGTTAAGCTAAAGGCGAAGGAGCCAGCTTCTAGGGCGGTTTTTTCAGGTTCGCGGGGGAAAGGGAAACAGAAAATAGGTGGATGGCGATCGAAACTAGATGATAAAATTCGTTGTGTGATCTCATAGCACGGTTTTCTTTTTCTTTTGTAAACTATACCTGTTTCTCTTCTCCTTGGATACATAAAACAGTCGTGTGGAGGATAACCTATGGTGTGGAAAAGGATCCATCCCCTTTGAATACCAAAATAGAGTAATATATAAACTCAACCCGGTAACTGCAAGTACGTGTAGCTTGGGTGTACTATCTCGTTATGTCGAGGTAGTGCTAAACCTAGAGTAAGCCAATCGTACGCGTCCAATTTAACTATATAAAATCATCATCAACCAACAATATATCACCCTCGTCCGTAAGCAATAATTCGAGGAAATCAAGGGGAGAAACTATATTCCTTTATGCTATATCTACTATTAACGTATTTATATAAGACTAGGAGATAGAGAGTGGTTTTCAGTGCCCCATCGGATAATGGTTTCAACTCCTAATGTGTTTCAGACATTATGAATGTACGGTTGCTAAGAGGTGAGCTAGCTATACCAACAGATTAGATTTGTACCATAGGTGTCTCCTTTGCTATTGTTGCCGCCAGAGACTATAGTTCCTGTGTGCCGTCAGTAAGTGGCGGGCCGCCCCTCCTCCTCTAGGGGTGGAAGACGAGCCAGAAGAAAACGGAAGAGCTCCCACCTCCCCCCCTATCACTACAAGCCCGTGTAATGCATACAATATGGGCAGTGTCATTACAAAAGACAAAGATAATATAACCTGGCGCTCCCAACAAGGTTTGGATAGGTTTTCACGGACGCGCTGTGTGGTAGGTTAATACCCTCCTCAATTACCCTTTGGCATTATTTATCTGATTCTCAATAGATGTGGCAAAGGTCTGAGGGTGCCCTCCTGGTGCCATTACCATAGGGTTGGTTGCTGGAAGAGGTTTTTCCTGTCTGGATACTTCGTGGTGAGAGTACCACTTTGTATTTGCTTGGTTAAGGGGTCGCCCCCTCCATGATGTTGGTGGATAGGGCGCTCTGTTGGCAAGCGGGGCACCTTGGTGAGCGGAGAAGGCTCCGCGGTTGGGAGATATAGGAGAGAGAAAGGAAATTCGGGAGGTGAGAGCCACGGTAGATAGATTGCAGCTGTAAGATTAGCTATGGTACTACATTTGGAGGTTAGGAGCGACGTCCTGGGAAGACCTATTTCTTGTTTTGCTCACGCCACATAACGCCACACAGCTAACTGTATACGATATTCCCTCTTCGATTTAATTCCAATATCTACCCATCCTAAATTACTCCGCCATCCACAAAGCCAGCCTGATTCTCAATTAGTCAAGCACCCGCCAGGACCCCCATAGAAACATAACCCCCCCCCCCCCCAAACCCAAAAAGTAGAAATAGAAATAGAAATAGAAATAGAAATGAAAGTAAAAATAGATAGAACATTATCATCGAGATGGTGAAGGTTTTCAACAGCCACCCTCCACAGAGTAATAGGTGGTGGTGCGGGAGTTTGGGAACCACTAAAACCACTTAGGTTCGACCTCTGAACCTGGGCTATTCATATTTACAAACAATACCGGCATTTCCATAACGGGCTATTGGATCAGTGTTTGAGTAATCGGGGCATTACATAGATGAAATGGGTTTAGTAGTATTATGATAGTAGGAGAGGTTAGGATGTAGGAAGGAGGATGAGAGTAGAATACTTGCGGACACCTCTCAGGTCTGGCTGGGTATGTAGCATGTCTAGGGTCGTAGCCTGCACGTTAAAAAGCATTCGGGGTGGAAAAACATGGGATTTGTGTGGAAGTCCTCAATAGTAACAAATATTTTTAGAGAAACAAGAGATATATAGTTACATGGGCCTAGATTGTCCTCATGAAATTTAGTTCTTATTTTAACTCTTGATGTAGCGGCGAAAAGCCTTAGGGCCTGTTTGGCAACCAGACAAAATGGAGTTTCCAAGGATCCAGCCCTAACAAAAGAATCGTTGAAACGGAGTTTACAAGGGTGATAACTCCGTTTTGGCCTGCTTGCAACAAGGTGTGGGTTTTAGACTCCGGTTGTGGTAGGCTTGGCATGTTTTTGTTTCGTGGCTGTCTCAGTTAATCAGCTGCAGGTGCGACTTCCCCGCTAAGGATTGTCCAAACACATCTACGCTATTCACCACCAACAATGTGTTTTCTTTGCGGAAAGAAGAGAAATGTTAAGGGGGAGGAGGACAACCTCCCAGCGCGGGTGGTGAGGCCTAACACAACTGAAGGCACCCGACCACCTACACTGCGGGTGCCAACACCTCAAGCGGCTTCCATCCGGAGCATGCAGGAACCACCTTTTGGACTGAAGTTACTGTACTCTGGAATGGACCCCGTCGTTGAGTATGAATGAGTTTCTGAAATGGTATGGTGAATTCCTCATTGACCCAATGGCCTCTAGTCTGGTTGCTGTACATGGGCTTGATGGCCACCGCGAAAAGTCTTGGATAGCGGATAATGGGGTATTCTGGTTACGGGACGAGCTTGGTAAGGTCAGCACAAATTCAAGAATCTTAACATGGGGCTACGACAGCAGGACCTTTGGGCCCACCCCAATAAGTTGTCAGACTCTGTTCGATCATGCGATCAGTTTGGTAGCAGATCTCAGCTTAGAGAGACGAAAAACCCAGACAGATGAGCGACCGATAATTTTCCTTGCTCATAGTATTGGGGGAATCATTGTTAAAAGTGTAAGTCTAGTTTCCAACGTCTTGCACAGAATTTTGACACCAACCTGCAGGCTCTCATACATTCTCACTCCACTGGGGAGGGTGATCTTGAACACCACAAGGCAATAGAACTGTCGACGTACGGTGTCCTCTTTTTTGGTGTGCCGCACCAAGGGACAGATAGCTTCCAGTGGAAACAGATCTTCCTGGATGCAGCCTCAATGTTTACCCACACCAGTGATGTCTACAAGGGCCTCGAGAGAGATTCGGCGTGGCTGCAGCAACAGTTGACGCAGTATACACGTATCGCGAAGGACTTTGATACGTGTTTTTTCTATGAAACATACGAAACAAAACATCCAATATTTGGTAATAGAATGGTGAGTTGTTACAGAGAGAGGCTCCCGAGGGGGTCAGGGTTTCGGGGGGGGATTAGACCTTAAGGTAATGGGAGACTGACCTTATATAGATTGTACCAAGAGCTTCTGCTGTTGTTCCTGGCGCTACAAATGCTGAGGTTATTGCTATACATGGTGATCACAATGGAATGATTAAATTCAGGTCAGCTGAAGACGATGGTTTCCGACGGGTCTCAGCATGCATTACCCTCATGATTGAAAAGGCTTCTGCAGATGTTTCAATTAAATGGCAACGATGGAGAAGAATGAGAGGTATTTAATCACCCTACCTGGATTGAGGATGTCGGCAAAGCAAGTGGACGTCCTTGTTATTATCTCTGGCGCTGAAAGGTACACCATACATAGACGCGGCGAATGACTTGATAATTATTTCCTACGACCTTCCGTTTGAGCTAGATTACCGCCGAAATCCAGCCTTCACCGGAAGAGAGCTAATATTAGCGAGGCTTTTCAATGAGGTCCTTACCGCAAACATTGTGGTACTTTATGGGACAGGTGGTGTCGGTAAGACAGAAACAGTGTTGGAATACATATATCGCAAAGGGCGAGAGTACACCTCCGTTTTTTGGGTTAGCGCAGCCGCTGAGGAGAGAACAATTTTGGGATTTCGTTCAATAGCAAAGAGGCTCATAGAACATCATAAAAGCAGTGCACCGGCTGGCACTGACTATTCCCGGATTGCCCAGCTACTTGGAATGGAGGGTGCTGTGGATGATAAAGGCCGAGTGTCGACTAAAGATGAGCATATAGAGTGTATTGTTCAAGGAGTAAAGAGGTGGTTTACACGGGAAGGAAATCGGTCCTGGCTTCTCGTTATTGATAACGTAGATGATCTTGAATCATTTGATATAGGCTCCTTTATCCCATCCCCCACACATGGTACAGTTATCATGACAAGCAGAAGACGGGAATGCGCTCGATTTGGCACGGGAATAGAGGTAGAAGAGATGCCGGAGCCGGAGGCGGTGCTTTTACTCTTGAGGACTGCACAGCTGGGGTTCAACCCAGCTAGTAAAGATGGTATGGTATCTTTCGAACCCAATAACTGTTCCATATTGCGTCAGGCAGGTAGAACTGGGTCCAAGAACACCCTCTAACAGTCATCCAGATGAGATGGCTGCCGCAAAGCTCGTTGAAAAGCTTGGGTACCTTCCGCTAGGAATCGACCAAGCTGGTGCCTACATTGCAGCGCGTATGATCACTATCGGAAAGTATCTTACACTCTTCGAGACCAATTTCCGCACATTACTCAGTACAACACCTCCTAACTCTGTATGGAGTTACGGTGATCGCTCTGTATTTACTACATGGGAAATCTCATTTGCGGCAATCAGGAGTGAGAACATGGAAGCTGCCGAGTTCCTAATACTATGCTCCTTCCTGTCGAATGAGAGGATATGGGAAGACATGTTGCGGCGTGGGAAGCAAATGGAAGAAGATGGTATGTAAGATTATGATGATAGTGTGCAACATCTAACATATGGTACGAACAGACCTCAAGATTGGATCCTACTTAAGATTACTCTTCTCTTACTCCTTGGTGAAGCGGAAGGGCCAGCGGGGCGAAGAGAGCTTTTATATACACCCACTGGTTCACATATGGGCACGGGAGCGTTTGGAAGAGGAGGACAGTTTCGGTAAGGCAACGGAAGCTACGATCCTTGTTGGGAATGCTCTAGAGCACCCAGGATTTAGACGTGTCTTTCAGTGGCAGTTTGAGGAGCGTATTATGGAACACATCGACATAGTACGGTATAATGTGAAGAAATACTTACTGCCAGTCGCGGAAACGCGCAACCCCACCACTCTCGTATGGGTTGACTCTATAGATTGGCTTGGAGAGGCCTACCGAGCGCAAGGTCGTTATACACAGGCCGAGGAGCTCGAGCTTCAAGTATTGAATATACGAAGGCGGCACCTCGGGGAAGAACATCCAAAGACACTTGTCTCAATGGCAAATCTAATGGTCAGCTACTACAACCAAGGTCAGGTAAAATGGAAGGCGGCGGAGGAGCTAAATCTCAGAGTTATTGACAAGATGGAAGCGGTACTTGGCCCGAATCACATGAATACCTTGAAGGCTATTACGCACTTGGCCACAATTTATGATAGCCAAGGGAGATGGAAGGAGGCTGAAGAGCTCGGACATCGGGTTGTAGAGAGAAATATACGAGAACTTGGCCATGAGCACCATAATACCTTGCGCTCAATGGAGGCTCTAGCAGCAGTTTACAACGGACATGCACAACCGGAGACGGCCCAAGCAATTCAACTAGAGGTGATAACTAAACGGGCTCAAATATCCGCGCGGGAAGATCCACAGCACCTAGACAAGATTAAGGAGAGATTAGCAACCGTCGAAGGTGAAGAGTGGCTAGAGAGTACAAAAGGACACCCGGACGTTTCAACTGCGATGAGTGAGCTTGCGGCCCTCTATTTGGACCAGGGCCGGTTACCTAAAGCCGGAGAGATGTATTTAGAGATATTCAATGATAGTCGCAAAGCTCTCGGCAAGGAAAACTCAAGCACATTAATTGCAATGGCTGGTCTGGCGGCAACATATCGCGCCCAGGGACGCTTAAAGCTAGCAGAGGAACTAGAGTTAGAGGTAGTTGAAATTACGGGGAGGATAAAGGGTGAGGAGCACATTGACGCACTATCCGCGAAGCTGAACCTCGCGTCAACATACCGATGTCAAGGCCGATACGCAGAGTCGGAGGAGCTGGAGCGCCTAGCCCTCAGGACGTACGAGGTGCATCTAGGGAGTGATCATCCTAAGACAATCGCAGCAAGATATGCCCTAGCCACCACCTTCCGGTATCAAGAGCGTTTGGACGAAGCAGTGTCTCTAACCCTGCAAGTAATTGAGGAGAGCAAGAAGAAACTTGGGAACGAACACCCTGATACTTTGAAAGCCATGGAGAGCCTAGCAACGAGCTTTACTGGCCAAGAGAGGTGGGAGGAAGCTGGTACCCTAGAGAGTGAAGTATTAGAAAAGCGAATCCGAGTGAATGGCAAATGGCATCCTGATACATTATCAATTAGTTTAAGATTGGCAGGGACCTACAGAAGAATGGGAAGATTGACCGACGCAGAGGAGTTGGAGCTAAGTGTGGAGAAAGCTAGGGAAGGGCTGGCCGAGATGGTATAACGATTTCTATTAGGGTGTTTTTAAAAGCATGGTAATATGTAGCGAGATTCGTAAGGGCCTAAATGTTTACAGGTAGTCTTAGGAGATAGATAGATAGTTTGATCTAAGGCACTAGGAAGAGGATCGTGATATTCTACACATCATTGACCTTAACTACTGGATAGGTATTATAGTGATAGTAGACGTGTTTAAGAGACCGTAAGTGAGACAAACCGTGAAATCTCACGAATAATAAATTGAGGAGGGCTCTAACTCCAGCTTCACGTTAATATCATTCTACTTCATCCAATCCGGCCACTTTATATGCCAGCTCGGTATTAGAGTCTATTTTAAATTGTCTAAAAGGATCTGAGTTAGATTCTGTAATTGGTCTCATCTTAGGTTTTCTTTTGGACCTCATTATGTTTCTCTAGGGTCCCCTCCAGACTAGTGGTGATCAGATTTCCATTCCCCACCCGAGCTACTATCGTCCTCTTCCCAATGCTGTCAACGGTCCATCAGTATAATATCAACCAGGAAGCGAGAAGGGCCTTTTAGATCTCTATTAGCGCTATCGCTTGTAAGCTCGTAAGGCGTGCCCTGAACCCATCCCCTGTAGAATGCTCCCTCATTCCCGATAGTTGGAAGCCAAAGAAACCAGATCTTATCGCAATCCACTACCACCGCGACTTTATCTTGCCCCCCTTCTACTCAAGAAACGAATACTCCCAAAATAACACGAAGCCCAACTAGATACTGATGCGCAAATCTTTAAAGCTATGTGTTAGTCAAGGTTTCCAGTGGTTTACCGGTCATATGGTTCAAACCGGTTTAACTCAACGGTTTAACGGAACAGCTGGTGCAGTTCTTGCTGCCATCAATCCATGGTTTGGGTAGTTTGGGAATTAAAACCGGTTATACTACCGGTTTAAACGGTTTAAATAGCTCATGTTCATGGGCTTGAACACCCAGTTCCAGAGCTTGAACACCATGTTAGAGAAAGTGCATAGATATTTTTCGGACTATTAGTATGGGGAGGATGCAAAGATACAAAACCGCAGTTTAAACGGTTGAACCGGTTCAAACTGTCAAGATAAACAGTTGGTACAGTCGGTAAAGTTTAAGCTCCTTCATTTAGCGGTCGGTGCTGTTTTATCTTATATTACTACTGGTTCCTACCATTGGAAACCTTGCTGTTAGTGTGGCGCTGTACACCACACATTCGATACGATCGATATCAAGAGCCTCGTGGCCGGCCGGAGTTGAGACTGGGAACTCTTTGATAACCTTTACGGGCACAATGTTAAGGGCATACGCTGTTTCAGATAGATTGTGCTTCGCATATACGAGTTGCGACATAATCTTCCAGTAGGAAACCTTATCAGGCACAGTTGCGGTGTTGAACCTCAAGCATTCTTCTAGAACTCTCTCCATTGGCGGCTGTTTTCTCTTCTATAGAAGTCTTAAATCGTAGAATAGCGGCGTATAGCCAGCAGGCTGATTAGGGTCACAACTCTTAACAGCCTTTAACTGGGAAGCGGTGCTGGACAAAACATCCCAGACATTTGGTCTCGCGTTTAGGGAGTGCCCATAGTGGGCCTCTACTAACCGCAAATGGTTATCCACCCTCTCCTCACACATAAATCTGCGCACAGATCCTTGGTGCAGTTTCGAAGGATCGGGTACTGGAATCACAGCGTTCACCCATAAACCTTCCAGTGGCAGCTGCGAAACCTATTCAATGGTTACTTCGTTCACACCTATCCCGTCAAACGTTTCCATTGGAAGAGAAGACATATGGCATTTTCGAGGGACTTACGTACCCATCTTTCCTATTCACAATTTTTCTATCAGTCCCCTCTTTGACCCTTTCCAAATGGGCAAGCTCTTTACGCACCCTTGAACCTATTTGAACCAATGGTTACTTCGCCATGGTGATGACGATGCTAGTGTTGGTGATTGTTGGGGGAGATGACGATGATGGTGGGTGATGTGGGGTTAGTGGGGTTGATGGTTTTTTTTCTGCCAAGAGATGGCGCCCAACGGCCCGCACAAAGATGCCATAGCCCCCCCATACCATAACTTACGCTATAGCTGCGTTTGAACCCTGGTGGTCTCTCCATTATAACTTGCGTGAACAGGTAACCTTCACCGTGCGGGTTCACCGCAGGTGGTTGGGGACCGCCAAGCATCCTTTTTTAGCCGCCGCGAGTCTTCTCCTCTAGTCCTGCAACGCATATCTTACTGTTTTGTTACGTAATGTCATTTCGTATTTAATTTTTTGTTAGTTAGTAGAGAATATATGGTAGTAGGTACATGTAAATCGGCCAATGTTCTATCTACATGCAATATGTACATAACCCTTGCAAAATTGGCCCGCGAATCAGGGGCGCCATCTTGTACTGTTTGGGGGTGGTCCCAGGGGATTGCAGACACGTGGATGCGGCAGTACCTCTGTGCCTATTTGGCGTGGGGCCGAAAAGTGCTGTAAGGTTTGGTATGTATCACAAAAAATCGATCTTAACTGTATCAATACCTCAACAGATCAAAAAAGTGCTTTTCTGCTAAATTGAGACTCAGTTATTCTCTGATGAATTTTTATATTTCGCCTGCCAAGACGGCCCTGAGAGTACATACATGTACCATTGTGTATGATGGATATCGATTTCAAGTCACGATTGTTTAAGTCATGGTACACACTAGGAAGATTGGGGGGTCGCAGGGTCGTAGTTCAATACGACACTGACACCATGCGGATCAACTAATGGGCATGTACACTTTGCTGCTCGCCCATTCATTGGCTCATATCTGGACAACGATGGCCACGATAGATCGCAGCGGGAAGAGGGGCGTAGGTGGAGTGTTTGTGGGGGGAGGGGGCGTAGAAGCAGAAGAAGAAGCAGAGGGCGTGATATCTCAAAGCCCAATCTCAGCTATCCCTCGCCCTCAGAGTATTCAATAACAATCATTTGACCCGCTTATGCCTCCACGCTATACCTATAGAGGTTCTCAATATTTAGGTGAGTAGACTAGGCGTTAGTTTGGTACAGGGTCAGGAGTGTTGATTCAGGCGCCAATCTGGGCGTGAACACTCTGAACCAAGTATTTACTGCTTAGTTATAATCCACTCCGCCGCGCACAATTAGGCCTCCAATTAAAGCAGGACGACCTCCTCTCTGTAACCACCACTGCTTGTCATGTGGGGATGTTGGACTTTATCAAGCAACCTGCTATAAACCTCATGAGTAGTACTATGAGGGCTATAAAGTCACTAGATCCTATATATAGGGGTGATATCCTACTAACGAACGTTAACTCGATATACTTAAACCATTACACTATGATACACTACACTGATTAGGCCCCGAGAAGGATTTCCTCTACCCTAACGTTCTTTTGATTTGGCATGCTAAATATATATAAATATGCAGGGCATCCCCTCATCCTAGGACTTCAATATACTGCCCTCGGAGAGGCGTTCGACCCCGGCTTTGCGGCACCCGCACCCCACTGACGGGCGGTAACATACAAATCCGAACACCCTATCCTCAAATACGCCGCCCAAATTAATCTCCGACCCTACCACCAGCAAACAATCTAGAGCATCCGATACAGCTCGACATTACAGCATATAATGTAATAATCGAATACGTCAGAACAAGATCCGCCTACTGAGCCAACCTATAAACTCAACTCCCGAGACCGAGACAATGTCCGTTCTACACTATGTCAAAGCCCTGTCTCAGGATCGAGAGACCAGCTCGCGGGAATATAAAAAATGAAGTGGAAGCAAGCGTCATATCAGAACTGTGAAGATAACTCTACATCTTATTCATCCCATCCCCAAGTACCCCAAGATACACGTCTCAAATCTTCGCTTTTACATGACATTATATGAAAGATTGTGATACTCATAAACAACAAATAATAATAAAAAAAGACCCCGAAATTGTACCTCTATTTCCCCCCACTAATTCCTACCCCAGACAAAATTAGTCATTTTCCTAATAGTCTTTCGCTTTGAAGTACTTACCAAAAGCTTCCACCCCCCCTATATATCAACTCACTTAATGCAAGCCCGCAGTAATCAGAGTGGGAGGGGAGTCAACATCCACGCTTGTCCCGAAAATTGCAGTCTGGCCGATGATTGTACTGGTTATATGCGCTTTGCTTTGCAGAAGGCCTTGCATCATTGGTGTCATCGATGTCATCTGGGTCATCTCGCGGAGGCTGTTCTCTCTAATCTCAATCCCAGAGCAGCGCTTGAGCAGCACCTCTAGCGCTCCCCAAAGCTCTCGCTCGACCGCAGCCAACAGTACCTCCTCAGAGATAACTATATTACTATGTGGGGGAGGGGGAAGCAGTGCTATGAGAAGTTTGCACCCGGAAGACAAGTTCACCAACGCGGCGAGAAGGACGGCCGTAGTAATTTTAAAGCGGCCCCCGAACTTCTGGAGCAGCAATTCAAGAAATATTTCGCTGTATTTTTTGTGACTCAGGGCAGCCAAGAGAACAGCTTCACTAATCTGTAGGTCGGCATCGCAGTGGGTGAGAAGCAGCGACATGGCCTGTACAGCCGAATTATGATCGTATGGCTCCTTATAGCCCAAAGGATCGGCTTCCATTACCCCTATGATAGTAGCCTCTGTCACCCTTATCCCCTGGTTGCCGGCGTTGAACAACAACCTAATAATTTCCGGGTGATGCCCACAGTTACTTGCAGCCGCCACCATAACAGGTTCTGTGATAATGAAACCTGGATCTATAGCTTTGAGTAAGAGCTGAGTTACCCAAACCCGGTCTTGATATTGCTCGCAGCGGCCATCATAATTGACTCTGTGATAACAAAATTTGAATTTTTGGCTTTGAGTAGTAAGTCGATTACACCCGGACCGAAGATGCAGTTGCTCGCAGCCACCACAAGAATAGCCTCTGTGATAACAAAATTTGAATCTTTGGCTTTGAGTAGTAAGTCGATTACACCCAGATCGGAGAAGGGGTTGCCCGCAGCCGCCACCATAGCAGCCTCTGTGACAGGAATATACGGAGCAGCAGCGCTGAGCAACCACCCAGTGACCTCTGGGGTATTCCACCCCGCACCTACCACTGCCACCATAACCGCCTCTGTGACATTGGCGCTCGCACCCCCAGTTGTGAGAAGCAAACTTATGACCTGTCCCAGTCTATAGCTGCTGATTGCCGCCAGTAAAACAGTCTCTGCGATTCTGACATTTCGACCAACCCTTTTGAGCAGGTACGGAATACGTAACAGGCCCATAATAACGTTGCTCGCCGCCGCCGCCATGATAGCTGCTGTTACGGGGGTATCCGGGCCGGTGGTTTCAAATAGAAATCCTGTTACACCACCTTTACCCTTATACGACTCGTTACTTGCCGCCGCCGCCAAAATAGTCTCTGAGATACCGATGTTGACATTGAGATTTCCAAAAAAGAACTTTGCGTAATCTAAACCACACCACAAATTTTTCACATCTTCAGCTAGAACTCTCTCTGTCATTGCAGTTTCGAAAATCGTGAATAGAATAGGCTTCCGGTTTCCTGCGGCCGCTATCGTGATAGCCTCAGTGATATATATGTCCGCGGTTGGGTACTTTAAGAGTAAGGACATCTCCAGGCCCCAGGATTCGTTTGTGACCGCGCCCTCCAAGACTGCTTCTGTGATAATATCCCCACCTCGAGATTCGAGCAATAGGGACATGATCTTTTCACCCTCCTGAGTGTTTTGTGCCGCTTCACCAAGACCGCCCCACTAACCCCCATGTTGGCCCTGGGGACCTTTAACAATTCAGC
Source organism: Morchella sp. 2016-72 (assembly GCA_024713865.1). Classification (NCBI taxonomy): domain Eukaryota; kingdom Fungi; phylum Ascomycota; class Pezizomycetes; order Pezizales; family Morchellaceae; genus Morchella; species Morchella sp. 2016-72. The sequence goes on from JAMJEY010000004.1 coordinate 52,916, forward strand.
CATAACCTCTGGGCCACCCTCGGCACTGCTCAGTCATGACACAGAAGAGCAGAGAACTTGGGGTAGTATACATTCCGCTCGACTTCCCGGCAATCTCAGAAGTCACTCGTGTTTTCAATTCGTTCGTAGCACGCCCGCGAAGTAGCTTGTTATATTCCCATATTTCTCGGCGTACAAAACGTTCAATATCGTTTTGATTGTTCTGGGCGTTGATATACACATTGGGGACATGCTGGACTCGGAGCTCCATTTTAATATTCAATATCTTCCCTACTGGATATGAACATTTTAACAAGGCTGGTTGAAGTGTTTATAATTTCTTCTAAACACTTCAGGATACGCGTGTGGTAATTCAAGTCGCATTCGTCCAAGCCATCAATGACTATAGTAGATTGAGGACAGCTATTGAGAAGTGACACGATCAGAGGCTGGCAATCATCAAACATCAACGTTTCCTTGGTGGCTCCGCGCTTCTTTCGGTCTTCGTGGAGTTTCTTGACCTCTTCTCGGAAGCCGTTCTTGCGTGGGACAAGACACAGCTGCTTGATAATAGTCCTCAAAAGGATTGTCGCATCCCTTCGGTTGGGGTCATTCTTGTTAAAGTAAAAGAAAACTAAGGGCTCTTTCCCACCGATTTGTTCGAGGAGTGAGGTAATAACCTGGCATCTATTTTACCTTTAGTAGAGTCAATCGAGGAGATTGTGATGTCTCACGTAAGTTTGGTTTTTCCAGCACCGGCTTTAATTAGCGTCAGTAATGATTTTAACCCACTATTTCCATAGCCACTTACGATTTCCCCGAAGCCAAATTATACTTGATGCGCTGGATGAACGCCATTCACGATAAGTGTCTTTTTGGAACAACCACCGGCCAGCTTCGTCCAGGAGATCGGCTTGCGCGGTCCTGTGGTGCTCCTGGTAAACATCTTCTGAAAGCCACACCAGCGTTTCACCCTCTACAGTGTCTAAAAGTTGTAATGTTAGAGACCCCAACATGAGACCGTTCATTCAATCAAGATGAGGTGATCAAGAACCTAAGAGCCCCTTGTATGCAATAGCGGTCATCATTTCCATTTTTCTCAGCGGGATATCAAAATTGGAAAGTATCTCCCGCAATTTCAAAAAGCGCTCTAGGAATCAATTAGTGGGGCGCGGGCTGGATGTAATTAATGAATTAAACAAAAAAAAAATAATTAGTGGGGCGCTACGTAAGGTGTATAGTTTGTGATAAAACCTTCTTGAACTGGACCAAACCCTCCATGTCAGCCCCTATCATCCAGTAGACATTATGTATTCCCCACCCAAGCTTACCTTTCCCTTCCGCTAGCGCTGTTTCCTTCAGCAGTTGCGTGTCTGCCAATTCGATAGCATGAAAGAGAGGCATCCCTTCTTTCCCGGTAGCCCGTCAATAAATCTCTCTGGTCCACGTCAGGTCTCCGTATACAGTAAGAGAATCGCAACGATCTACCGTGGCCGTGTTTATCAAAGTACTGCTTTGCGAATATCAGAAAACTCAATATAGCATAGTAGGTATCCACAAGCGCTTGTTCTAAGCTCGGACCAGTCGGCCTCTGCGGGTCCCCTAGATACATCCCCTCATAGATGGCACATCGTACCGTAAGCCGAGTGGCCCGTTCCATTCCAATTAGCACTGAATCCATGGTCTCGGCATTAGATATATTCTAACATGAGGAGGGATATATAGGACTCTGTCCCCGGCATCTGACCTGCAGCAAGAGACGCACACCAGCCCAAGGCAACGCCGCGTGCAATGGATCACCCTGAATCACGATATCACCCACAGCCTTAAACTTGTCGATCCAGGCAATTATTTTATCGGCCATATCTCGCACAACAATAACTTTACTTCCAAGTTTAAACTTCATTCCCGTCGTCTGGCAATGATCTCTGCTCTTCTCCGCCGCAGCTATGATATCGTTAATGTATTCCTGTTCCGAAGTGGGTGGTAGCGGTAATTGAGCCCTCTCGTCAGTGGTCAACCTGTTATAGGCCTGCATCCACAATTCCAAACCATTGCTTTGGGTATTAACTGCGGTAGACCCGGTAGAGGAAGACCTTGCCTGATATCAGGCCGTTGTGAGACAGAGAACTCAGAGAGTAAAGCCAATTCGAGAGAAAGAGGCGAGACGAACCAATACTTTTATATTCTCTACATTAGATGTAGGTAGCGCTAGCCCCACTAGGGCTGGTGTACTTTCAGTACCAGGTGCGGTACCCGGCGGCAAAGATTGATCCGATACATATGAGGGAATATCTACAGCCGACGGGACTGTGACGGCAAAGGATGATTCAATCGAGGAGGAACATTCAATACTAGGGGCTCGTGGTCGGGGGTTATGGGTTGATGGTAACTCCTCAGCCACCAAGGGGCCGGTGGTTAGGCTTCCAGCAGTAGGCGGTCTATCGAGTGATTTTGGAGGTGGAGCGACTAAAGGTGGTGCTGGGGTAGACATGGGGCCCCCTCCTTTGCGAGGTTTGAGGAATCATTGGCGGAAGAAATTCTTGATTTTCCCCATTATTGATGGTAGATATTCTATTTCGTTTTGGTGACTGAAGTTTATGTCGTATGAGTTGCGCGGGCGATATACCGAGATGGATGAGAGTGTTAGATAGTTCAAAAACAAGGCACTTTGAGAATTTACTCCATATCAAAAGATAACAACACATAGCTACACGCACCCACACCATAGCCAGCAAACAACAAATGGGACTGTGGAATCCCATGCATCGATACTGACAAATAGCAATCAAACAGCACCGGGCAACCACGTGATATATAGGATATTGACTGAAGCACATAGCTGATTGGCTGATTCATATATAGGTATTGTTTATACATCATGCGAGAGGGGTTGTGTCTAGAGCAGCTACAAACACATGTAAGTACTTTACATGTAGTCAGGTACCGTGATATTTGACCCCAATAGGGGAAGGATCTTATAAAAATTCTAGCTTTTTAGTCTGGTAGCCACTAAGTACACAAATATAGACGAATACGGGGACGCAGCCAAGTCATAATGCATCACTCGATCGACTTATGTATTTCTGTCACAAGCCAAGGCGCTCGAGTCTGTATTGTCGCGGCCAAGGGTATGGTGGTAATTAAGGGGGTGTGCCAACCAGCGCTTATATATATAGATACATGTATAATAATATTGTCGTGAACAGTTCGGGGGTTAATTTATAGCTACATGTATCCCGGGGTCCTCAAAGTGATGCAAACAGCGACATGCAAAGAACCACAATTTCACAGCTACTGGCCACCGTGGGAGATGTGTGTGATTTATATAGATCGAATGGCATCAGACAGAGCTACATATATATGTAGTACCTGGAAACAAAAATAGGAAGGTAAGTGGACCTAGCTTTGATGGTGGTTGTGACACCAGTGTATTGACCTCTTTGTATCACTCTAAGGACCTCCGGGGCAAACACTCTCGCAGTCTCACCGCGCACGCCGGCCGTACATTGATTGAGTTGAGAAAAAATAATTGAATTTGACGTATTCCACCAACAGGCAACCTTTCTTTCCTTATAAGTAGCCCATGGCTAGTATGAATATATGTTCCGCTGGATTATTAATCAACTACTAAATTTTATCGATAACAGGGCCCTTCGTCAACAGACCAAAACGGCGTCTCCAGGGACGAAAACTCCGTTTGCAGGCCTTGATGCCGAGCAGGCGCACTCTTAATCACTTGCACGGAGGTCCCCCGCAGTCCAGTGCATGTACAGCTTTGGCACTCAGGGCCCTGACGCAGTTCTAGATAGTATTTCTTGGTCTCCCTTATCTACCCAGGCAATTCCCCAGCTCAATATGGCGGTGATCGATTTGGCGTAGTTAATAATTAGAGAACAAGCCGTGGTTGGGATCAGCCGCACCACTCCGAAGGCAAAATGGACATGGCCCAAAAAGAAAGAAAGGATCCACGGTATTAATTTGAAAATTTCAGATTTGAGCCTGACGCGTAATATCCAGATAGTGCGATATAACCCATAGACTGTGTTTTTCTTTTCTTTCTTCAAATAGAGGGGTCCGCTTCTCGTTAAGCTAAAGCATTAACTTGAGCGCTCTAAAAGTAGAAATATCAGAACAAGCCATATTTTGACTAGTCGTTTACCTGTAATTACAGATTGGGTTTACGCTTTCTTATCTGTTTGCTTTTGTATGATCACGATATTACGGCTATATATTTACTTTATCACTAGTACTTCTACCGATAACTGCTCTTGCTGTGGGATGATGCTAATTTGTGAGCGCCTAGAGTACATTAATCACCGGCGCGAGGCAAAGCCACACCAAAGAATGTCGAAACCACCTCTTTTCAAAACCTTACTCAAGATAAAATGAAATCTAACTATGCAATCCTACAACTGAGCCCCATAAACCCGTGTGGTTTGTTTCTGGAATTGAAGCACTTATACAAACAGTTGGTGGCAATTAACCATCCCGTAGAGGACCCATCATCATCGGATATATATCGTTGCAAACATGGGCTTCATGAAATGACAACGTCGTTCTCACGTAGGCCTATAGGCCTTTCTATAACGATGGCCCCTAAGGACCTCGTATGAAAGTACAAACCAGGAGATCTCGATAAGTGACATACCCCTGTCACCAGGATAAACATAGGCGTATCGCGAACTGTGAGGAGCAGGGCAAACGAGTGGGCGTGGTTGACCAGTGGACGAACTCACGACTACAATATAGTAGTTGATTTTTGAGGCTGTTGGAAATGTCCAGACCGTAATTCTTAGCAGGGATAACTAATTGTACTAACTTTGCAGGTCCCTTATATTAACATTTTAAATTTTGGGGCGCTAATATAATTATGATTTCTAGGGGAGATTCTGAGGGTAGTCCTACATGCCCCTAAAATTTGATGTGTGAAATGATAGTAAGGGGTAATGATAATTAGGCAGGTAATATGCAGAAACCCATCCCCGGATTGACCTTTTCTCCACCAAACCGCCGACGAAGTTGATTTTATTTTATGCTTATTATTCTTCAGCTCCTGCAACTGCCACCGGCAGACATATACACGAGATCCGCTAGATCGCGGCCATTTTGGCGGTGCGGTCAGTGAGCGGAGTGATATATATATATATGTGCGAACATATTGCAATTAGGAGAATTAAAGATATGGAGTGGACGGCGGCGGCGGCGGTAGCGGAGAAGGGTGATTAATTCGGCGTAAGATATGTCTAATATGATACTATTATTCTTGTTTTTCTTTCCTTTACGCGCGATGCTATCAAATCTTGGTATCGAGAGTGCAGGTGGTTCGTCATTGCCCATCCCTAGTATTAACACAACTCGCGTCAATCGAAGGTTTCGGTCCTCAATTCTCTAGTTCTTTATAGATGGGGTAAGAGATATGTGGGGTGTTTAACACACACGGTCATCCCTCGACCCTCATATCGTATCGAGTTTCACCGCCCGCATGATCTCCGGAAACTGTCAACTGGATTAACCCGCGAGTGAGCTACAAACTCAGGTCCCGAGGCATGGTGTTCAGCTTGGGGTGGAATATAAGGCACCTCTCCACTATAGGGTAGGATTTAACCCCAGATACCCTCACGCTAAAAGGTCGAGAATATATATAAGAATGGGGCCAGACTGGCATTGAGTGGCGTGGCAGAAGGTTGTTGAGATCCACCTTTCCTCATCACCTACTATAGGCCTGCCGGCCGCGGCTATATCTAGATCTCCACTTTGCATAAGAATATATAGCCGCTAGCATGTAAATATAAACTTGAGATATCGTTTCCATTGACGAGCATATCCGGAAAGGAAACCGCACACACGAGAGCCATCCCCTCCGCTGGCAGGATCGATGGTAAAGACTGGGTGATGACTTCTAGCTCGGTGTGCTGCTTGTGGCTTGCAACGAGCTGTAAAGATTACTGTTTCAGGCCTGACTGGCGTTTGCGAAGCGTTGCAGGGCTTTCCAAAGATGGCTGAGGCCGAGGGTTAACATACAATTCTTTTCTCGATAAGCAGATCCCAGATGGTATCAGGGGGGAGTGGGTACGTCCTTGAATGTGCAGCCCATCTCATCAAGAATGGTTTTATACTGTCAATCGAGAAATGGGAACTCGAACTTATGGCATTGCACCAAGACCGTCGCATTTATACCAGAGGAAAGAAGGTTGGCGGTAGGAGGTTAATTAGATGCAGGCTTTTATGTATTTAGATAAAACGCACTCTGGAAATCCATGAGGACGCAATTTCGGACAAGGAAAACGAACGCAAACCAGCGGTGATGAGGGTACTCGATGCCAGAACGTGCGGTAACCCTAACCCTACTGATAAAACGGACAAGCAGTCCTACGCACACTATCTTTTTTTTTTTTTTTTTTTTTTACGTCACAACAATATAAAGTACCACCAAAACGCAAGTCCAAATAAAACAACCCCTTATTACCAATTACATAAATAAGGAGTCTATACCCAGCGCACCTCGCGCTACATGAAGCTCAAAAAGCCAAGTCATCCCCACAAGCAATTCAACAACACCCAGCAAGTTAGGCTCATTCAGCACGGTGAATCTGTAGCCGGTTAGCCAGGGGAATCTACTGTCATTAATCTCTTAGGCGTATAAATACTTCATAGCATGTTTCATCTTTTGTCTGTCAGTCCTATTACCATCACATAATACACCCACTGCTACGGAGTTAAATTCTCCCCTCCTACTGTAATTAGAGACCAGGCAGGATCTAGGAAGTGAGCCTTCCTATATCCACCCACCAGAACTAACACTGCCCTAAAATGACCTAATCTACTAGACTTGATCATCATATGATTCCAACTACTCGACCAACCTATAACCCACTAATATGCCAAAACGGTGAAACCAAACAGAGCCACAACCAAGAAGAAGCGCAGCTCTATAGATAGATGCTCCTGAACTTCATGCAGCATGGGCACGAAATATGTTCTCTCGAGACCTTGTCTCGAGACCTTTGGCAAGACAAGACAAGACCTGGGGGGCAACAAGAGGCAAGGTTGGTTGTTAAGTGGTGTCTCGAGACAAGACCTTTTTGACTTTTTAATTTTCTACCACACGGCCTGGCATCATTACAAAAGCAGCCCGAAGATATGGAGTGAATGGATGAAGCATAGATATGGACAAGCAGAGGAGGCGCAAGGGAAGAAAGAAGAGGAACGCGAACTACAGTACGGGTACGGCCGGGTGGGGAGTTGGAGCGATAGGAGGAATAAGGGAAAGAAGGAAGGCTAGCGATATTTGAATTAGAATGTTAAAACGTTGTATAGGGGAAGTTGCTTGCCCGGCGAATGATGAGGCTCGGGATAGTGAGCGCGCTAGGTTGGCTAGTGTTGAGGAAGAATGTCGTCGTTTCTGTTTTTTTTTTTGTTCCTTTCTTCTGTTTTGACGTTTTGAGGAGGATTTTTACCCTGCCTCCGGAGAGTGGGAGGAAAGGTTTTGCCATAGTCTACGGGCTGTAAGCTCCCAAATCAGGGTTAGGGCTTCGCGAGACTGTCGCGGATCAAAGTCACATGACCAAGATCTTGTCACTTGCCTCAAGAGTTTCGACAAGACAGGACCCCTCTAGATCTCGTCTCATCCCGTACCCACCACCAGCCCGAACAATACAGCCACGCACAAACCCTGGGCAGTCAGCTCCGCATATTTGGCGTATCTGTAGTCGGAACGAAACGGCGAGCCGGAATAAAAACAAAAAACAAAACAGGAACCACCTTCAGCTAGCTCCTTTTCAATCCTCCATACAATTGTTTTGACGACAGCCCGAGAGTACGCAGGGCCACAGAAATGAAAGCGAGGTGCTAAAATTGGTTTGTTTGATACCATGTCAGGTACCTTGGTGCACACCCAAGCATCCAAGAGTCACAGTTCAAAGTAAGGACCCGTCTACGTCAGACGACTGGAGAGGTGAGGGAAATCAACGGGCATCCCCGCAATATACATTATACCGTTCTCTTATACAATTTGATTTCCAGCGGGGGTCTACTAGTGTGGTGTATATATGAATTAGGGGAAAGGTGCATTGGAAAAGAAGGCAATAAGTGTAGTACATGAGGTACGCCAGCTGCAGTCCCGACAGCCAGAGTTGGTTACCGTCAGTTAATGCTTGGTAACGCTATTCGGTCACAGACGGTAGCCGCCGGAAGGAAACGTAGTGGTTGATGATTATGTACAGGTACCATGATGACACAGTAAATCTATAGTTCTGTAGTCAGTTAGGATATCAAGTTTCGACCTATTCACAGCCAGCCTCTAAAAATATCTCATTAGCTGGCACCGAGTGATTTCCTATGATCAAAGAGTAGGACCATCTGATCTACCCGTATTTAGCTATCCGATCATTAAAGCCATCGAGAATATACCTACCTCTTCAATATGCCTAGTACCCGTGTCTATACCGATATCGGCGAACCGAAACAGCTCAATGGTACTATTATAACCCAAGGCCGCGAGCAGAGGATGACAGATCACACCAAGAAAATGAAGTGAAAGGGGATTGTAGAGACTACGGAGTTCTAGACCTATAGGTGTAAAGTACGCTAAGCTGGAGCAATACCATGAGATAGATAACCAAGTAGTAATAAAGATGAACATACGTACTTATGAAGTACTTGTAGTTATAAGATTCATTGATCCAGTACACCCTGGTGATCGAACCATGTAAAGTGGTCTTTAGATGCATTATGGAAATGAATTACTAAGTGTGAAATTAAGAAATTCGTAGAAATTTACACGCATATCTAACCTCACAAGAACCCTAGAGGAAAACATTATCTGTAACCACTCCACCACCATTTTGTAGCCCTATATATATTCAGAATCAACTCCCTCTTTTTACGACCTTACAAATAATGCCGCTGTTGGCTGAAGCGGTCATCGGTAAAACACAGATAAAATTGACTGTAGATATATACTTAATACTTACACAGAAATTTCGTGTAGATGCATCGTTTAATTCATTTAGAAACCACATATTACACAACCACTTAGAAATTTTGCTATAGGGAAAACACAAGCATTATACATTTCTCCGGGCGCTATTAAAGGAGGGGTGCTGTTGATCATAGCTAAGTACACGTAGTGATGATTCTTTTTAGCGTTCAAGGGCGAGATCGAGAGTCACCGCGGTACCCCCTCGGAAACCCAATGACTTAAAGAAGACCCCGGCCGGGACCATGCAAAATTAGAAAGGAATGATCGTTCAACCTATTTAGAGCTGTAAACAAAGGAAAGAAGACAAAGCAAACGCAAACGCAAATTTGAACTAAACTAGTTACCCCAAGACCCCGCACCGACCCCCCGACCCAAAGAAAAGCCGTACTGCGATAGTTAACCTGCACCACCCTCCACATCATGCAAGCACCTGTATGAATAGAACACGCCCACATAATAGGCCGCCTCACATATTTCTTCCGCAGCTCCTCAACAGCGTAATGAAATGAAATGCTAGCGTTTCCGTGCTCTTCTCCGCCGCCACTAAAAGTAGTCGATAAAGCTCCACAGCAACTTCTAGCTTGACGAGCTTTATCTTTCGATACCCACTGTGTCCCTTCCTCAGTGTATTATCCTTTCAGGGGAGCAGTTGGCTTGAGGAACTGTCGGATACACCATGACAGGGAAAAATGGACAGCGTGGCATGGAGGGGGCTCCTTTAGAACGTCATGTGTACTTGGGCGGTCCGGGTGTGTTGTCCTTGTTTTACCCTCCACCACTTTGACGATTGCTTCGACCTCTTTGATTACATTTTGTTAGGCGGTCCGATAACAGTGCCAATGTCTAGCTCATAGTCGGTTTCCGGGCTGCCAATAATGTAATGCGTCGATGGTGAGACCTGTCGCGATACCCAGAACGGGCAAGAGCCCCACTATATATACAGCGACGGGTGATCGGGTGTTAACGATACTATACCGGAATTGCCGAAGGTGGAAATATAGCTCTGGAGGTGGATAATTGGTGGAAGGCCTGTTGAGACTGGAGGGTATATTAGAGTAAGGACCAAGATGATGAAGATGAAGATGATATTGCGGAGGCCTCTCTTACAGAAAGCGACCTGGACATTTCAGATGACGAGTACCTCAGCGAGGACGAGGTTGATCCTGATCTGTTGGTGGAACTTCCGGATCCTTCCGGCAGGGAGGACAACCCTAAGGAAGCTCATCAGACCTTGCCCGGAGAGTCAAGCAGAATGCTGTCGGAGGCTCCCCTCAAAGAGGCTGGTAGCCCGGAGGTGTCATTCGAGATGAAGAGGACAATGGGAGAGTTGGCTCTGTAGGTTGCGGTGGGCAGATTGGTACATACGTCGATGGCTATTCAAAAGGAGGACCTCGAAAAGATTAATTCCTGGGAAGCCAGCTGGGATATCTGTAGAAAATCGCCCCCGGCGCAGCAATTCGCCTTTTGACCATCTCGGCTTTAAAAGGCGACTTTCCGTCCATCAGCAAAAAATAGGTCTCCTCGTCTGGGTGCACTGGGCCCATGGGACTGTCTGGGTGCGTTTTGCGCCTCAAAAGTTGATAGGGCATGTCGTCTTTGGCTCGTCTAAGCTCGTCTAAGCTCGTCCTCAAAGTTGTCCGCTGCAGTGTGTAGATGTTTTCACTATGATTATAAGAAAAGAAACAGAGCCGACACGTATCCTTAACCGCCTCTAACCAAGCGCTAAGCGCTCACAATCGCTTACTAAGCAGAAAGTGGCTGCCTGAAGCTGTCTACAAAATGTATGCTAAGCACCCTTAACCCCCCCCCCCCCGCAGTCACCCCCACCGGCTCCATCTTCACCTCCACCCTACCCCATATTCCGAAACCCATGCTAGCGTCTATATAGAGCCCTAATTTACGCTCAAACCCACGCTCAAAACGACGCCTAGGACCCAAATCGACGCCCAGGACCCAAATCGACGCCCAGGATATATACAAGATGTACCGTTTGCCACCTAAACTGCCTAAACGCTAATGTAACGTTATTTTACTACATGTAGTGGAAAGGGTGTCTGGGTTTTGCCATGACCGCTTTCCTGGCAAGTACGGGATAGGTCCTACATTTGTGTACCTGTACTTGGCTGGAAAAGTTGTTGCACCCTAGGCAGAGGTATATATATATCGATAGCCGGAAAAAGTATATACATGTATACTTTACTTACTCTTATTAGGCGTTGAGTCAAACGCGCGATGTCAATGCAATCAACGGAGCCTAAGGAAAAATGAAAGGTCGCAACACATTCTTGACCTTAAGCCGGAGCAGTAACTGTGTTACCAATATTAGCCGCTGTTAAAACGTTATGGATGGATTAGTTGGGCTTTGGGTTATGAATTTGAGTAAACACCTTTCAATATAATTTTCTTTGACATGGGGTTGCGTTGGTTTTAAGGCTATATATATAATGCCATTGAAGATATACTCCTCTCCCGCGACCATGACTATCCATAATCGAGCGCCCAAGTACACTAGGGAAGAAAACTGTATGGGCATGAGTGGGTTAATGCATGGCCGTCACTTCACAAATAATCACTCGAGAGGAATATTGGTCTGTTCAAAAGCAGTTTTAAGCTAGAACTAGTTTCATTAGCAGTCATCATTCCTCTCATGCTTGGCCCCTAGTCCCCTCATATTTGTGCGCTACATACTCAACTCTGTAACACTTATAATCTAGCTTCCATGCTTGTTGAACTTACATGTAGTAATGGAATTGAAATTTTCTTAGAGAGAACATACATTAACTATCCTTTACCCTATTAATTCTTTTAAAGATTAATAAGAAGTACGTAGTTTAATTAATTAGCACCTCTCTATCAGGTCAAATATATGTTAAACCTCAAGTCTGAGTTGATAGTATCATATTATAATAAACCTATGTACATGTAGCGAGTCCTAATTAATGATCATACTGTATATATATTCAATTAGATTACCCAATGCACAACATCTCACCGACGCTATATGCATGAGTGTAGCTATAGAGAGCTAGAGCAGGCTGTCCGTAAGGGATAAGTACGAGAGATACTGTACATACATGTAGTTTGTACGCACATGCAATGGCCTATGCCCTGTTGTCTCGCAACGAGTAGGTTATCTAGCTAGATCTTATCTCATCCGAGCCAAACAACGATGGAACTGCAATTGTGAGACTTGATATTATCCTCCTGCCCGTCGTTCCACTAGTCTCGTCGTTCCTCCAAATGTACCTACGCCGGGGATCGTTTCTTAAAGTGGGCCCAGTACTATAGCACAGGTTACGTGACAATAGGTTATGTATACCATAAGGTGGTCTTTTTGGGGAAAATTATTTGGCTTGATACTGTCCCTCAGGGCCATGTATAAAAGTAGCTCATCTGTCCGTCCTTTGAATACATCAGTTGTCTTGGTAAATTGGTTTTCTACCAGTCATCGGAACACGCACTGCCTTACAGTACTTTGGCCATAAGCTAGAGTACCCAGTTAACCTTTTCCACCCCCGCCCCACATACTATTATAGTACGACGTTAGAGATCTCTCTGATACAATTCGATCTATAAATTGTTTTCAACCTTTTGGCTTCTTTGTCGCCGTGGCATCACCCCTTAAATAGTCTTGCCCATGAAGGGACTCAACCAATTATCGAGACTTATACCATATATGTCTCTCTCTAGAGTACCTACATACATAACTATCTACCCCCCAATATTTATAATATTCGGTTAATTCAACAAAAGAGTGCTTATGTCGCGTCGACGCAACCCTCGCTATATATATATGCAGGATCTGAAACAATTAACTAATCATGGATTCACCCGACTATGTTACAATTTAGGCAAGTAGAGTAGATGCTACATCTGTCCTCCACTTAACCTTTACCCCTCAGCTCAATCCACCATATGCATTCAATTAAAATTCCCCTCGTATCACCCTATAATTAATAACATAACGGATATTTCATGTTCGGGAATTGCACTACGACACTATAATGTGGAATATAATGCTTCTAGGTTTCGGAATAATTCTATGTTTTGGTTTTCGCTCGCAGCCAGCATTCTTAGGTGGCGTTTTGGTTGTGACGGGATCCCTAGGGATCATACTAAAGGAGTTTAATCTTCACTTTCTCTTTCGATTTGGGGGATCTCTTTTTTATCTGTTCTTCCACCTCCTAGCAATCGCTCTTTCGCCGCTTCAGATCCTATGGAGCACGTCGAGACCACCACCCAAAACACCCCTAGGAACCGTTATCCACTATACGCCAAGTGAAGATGAGGGAGACGCTATCGTAGAGTATGATAGTTACCCAATCAATTCCAAAAGACTAATATCCTATAACCGTTACTGACTTTGAAAAAGTATCGTTGCTGTACACGGCCTTGGCTCAAACCCTGACTGGGCTTGGCAGCATGAAGGAACTGGGGCTATGTGGTTGAAAGATTTCCTGCCCAAGTCTTTCCCGAAAGCTCGAATTATGGCCTTCAATCATAACTCGGCGTGGAATATGAATGCGCCGGCAAAGTCTGTAGAGATCTGCGGATCACAACTGCTCGCTTCACTGAATACTCAGCGACAATCACTGGAGGTTAGATCGATTGCGCAATTGCTTATACCCGTTGAAATCTCACTGTTACTCTGAGGCTAAACATAACATATCATGGATAGGAAGGGGAACGTCCTATAATATTTATTGGACACAGCTTTGGCGGGATAATAATCAAAAAGGTGCTTCTATGCCCCCAGTGGTGCCTTATTAAATATTCCATATTTCTTTCCCCCATAATGTGGGGAACATATGGTAAACCTATGAGGGAATAAGACCTCTAGCTAGGCACTTATATACGATTTATTAATATAGACCACCGTCTAACGTTTTTCGCGCGACTAGGCACTCGTTACCGCCGGGCTAAGGAGTGAAGACCGTCGCTATGAACCCATAAATAGATCCATGATCGGCGCAGTATTTTTAGGGGTACCCCATGATGGTTCCCGTCTTAGCCTTGTGGGAAAATTGATGTCTTATGCCACATACTGGTTAGGATCAAGTACAGAACTATTGGAAGCACTAAAGCCTGGAGAACGGTCCCTTAGGACGTTGGACGATGAGTTTCACAGAGCCTATAGGGGGCGAGACATTGTCAATTTCTTTGAGGTTAAGATGACAACGATCGGGAGATTTCCCCTACTCATCGTAAGCCCTCTTGAATAATTAAATGAGCATGGGACTAGCTAAGAGTGGGCTCTGACTTATTGCAAATCGAAAGGCGGTAGATCATCATTCCAGTACTTCTGTTGGCGTTCCAAACATTGCTTTGGAGGCGGATCATGTCGGAATGAACAAGTTTCACTCACCGCAAGACGAAAACTACAAGCTTTTGGTTCATGAAATCCGAGGAATGGTGGAGAAGATAGAAAAAGGTCAGTCTCATTGCCTTATTCTGGACACAAATGTAAACTGGCTCAGAGATGAACCCATGATTCTAACCGACTATTCGATACAGCAACGATTACTCCGGTTGATGAGAGCGAAGCCTGTTTGCGGTCTCTCGATTGGGAAGGGTCTGGAAACCGTCAAGCTGCAGTCGACCAAGCCTACAAAGAAACACTCAGCTGGGTAGCATCTAATCCACCCATCTCCGAGTGGCTACAGCACAAATCGAAGATTCTGTGGATTTTGGGAAAGCCCGGCTCTGGGAAATCTACCCTATCAAAATTTCTTTTCGAGCTCATGAAAAGATCACAGGATAACCGCAAACCCGGGCAAGTAATATTAACCTTCTTCTTCAGCGATCAAGACATATATGGCGATCTGAGCAGGTCAGATGAGGGTTGTCTTCGATCTCTTCTATATCAACTTTTACGGCAGGTGCCGGAATCGTCGTCATATATCCTCCCGAAATATCAAATGAAAAAAGCAGCAAAGGCACCAGTTGTATGGCACATTGATGAAACCAGAAGCCTTCTAACCTCAATGCTTGAGGATTCTCGCATAAACTCGATTCGCATCATTATAGGTAAGCTTAAGCCTGTTTTACGAACCAGCCAAGATACCATTAACAAGGAATAGATGCTTTGGATGAATCTCATGACTATTGCAAAATCGCCCTCCTCGATTTCATAACCGGCGACATGGGCCATCTCAAATCTCTTCAGATAATCATCACAACGCGAATGCACCCAGAGTTTTGCGGCCATCTCTCCGGCTCTCCCCAGCTCAGGCTAGAGGATGAGAACAGTAAAGATATAGAAAGTTATCTTAGCTTCAAACTGAAAAGCTTGAGCCGCAGTTTTTCGCTCAATGAGTTGAACGTCCTGGTAAAAGCAGCCACTCTCAATGCACAGGGAGTTTTTCTTTGGGCAAAGCACATTATTCCGATTCTGAAGGAACAGCCACCCGATATGCCCATCTCTGAGTTAGAAAGGATTCTCCTTCACATTCCGAAGCCTATGCAAGATATGTATGACAGTATATTGCAGAAGTTGGAATTGACCCCAATAGTGGAGTTCGACGAAACCCGGAGAATGCTCGAATGGGTGTTGTTTGCGCAAAAACCTCTGAAGTTAGCAGAGTTCCGTTTCGCTCTTGCCGTCGGCTCCTCTCCCGGTTTTACCTCGTTGGCTTCACTAGATGAGGCCTCATATCTTCCCCCGTTATCTCAAGTGGAAGCACGAATAAACAGGCTCAGCGGCGGTCTATTGGAAATCGGGTCGCCTGAAGAGCCTGAAGAGTCCGCCAAACATACGATCCTTTCCTGCTGGGGGCCTTTCAGCGCTTTGGGCTGGGGCGTGTTATCAAATGCGGGCACATCGCGAGGCCAGAAGGGCACGGGAAAGGATGACCCCGAAAACCATGTTGTGCGTTTTATGCATCAATCCATGAAGGAGTTTCTTTTGAACAGGAGAGTATCTTCCGAGATATGGATAGACCCTCGAAAGACACAGAGAAACCTTGCCAACGTTTGCATTGCCGCCGTGACCAGCCCCGACTTTCCAAACAAGCGCGAAAAATCTTACTTCCATATGGGACATAAAGAAATACCATTCCTCAAATACGCTACAGATAATTGGGAGATACACGCTTCTTTGGCCGATGTGGAAGGAGGCCGTCAGATGGACGCCTTTGGCTGGCCTGAGGCTCGTACGTTCGAAGAGTGGTTCTCCGCAAGGGGTATCCCCTTCAATGAGAAAGAGTGGATGCACGGGTATCCTGAAGCTGCCTGCTTCCCATTGACTATTGCAATGAGGTCTCGGTTGCTTTCGGACATTGAGTTCTTTTTGGAGGCATCACTTTCCGATATTGATTATTTCATGACTGCCTACGCTACCCATCTTGGGCGTAGTAGTGAAAAAGATAGATATAGGGAAGAGATATTAGCAACTTCCCTTGCAACCGCGGTGGCAATGGGTTATGAAAAGGCGGCTAGACATCTCATTGAGTGGGGTGCTAATGTCAATGCAGTTATACCTTACACCAATATAAGGATCCTAACAGCTGCTGCCGAGAAAGGGCAGAACACGATGATCAAACTGCTCGCTAAAAAGGGCGCCAACTTCAACTATGCGCAGGGAAATCCACTATTAGCGGTTATCGAAGTCAAACCAGAGAATTTAAAAACTTTACAATGTCTCATCGACCATGGAACCGATCCCAACGCCCGGGGCATTAGTATTCGAGAGATTCCAGTGGATAATTCAGTCAACCCCATAGTATTGAGTGACAAAAATGGCCAGATATACGATAGTCCGCTTCAGGCAGCTATACATGCTGTTCATAAAGGTGGTAGTGAAAGTGTTGTACACTTACTGCTCAAAAACGGTGCAAATGCTAGAGATCAGTGTTTCTACCGCCCAAACATTGACTACAAACTCAGAGAAGAGACTCCCCTTCATACCGCTACCCACTATAATTATATAGCAATAATGAAAGATCTTATTCAAAATGGGGAGGATGTCAACGCGGTTGCGGGCCTGTATGGGACTCCGCTGCATGTCGCGGCCTTTTGCGGCCATGAGGATGCGCTACAACTACTTCTGAATAATGGGGCGAAAATCGTAACCGGAGTTGGGATATTTGGCACCCCTCTACAAGCGGCGGCCTTTGGGGGACATGCAGGTGTAGTTGGACGGCTCCTCGAACTCTCAGAGCTAGATTTGAACGATCTTTCTGGGTGCTATGGACATGCACTACATGCAGCAGCGGTCAGCGCCAATAAAGATGTGATGAGGGAGATCCTGAGAGCAGATGACCTTGCAATAATTCTCTGGAATATTCATGGGGAGTTCTACATGGAGGAGCGCTACATGGAGTACTTTGACTGGGAGGCTTGGATGGGGCACAAATGGTACAAAAAGACTGAGGATGGCATACAGCACACGAGGGAAGAGCCGATGTTTAGCTGGCAGCAATCTGAGTCATTCCAGCTAGGTCCTCCAAATCTTCAATACACGGATACGCCGGAGGAGCGGGAGAAGCTACGAGAGTCCCTTCTAGAGCGCGGAAATAAAATCTTCAAAGATACCGAAGAACTCATTTCAGTACTCATCAATAGCACACGCTGTGTTGGCTACTTTGTATACCCCTTACGTCCTATTGAGCAGAACTCGCCATCATGTCTAATTGACCCGCCTCTGAGACCAAGAACGGGTTATCAACTTGCTTGTTTTAAACCTCCCGTACCGGATTCCTTGGACACAGAGCCAGATTTTGTCGGAAGAGCCTGGCGCCTACCAGAATTCTTCTGGAGTGTTGTCGACCGTCCGGTGAACAAGTTTACCCAACCATCGGCCTCTCCAGGAGAAAACTCAAGCATAAGTATCAGCGGCGGAGGAAACCTTCTGAAAGAAAAATACAAACTTATCGACAGTAACCCAGGCCCAGTGTAGGATCTCCCGCACATGAGGATCTCCCGCACATACGCGGATATATTGGTAGTTTCTTTACTTTGTTTCTACGTCTATAAATGGAGTATCCATACAGGCTTGTTAATTGGTTTTGTTTTGTTTTTCCCTCGATAACCGCCCATTATACGATTATATATTCGACTGAGGTAACTAGATACATGTTGCTATAACTTACTTTTAGCTTTAGTATTATAATTAGCAACCTCCATTCAGCTATTGTTGTGAGAGAGGACAGAGGAATATATAAACACAATATAAACACCATCACATAAAGTTTTTTTCTTTGATGTACCTTGGAAATACTTGACCTAATCGAATATTCGAGTTGTAATATGGTATATCCATTATGTACTACTACTGGGTTACATCCGTTTTGAAAGTTCTGTAATAGGATTGGTCGGGCACGACTGGGTATTTGACTAAGCACCCAACAGTTGTACTAGAAGCCCAGGAGAACTTGATATCCATACTTCAAAGTAGAGAAGCACCTACAACTCCTGGCCCCGAGGTGGTAACCCCTAGCTAGTCTCTGGCACATCATCCGCCGAAGCCATACAGAGAGCACCCAAGGTTAAAAAAATAATTAAATGATAAAAAAAGCCGGCAACAAAAGACTTATGTGAATGAGTATCATCCCTCAAGAGCGTCGCTACCATGTTGGGCATTCTCATCACTGCTCCCACCAGGATTTGAACCTGTATGTGGTCATATGACGAAGCCCAGTGTATTACCACTAGGCCACGCCACGATGCTTTTGTTTCTGTCGTTGTAGTTTATGAGCCCTCCATTTCTTGGAAACGCATCAAAACCTGTGAACTGAATTGCATCACAGGGCAATGAAAGGTCAAACTGGCGGGAATTGGGGGGAGAGGGGAAGGCCAAAGGCCGCCATATGAAATGTCTAACAAAGAGAGAGCTAGAGGATTAAAACCTACACAACTCGCGGTCGCGAGGTGGTACCCCCTAGTATATATATACACATATATATTCCTTTTCGCACGGCTAGATATCAATCATATGAGAGTGCGCACCTATCAATCATTGGAAGTCTTTACTACAAATGCATGTATTTCTTCACCGGGCATAATAACTGTCACAATTCAAATTTAATGACGCTTCCCTTCCCCGCACTGAACCCACCGTAAATCAACTAATTGAACAAAAAGAGAAAACACACACACCAACATCAGGGTTAGGGTTATATATCGAGTGACTATTCATGATTCTTTGCCTGATTGATTGATTATACTTCATACACGCATGCGATTGTTTGCCCAATAGTCATCATACTCGCACGCAACCTCTAAGCTATGGCGACAATGGGTATGACAATCGGGAATTACCATGAGTAGGGCAGCGCAGGTTGGGGCCGGCGTATTGAGTGTACGATGGAGAAGAAACAGTGCAAACACCTGCCATACATATTCGGTGGATTAGTAATAGGGCATGGCTTTAGGGGGCCCACTTGGTTTGGGCTAGCTTTGGGTTTGGGCTACCACTGAGTTGTTGTTTAATTAGTAAATCGACGCAACGGATAAGGAGCTCACACTGATTTGCTTGAGTTCGGAAATGCATGTCATTTGAGTGTGTGGTGCTAGAGTCGGATTTGTTACTGTGCGAGCGGTGGATTAACTCATGTGGGAGGGAAGAACGTACTAAAGCCCCCAACAAAAAACAGTGGAATACTAGTTTATCCATATCCCATGGCCCAGGCTTTATCTTTCGTAGTTCCTCTATGTTGAGCCACCTTCATTGAGGCCTTTCCAAGGTCCACCCCTCCGGGCCATCGGTCATGTATCATAAGGGAGAACTCGAAGTACCGATCTAGTTATACAATGGCAGTGATTTTATAACCTCCTATCAAAGCCCTAAGTAGCGTTCAAAGAGACAAACAGCTCACCAACCCCCGGAAAAGTGGTATCGCCAGCTATTCGAACAATCTTTCCTAAGTGGGCTTTATAGGCGGTATCTTCGTTGACGTCATTTCATGAGTATATAAGTATGCGCGCAGAAAAAAAGGGGTGGCCTCTATTACGAAATTTATTCTCCCTCATATAGCTACAGAGTTCCTTTATGATATAAGGTATCAGATTGCGCTACCCCATCTTTAAATTCGCAGCTCATGTGGTATTGCAATTTAATTCCTACAAATATAAATCTCATTACGTATACAGATTTCTTCACCCCAAGACGCAAACCCTCTCTTTCAGGTCTTTCTCAACACTTGTTGTCCGGCTTCCTCGCCCACCACAGATGCCTAAACGCCACATGTGTTAGCCGCAGTGCACCATTTATGCCAGACTTTACGGCTCAACTTACTGTTTAGAATATGCGTGAATCTTCCTATTTCGGGCGTCATTTTCGGCACCTGTCACAACCTCACGCGCCTCTTCCACAGTCATACCCAGCTCTCTGGTAAACAGAGCCATTCCAAATGCATCATAAGCTGACTCGACGTTCAAAAGGATGTATGCACCAATCTCCTTCAACTTTGGATCGGCAGCCCAGAGACCAAACGGCAGCTTAAACATCCGGTACTCAGGCCCTTCGAACCCCGCGTTACGGAGTAGGGAGTCGACATTGTCGATGATCTGGAATGCGCGGCCTGGAACTTCTCAATTCTGTAGCTTCATTTGGATTAGAGAATTTGGAATTACCTTTCTTGTTTGCGGCTTTGTTGACCAGGTCATAAAACTTCCATAGCCACAGGTCTTCTCCAAAGGTTCCATCATCACTGAACAAGCCCATATCGTACTCAGCAACTTCGATATAACCACCAGGCTTCAAGAATCTATTGGCGTGGTTTAGCAATTTCCATATAGACAATAGAAGTGATCAACCTACTTGAATGCCTGGTCCATCAACCTTTGCCAGTCTTTGATCGCCCCACTCAAATGGCGCATGTGGATAAAATCGAACGAGTTCTCATCCCATGTCCAGTCTGCCTCGGCATCGTCAATCTGGAATTGGACATTTGGAGGAACCCAATCAGGCTGGATCGGGCTGAGATCTGTGCCAATGACTTCTGCTGATGGGTATCGTCTGCATACTATTAGTTATAAATTTTAACAAAGGGGAGCAATGTTTAATCTAACTTACTCGGCTATGTCAATAGCCCAGATTCCGGTCCCGGTGCCGAGATCGAGGATACGTTGTGGGTTTTTGCCAATGGGGGCGAGATGTAGCTCGTTTTTCAGCATGAGGAGATAAATGTGGTGAATGATGTCGAGGCTGACAGTACATTAGTTCTAATTTCCCCAATACAATATATCCAGATTGCTTGGGGCTTACCGATCCTGTTCTCTCTGTCCATTTCACAAGACGACCCTGTTAGCACATTTCCTTACAACCCTCACACCATTACTGACTCCCTACCTCATCATTTGGCAAAATGTAGTTTCTGTCGTATGGTTAGTTTATACCTCTCTATAAATGTTTAAATATATAGAATTGATAAATGGACACATACCCGTCCTTGTATGCATGATACCGACGCCCATTCTCATATCGGTACTCAAAGATTGATGATGAGAGAGACTCGGTTGAGAATTCACTAAGCATTCAGCATTCTAACCGTGAGAGCCGTAGAAGGGGTAACCTACGACCCACTCTAATAGTCGGAGTTGTCGGGATGCTCATCGTCGGCTCTCTAGCCAACAAATGTTAGGTTGCTGCAAAGTTTATATAGAGTGAAGCATGAAGAAAGAAGCAGATAAACTTACAGGGTCGATAGCAATTTCGTTCTGCGTATCGCTAGCCATTATTAACGGTGTAAGTCGATTAATAGTAGATTTAGGAGTCGACCTTTTTTTTTTTTTGTCTTTTGCCTTTGCCCCTACTCGGTGAGTTCACGTCGTGGCAAACGAAAACAACCCCGGGGTGAGGGAGTAGAACAGCTTTTATTTATCAAGGACCAACACTAGTAGGTGAACCCTGATTTCTCGTCTCAAGAGATGTGAGCATGTACATGTGGACTGCACTGTGTGTGGGAATACCATGTGTATGGTACTCTATGTAGAGTAGGTACTCTGCAAACATTCTAACTCCAAGTAGTGTAGAGCAAGAGGTAGGTACCAAGTGATTTGAGCGTGCTGTTACTCAATTATGTTGGCGGGTGGCGGAAGACATGTATTTACTTATTCTGTCCAATTAGGACTCTATTCTCGAGACGCAAGAAAGGATCCACAAAGGCCACCATGCTTCTAAGGATTACCGGTATCAAAGCCAGCTGGAGAATGTGAGACTTAAATCCTCAGCCTACAAGGAGCACTTACTCCACGAGAGACTCACGGTCTATAGCTACTCAAGCACGGTGACCGGGATACCTGCGGAACGACAGCATTGGTTTCTGGTCTAGAGTATGTAGATACTTATGTATGTAGTGACTACGAATATGTACCCAGGGGTACCGGAAAGTGATGCAACGACTCGATTCACCACTCACGATTTCAACCTAATGAAGCAACAGTGGCATACAGAGTAAACAGAGTATAAAGAATTCATCAACCACATTTAAATAAAAGAAATCAAGGTGGTTGTGAATTTGCTAGGGCCCCACCTAACAGTCCAACCCTAAGCCGTTGTATCACTTTTAGGGACCCCTGGGTACATGTACTCTAGGTAGAGTACAGACTAACATGTATGGTACATGTAACTACATGTAATGGGAAGGGCCCTCGATAGGGGATGAGCTAAATTAAAGTGACCTCATAGAGTAGTCACTTGTTGTTTTCCCTTCCAAGATTTCAGAATTTAGGTATATCCGGCCTGGACCCCACTCGTAACAAAATATTCAGCTATTTTCTCCGCCCAGAATAGACATCACTAAACAGAGCTCATACAAATTGTGCGTCTATGTGCAGATTCAAATTCCATGTGTATGCTAATGCTTTCGATTCGCGAGCCAAAGTTCAGACGTGACACTAATCTTATTAATTTACCAGGGAGTTAACCCAAAAATTAACAAAGCTAAAGTTCACTCATTGAGATAGCGATAATTTATATTAATATATTATTGCGATAGTCTCCAGTAGTTCATACACAGATCAACTTCACCTGAGGTTAGTCCTCTGTGTTACTCAACACCCAGCTAGATCAGATCCAGTCCCAGCAATGGGACACCAGATCATTGGCACCGTTCCCACATTACAAACGACGTGACAGGTCACAATATCGTTCTCCTACTACATGCGAGCGTGACCTCTACTTTCCCACTCCATGCTTTAAGCCACCGATCCTGCATCTTGACTTGATTTGGCAGTTGCTGTAGAACTTTTTTTTTTCTCTTTACGTACGCGCTGTCTCAGTGAGGGGGGATAGCCGCGAACCGTCTCGCTTGAATACTGTTATGTACGAGGCTCTGATCAAAAAAAACCGGTAGCACACTTAGCAACGAGCCCTCCACATATCTACAATCTATCAACGATGGGCTCAACTCCACCGCGACACGGGCCTCATGGCAACTGGACAACACCTACCAGAGTGAGAGTGTACACTTTACTTGAATCTGGTAAATCGCGGTCAGAGATATGTATCTAGTTTATATCTTTATGCGTTGTTGAAATATTGGAGTCGGCGCAGATGGGTTCCTCGTTTCTATGCATGCTACCGGTTTTTTTTGATCGGAGCCTCGTACTCTAGGCTCTATGATGACCACTGATCTCTACCGAGCTCTATCTTTCTTATGCTTCACTAGCATCGGTAGCTAGCACCTCCGACTGCAAATGGTGGGCTTTGCCGTCTATAGTTGCCAGGCAAATAAGACATCAACGCCGTGAGCTATGAGACAGGTAGCATCTCGTATTTCAAACCTTTCACCAGGGGGTTTAGCACTTGCGTTATCTCAATTTCAATCCATCCTCCGTAGACAGGTACTATTGCTCATGGGGTGATGATGGATACTGGGCATTGACGAACCTCACCAAAGAGAAACAGCCAAGCCCAGTTTATCCCCCACAAAGCCCGTGTCTGTCAACACCCAGTTTCCAACACGTATCTTAAATGCCCTTCCGGGAGTAGAGTTACCATAAAGCCTGTATAATGATCTGATTATGAGGCACTTCAATCAGCACTCTAGAATTTCAGAATGCAGCTTCCAACGCGGAAGTGCTAGGGCCACACCCACGTACCAGGCTATCCCTGTACTAAGGTGTATGTAGGCTCGGTTAAGTCTCCCGCTCTGTACTGTTGCCAACACCCGTGGGATGCCCCATAAATCCCGTATTTTCGGTCTGGCATATGTGCAGACAGTGCAGTAGGTCCCAGGAACCACTTGTATGGGATAGCTAGGCGTACAGAATTATTACAACGAGACCAACTGAAGGTTCATGAGGTTGCTCTCGTGGTTCCTAGATCCCATACTTCCCCGCTTGGCAATCCCAGTCGGAAATCCCACATTATTGGCGGCCAGAACTAATTGCGGTTAGGTTTCAAT
The DNA here is from genome assembly GCA_024713865.1 of Morchella sp. 2016-72. Classification (NCBI taxonomy): domain Eukaryota; kingdom Fungi; phylum Ascomycota; class Pezizomycetes; order Pezizales; family Morchellaceae; genus Morchella; species Morchella sp. 2016-72. The sequence continues at coordinate 77,225 of JAMJEY010000004.1, forward strand.
ATGCAAATCAAGTCTCGAGCCTTACGCTCCGAGACCCCCCTGTCCCGCATCAAAATTCAATTATCGAGGCCTTTTGACAACTGACCTCCAAGTCCAATCAATTTTGGTTCTTGGCGATCTGTCTTCGGTCTGGATTGCCAAGAGCTCAGAATTTGAAACTGTAGTCGCTGTTGCCAAAATGCCTGCCAGCTAAAGCTCAAGTGTAAGTAAATACAGAGACTTTTGAAAAGCATGGTATTCTCATAGTTAAGGTACTTGGTACTTACTTAGTTAGCAGATGACTAGTATTTAGGTTGTTCATCACATTTTGAGGGAGCTTTGGTGCTGGCTGTGGTGGTGGTGGTGGGTTGATCCAGTCGGAAGCTGACCGACCAGCTTAGAAGCGCCGCTAAACTATCATAAACGCTGGGATCAGGTACATACATGTATGTACTCAAGCAAAAACCCGCATCGCAGGAAGTATTGATCTGAGATCGATGATAAAAAAAAATCTGTAACGATATGATAAGGTTCTTTTCTCCCGTACAAGTTAGAATCCTGTAAGGGACTTGAAAGAAAGTATGAACCTACATATATCTCTACATACTGCTGAGGGGATGCTAGGCCACGTATCATCTATGATGACCGATTTGTTGATGCCAGATTGGAATTTCGCTCGATAGTTTGGGTTGGCTCCTGATAATTGACTATCCCACATGAGAAGTCATATCCCATCACTCGTTTTTATCCATACATGCCTGTATTCAGGAGGATGAACTTTATTAATCGCGGAGATATCTTTAAAAACGTAGTCCGATTCCCAAACAGGTTTTGCATTAGTCCGACTCCTGGTTCGGCCCTGGACCTGCCTGCGGAGGCTTTTTACTCCTCACACATACACCCTCCCTGATTGTCATGCATCTTGACGCATTCCTAGGGTCCCTTTCGGGCTTCCGGAAGTTTATGGCATGCCACCATATGAGAACCTGATAGGATAGCACCCGTTACTTTACTTTCGGTCTGCATATATTCTCTGGACCTTGACTGTCGCTCACTACTTTTGAACTAGACGACCATTCGTTGCGCCAGCTGATGTTTCCCTTCTGCCGTCGTACGGACAATGTCGGCGTTAACGACAGTCACACGTATCATTACCGCTGTCTCACGAGGTAATTCTGCTGAGCGCATGTTGCTTGATATTTGTACCTAAGTTTTATTGCTTCTGCTATTGAAATATCCACTGGAGATTGTTAATAATCTATCTGAAGATATATAGGCACTTTAGTAGTAAGATAAGTCTTTTCGCACTGTATATAAGATTCTTGAGATAGTTAGAGTAAGTCGGCAATATAAAAAATAAATAAAAAATGAAGCGACCTGATCACTTACCATATATGGCTTGTCCCCCCAACACGGCCCACACTGATGCTCACCGTTATCTGGAGATTTCCTCTTGATCCCAGCGTTCCGATTGGATATTTCCAATTAATCCCCGCCGCTCAGTTATTATACAATGTAATCCTTCTTTGTAGAAGTAGGTAGACGCTCTCACGGGGGTATGGCGACCACGGAGGTGGGGGGATTTTTCTATTACAACGCCGAAGGGTACTAGAACCGATTTCCAAATGGATATAAGTCAAGATAATAGGTTGTTCGAGCTTCGTGTGGTATTTCGAACTTGCTTACTTTTGTGAGTTAGCTGTCCTTTGGACACACACACCCCGTGAGAGCGTCTAGCTGCAGTTACCCATCAAGTAGCGTGTGGAAAGTCTGCATGCCAAGAAATTAGTCCATTAAAGCATTGATCCCATGTTATAAGATCCTTTATGTTACGAACTGCATCTTGAAGGAGGGTTTAATTAGTATGCACCTACCTTTGCATTGTGATATTGGCTGTGTTGGCATGACTTGCTTGGGCACATGCATGTCAGTCGTAGAATTCAGAGTTGGTTGTAGTCGAGAGCGATTACCTAGCTGAGATACCCAGGCCTGAATCGGGGGGTGGGGGGTGGGGTTGGTATGGTAGGTTCTAGATCGATGGTAGCCTAAAAGGCTATTAATGTTGAGTCTCGATAAACGAGATCGATTAAGAGCTCTGATTATACATGTAGCTACATGTACAGCTTATTGAGATTCGATAAATACATAAGTATGATCAATACCTTACATGTAGTATATCGAAATATTCCGAACTACGGAATCAGACTAAAAAGCCACCTTTCTTCATATACCTCCTATCAACAGAATCATATCAACCCGGACATCACTTAGATGAGGGAGAGAGTACGACCATGCATGCCCTTATCGTTAGTTGGCCCCCTTTACAATATAACTAATATGATCCACATGTTTATAATTAATACATGTTCATAATTAATACATGTCCTACATGCATATACCCGTAATTTCATAGCGTTTCCAGACCCAACTGCTATTGCATACACAGAAAAAACACGCCAAGGCTGCCCTTTTAGATTTCATGCAATAGTGGTGGTGTTCGGAAACTTTATGTATTTACGTGCACATATATCTCTAAACCTAGATACGCGCCACTGGTGCAGGTTCCAGGCCCGTCCAATTCATCGACATCATATATAAGTATGCGCATGTGTCAAATATCAGCCTCTCCATATATTAGCTAATGGATGTTATGGAATTACTTCAATATGACGCTACCATGAAGATATATGTGGTGGGGTCCGTGAAGATATTCACATGGTGGAGATCGAGAGTCGAGAATCGGTGCTTAGGGGATGGAGTACCGCAAAAGTCCGTTGGGTAAGACCAGTCTCTCTTTACAGGTTCGCAGCGTAAGCCACACCATTTTTCTGTGGCTTATGCCGTGAACCCGTAAGAACAGACCGGTCTTATCCAACGGACTTTTGCGGTAGTTTGAAAGAATTATCGGATATACGTTCATATCTCATTACTGCGGTATAGAAGTATCACTACGTTATTTGTAAAAAAAAAAAAGACCTCCACCAACCCCCTGCTGTTGTTGTGTCGAATATCATCTCTATATGTAGTCGTCTGTATTCCAGTCCGTAATGATCCGTCCCTGTCCGTGAGAAGCCTGATTTAATCCATTAGCTCTAATATTAACACAATTTTGTCCATTCAGTTCAGTCTGCCGGTGAAAGTAGTGAGTAGTAGTGTAGGCTGTCAAATTCTTCGACTTGAGTAATATAATGGTGTATGATACCTCTTAATGTAGCTTCCCTTCCAATCATGGGAGCGGTTCTCTGCCAGCACCCCTCTTGTTCCTACTTATCGTATGGCCCACAGTACTAATGCTACATTCAAATGTCCACGTTCAACAATACGGTGGGTTTCCACAGCTAAGCGAACTTTCAAAATTTAAATGGAATTGCAACTTCAAAAACATATTTCTCCACAACCATAATGGGATGGAGCATAAGAATCCTAGATATAGACTCTCCGGCTATGATAGTACATATGGCTAAAATGTCAGCTCAAGAGTGCGGCTTTGAAACCCCGTTTGTATGGTTACTCCTAGCTCCCCCCATATTCAACTACTTGCTTGTGGTAACGTGTAATCTACAAACAATCTTGACCAATAGAAATGTTTCCTGACGGCGATAGACAAACTCGTACTGTTTAGAATACCTCCTCTATGCCACCCTACTGATTAGTAATGAGAGCATTATATAAACAGCTAAACACGTGTACACGTATGTATATTAGAATGGCTGATGATGGAGCCCTCCATGAGCCAGAGGCGTGAATTGTACCTTAGGTACATAACTTGTCGAAACACGTCCACCACGAAGGAATCAAGGGCTGCAGCCGCTTAGACACAGGGCGGAATCCCAAGGCCCTAAACCTCTGGACCAGTGAATCCCTAAGATGGCAACATGAAAGAAGGGGTAAAAGATGATAAAGGGGACAGGTAAAGACGGGCGTGTCAGAAAAGGACATAGCGATGTAGGGAAGGTCCGGTTCAGGCTCGAAGCTACTATTTTCTTACTTTGAAAGTCGGTATTTTGGTTATGTTCTTTCCACGCCAGCTACGCTCTTATTTCCTTCTTCTTTATTTATTGAAGGATAAAAATGTTAGATGTTGTCATAGCCTGGGCTACGGGCTGCACACAAACAATGAGTTACTAACAACATTTAAATACGCCCTACTTCATGACCATGCAAGGCTAGGGCTACGGACAAACCCGGACTATGACAGAGACCACCCCCGAAACACAAGCCTTTCTTAAGGAAGAAATCTTCCGCCTAATTAATTGATACCCATGGGTGTTATGCTGACTCATAACTAATCCCCATGCCCAAGAGGCCATGCATCGAGTGACGATTGATGATGCGGCCTTTTTTTTTTGTTTAACTCATTAATTACATCCAGCCCTTGGGCTATGGTAATGAAGCCCCTCCCCTCCGGAGCGGGCAATTTTCCTCCCCTCATCCCTCACCCTGACAAAAACACAAAAACACAAACACAATCAACAACAACAAAAGAAACCACCATCCATACAACTACGCCTTCTACCCCCTCTGGTGCGCTCACTATCTCGAGACTCATCATTCACCATACGGGCTTCTTCCCTGTTTCTCTACCACCCCGCCTTTTCCTCCTCATTCGTCTCTTTCCAAACCACCCCACCCCCATTGAAGCTCCCTCTCACCTGCCTCCTCTTCCCTGTCTGCGCCTGCTCTGTCCCTTTCGTGTTTTCTCCATTCCTTCCAAATTTCTATTGCCTTCTCGATCCCCTCTTGATGATGCGGCCTGATACGGATGACTCAATTTACTGTCAGACAAAACACGATGACTGTAATCTCTAGGACTCATGATCGCCAGGACTGTTAAAAAGAAAAGGTTTGTACACACCTAGAACCTCACCAATGACTAATATAGACGAGACATTAGCCCTTGGACGGATGAAAGCGGTCAAATTCACGGCCTAGACCGTGCACGTACCACTTAGTAAAGGAATTATATTGCGTGCGTGCTATGCAACAACAGAACCAAACAAGGGTTCCCAACAGGTACCACATGAGGTTAATATTAGCTGAAAAAAGGAGGTCGCGAATTTGGCCACATTCACCCGTCCAAGGGGGTACATGCAGCCCCCGAGTAGACCGGGACCTTTTCGACATTATGCATTTTCCGACTCATGGTTGATCGACCAATCGACGGGCCACCCCACCGTGTATATTATATGCAGCCTTAACCCGACTATGACACTATCCTCAGGCAAACCTACATGAATTAAGGTCACGCCCAATGGGCCCGGAATACCCCCCCAACCGTGAGCTATATTTCTCCTGCCAGCACAAAGATTCTGCAGATTGAGCTGCATGGCATTAGATGGTATACGTACTCACTCCCAATTAATACTTCTTGTTACGAGCTGCCCTAGCTATGTTTGGCATAATAACCCCCCCCCCCTCTCCGTGTTCAATACCCAGTGCCACACGTGTTAGACATAGCAAGTAATCAAGTTAATTATGTTTTTTCGGCGATCTGTTTATGAATGTCGGTTGAGGTTCGATTTATCGCACTCTAGTCCGAAATAGGAAAAGCTTGGTGTGCGCATCATCTCTCATCACTCGGTGGTCTAGGGTTAGGGGTTCCGGCGTCCAGGTGGGATTTTTTTTTTTTTTTTTTTTTTTTTTGGCGTCCAGGTGGGTTCCGGAGTCCACCAATTACTCTTAGTAGAGAGGGGACCTCCTGTTTCTCCCTGAGCACCTTCATCTCGCTTGCTTTGTAGGGGAGCATATAATATAATAATTCAACAAATAAATTTCTCAAACACAAATGAACTTGAGAGCATTTCCCTGCCTAAATCCCTCCTTCCCACAAAAATGACCGACCCTTGAACTCTCACTCAGGTATGAATACATAAGTAAACCAAAATACCGAAGCCGTTCAACCCCCCATGCTACCTCCTGCGCTTGGAATCCTCACCCACAACCCCTCCCCACAACAAACATACTACCACAAAAGAGACGCTAAACAATGTACAGATCGCTTCCCCCAGCACTCAAGCTTGGGCTGATTGGCCTGATATCCACAATGCTGCTTTCACTCACTGCAATGAACGACCCGGCCATACTTCCAACTTGGGCAGCCACAGAGGCAGCCACAGAGGCGGTAGGGAGACATACATTTTCTGCTTGTAACGTTTCTTTGATGTCTTGCAGCAGCAGTTCCATCGGGTTTATGTATGCAAGGACTTGACCATCACGAGATCTTTCGCCAGCGAAGATGTGACCACATACTCCTCCACAGCCATTGTCGATGACCCATGCCCCGGAATCACCATAATCTATCGAAAGCTGGTCAGTGATTGTTGACATGGAGCTTTGATATAGGATGCACACCTCCAATTTCACCAACAACAACCCAGGTCCTTGAGGCAGTTTTGCGCCCATCGAATTTGATTGAGCTCATAGCCCCGCTTATAACACCCCCCCGGAGTCCACTTGTACGACCAATACCGTGTACTTCAAGGTTGCCGAAGTTTTTCATTGAAACAACTGAACACGGTTCGTAGTCTGAGCCCGGAGGTTTAAGGATTCTGCCACTACCTCGTATTATGTTACTCTGCATCAATCGGTCGGCAGAAATTCTAATCAGTGCCCAGTCAACCTCATGTCTTTCTGAATCCAAGACGATCCTCCGAATACCCGAGGATGCATGGATAGTTCCTAATTTGTATCCCTCGATAATATCTGACTCAAACTTTCTTTTTTCGTCTTCGAGCAGGTCTTGCTCGGCCGGTTGAATTACCACAATGTTCTTACCATGATCCCTCCCCAGCCCTGGTATATCTCCGGTAGTGTCCCTGTCAACTTCGATGATTCGGGACGCATCGATATCGCTATTATTAAACAATTCATCGTCGCTTTCAAGGCTTCCACATGTACTTCCCTGTGACTCCATACAGCTGCAGTCGTCATATTCAACATCGCTCCCGCCACTTTCTCCCTCTGATTCCGGATACTGGTGTGAGCTTGACATCTATAAATATAATTAATAATCCCTACACCAATAATCAAGGCTATTTTACCTACTGTGCGCGAGCGAGACACACTGGTCATCCGGTCTTCTTCGAGAGTAGCCCTTTCACCAGCCCCCATATGGCGGTCATCATATTCCCCTATTGACATGCGATCGCTAGCGGTTGTTTGGCAATCATCGTAATCACCAGCAATTCTGCGAAAGCTTCCCGTAGTACTCTGCTCCTGTGCCAGATCCTCGGGGTCCAGTATATGATGTACTGTCAAACCATATGGTTCCCCATCAACAAGCACCAACCCTCCATAAGTTGCAGCGGGTAAAGGATTCCCATCTAAACAGGCTCCTATGGAGGCGCCAGGAAGGGGCTTTTCCTGATGCCTGGAATCTTGGCTTGACATTCCACCGTCAGAAAACCGCCCGACAGATCCTCTTCTGACTTTCAGACCGAATGAACTCCTGTCGTAATTAAACCTCTTGAGAAGACGTTTGACGGATTGGGTACTTGTGCAAGTTATCACGATCGTTGGTCTTGACTCCTCCCGGGAGGATCCGATTCCGAGCAGATCAATAGATGTGGACTCAGTACTTTCGTGAAGGTGCTTTTCGAGAATTCTTTCTAACCGTGGGAGGATATTCTTTCGCCATGTCGTAAGTTGTGTAGGGGTAGCATTCACTGGGAAGATTTGCTTTTCATTTAAAAGTGGCGGTTTATCGTCGGGTGTGTCTTCTAGGTCTTTCTCCGGTTTGTTGAGTGATTCGGTGCTTTTATCTGAAGGGTTGCTCCCATTTATATTCTGTGTGGTAGATTCTTCCGTCTCCTTCCCAAATCCTACCATCTCAAGAGATCTCACTTTTTTGAGACTTCCTAGCTGAATTTTTGAGTTTCTGTCAGCTACTTAGCCAGTATTTATATGAATTATAGAGTGCACTTACATTTGAGCTATGAACCTCAGGCAATGTACCCATAAAAGAACCTTGCCGGGTGTGCTCTTGCTGTATCATGCAGTCCGGTCAGTTAAAACTGCTGCACGGGGGTACCATATGTGTCTTATATAATTACTCACTGGATCAGTAAACCTAGACAAGCAATGGTTTAGTATTCTTATGACTTTCCAATAAAGCCCTTGGCGGCTTATACCGTCGCTCCCCAAGTTGCCCGTGTCATCGTCTTTCGACCAATCAGATACACACTGATCGATCTCCACCCATCTACTTAACTCAAGATTGGCTGCCGAACATTTCGGGTATGAGTCACGAGGATTTTTAGTCGCAACTGCCTCTCCATCGAATATCACCAATAGTACAATCCGCCAGAGGTCATTGGTATCGGCGTTGATTAGCCGAACATTGTTCCCAAATACCGCGTCCACATACTTGCTCTGTGGTACAGACCCCAGCTCGTCTGTGAGGGAAGGGATAAACTTTGAAAAGAAAGGCTCCTCAAAGTTTAAATTGTGCTCCGAGTCCTTGAAAAAGATGATATTTCGGTCATCGATGTTTCCGTGAACCCAACGGCAAGAGTGGAAATAGAGTATGGCGCATACGAGCTTACGGGCAATGGATGACCTGACCTTGATATCATTGGGTAGCTGTTTTTCAGCGATAAGTTGATGGAGCGATACTGGAGCGGAGTCTTGCGATGCCCAGTGCGGAAAGTGGTACATGAGCTCCAACCGACCTGTAGTGCGGTTTTTGAAATACCCTGCGAGCATTAGAACTCTCATCTCTTCTGGCTTTTGCATCAGAAGCCTTTTCCGATACCCCTCCCTAACTTTTTCCATCTCCTCCGAATCTTCTGTGGCTTGATCATTCGTCCACTCGGTGCGGATAGAAATCAAACGACCCGAGGTGGTTCTGTCTTTATCGCTTATTTGCGAATATACCTCGATCCCATCATAGGAATCGTTGGAATTGGGTTTGACAAGGTCCCCGGGAGCTAACTGTGGAAGCGAGGAGGTTTTTGTAGTACCATACGTCAACTCAATCATCAACTTGAAGTTTTCCACAACTTTAGATGAGCCAAGTGACATGAGGAATAGGTTGTCATCCCCAAGTCCCTCCCTGGCCATGGTTTGGGCGGTGTTTTTCATCAAGGAAGCGGTTAAAACCCACTCGGTAGAATCGCGCCATATATCCGGGAGTTGCGCGTAAAGATTATCAACAAGGACAATATGTTCTTCTGATCTCTTTGCAGGACTTTGATGAAGTCCATGAAGTACTACGTCCAGTTGGGTTAGAGTTGAAATTGTCAACTGAGGATCAAAACGTAGAGATCGGAAAGGATCTTTGTGATCAAAGATGGTTTCTCCCCAGAAAGATAACCGCTGCTCTATAACGTTCATGGACGCTCGACCCACCACCCCACGTTGATGTCCAATACTTGAACCCTCCACTAACATAAGCGCAACTTTGCTACATAACCTTGAGCAGTTATCAAGAAGATTATTGATCCTTTGGCGTACTCCAAGTTTATCGTCAGGCAACGACTGTTGATCATCGTTATGGAGAATATATGCATTCTTTTCCTCTCCCATAATTTTTTTTTTTAATATTTCTCTTCCCTTCCTTGGATTGTGTGTGCAACAGTTGATGGTGATGATTATGATTATGATGATGATGATGATGATGATATTGTTAAACTGTGTAGAGTGTGTTGTTGACGATCGACGTTAGCGGGTAGGTGGAAGAGAGTCGAGGCTGAAAACTTAATTCTGGTCCCCGCACGGATCAAATAATAAGGGGGGGGAAGAACAAGAATAACTACATATGTGTGCATACCGCGCACTTTGAGGCACGGTCGGATAATTCATTTTTCTGTACGTTACATGTAAGGACGTAGCCAAGTTAGATTGGGCGAGATCACTTTTTTTTTTCCCGCGGCGTAACGCTCGAAAGGCGGGGCTTTATTGAATTAGAAGTTGACTTTGTATATTTTTTTTTTACCCCCTCAACTAGGTTGCGGCCAATCATCCCGTATTAGTTTCGATTCCCTGTGAAGATCATTCTATAATTTACTACTAGCAGGGACTCCATGCTGAATCCACGCGATTACATGTATGGAGTTTATGGAGTGCATCATGTATGTAAGAAGTTGTTGCTGTAACCATACTCCCTGCCCCCATGACTTGGTTTAGAGACATCATGCGGGGGTATATTTAATTCAACGTTGTTGCCTACTTGTTGGTCAGGTACAAGTACTTACTTACTTGATGTAGTTGACTGAAGAAATAAAGGACCTCTCACCGTCGTTGTTGTTGTTGTTGGGCGGGCTTAGATGTACATGTATGTATGTACATGTAGTGTTGGTGTTGTAGTGTTGGTGTTGTTTGAGGCTGATAAAGAGAAGATGTAAATGCACGTAGGTACACGTAGTACTTCTTACATGAGGAAATACCATTACATTGTAGTCATGTGATATACTTGTATATACAAGTATTCATGACATGATAAAAATACATTGATTATTACACTGGGGACCGGAGTACATGTATCCAGGATCCAATGATAAATTATCACAGTGTTTGGGGGGACAGACTTTACCAAAAAGAGGCACGTAATCCCAAACAAACTCGAGCTCATGCTCAGCAACAGATACAATAATATTAATTTGTAAGCTTAGCCTTATTACGGGCCATGAATGCACCCGCAACCCGAGCAATATAACACAAGTCGGAGATTGATGGTGAGTTTTATGATCAGCTCACAAGCCCCCGGCGGCGATAAGTAAACATAAGGCTCTAGTCCTTGTGTTATTTGCGTTTCACAAAAAACTTTGAATTTATAAATGTATATTCCTTCGGCTAGAGACATGAAACAAGAAATCTAGATCTCAGTAGACTCCGGTGATCGATATAGCCCTGTGATTTCGATGCCAAGGCCATTAACAGATTTGGCGAGTGATAGAACATGTTTGAAACTTCCGAAAGTGAAATATGATCAGTTACACATGTACTCAAGATTAGCAGTTTTTATCTCTCTTTAACACCGGCCACTGCTTTTCGTTTCCGGAATCTATGCATTAAATCCTGCTCCTCAATCGTCGGATGATAGGGCCCCATGCTGGTGCCTAAATTACATGTATGTAGGGTTAGGGTTTCCTTGCCTGAGCCCCGCCAAGACCATGCCTGAACTGTAACGGGAGGCACGACACATCAAGATACTAAAACTCTACCTGAGCAAGGCCACATGAATTGAATTCTAACTGGAAGTATACGGAGGGAGCAGAAGGCAGAAGGGGGCGAGTGGGGCGAACGAAGGCCTCCGGTGAGTTTGATATCCGGTCTGCCGGTGTTCGATCCCTACTGCTCCCCTAACATTGCCTGCCTACCAGCATCCTCTGGACTGCTACGTATGGTGCGCCCTATCTTGGAGGTACGGTGACATGTCGCTATTTCAGTTGCAACAAGGTTAGGATGCTTTTGAACCAATTGACTTTGTTGACTTTCAGCAATAAGGGTGGCTGGAAACTGATTTTTTCACTCAGGTGAGGAGGATGTAAGTGGATATAATACTGCCTTTTTAGGCTCTAATAAGTTCGCCCCCCCCCACTTTACCCCTAAAAAAATAGATCTCGGAGCAGACTTTGTATAGACGGATTTTTGATATCTTGCTTTGAAAAGTTTTGTTGACTGAGGGGGAAGGGGCAGAGCCTCAGCCCCCGACATTTGTCAGTTAGATATATATACTTGTAATCAAGAGCATCAACTCGCCGCCGCGAGGTGGTCACTGAAAGAAAGTAAATCTGAAATTGTCAAACCTGTACGTACCCTCCTAGCACTCCTTCACCTTTCGATTTGCAGAAAATTAAGGCATACTGTATAAACACGTATATATATACATATTGTGTATATACATCTTTATCCTTTGAAGTGCGGAGTAAAAGGTCGGGAACAGTCTGCATTTCGTTGCCACATGCTGCCCCCATTCTTGAGCAGGAGCTGGTGTGATCTGTAAGATATCTTTGCCCTCTAATAGTCCAAGGATCGAAGCACCATTGTCCCTCCGCAGAGTCGAGAGCTCCAGTCTAATAGGGTAGAGATAGAGCCCTGGGTTCCAGTGGTATAAAGTTGTCATTGGTCTAGTTTAAGGTCTTTGGGGATATATGGGGGGGAGGTCCTAGCTCTAGGGCGGGTATGCAGCTTATTCGTTAATCAATTAATGTGTGTAGCGCCTTGCTGGTAGTACGCTACAAATCGATATCGGTGTAACTTGGCAGTATGACAATCAAGTTATCCCCCCCCCCCCCACCAATCGGTTCACTCCTATAGAGCTCCCCTAAAACCTACCCAGCCTTTTCCCGATCTGTAAACCAATCATTGTACCCATAAACTCTATAGCAATGCTGTGCTCATTGAATCTTTTCTTATATACATCCACTGAACATACTCCGGGTTCATTCACTGATCATGAGCACTCAAAGCTCCGGCGATATCAATCCCGACCTCAACAGATAAGCTGGCGTACAGCTCCACGCATGGCAATACGAATTATTTAAGTGGTCCGAATACGGACTGAACTTCGAATCTGCAGGATCATATGCCTCCCAGAACGTATCTGCCCCATTCTGAACCATCCCACCCCAGTACTCCACCAGCAATTCCATCGCCTCTTTCCTCGCCCCGACCCGTGCAAAAGCCTCTGTGACATAGTGAAACAGGTACGGTGTCATCGCCTTTATCGCTGACGGATCTTTGTAGGCATTGACCAGTGCAGTTTTTGCCTTTTTGGATGGTACGATGTCTGCAAGTGCGATCCAAGCTTGAGAGGCCCAAGAAACCTGGCGATGAGGGCCGCTCACGAAAGAACCCTTTTCTTCATCGAAACTAGAGATTAAGGTCGAGGATGACGCTGCGATTATATCGGTATGGATCTCCGGGTACCCTAGAAGGTGGCCAAGTCGGTTTACGGCTTTTAACGCATAGACAATAAGTGCATGAGCTCCTGTGGTCCGGTCTAGGTCGGCCTGCCAGTCGAGAAATACCCAGATGTCCTTGTGGGGTGTGAATTTTCCGTCGGCAGATATTGAGGCAACGGAATTTTGGGTGCTGTTAACTACGGTTTGCCACAGATCGTGCCCGGTGGCCTTGTCGCCGGATGCCCTGAACTCCTCATGTGGTTAGAGCGATTATAATCATGTATATATATCGAGAATAAAGATTTAGGAAAGACACGAACTCGACATAGTCCAAGACTGTAACTCCAAACAGCACATCGTAGTCTAATATATAATCCCCCGCTCTCCTCGTTGTAGGCCTCTCGAATATCGCCGCCGGCACACTCCCGTCGTCTCTCGGGAATCCGGCGAAGAGATAAAGACACCTCTTCACCAGATCATAGTTCTTGAACGTGTAATAATTTGCCAATGCTTGCAACCTCAAGTCACCCAGCCATAACCTCCGATCCCTCCTTGGTCCGTCCTCAAAAATGGTGGTCATGCAGTCCCGCAACGTAATCACCGAGATCTCGTCTATCTTCTGAAGCAGTGCACCACCGCCCTGGTATGGGGGCGGTAGGGACACGGTCGATGATATTCCTGTCGCCCTCACATTCACAAACCTTATTTTGTAGGACTTCGACCCGCAGAGCACCTGCACACGCACATAACGGAACGCAAATCTGCGTGGCAGCTTCACGTTCGATGGACACTCATCGATGTTGATAATCTCATCCGGATACCACGCCGTTGAAATCCACGACTAGCACCGCCGTTAACTTTAGCGATCCACATTCCACAGAATAAATTTATCAGCCACTACCAACCTTTGATTTCGCCGGATCCAGCTCCTCGACGACATCGCCGGGGACCTCCCCAAATACCAATCGCAGCCTGGTAGGCGCATCTCCAACCGAGTCGCCCTCCCCTGCAAGATCGAACGAGAAATACCCAGTCCGATGACTCCCGAAATCGATGATGAACTCGTCGCCTTTCCCCCACAGGCGACTTTCGAGCTCCTCTACAGGGAACAGACTCGAGGACTTATAGCGGAGGTAAGTCTTATCGCAAGGGTCGAAGCAAATTATGCGTTTTGGGGTTTCATGTCGTTCGATGAGCCGCGGTATGAGTGATGATGCTGTTTCGCGGAAGCGCTGGAGGTCGGTGGGGGCTATTGAGCGCGACATCTTTATGCAGTGCTATATTACGGACTGGTTGACTTTTATTAGAGCAATGTATAACCTGCCGTGTTTATTATTCCGATATTGCGGGGTCTCGGTATACCGGTAACTTATTTAGGCGCGGCCGGATAACAGGATATATTACCACTACAGGGAAGTGGGGATATATCGTTTAACCCGGGCTCGTTCCCAGCACATCAAAGTCGGCGGTCCGTAGGAAACAGGAACGAGACTGTATTTAACCCAATAACCAGAAGGTATCCGTACTTTAATTAATGGAATAAAGCAGTATTAAATTCCACTGGAGCTTCAATCATTGGTGGTCAAAGTCATGGACTGTCACTCGGCTTTCTTTTTTCCACACAGCTTACTGAACCAGATATACTCAATCCTCAGAGGGCCCTAGCCTCAGTAAACTGAATCTCAACCCCAGGAAGCTTCAGCTGGCTAAAGCGTTTTTTAAACCCCAATAATAACATCTGTTATTGATCCAAATTCGATCCTTTAGCCACTTCATTAAACTTGAATCATAGTAATTGATTATTCATATCTCCTTACTCATAAAACAGGTCATTATTCATATCTCCTTACTCGTAAAACTTGGTCGTTACTCACTCCCTCAGCCAATCCATCACCTTTGCTTCAACAAAAACTCCAGCTCTTTCCAGCTCCGTGAAATACTTCTCCGTCGCTACAGTCGATGGCGTCAGCACACCACCACCAATCTTCCTCGCCGATGTATCCTCATCAAACAGGATCCCCATAGCCGTCAACGCCAACAAGATACCAGTGAGCGTATAGCAATCTTTCTCGCAGCGGAAAGAGACATAAGCTCTCTGGTGCACAGCTCTTCCGTCATCAGCCTCTGCGATACCGCGCCACTCAGCCCGGTACTTCCGATCTAGTGTTTCCTCAGGGGTTGGGCCGTCTCCGGGCTTGGTTATAAATTTTCGGGCGAGCCATCTAATGGTGTCAGCAATTTCATCACCGCCGCTGTTTGTTTAGATCAGATAGGATAGTGAAGACGTACCTTAAAGGCGCGAACAGTGGCACTACTGACATGATACCGAAGATGACGACCCAAATTATCGCTGTGATGTAGTTCCTGGTTTTCTGGTATTCCCGAAACTGGAAGTTCTCTCCATAATACTGGCCTTCATTATGAAGCCCCCACCCGCGCATAACAAGAGTAGTGTCTGGTACGGCCTGGATCCACACCGTGAGATATCCAAATGTCGGGTGGTGCCTGAGAGGAAGACTGCAATGAAGACGGCGGCCCGGGACCGGGCAAAGAGAGAGGGGGTGCGCAGAAGTAAGGATCTCCCGGAGGCTACAGTGCTCGAACATAGAGAGCGCGGTCTGAGAAAACCATCAGCACGAACAAAGGTCTCTATGGAGTTATAGGTGTAATACTTCGGCAGTTCCACCGCTCACACGGCCTTTGAGATCATCAACTATATAAACCATCTCTCTCACCCCGCAGTCCAATTTATCCCTAACATGTTTCACGAGTGCATAAGCCGACAACTCCGCCGGCGCAGACTCGACACCACATTGTGGTACCAACTAAACAAAGAAGCCCAACCCAGTCAGTCGAAGTCATAATAGTTAGGGCCATAATGTAGGTACCATCAAGAAATTGGACACTTACGATGGCTCCATTTTCCTTTGCCTCCGCGTGATACTTCTCTACAATCCTCTTTACCCACGGAGTCTCGCCAGTAGAATCCACATAATGAGTCCCATTCTTCGCACAAGCTGCCACCACAGGAGTTCCGTATTTTATAAATGGTCCCACTGTCGAAATTAAACAGCGCGTTGACTTTGTCAAATTGTCTAGTGCCGCCTCACTCAGGTCGGAGACGAACGTGTCTGAAACATGTCCAATTATATAAGCTGGTTGATAAAAAGACCAAAGGATTCCCCCCATGAAAACCTACCAACAGGTTGTCGATCGGGATAGCTTGTATTGTAGTCTGTAGCAAGGGGAGTGAGCTTCTGAGGTGATCTACCAGCAATAGCCCACCTGAGGTTGGTGGGGCTGTGAATGAGTATTTGTTGGGAGACAAGTTTTCCAGTGTAACCGGTTGCGCCAAAGACAATGAGATCGTAGTCTCGAGGAGTAGAAGAAGGGTGGGTAGAAGAAGGGGAGGGAGAAGGAGAAGACATGATGGTTATGGTTAAGGAGGTGTTTGAAGAGTGGGTGAGGTGGGTGAGGTGGGTGAGGTGGGTGAGGATATATATATCGAGATATATACTGGACTGCCTACATGTACTTAGAGTCGATTACGATAGCCAAGAAATTAAGTGACGGCTACAACCGAGGGCTGTAAATTACAATGCCTGCGGGTACATGGGTCTAGACTCGACTCTAAATTAGCGAGGGAATAATACTGACCCCAGCTTTTATCCACATGCGATGTAGGTACATCATTACGTATCACATATATGGATGGGTTAGGGTTGCTATATGTACCATTTACAGAGTACATACATGTAGGTACCCTTGATGCCAAGTGCGAAAATTCCCCCACATCGCCATCTCTCTGATTGTTCATTCTGGTTCTCATCGCGACCATCAAACCTACCATCGAAGATCATCACACAAATCTCATCGCCAACCTTCATCCCTGACCAAGATACTATTTCAAACGAGCCCAAACCCTTAGATGCCTGGGCTATTCATTTCCCCCTCGGCCATCGGTGAAGGTCTACAATGCTAGGACATGATCAGGAGATTGAACAGAGGCAAGTCCCGACAAATAGAGGTTTGACAGGCCACATTTCACTCAAAGCGAGAGGTAGAAGTAATCACTGACGGAAAGATAGGTATCAACCCCACGAGACTAGAGAGGAGAACATGAGTATGTAAAATCTTAGTTTTCTGCTGCTGATTTGCGTAGACATGTGTATGTACTTACACTTACTATCTTTCCAGTTCAAGCCCTATATTCACGATTAATGACCCCGAAGGCCATAGGTAATATGAATGCAAGGCCTACCCCCTCAAAGACGCAAAAAACTCACTGCTAGATATGAACCGATGCAGTCTCTCATTGTAGTAACAATTAGAAGTTATCGATCTACGTCTTTTTATATCTTATAATTAAGCGGTGCGTTTTGATTCCTCTAGAGATGATACTATGCCTCTTGAAAACTGAAACAGGGTCCTAGTATCACCTGAAAATTTAAGGGTGAGAAATCATGCGGGATTCCCAATTGTTATTCGCCATATCTAGCGGGTCTTTATTGTTTTGAGTAAAATAACTCTGTCGAAGATTTTCGCGAGGACTTGCTTGGCTCACAGATGGTCACTCGGGTTCCCAGACTTGTCTTGATTCTTTTCCTTTCTTGTTTGATTGGCCTCGCCTTGATTGATTGATTGATTATAATGCTCGCCCTAGGACTGACTGACTGAATGGTACTCCAGTAGGCTCCGAGTGATTTATTATGATTAATTCATTACTAATTCAGGTATCCAAGCCATGCTTAGGGATTCAATGATAGTTACCATATCTGACAACTTATTATAGAGTAATACTTAGTCTCTAGTTCAGCTCACACGATAGACAACTTCTCTTTGTTTACTTCCACGCGATATTTCCCCAGGTTGAAAACAATACGGAGTCAGCGGCCTTAACAGCACCGGGAATCAAACCACAGAGTCGTTTCCCCCGCCTGATAGTAACGAAAAGAGGGACAAAATGTAGGTCCTCCTCCTCCTCTCAACAAGGAATAATATAAACTGATTTCTTCTCTTGCGGCCTCTGCTAGCTATTACAATCCTTAGCATCCTCTCACTCCCACTATACCAGATCCCTCCGCATAAATTCCGAGACTTATCAACATACAAGCCATTATTCTCATACTTTAGTTTATACCTTTCTCCTTCTGGCCCTTCTGGACCTTTCCTACCTCGCCTCAACCATTTCTCTTGTTCTTGCAGATCCATCTGCTGCATCCTGTGTTGTATCAATTAAAATCCTCGGAACCTTTGATACCACTCGGTTTAGTCAATCTCCACAAGACGTACCATATATTCAAAGCTAGCAGTATTTCTGAACAAGCATAGGCCTCTCCATTACCGCGGCTATCTCCGAGAACCGTAGGCCGTGGCAGCACCCCGTATACCGAAGATTCCCATGACACCACAAGATACCAACCATTATACATATGTCCTTCTGGTCTTGCTCTTTTAGCGTCCCAAGCTATATGCAATGTTCTCGGCACCGCTGAATTCAGTGATGGGATCGATAAGGCGCTGTGTCTCCCCGGGACATTGGTATCTAAAAGGGGGGCTTTTGTGGCGGCATCGATATTCCGATTAACGTTATCTTGAAATTCTGGGGCTGCTTCTAGGCTTAATTTTAGGTGTTTAAGGTTTTCGGTTTGTGAGGATTGTATCTTACCTAGATACAACGGATATTTGTGGTAAATATGTAAAGACTCGAGAAGTATTTACTGGTATATGATAGGGTTGGCTGGAGAGCCATTATAGCAATATCTACTCATCATATCACATTCTTTATAGAGACATCACTAACAATAATGAAATTAATTGACATCTAGAACCGTACCCAATATTCCCTACATAATAGAGCTAACTAGCTAGCTAGAAGCACAATCGCAAATTTAATCGCAATTTTGTCCCCTGGAACCCGTGATATTGTTCCACACACAATCGAGGTTTGTATGGTATTAGGACAAAAGTTTTGGCGATCACACTTTTTACAGCTAAAATAGCCATGTCTAGGGACCTGAATCAACCACACAACGTTGGCCAAATGATTTGGAATTTGGACAAAAGCTCAGAGGTTATCTCAAGATTGTCATAAACGAATTCCATGTTGGTGATGTATTTTGTAATCTTGAGCCCGTTGCCATGCAGAAATTTGTATGAGAACACATACAAATTTTGGAAACTTTCAAACTCATTTTTAGAAGATGCTTCACAAATTCTTGATAATTGAATTTAAAATTCTGGAACTCATTTATCATGATCTCGAGATAAGCTCTGAGCTCCTGCCCAAAGGTTGAATTTTTTGCCTAGCGTTGAGTGGTTTGTTCGGTTGCTAAAAATGGCTACTTTGGCTGTAAAAAGTGTAATCGCCAAAGCTTCTGTCACCCAAGTGTATCCAATATATTTACACCACTTAGCGTGCGTACATCTGGCGGCTGCAGGGGCTTTCGTTCTCGGTTTCGCAATACCTTTGCTGTCCACCTTTCACTTCACCGCGCTTCTCCGGATAAAATGCTCCAACGGAAGTTATCTGACTAGACATAATATATGTATATCCGAGTTTTCCCCCCCCTCCTTCCCCTTTTTAGCGCAGTTAAACACTATGGGCGCGCCATATACGCAGAGAGAATATTTTCGACATGAGACAAAGTTTATGCACCTGGATATGCCGGAACCCGCCCTGATCGAACTTAGGGCTCCGGATCGAATTATCTACCCCGTGCTCTCGCGCGAACAAACCCTAGTCCAATGTTTGGAGATTGTCTGCTAGCTAATCTATAGCCTCGAAACAAGCGAGGGACAAGGTAGAAGCCCGCTAAGAGGCGACAATTGTCGATTCATCCGGAAAACTACCGCCAGTTTTCACCGCGGCAATTATAGTGATCTGATGGACTATCTCGATAAACATCTACTGAAACATATTGTGTCACGTATAGTGGGTCAAGGTGGTAAGTACAATGGGTGCCGCTTGCTTTGGGGTATCGCGTTTTATCACTCCAGGTTTTTAATGTGGGATATATTAGGAGATGTGGAGAGATGTTTATGTTGACGCTGACAGCATGACTGATCCATAACCACCTACCTGGTTAACTAATTTATTTGGATAGGGTACACTGCACTCTTACAGAATCAGAGAGCTCTTAAGAGCTTATCTTATGAACCCACCCCCCACCACCCATCGCCATAAAACGCCTCTTATTGACCAGGTAGATCGATTCAATAGAACAACCTGAGACATCGACATCCGCATATCCACCATCTCCGCATATGAAGTTCCGATGAACCACCTCTGCAAACAGCTTACCTACTACTTTCTACATAGTACTCTCTTGGCGTTATCAATACATTACCACCGCCAGGTCTTCCCCTGCACAAGCAGCATTACGCGGAACCCGCACGGAATAATAGATAAATGCAGATCATAAGATGTTTACATTTATTCCCAGAGTACTTTGTGTGTGTGTGTGTGGTATGTAGGTTGGTTTGGATTAGAATGTCGCCTCTGTACCGTAATCGTAACACTCGGCGGCGGACTGCTCCAGTCCAGCATTCTCTCCATAGATAGAGTACTCTACTTGAGATAATATAATATATATGCTCTAGACCCGCATGCTGACGCTAGAGCCTTTAGTATCGCCTCGTACATACCAGTCTTTGTCATACAAAGCTTCCTCTTTAAGCTTTGTTGTTTACACAGTCTGGGGATACTCATGTACCCATCTCGCTCGTTGACTTTGACTCACGGGTAGCTAGCCAGCCTCAGCTAGTTTAGTTCAGCAGTGAGTGGATCTGGGGACTCGGTATGTACGGGGGGAATGGGGAAACGGGGGGACCTGGGGAAGGGTGGGCTCTGGGGCAATATAGTAGGCCCACATGTATATGTACCTATCAGCAGTATTAGTGGGGTAAAAAAAAAAAAAAGTGGTTGTTACATGAGGTTAGGTACGAACTCGTCCATCGATCCGGCTGTGAACACCCAGACCGTAGTACCCTAATTTAACTAATGCATTCTTATTCCCTGACCATGACCCTGACCCTGACTGACTGACTGACTGACCCTAGCCCTTGCACCCGGTACTCTACATACATGATGTACTCTACCCCGGGGTGTGCACTGTACAATGTATGTACCTTCCACGGCCTCTCCGTTCTCTCGCTTCATGTTTGCATATTAGGTTAACTCTATAGCTAGCGAGCTTCGTAGCTACATTTAGGTAATATTTACTTGGTTTACATGCCCCATGGATCACGATCACTCAGCTCAGCTCAATGCATGATATTACTTCATTTTTCATATTCCCACCCTTATAAATCAAGTAACTATATACCAAACAAAAAGAAGAAGTCCCCAAAATATTACATGTTTGCTGCCGCCCCCCGCAAGAGAAGCCTGACTAGGCCTCTCCAGCCTTCTCAATAATATTAGTAACTCCCTGCCCACCCTCAACGGCCACAACGGTCTTCTTCAGACTGGCGGCCTTGGGGAAGGGGGCGTTGAAGATCTCGTTGAGCTCCTCCAGTGTGCGGTCCTTGGTCTCTACGTAGAACAGGTAGATGAAGATGGCTTGGAAGGCGTCCCAGGCGATGTAGAGGAAGTAGAATCTCCATTTAACTGTCACAATGTCCGGTTAGCATGGGGAAGGATTAAATAAGTTGCAGGTTGGGGGAGGGAGGGCTTACCATCACCGAGACCGACTGGCGTGGCGTACTGGTTGAAGAAACTGGCAATGTTGACCCAGAAGTTGTATACGGCCATACCCTTGGCTCTGGTCTCGAAGGTGAGACACTCGACGGGGTACAGAGCCTGGAAGGGTGTGAAGCCGATACTGAAGGTGAATCCAAAGAGGTAGATCATGGCAATGGTAGCGTTTGAGGCGGCCTTGTTGTCGGTTCCGGCGAACTTGGCAGAGAGACCGGTGATGATGGCGAACCAGACGACAAACAGACAGGAGGTGGTGAACAGCATCTTCCTGCGACCAACCTTGTCGACTAGAGATGACCCGATAAGAGCACCAATGAAGGAGATGACAGCGATGACTCCCGTGAGCATGAGCTGCGTGTCAACGTCGGAAATACCAGCTTCATGATTGTTAGCAGTGTGATGTGTATGTGGGACGGGCTACTGACCTTGCTCCAACATAACGGGCAAAAAGTAACTGATTGCGGCGTTTCCAGACCACTGCCCAAAGAAACTCATAGAGACAACCATAGTCAATCTCCACCTGGCGGACTTGGTCTTTACCAATTCGCTGTAATCCCACCATCTCTTGTCTGAACCGGTCTTGGAGATCTGCTCCTGCATCTCGCGGAAACTAAGCTGGACAATTGGGTTCTGCGGGTCATCTTCACCGTGGTACTTGGCGAGGACTGCGAGAGCTTCTTCGTGACGGTCATTTGCCATGAGCCAACGCGGGGTCTCGGGCATGAAGAGGGATCCGACGAGAATAATTCCAGAGAAGGACATCTGCAGCCACAATGGGATTCTCCATGAGTTATTGTGGGTCGGGTAATGAAGATTGGTTCCGTAAGAGACCCATGAGGCGGGAATAGCTGTTAAACTGCTTTAGTCTCTATCTTACGTCCAGGAATATCAATGGTAGCTTACATCCAATAAACCAGAAACTGTTGAATATACCGGTAAGAATACCACGATACTTGGGATGAGCCATCTCAGCAACGTAACTAGGTCCGGCAGTGGCACTCATAGCTACTCCGAAACCAAGAACGAAACGTCCTCCCTTAAATTGTGGCATGTGCTGTGAGGGTGCCTGAATACATGTACCAAGGATAATAAAAAAAGCTACAATACGCCAAGCGTCAGCCATAAAGCTTCGTAGGTGTGCAATTCATTTTGGTGGGATAGTAGCGTACCTCCGGAAAACATTCCCCATCGACGACCCCAGGTGTCAGTAAGAGGGCCTGCAACAAAACTACCGCAAAGATTCCCAATAGCTATTTCATATAATTAGCCCCCAATCTCAAGAGTTATCACCGCCCATTTGGCTGGAAAGCGTACTGTAGATAGCAAAGACAAAACCCGTCGATTCTCCCGTTTTGATCATTCCGAATTGTTTCTGGTAAGGTTTCATAGCATTGATAGACCCCATAAGAGAACCATCGTAACCGTTGATACATGCGTTCAGCGTTGCCAGAAGGCACAGCCCGTACATCTGGATCATACGCTTCGACCATGGCTTGACGGGGGCCTTGAGAAGCGCATCCGCGAAGGCGACATTCTCGACAACCACGACCTTGTGCGCGGCTGTCTCCTTCTCGTTGTGAAAGGAGGAATCTGACATTGTACTCCGAGTGTAGGTTTGTACTTTTGGTGGAGGGTGCCAACGTTGGCCAGAAGTCTGGAGTTGTGGGAGGGAATCAGATACAAGAGTAGCACCCAAGGTGTATTATATACTGTCCCCTTCTCGTGGTCCGGTTGCTCCACCTCCACCTACTCTATCAATCCTGGCCGATGTGGGGCAGCAGTGATCACAGGCAGAACGAAAGGGTTTCATTATCGTTTGGATATTTTCGATGTAGACACCCATGGCGCATATGGTTGCACGAGATATTTAGACACCTCCAGAGATGATATTTGCCGTTAGGGAAGTTAGGTACTCCAGCTTCCCAGGTGCTGCATGCAGCTAGCAATCAAATCAATTAATCCATACATGTAGCTATTGCTAACCCAATTGGCAGGCAAGGAAGGAACGGAAGGAACAGAGATTAGTTGATGGAATATTTATTGGCCGCAACGCCATAGAGAGGCGTTAGGTATGTAGCCAAGCAGCTAGGCTATTATTTTTGATTGAGGCGAAACCGTTAACCGAACAGATGCAATTGACAGAGGGTGTCTTAATTGACGCTTCTATAATAACGCTTCAAGGTAAAGATGATATGACTTTCAGGAGTTGACAATCGATCAGGAGACGCACCGCAAGATAGGTAGGTTCTTTAGGCAATCTAGGTATTTTTTCTTGTGTCTTGTGTCTTGTGGCCAAAATAGTAATTATGATTTTCCGTGTTTTTCTTCCATCCTTGCCTGGAGGAGGAAATATAGGCACGATCTTATTTCGTTCCGTACCGGAGACCCAAAATACTTTTAGCTGCGGCGTTCCCTACTCGTACGCATGTATGTCCATCACAACCCGGCCCAAAGGACACTCGGGAATGGATTTCGTTGAATAGTTATTTTACCGATCTAGTTCAATTGATCCTAACCCTGCAAACCATACGCGTCTGGAAGGCTGCAAACTCCCCCTCCCCGTCGATTCGCTCCTCGTCAGATATTTGGAATTCGCTAGTAGTAATCGGGCTGCTTACTGGACAGAATGTAGTAGCAGCATGTATACCCCGCACGAAAGAGGATGTTTATTCAGATCATAGAGCCATGTATGTGGACCAGTGAGGGATTCCAATATCTGTGCTTTAGTAATCGAGATAGTGGCGTCCTGGGTAGTTTAGCTCAGTCTGGGGTTGTGGGGGAACCATAAATGTAGTATTCACAATTTAATTCCGACCTCAGTACTACAATAATCGGTCGCGGTGTATATACTCCAAACTTTTTAGAATTACCTAATTGGTATAATAAACACATTCCGTCACGCAACTCTCCCGAGGGGAGGGGGAGGTTAGTACCTTCACTCACAGAAAAACAAGTGGGTACATTCCCATTTGATAGGTACCACCAGGAGACAGTATGTAGCACTGCACAATACGGGCCGTTGTCTTGGGTGGCCTTTTCCTGGATATGAGCTACCTGCTGTATGTACTCGAAGAATAAAGTGCACATGAAGTCCTACAGGGCACCGGCCCTCTTATCCGTTACAGGGGATCTCCGACGGAATGCGGGCCGTCAGAGCCGTTGATGTCCTGGCGACCAAAATGGATTTCCTGTGGCACCATGACCAAATCGACGGTGAGAACTCGATATTTCTCATGGATTAGTTTGGGGTGCTCCCCCACACATCTGGGGTATTTAGGTATGCGTTTCAAGTATGTGAGTGGTCCGAGGCAGTAATGAAACTAAAAGTTGTAAAAAATCTCTTTTTTTTTTTTTTTTTACTCTGAATTTTTCATTCCGGGGATGCGGAACTATCAGCGGAGCTTCCATTGGAGCCTCGATCGAAGCAAGAGAGAAAAATGATCCTGGCCACATACATGTAGCTAGCTGGTCGAACAGAAGGAAGGGAAAGGAGCACCCGCAATTAACCTTTTTTTCTGACCGCCCCTGGCAAGTGTGGTAGGTATCTCTCAACCACATGGACCTTTACTCTAGCTAGCTCCCTCTTCCTCCTTCTGATTTGCCTTCAAACCCGTTTTGAAAGAGGGAAAAAAAGTGTTCCTCGTGATGTTCCATTATCCCCTGTTTCTTTCGTAGTGGCGTCGTTCTTCCAGGGAAATGTAGGTGCTTTATCGGCAATTCATGCAACCAGGCAATGGTTAAATGACCCCTCCCTCCCCATACAGCCACCTCCCCAGCCAATTGCCAGCGAGATCTAGCACGATAAATCAGCTATTATTTGACACAGAGAGAGATGAAAACAGTTGCGGCACAGGGGAAAAAAAAACCACTTACAGAATCGATGAGGCTTTTAGGAGTTGCAATCGACTTAGGCGAAGTAGAGAGCACAGACTTGATTACTTCCGCGAGATATATATCATATGCGCATGAACAGAGAGCAGCCCATACGGTGATAATTGGAATAATGAGGTGGCCAGTTAAAGACCTCAGGTATCTAAATAGAGAAGGCGGCAAGTTAAAGACCTCAGGTGTCTATCTAGGGTATGTGTAGCTCACTGGATGGAAAGTATCGTCGTCCACAAAAGACCTGACTGAGCTTGGCGATAAGCCACTGAACTGCAGCTGTAGCGGAAGCTTAGTTAGTTGACAGACGTCACGAACCCCGTTCAGTTGTTTGGACCCCACCATCCATAAAAAGGCTTGTCGCGAAAAGAAAAAAAAAAAAACACCAGTTAAGCGACAAAACATTCCGATTGGGTAAGGGGTAGACTTGGTGCTTGGCAGCGAGAGTTAGGAACAATTATCAAGTGTGCAATTAAATAAATGCATATATACAAGCAGAAACCCAAAACATGATAGAGTAAAATCAATCCACCGAGGCGGCAGAACAAGACAAACATCTATTTTCAAACAACGCGGTACACGATCATGAGACAAGATTGACCAATTTTACACGGCCAATATATATATTGTCATGTAACCGTAAATATGATATATGTAGGATATTTTAATCATCAAAGACCCAGGATCAGGTCGGCTGCAAGTCTCATGGATTGATACCGATATGAAGCACCTAGGCCCTACATCCTTATGTAACGTATACGTACGTAGGAAAACAGAGGTAGAGTTAAACTGTCACATACATTTAAGTACATGTAGTTACATTATGTAGCTACTAACTAGATACAAGTATAGAGCAGAATTTAAATGAATTATCCAACATGCAGGGAACACTCTCCTACCGCGGATCAGAACCTGTAAATATTCCTTCAGATCCACTTTTGACAAGCTGCTGATACGTAACATGATGTACCTACATGTACTCTACCTACTTACTTACTTCAAAACTCGGCGAGACCCGTAGTATACCTGTACTACATATTGTAGATATACTACACATCACATGTGTAAGCAAGTTAAGTGGGGGCCCGAAAATCTGGGAATGCATCTAGCTGCATTTCAATTCCAATGGTTCAAACCCGGAGTGAGACCCTAGTTCTTTTTTTTTTTTTTTTTTTGTTTTCGTTGGCTGACTGACGTGCCTGAAGCTAAAGCTGCACGATTTGGAAACGAGTGACTTTAAGTGATATATCGGTGTCACTAAGATGATAACGCCATGATAGAAAAGGTGCCATATCACGACGCCACCGACCGACCGTCAATCTAGCCAATAGAGAGGTCTCCTGGGCCCCTGGTGTGGTGTCAGTGCGGATAAACTGTTTATACCGTATACATAGATAGAACCACGGTAACATGGGTTCTCGAGGACCCTGCATCTTGGTGACTACATGCACTGTCTTGATTAACCCGACAAGAGGGATGGCTGATCTATAGTCCGGTATAAGCCTAGATAGTGTATTCTTGCACTCTTCTTGGTGTTACTTTGTCTATTTCCCACATGTCCTTCCATTCTGGAGCATAACCTGTGCGTACAAATCCCTTAAGGCGCTGTCACAGTAAGTGCTTACCCTCAGAAGGAAAAAATAGAAAGAAAAAAAGTAGAACTGGCTGCTTTTGCCAACAGATCCCCTATACAGATTCCAACTAACCCCCAAATACTATAGTGGGGCGCCAGCATCAGTAGCCTAAGGGATAGTTGAATTGTCCAGTTACAGACACCTACAAGTAAAGGCTACTATATGTAGCTTACACGTGCATCCCAACCGATTCACCACTGAAGAGTCTCCACCAACGTATCTCACCCAGAGTGATATCTGGTCTCTGGCCTAAGGTATCTTTAAGCTTTGAATCTCCGAGATATCTGATCAGTGTGTCCCTTAGCAATAAATCCCTCTTATAAATAACTAATAATCTCCCATATATAGGCCCTGTTCTACCCTACAGGCCTTTTAACGAGCTTCAACGGGTGATTGCATATATATATACACACATGTATCCAAACAGAATCGGGTGTTTCCATGCCTAAAGGATCTCCCAGAATTCACGTCACACACGATCTAATTTGCGCAATTTCACAGACTCTCACTTAATCCTTATATACGCTGAATCCTTGCTATTGTTTGACTGATTCACTGCGTACTACGTAATACATTTACGGCCGAACACCTGCTACACATCCAGCTCGCCCCCAATATTACAACCAACAGTTTGGTCAGTCAGCTGTAGCAACAACCTACGCTCAACCTCTATGTGTTCAAGAGCGTTGGCCAGTAAAATAGAGGAGTGAGACCTCTGAACCCGATTCCCGCGAGATCGAGATGTGACGCACATATTATTGTTTCTACCTACAAGTCCCGCCCTAGTAGCTAGCTATATAGCATCCCTAGCTTTGGCTATCACCTTTTAATCCGATTAATTGGGGTCCTAAGCCCGGCCATGGAAAAAGCTAGCCTAGTTAAGAAGTTAAGGGGTTATTTTACTCCCAATATATTTACACGAAACGCCTAATCTAGCCCAGAGCTTTTTTGGAATTAAAGGTAACGGCCAAGGGGATAGCTCAAAACTTCCACCTCTAAGCTATGCATGCCAATACAGCCATAACTCCCTATATAAAGAAGTCTTGCTATAAGAAAAAAGCTTGCCGTAAGAAAGAACACACGCCAGGGCATAGCACGTTAAGGACTCTGCACCAAAATCTCATGATCAGAAACTCTGGGTGATCCCTAATCTTTGCTAGAAGGAACGGAAACTGGTGCGCACCTTGACATTTCTTACACCGAGCAACTGCATGAGGGTCCAAATCCCCTCTAGTACCTACATACCAGGGCACCACCAAGCCCTGACCTTCACGATCCACTATTTTCGGTATGGGTATCCTGATCGAATAATTTCTATGCAGGTACATCCGCCCGCCCACGGTTCAGGAGTATGAACGTTGATTGATTGATTTGATACTTCACACGCGCATCCAAACGCCCTATGCAATCAAACCCCACCACACCCGAGACCACATTCGTAACCGGCCCCACAACCCGCAGCAGGCTGATCCGGTCGCGGCGTCCCGAAATGATCGATCCACGAGTGATAATTGATGACTACACCAACTCCTACCTCACCGCCAAAGATCAGTCAGCCCAAATGGAGTAATA
The DNA here is from genome assembly GCA_024713865.1 of Morchella sp. 2016-72. Classification (NCBI taxonomy): domain Eukaryota; kingdom Fungi; phylum Ascomycota; class Pezizomycetes; order Pezizales; family Morchellaceae; genus Morchella; species Morchella sp. 2016-72. The sequence goes on from JAMJEY010000004.1 coordinate 105,838, forward strand.
ACCCTTTCAAGAATTCCACAAAAGCAGCATCTCAGACATAGAAGCCAATACCACATTATACTGGGTAACAGCAGTACCCACCCGCGATTGATTAACCATTTCTTTGTTCCCACCGCTCAATAAAACCCACCACACCTCCCCACCAACAAGCAAGAGCAGCTACCCACCCACGCAGCATGTCAAACCCACCGAGCCCCCGTGACAGGGCCCCAGGGGAGGATCAGGGAAAGCTAGCAGCAAACCAAGAACCAGCTGCACTCGTCCTGACACCTGCAGAGGATCCCATACACACCCCAGACCCAGCTACAAAAAACGAGCCTTCAACCTCCTCAACTCCCACACCACAGGGCACGCCCCAGGGAGGATTCGGGATCCGCAGCACCACCCCTGAATTGACGCAGGCCGACCGCGAGCGGCTGGCGGCGTTCCTGGAGAAGATGTTTGGGGACGCGGGTTCTGTGAGTGTGGCTCTGTATGTATGGGAGATCGTGAGGCTGACGAGAGAATTTTGCAGGATCCGGAGGATAATAGCTCGGCGCTCGTAGACCTCGTGAAGCGGGAGTCGGAGGTTCGTGCGAGGAGGAACCAGGCGTGGGTGGAGGAGGTGGTGGATGAGGCGTATAGGGCACATTAATTGTAGAGGTCTCGGCGGCCCCAGCACAGTTCAAATCAAATCTTATACACGGATACCACACACTCTCTCTATATACGTATGGAATATTTTGTTGGCCCCGGCCCAGCGAGTGCTGGTTCTGGGACAATCGATCGATCGATGATCATCAAGCCAATCACATCATGGGATATCACTCGCATGCACACTTTCTTTTTCTTATTTTCACCCATGATATAGTGAGGAACTTATTAACTATGGTAACTCGCTGAAACATCAAGTTCTCTCTACCCCAAACCCCAAGCGATCGGTGCTTACACTGGGGCCGTTAATGTATTGGCCAGTTCTATGCGCCAGTGCTATAGTAGCGGGCACCCGAGTCGATGTCCCGAGGTTGTCAGCTTGACAAGAATTGGTTCTGGCCCTGCCGGCTGCAGGCCAGAAGGTGCATGTATGATAATGACCCCAAGAAACAAACTCCAGATCTGCAGACACCACTGCCCCGCCAGATCTAGATCTGTCCTACCCCTTCACGCCCACCGCCTCCCCAGCTGCAGCTACCTCACCCCCGAACGTCTCCTCAGTCGTATACCTACACACACAGAATTAGCAATCGTCTCCTATCCCAGCTCCCCAAACCCACACACGGGCCAACCTACACCACATACAAGAACCCGTCCGTATCCCTCCTCTCGGCGAACAAGGTCCCCAGCTCCATGCTCGTCGGGGGCAGCACCTCGTCTACCAGCAGGAACAGTGCCTGCGTCGGCGAGATCTTGGTCTTGCGCCTGATGAAGTGCAGCAGGTACGCGACCTGCCTGTCGGGCGGGATCATGATCTTGATGAGGTCGGGACCCTCCATCTTTGCGTGGGCGGCCTTCTCGCAGATGATGGGGATGTGGGTGGGGCGCGCGAGGAGCATCTCTGCTGAGGCGCGACGGCGCTCGTGGGGCGTGTATTGGGACTTGAAGGTGGGCTGTCTGTAATGGGGGGGGTATTGTTAGCAGTGGCGTGAATGTGGGGGGGGGGGGGACTAGAGAGGATCGAGGAGGCCTGCGCCCTTGGGGGGAGGGGAAAGTACTTACTGGTCTGGCATGGCCATGGTGATATAGTTATACGTTCGTATAATCTAGGTTGGGGGGGGGGTATGGTTCTGTAGATGTGGTGTAGATATGTTATGGATATAAAGCTTTAGCTATATGGCTTTAGTAATCTAGCTAGCCTGATAGCTATAGTCGAGGCAGATGATAAACTTCTGTGGAATAATTCAAGAAACACTTCACGAACATACTCGTACGTAGCTAGCCCCAAGCTCCCATGAATTACAATTTATAATACCTACCCCATGATCATGATCGTTAGGGCTCTCCAAGTTTCCATACTATGTAAATACAATTATTTACTGCACCCCCATTAATTACATCCACATGTAGTCACCGTACCACGCCTTACCATAGAGTCAATCATATTGATGACTCTTCACAGTTAATTACATGCATATATATATATATATACACATCAGGTACTTACTCTTCTCCACGATGTTTTATGCAGGTACATTTATAGAAAAGAAACAAACAACAACAACAAGATGATTTCTCTCGACCTCTCATCGATCGCTGGAGGCCTTAACTGATTCACCACTCACCAATAACAAGCTGTTCCCAAATTTTTGCCACTGCAAACTACACCGGGCCATAATCCTTCCTGATCATCTAACTAGGCTCTCCATCATGACAACAATAGATAGATACATGGATTATGTACATATTTAATACAAACAGCTGCACGACTCACCCAATTCCCACTCATCTATTGGTCCCTCAGTCCTGGCCCCCCCCCCTTCCTCAGCACCGCCTGTAAATCCCCCGCCTCCCCCTCCTCCCACTGCGCCACACACCCCAGCGGCTAGCATATCATCCACTACCTATATCCTACATGTATTATATTATATACCCTCCCAGTCACACCTGCCGATTCCAGATCAAGCATGGCCGGGGGGGGGGGGGCGAGGGAGTCAGAACTCAATCCCACGCCCCCACCACGCAACTCGCTCTCCATGCAAAAATACCGAGAACTCTAATCCAACATCCCCCCCCCAATCCTTTTCCGTCCCTCCCTCCCCCCCTCTCCCTCCAGCACACACCCACCATAGCATGGATGTGGATATGGTGTGGGTGTGTGGTGTGGTGTATCGCCCCACAACCTCCCCTAACCCTGTTGCACTAAGAACCCTAACCCAGAAACCCTAACCTTGCCGCTAACAGCCGATCTCAATCGATCACTCGCGACAACACACCTTCAATGATTAAAAGCCCTACTTTTTTCCCCCTCCTGCTCACCTGCTGCTACAGACCTGTTCCTCCCACTTCTGCTCTCATTCCACTCGGGGAAATTCACCACCACCACCACCACCACCAGGTCACATGATTCGAACCACATCTCGCACCTGCATACGCTGGCTGGAGCGGGTTTAGCTGATCACTCGCGCGCAGCCAGTCACTAGCTAGAAGGGAAGGGGAGTGAGTGGGGGGGGCGGAGAAAAAAAAATATTAAACAAGACCAGGCACGCAACGCACGCGAGGAAGGAGCACAAAGGAAGCACAGCAGCAACATGAAACGTGCGCCATGGGGCCGAGACGTGAACCGCCCCTCTCTCCTGCATTATACCTATCATGATTCCCATTCCTTTTCTTTTCGTGCGCCGGGATGGAGGGACGGATGGCCATGGCCCTGGCTCATCACACAACCCGGCCCCGGAATAAAAATAAAAATGTTACTGTGTTTGGACTCGATTTCTCTTGACGTCTGTACTCTGTACTGTCTGGAAAATATCAAACTAACTATACTGTAGACTAGCTACGTCGTCGTTGTTATATACACATAATATCTGATCTACAGTTCTGACTTCCTCCCCCAACTCTTTCTCCGCGCAACAATTTCAAGCAAAGAAGGAAGGAAGAGAGCCAGCCAGCCAGCTTATCTGGCATCATTTTTCTCCCCCCCCCCTGCGCTCAGAAAAAAAAAAAAAAGCTTCGATCTTGTCCGTTCCTGACGGCCGCAGATCTAGAACAGATCACCTAGAGCCAGCTAGCTAGCTAGACGTGAGAGAGGCACAGGTTCCAGAGATAGAGAAAGAGAGAGAGAGAGAGGAGAGAGAGAGAGAGAGAGACCGGGGTGCACTTCACCTCACCTACCCTCCCATGATCACTCACCCAGATCAGGCCTCCGCGCCTTCATCACACCTAACGCACTCTCTCAATCGGAAACATCCACCCCTCCCCTCCACCCTTTTTTCTCGATCCGTGGCCAGAGGTCAGATATGCACGAAAAATCCTGTCTGCTTGTGACTAGTACCATTTTTCCCCCCTCTGTCTCCAAATATCTTTTGGGGGGAGGTGATCATGGTGAGGGCGGTAGAACGGACGAGTGAAGGGCCATATATCGGGGCGGAGGAGGGAGCGAGAAAAAAAATTATACCCGTACGTAACTCAGTGATGAGATCTGATGGTCTGGTTCTTCATATCGATATCGGGACTAGCTATCCTAAAAAAAAAAAAAAGAAAAGAAAAAGAGCCCACCCCGTACGCAAATATCGAAGATCAAGAGCTCAAGAAATACAGTGAAGAGAGGGAAGAGGTTGTGGCGAAGAATAAGAAGAATAAGAAGAGGAAGAGGGAGGGGAAAATAGACAATAAGTAAAGTAAAGTTACGCTTGAAATGAAAAAAAAAAAAAAGGTATCAGCAACATAGAAGAGGTCAAAGTAATGGGAAGTAATAAATTATAGACAAAAGAAATCTCTCTCCCCCCAAAGCAGCAATCAAAGCACAATCACAAGCAAGCAGCAAGCAGCAGCAGCAAAAAAAAGAGGATGGAAGTGAAAAAAAATACAAAAAAAAAAAACGCCCCACCGCCCAAAAATAAAAACCTTCGTGCGTCCCAGCCCTGTAATATTTATGTATGCCAATCCAAATCTGTTCCTGCAACGTCATAAAACTGTATCCTCCCCCCCCCCTCCCCCCGTTCTTCCACCCCCTTCCCCTGCTGCTGCTTCTGCTTCATACTACCTACCCTCCCTCCCAGCCTCCCCCCTCACTCGCCCCAACAACAACGATTGCTCAAGCCAACATATAAGTAGTAACCAAATTGTGTAAGTTGCGCTTTAGGAGAGAAAAAAACATGAAACGCGAGCTTGCCACAAAAGAAATGCGTGTCACGACCATAAGAAAAAAAAAATCAGAAATTCGAGGAATAATTAATCCGAAAGAACTCACACACACACTCACACACACACAACCGCTAAATAACAAATCAACTAAAACCGCAAAGAAAAAAAAAAAGAAGACCCACGCTATGCAATTTACAGAATAAACAGAAAACCAAAAATAAACAGAACCATCAAAATGGGAAGGGGAAGAAAAAAAGAGAAAAGAGGACGGAAAAGATACTCTAGTTCTCTCTGACTAACTCGACGTTCAGCCAAAAAATAAAAATAATAATAATGATAAAAAATGAAAAATAAGGAAAGAAAAATACGCATCCAGCTCAAAACAGTTCTGCCTCTCCGCCCTGGACGCTCTCATTCGCACACACCCTACACATGACAAATCCGCAGCTGTCCAAACAGACCCACATATTTGGAAACGGCCCCCTCCTACAAAACCTGCACTTCCCCGCTTCACCACTCCCCTGCATTCCCTTCCGCGGCTTCAACCTGTGCTCCTCGATAATCAATTCCCCACCCGAGCCCTCTCCACTTCGTGCAGTCTTGAGGAAGATCGTACCGGGCATGCGTGCTAGCTCTGAATGCTCCTCATCAGTAAGAGCTACAGCCTGGACGCCAGTGGTTGTGGTAGCGGAGGTGGGGGTAGATTTGAAGTTGATGGATGCGGCGGATGTAGTGGTGGGTGAGTGAGCATCTGGTGTGGATGTGGGGCTGGTGGGAGCAGCCTCTGGAGCATTGTAGTAGACTGGCTGATGCAGTTGCTGTTGGGAAGGGGGTAGTGACGGTGGAAGGTTCGACGACGGGTTGGACGACGATCTACTGTGGCCTGATTTCCAACGGGAGAAAGACGACGAAGATGAAGGAAGCGTGCCGCCAGAAGTTGCACGGGGCCGAGTAGCACCACCATTCCCCTTCTCTGAGATCTCTTCGTCGATGGATTGAGATATCTCAGCGGCGAGAGGGTGAGGGATACCTCCATACTTGACTGCGTTTGATGGACGAGAGATGATATCTGGTGTGATGGGAGAGTTCGTTCCCCTCTTGCTCACGTGAGAGTTCAGACGGGTGAATGCATGACGTAGGCTGACCGTCTTCGAACGACGGGGCGCCTCGGCTGCTAGTACAACAACAACTGCTGGTGGTGATGGTGCAACTGGAAAGAATGGTATCGAGACGTCATTATCAGACGTCTCCGTATTGAACACATGGGGACGCATCTGCATATCGTCTGGTATTCTTTTTGGTGACAGTCCAGCTGTGAAGCTGTATTCTGATGCGGCAGTAGGCGAGGCAGGGGCCGTCTTGAACGACCTTGTGTCGAATTGGGGAGGTATGACGATTTCATGCAGGAGAGAGCTGGGTTTCCCCCTTGATCCCCTAGATGCGAACTTATCAGGATTGAACGCTGACGCTGCATCTGGGCTCTGTGGGGGCGGAAGCACGATGTTCTCTTCGACATCAGCAAGGTTGTCCATAGGCACCCCGGGCGATTTGGGACTGTACATGCTCCTATTGAAGCTCATTGACATGGTTGAGAAGGATGTGCCAGGACGGTTGGCTGTTGATGGTCGAGTGATGGAATTCGTTCGAACCCTGGGTGTTAGTGATAGAGGTGCCTTGGCCTGGTTTACTCCCGACGATCTAGAGCTCATGGTGCTCATTCGCAGAAGCTTAGACCCACCTTCGGTGGGATGCAGGGCAGGCTTTGCAGATCCTGCCACTGGGATCGGGATTGGTGCAGGTCTTGGCGCCAGGAATGATGGTGTTTCACGGCCAGTAATTTCTTCCCGGATTGAGGCCACAAAGCTCGGAGCTCGTTGAGGTGCCGGGCTTTCCGACCATGATCGGGTGGACATGGGCCGATGAATTCGGGATGAAGCTGTCACTGCCGATAACTGACTAGAATGCTTGACCGCCGTGGGTGTCGGTGCCTCGACATTGGCAGCTTGAATCTCCCTATGGTCGATGTAGAAAATCACCTCCTGCGACCTGTCGTCATCACAACTGCTGTATTCACTTGGGGCCTTCTCATGTGGGCTCTTGGTAAAATTGTGTTCGCACTCGGACTTTACTGGTGAGCTCCTGGCAAACTGGTAATCGCCATCCGGAGTGATAGGGCTCGTGGGAGAATCCGGACGCTCCTCCCCACCCTCCAAACTCTGGAACGAGCAATTACCACTTGGAATACCTGTCGACTCGGTCCCTGTCGACGAGTCATGGCTTGTCTCGGTACGTGTTGTGGGGGAACCCACAGACCTATACGAAGAATAGCCTGAAGAGGCTTTGGCACCAGAGTGTGAATAGTCTTTCCGCGATAAAGGACTCGGGTTTGGGGTGGGGAGGGTACCATATCCGTCACATTCCTCAGTCGATTCCCCAGACAACAGGCTCGGGTGAATCTCGTTTAAAGGCAATGGGTAGTGCGCAGTGGTGCGCGGTGACGAGGGCACGGAAGCAGACACGAATTTTGAGGTATCAAAATGAGCCTCATGGATACTTGAGGCAACATTGGGAGGGCTGAGAGGACTACTTGCCCGCCTATCACGGCTGCCGTGCAATAGACCACGTATTTTTGTCGAGAACATACGCCCAATACTATGGGTACTGTGGGGGGATGATGGCGCCTTTGGCACATTTGGACCCCCAATGCTGGTAGGGCGGAGGGGTTCGGGGCGGCCACGGGTGCTCGCACCGCTATCCGATGACCGCAGCTTCGGCATCGTTGGATCGGAAAAGAATTGTTCTAGTGTGAGGGTGGGGATGACTAGTGCCGAACGTTCCTTCCCGGACTGAGGTGCCGTGGAAGAGGAAGATGACGATGGAGAAGGTGGAGGCGGAAGTGGAGGAAGAAAGCGCTGAGCTGGCGTGTATGTGGGGGACGCGAGGGGATCCGCTTCAAGACCAGCTGCACACCAAGGGAATTCGGCTAAAAGATTGACGTTTACACCTTCTTCTGTTTTTTTCGGTGTTTGTGTTTCTTGTGCTGCTGCTGCTGGTGCTGCTGCTGTTGATGCTGATGCCGACGATGGATACAAAGATGAGACGGCGGCGAGGGGGACGGCGTCGCCAGAGTGTTCTGTCAACAACTCCGATGTCCGATTATCGGAAGTACCGGACGACAACAACGACAATGACAACGACGGAGGTGTGTTGAAGAGGTCGTTTACGGGAGAAACGTGGGAGCGAGGAGGATGAGGGGGAGGGGTAGAGAGAGAACGATTGTGTTGTTCGGAGAACGAAGAAGTTTCGGGGTCAAACAACAAAGACGGAGTTGGTTTAGGTGATGTGAGGGACGATGAGGACGAAGAGTAGACGGTGGACGACGTTTCATGGCAGGGCCGACGTCCAGGACTGGCGATTGCGTCTTCGGGGCTGAGTGGGGAGATCTTTTCCTCAGAAGAGAATGTTAGGGGTGGACCGAGTGCGAGTGCAGGTTTAGGTTTTCCCAGTTGAGGAGGAGTAAGTGAAGAGAGAAGAGGACTGGTGGTAGTGGGAGAAGCTACGACCACCTCGGTACTGGTGGGGGGAATAATTTCGTGGTTGAGAATTGAGTGATTCTCAGTGAGTGTGTGAGTGAGAGTGTGAGTGTGAGCAGTGTGGTTGTGGATGTGATGATTGTGGTGGTGGTGGAGGAGGTGGTGATGCTGCTGCTGCTGCTGCTGCTGGTTGTCGGACAAGGCTGCCACCTGGCCAGCTGTGAACGTGTCTGCGTGTTTGCAGGCGTGTTGCTGGCGCGACCCCCAAAGTGAGGGAGGGATAGGCGGGAGACATTCATCGAGTGGGAGAAAGAGAGACAGGTCGTTGGCTGACCTAGACTTGTGAAGGGTGATTGGGTCCGGTAAGCCAAGAGAGCTTAAGTGATCGGAGAATGTGTAGGAGGAACTTGAGGAGGGGACTGCAGTAGTAGGTCTAACGGCTGAGTGAGAGCTGTGGTAGGTTGGTCTCTGCCCATCAAAGGTGGGGCCTGATTCACGGTAAAAATTGTGCTGCAAGGTGAGGCTCTCACCATTTACGTCGTTCACCTCATGACGAAGGGCAATGGTGTGGCTGGAGTGAGATACAAGAGGACTCGATATTGAGAAACTGGCCAGCACTGGTGAGGTCACCACGGATGAAGCAGCAGATGGTGATGGCGATCTTGTAATTGCTGTGGATAGTTTTGTTGCAATTAGCCTGAGCCTTAATTTTGTTGGTGTGGCACTATTATTACGACTATCATTGAGATCGAGGTTAGCTGGGGTATTAGCACCAGTATTAGGACGAGTATTAGAGGATGAATTATTAGTTGTAGTTGTAGTAGTTGTAGTAGTAGTGGTAATAGGATAGACTTCAGTGGTGGATGTGGTTGATGCGGATGAGACTGTGGCAGTGGCAGCGGTATTAGTGGTGGTAGTAGTGGAAGTAGTAGCAGGAGCAATAGCAGTAGCAATAGCAGCAGCAAGAGCAGTTGTAGTACTGGCATTATTAGTATTACTAGCAGTGATAGTAGCAGTAGTACTAGCAGTATGAGCAGTATGAGAAGTAGCAGTAGCAGTAGCAGTAGCAGTAGTAGCAGTAGTATTACCACAACCACCACCACCACCAACACTGACGTTTCCCATTCCCATTCCTTCTCTCAGCAATTTCAATTGCTCTTCTCCAATATCAACCCCCGCCACCAACTCCTCATCATCCTCATCTCCCCCCAAGCTTAAGAGTAACCTTCCCAACTCCCCATCCATCAATGAAGACATCTTCCTCTCACCACCACCACCACCACCACCACCACCACCACCCCCCACCACAACCACCCCTCCCCCTCCTCCTCCCCCACTCACTGACAAGTCGTCCTCACTATTACTATTATTACCCTCACCCTCACCCTCACCCTCCAATGGCGATGATGCGCTGTCCCTCCCCCGGTCAGCGCCCTTCTGCTTCTTCGCACTGCCGATGCCACCATTGGCACTACTCCAAATGCTGGCCCACTGCTGCGTGATGCCCGCCATATGTGTTATTGTTATTATTACTGCTGTTGTTGTTACTGTGGTGTTAACCTCTGCTTCTAGGTCTAGCTTCTACAACAATTGCTAAAAACTCCTCTCCTCCTCCTCCTCCTCCTCCTCCAGCTCCTCCTATACCCTTTTTCTCCCCTCCCCTTCCCTAGGGATGGATACGGAATATGGAATACGGAATATAGATACGGACGACAATCACTTTCACCAAGGGGGGGGGGGGTTGGCAAAAAGGAAAGAAAGGGAAAAAAAAAAATGTTGTTATGGAGGAGGTGGATGCGAGCGAGCGAGCGAGTGAGGGTAGGTTGTATGTAGGGTGTATGTAGGGTGTATGTATGTGGGTGGAGCAGGTAGAGTAGGTATGTAACTCTAGAGGCCGACCGAATGTGATGGCGGGACGTACGTACGGGGAGATCTGATCTGATCTCTCTGCTTTATGCGGTAGGAAGATTTTTTTTTTTTTTTTTTTTCTGCTTTCCCTTTTTTTTTTTTTTGCTTTCCCTTTTTTCGTGAAGAGGTAGCAGAAGTCAGTATCCGCTGTGCCGGCCGCGAACGTATTCTCACAGCTCAAGTCCGAAGGAATGGAGAGGCCGGAGTCGAGTGAGTCGAGTCGAGTCGAGTCGAATTGGATTGAATTGGATTGAATTGAGCGAACGAACGAACGAGTGGACGGAAAGAAAGAACGGAAAAAAAAAAAAAAAGAGAGAAAAGTAAAAGTAAAAAAGAAAGAATAAGAAGCAGAAGCAGAAAAGAAAAGAAAAAAAAAGAAAAAAGAAAAAGGCAGGCCAGAAACATGTCTATTGTTATAATATATGTACATCAAAGGTAAAAAAAAATAAAAAAATAAAAAAATAAAAAAAAAAAGCCACCCATTGCAATTACTATCCAAGTTTTAACATCCCGGCCCCCCCCCCCCCCTAACTTAGAGAGAGAGATAATCCGGCCGGGCTAGCTAGACGGATGCAATTGATGTTTCTCATGACTTTGACCTCCTCCTACGGGGGGGGAGGGTGGGGAGGGGAACGATATTCCTAGCTTGTAGCTAGCTACATAGCTAGCTACCTGGTAGATACACAGAGTATATAGGAGCTCAGGTGTAGAGTGAGTAGGTAAAATTGGACCCTATATGTGAAGAGAATTAGATCGACGTATACGTACCCGCAGAGCAGGAACAATTATATTTTTCCCCTTCTTCTTCTTCGGTGTAGGGGGGGGAGGTTTTGCTTGTTGTGTTGTTTACCCCTGTCGATGTTCCCTCCTCTCTACTCTACTCTATGCTCTATGTAGGTATTCTGCTCTGATGATCTACCACATACATACCTGCTGCAGCGCAGTGCCAACCGACATGATTATGATTTCCCTTATGCTCCTTCTTTCTTTCAGCTCAATTCAATTAATTCTCCCCGAGCGAGCGAGAATTGAGATAAACCCTCACTCCCACCCACACACACGCACACACACACACACACACACACGCCCATCCCGAATTGAAGAAGTCCGTCCCTCTCGTTTCGTCGACTCGACCGACCGACGTCACTGAGACCCTGTCCCTGTCCCTGTCCAGTCCCGCCATCCCAGCCCCAGATCAAGCCACCCACCGACCGACCCGCCCGAATCCCAGTCCTCGCCACAAACACACCAGCTGGTAAACAAGAGAAAAGGTCATGATGTGATGCCCCGAGAACAACCAGACCAGACCAGACCAGCCAGCCAATGGAGGAGATAGGGTTCTTCATTCACCCGGCAGCGGTCAGTGAACTGGAAGGGCAACAATTCCAGCATTACATACAGTAGTATGGTGGTATATAGTGAGGAGTGACATGTCTCGTCTATTATCCCCCTCCTCATCTCTACAATACTTGAATACAATACCTGCACCTAGAGCATGTAACTACACATCCCTACCCAAAGGTACAGACAGACAGACAGACATAACCGATGATGTAAACTCGCCTAGCTAGATGCACCTCTCTCTCTCTCTCCTCCCTCTCCTCCTCCTCCCACTTCTGCATTTCAACCCTCCCTCGTAATCTGCATCACTCCCATAACGTCCACCGACGTGGCACTTCTGTTTCGAGCTGTCTGTGGACCATCCCTCCTCCTTCTTCCTCCTTCCTCCTCCCCCCCTCCTCTCCCCTCTCTGTCTGTGTCTGTTCTGTTCAGTTCTTCCCCTTCCCTTCCCTTCCCTTCCCTTCCCTTCCCGTATTCCCCACCACCACACACGACGCACACACACACACACAAAAAAAAAAAGAGGGTAAAAAAAAAAAAAGAAAGGAAAAATAAATAAAAAAAATCCTTCCTCGTACCACCTTCGCCTGCCACGTGCAGGTCGGGGGGGGCAGCAGTGGGTGGGTGGACGTTGTTTCGTTTCCGGGTTGCAAATGGGCGTAGGTACAGGACGTTGTCATCCCTCCCCTCCTTCCCTGCTCCTGCTCCTGCTCCCTGCTCCCTGCTGTCTGCTGTCTGCCGCTAGGAGGGTTAGGCATGTAGGTTTATGTAATCCCCACCCCATGGGTCCTTCCTCGCTCGAAAGGGGAAACGATGTGACATGCAAGGAACTGACTGACTGACTGACTGACTGCTGCTGCTCATGAGCGCAATCACAAACTATCATTCATCAACCCCCCTCCCCCATATTAATTATTAACAAGCAATAAAATAATAAAATAATAAAACTACTACATGTATCTATCTACGTACCCTCTCCCCACCCCCCTCTCCCTCCCTATTAACAGTACCTACAATTATATCTACACTACTCTATACTCTACTCCAAACCACCCCCTCGTCCCGCCCCTGTAAACCCCCCGCCCGTTCATAATCCCATTATTAATAGCCCCTCTCCCCCCCCCCCAAACGGCTATTTCCGAGATTTCAACATCACGTGACCATCCTTCCAGAACCCTTCCACAGAAGGATCGACCCGGGCCCGCCCTCAACAAAAAAAAAAAAAAAGAAAAAAAAAAGAAATAAAAATAAAAATTCAAAAAACCCTTCCATCCAGTTTCCACATCTAGAAGGAGGTGAGAGCGAGGGGAGGGGGCCAAATGTCTCATTTAATTCCCCGTCCGTCCGGCCGTTCCGTCCCCCTGTGATCTGTTTGGGCGTGCGGGTATCTGAGCGCCCATCGCATTTGGAAGTGTTTGCTTGGTGCGCGCATGGATGGGGGTATAGAGGGAGAGATGAGATCCAGGGTATGGTATGGTATGAAGGGACATGATATGGGATTGGGTGGGGTGGGGAGAGATGCGTGGGTTATGGGTGGGGGGGGGAGGGTATCCGTACAGTACAGCATCACGTAGAGGGTGCACTGGGTAAGTGAGGCATCATGAGGTGAGGTAAGGCAAGAGGAGGACTAGGAGGAGGAGAGGAGATGAGGACCTGCCTCTAGCTACATGTACGTACCTTACCTACATTCATGTCATGTATATCACACCTACATCTACTGACATGACTTCTGCGACCTATGTAATGATGTGTGTCATGACTCTCCTCCACGCCTCTCGAAGCCGTCCAGCCATTGAGTGAGTGGGCCATATATATGGAGGAGGAGTGATGGGAGGTGATGCGCATCCGCATGGTCGATATATGTATGCACCCCTCAACGTATCCATCTCCATGGTACCCTTTCCATAGCCACAACCACCACCACCGGGTATAGGACGTACGTACGTGGGAGGACATATGCAAGAAGAAGAGGCAGGAGAGGAAGGAGAGAAGAGGATGAGGAAGAGAAAAAAAAAAGACAATTGACCCACCACTACCACCACCACCACCACCACCAGCGCATCTACGTGGTAGTTAGTGGTGGTGGTGGTGGTGGTTGTGGAAATTCCACGATTGCCTACCTGCTGCTGCCCCTCCTCATCCCACCTTCTCCTCCCCCTCTCCTCCCCTCCTCCTCATCTGATATCCATGGACCGCCGTCTGCAGCGCAGCAAGTACGTACAGCACATACACACACAGCACACACACACACATATACACTGCACACACACACACACCACCACCACCACCACCAATTCCAAAAAAACCCGATCGATATCCCGACATTCTAAATCTCCGAAAGGCACAGCCCTGGCCTTTTTTTTTTTCTTTTTTCTTTCCATGGATGGATGGATGGGTGGATGGATGGATGACTTGTCACCTACCTAGGCATACCACCTAGCTAGCTAGCTGTGCCTCCTCCCCCCATCCATTCCCCTGCGCTGCTGGCTGGCTGGCTACGATACGATACATGGCATGGCATGGCATGGTGGTGCTCTCTGGTTCGGGTCGTGTTGGGTTGGCCATGGGCAGCTGGCTGGCTGGCTTGTTAGCTAGCTAGCCCGCTGGGATCGATGAGATGAACTCTCCGCGCGCGCGGGTTCATTACAGATCTCATATCGAGCGCTGTGGTTGGCCTGGGGTGTCTGCCGGGGGGGTCATCATCCTGGGTCGTGTATATATGCAGGTACGCTTTTTCGCTCCCCCTGGCTGGTACATTACATTGGGCCGGCGCGGAGCTCGGGGACGGGGAATAGCCAGCTAGCTATAATCCTCTGCCTCGCAGATTAAGTGGCCTCAATCCCGTAGATACAGTTTTTTATTTTTTTTTATATAACTCTGTAAAATTTTCATGAGCTCTCTACCCTTTTCTGTATTTCGGCATGGAGATTACAAGCTATTTCCCACCCTCCCTAGTACTGTCATATTCCAATATCATGGGAATACGCAATCCATCTATGAAACCACACGATTTCAAAACGTTGTCCGTCACCTATAATAGCTGGCTAGCGAATCCAATCTCACCCCCCCCCCCGCTGTTTTGGGCCCGGTGGACGTGGCTGTCTCACTATGTGCGCGCGTGGGTCATGAACTATCACTCCCTCCAATATATTCCCCCACACAAATGTGACCCCCCTCCCCCTCCCCACAGAACTAACCAACCAGCTCAATCCACCAACCACAGTCCCGGACCAATAAGACTGCTCCTGCCACATATGCAATAGCCACACACCAAACCAAACTGATACGAGATGATATATTCTAGGCAGGCCAGCTTGAGCCTGAGTTGTTCGTGCCGGATTTCAATAGAGACTGGTGATCGGCTTGGTGAGTATGTGGCAAGATGGAGGTGGTGAGCCATGAGGGGGTTTTGCGTGGTACTCCTGGGGTTGAGTTTGGTGATGAAAAGTATATCTCTGCCAGGTTTCCTTCTTACCAAACCTATATATGTAGTATGTAGATCTCCAGCCCGCCGTGTATATGTATGTAGTGCCTAGGCCTACTTTTATAGGCGGTATATATGAGTGCGGTAAATATTTCGTTACTTGACATGGCAGGTACTCTCGCGAGGGCTCCATCCATAAACTTCACCTGCTCTGATCCAACGGTATTTTTACCTCCTCTACCTTGGTACGCTATGTACTCATGTAGATCTACTTACGTACCTTACCAGTTATCGTCCGATTCCCTGAGCCGTGACCACAATGACCCAAAGACCCTCATGTCGGTCCAGTAGTGCTCACGCCAATCATTCCGTGCCACTCCCTTACTCTTGACCGGCCGTCGAATCGGCAGATGCTCTGCATATCCCCTAGCTGGCCCGTGCGTGCCCGTGTGAGCACGGGGCTGGAGGGGGACATTCTTTTACAGTTACACCTACATGTAGTCAGGGAAAGGTAGCTTTTAATCACCGAATATCCCGTCAATCCTTCTCCGAGAGAAAGATAATACGCTGGTGGAGTGCAAGATCGATCGATACTAGATCGAGTGATCTACTTTTGGAACCCTTTCTGGATGGACTTTCTGCTTAGTTATTTGCCATTGTATCACTGTACCCTCCGTGAGTCTTGTCTAAACTTCTCGTGAGGTAATTGAGGGAGAGGCATTATTGCGCTAACAGTCGTTTGTTTTCCCGTATCCCATTTCCCTCCCTGTATCTGTCTTGCCCTAGGAGGGGGAGGATTGGGGGTGGCGAGGAGCAGGAGGAGGAGCAGGAGGAGCAAACGCGGTCCCAAGAGCGGGTGCTTTCTATCCAGACCAACTAAGTCAAACCCTAGGCACAGGGGGAGGAGGGGGGTTCGGTTAATTCTGGCACTTGCGATCTAGATTCGAAACAGCGGCGACCCAGTAGTTGTTTGCGAGAACGTAACGTGTGGTAGATGACTGGTTCAGTTATAAAGGGAGGGGTGGTCAAGTTACGGGGTGCCGCTTAGCAGCAAATTATATCAGTGTTCTGACAGATAGAAGTGGGGTGTTATGGGAGGAGTCTGAATTGCCCTACCTCTGAGGGGTAAAAATATGGAGATACTAGGCAAGTATCTACATCATTTTTATCGCTAGGATGTTTTCCCAGTCATATTGATGTTTGCTTTTATTGTTTGTTTACGCAATTGCGGGTAATGTAGACGGAAATGATCACAGTGCAGTATCTTCGGCTCATTAACAACGTAGAGAAAGACTCTCCCATCGGGTCCCGTTAGCGGTTTAATTCCACATCATGTATATTTTTTTACTTTGGCAGACAAGGACCATGCTATGAAGGGCATGATGGCACAAGAGTACCTGTTTCTTCCATATTTTATTGATGTTGACATGGGATGTTTAACTGATTATATTATAGATGTCTCCAAAAAAAGGAAATGATCAGAGTATCTTGGTTTGTTGTCAGGGGAGCTCAAGAGAAAGTTATTGGCTGGCTAAGAGTTTATATCCGGATAATGGAGCCATTATGTTGAATTTTATATGGAAGCTTGTGGGATAGGTCCCAAACTCAATTAATCATTCGCTTTATGCATTGCACTGGAATGCGTTTAGGGTGATGCTGGGACATGAACTGGACTGAACTAGCCCGGATGTTGTAGCCATCTGGACCAATGTCGATACGAAACATTGGAGGTTGGCCTGGTTCAGAATGTGAATAAGAAGGTAAATTAGACCTCATTGTGAAATACCATGAGCCAAATGGATACAAAACTCGAACCCATTATCATTGGTCTAGCCTAGAGTCATGTATGTATGTATGTATGTATGTTCTTCTATGCCTTAGGCGTCGCCCATGTATCTGAAAATGTATTTGGTACGTGGCCTTAGTTCTCCACGAAGCTTGGATACTTTTTGTGTAGTTAGTTATGCGTTTGTTTACTTCTTTCGGTTTCAGGCACTTACAGGCAAAATCTTTCTTCTTCTACATGTACGTAATCATCTATATTTAACCCAAGAACCCAGACGAATGAACGATTGAGTCGGGAGAGAAGAGGAAGCGAGAGAGGGGAGGAGGGAACTTAGTATCTTATACTGGTAAGATTATAACAAGTGTTCAAAGACAAAATGTATTACAATATGGGGTAGTTTTGATCACGAGCAACGTCACTAACCTACATGCAGCTAGCTTGCACAAACCAATTGGCAGCGAGAGTCGATCGTTTTCTGGCCATGGGATGATACGTAACATTTAACGTCAGCAGAATTTTGAAAAAAAAAATAGTATCAAGTTGTAGTAGGTACTTCGGGTGTAGGGGTTATGGTGCGGTAAACGTGTCAAAAGTGATTTTACCAACGGTGGTGGAAATAATATTAACAGCATTTATACCTTAAAATGGATAAAAGCACAGACCTTTTGGCCAAAAGGGGCTATATAATGCCAGTATATATGAACATTGTCCACCGGTGGTAGGTCATTTTACCACCGATGTGAAACTGTTGGTATTTTAATGATAGTGCAGAATAAAGACTGAAAGCCAGCACTTATACTGGAACAAGGACTGAAATTCAGTGCTTATACCACCGGTGGTAAATAATTTACCACACATTTACCGCTCCATAAGGGGTAAGTAAGCTGAAGACACCACACTCCAAGGTTGCGTGATCAGAATTAAGGGTGTCTTCTCACTTACAATATGTACTTACCCCTACACCGGCCGAAGTACATGTATGTCATTCAACACCAGGTAACCAGTGTATACATGTACTTATATACTCAAGTAAATACTCTTATAATTACATGTAGTGTTAATCAACCCAAACACATCCAAGGGATGGGTGTCTGACAAGTTTTTGTCATAGCTTCTATGGTATGTGGTATATAAGTATGAATACGGGGACCAAAAATCCTCATAAGGCGGATACTAGTATAATAGCAAACTGAGACCACTGACTTGTAATTAATATCCTTATCAGGCGAGTACCGGTATATGCAGTATCCTCATAGTGAGAATTATGGCTATCACTACCACGTATTACAACCGCTGAGCCGCCTTTAATTCCAACGTGTTCGGTCATAGAACAAGGAAAATGGGGCATCCCGTCAGCTCTGCTATGCCCAAGCCTTGTATCGCTTCGTAAGTACTGCATTAGGTGACTATGTGGGAATCCGAGGTACTGAACTCTCTTTGTATATATTTTTTGTTGGCGAAACGGTTGCGCTACGCGCAGCGTTTGCGGGGCTATATATAAACTTGATTAATATATCATGAATGGCCTATAAAGTATATACACAGTAGATGATATGCGTAAGTCTTGCTTCAAGGACACCTATATGTATACATGTAAGTACTTACCATCGGATAATTTCGGAGATGATGCGCGCGCGGTCCTGAGTGAAGAAACCACATATATCGCTTGGCGTGACCCCCACCTTCGAATCAACATGGCACATAATCGAGTGATAATCCATGAGTACAAACCTAAATCGTTTCATAGCTACGCCTTGCCTAGTGAAACGTTCTATTTGATACTACTAATATATGGGCCTAAACCTCACCAGAATTCCTTAGTACGTTTCCAAGTCTTCAGTTAAGAGCCGAGTGATAACCTATGAATCTGACACATCCAGTTACAGTCAAACCGAATATCACCCTTTAGAACTGGGTCTTGGTATTCGCCCAGTACGTGTAACAAGTCAAGAAGAGTCACATTAACATTAAATCTTCCTAGGACTTACCGGACTCGTGGAGTTGGTAAGTACTTATCCCTGACCTCCGGTAACTTCCGGTAATAACCCCAACAATTATTACTTTACAATTAGAACATTTGAAATACCAGCAGTCGCGCATATAACTG
This sequence comes from Morchella sp. 2016-72, assembly GCA_024713865.1. Lineage (NCBI taxonomy): Eukaryota > Fungi > Ascomycota > Pezizomycetes > Pezizales > Morchellaceae > Morchella > Morchella sp. 2016-72. Next base: position 124,716 of record JAMJEY010000004.1, read on the forward strand.
AGCAATCCGCGATAGATAAGTATACGGTTTTGTTCCGCATACATCATATCTTCACACTCAGTCAGTCGGCCTTTCAATTTGACATCACAAGGCTGAGACGGTAATTTTGTGCGTACAGTGCATCCTGCATACAGGAGCGCACATTTTTTAACCCACTTAGCTTGATAGGCTCATGTGATGTGACCATGCAAGTTTTAATGGTGATGCTATAATTGGTACTAGGTATGTGTAAACTGGAGAGTTGCGTAGTCAGTAAGTGCTGACCCAAATATTGGTGCCAAGAGTGTGGCTCACTCTAACAAATATCGTTATCTCCCTTTTATCAATTAACTAATCTGATACGAGAATTATAATTCCCTAATATAGTGAGTTGCCATGGCCTGGACATGTTAAAGATCTACATAGCTCGTACGTTCGACGGGAATGGTACATAAGCTATATAAGATCGACATATACCTACAGCCGTCCTCGCATTAGCCCTAACCCTGGTTTCCAGCCAAAGTACTGCTTTAAGGGGATTTTACTAGAATGGTACGTGGTCAATATGAATTGTATGCCCCGAGGGCAGTGTTGGTCATATATATAACTCAGACAACTATTAATACATTCGGACCGGATACATATGTACGTAGATCTATATATATACAGTGATAAATCCACTTCTCAGATCATGTTATCAACTTAGGGTGCCCAATAGAAAGGGTAATCGTGTTGGCTATGACGATCAGAGAACCATTTGTGTAGCTAGGAAAAAAGTCTCAAGGCTTGTTTCAGAATACAAGACAAAGCTCAGGTTTTTTTCAATTACGAGATCGGATTTGTGATTATCGGGAATGTTGCTGAATGATTGCCTGGATTTGTATTGCGCCCGCTGCTAAGTACTACCCCATCTTGAGGTCGGATTTTCAACTGTTGTACCTACAGTTGTTTGGCGCAACCTATCTACATAAAGCAATTGGCGTAAGCTAGCTGCAGGCTACATCTTTTAACTTCCGGATAAGACTGCATGAAACATGATTATGATAACTCTACCCGGTGTTGGTGCAGGCTAGCTATGGTATATGTTAGGTTAGCTGGATGCGGATCAGTCTGGCGCTTATTTCCTTGTTTCATTTCTCGAGACCTATTTAAGTTCATGGCTTCAGATTTTGGTTTTCTGAATGATGGCACGTGATTAATTTGTGTTAATAACTGTGTTATAGATTGAGTTGGGAAACGTTTCCGCACCTACGATATCCTCGAAAAACCAGGGAATAGGGGGATCAGACATGGAACAGCTACCAAGCCCACAACTCAAGTCTTTTGTTATAAAGAACCATTAAGATGATTGCTAATATATCTTAGAGAGACTTCCTATAACCTAGTGAGACTTATATGAACGGGAAATTCAGTTCCGCGAGAGGCCGATTTCGATTCATTTGTCGGGGTTCATGATGCTGTTCGAGGCAGGTAATCTACACTGTATAGATTTTAAGATCCTCTTTGACTGGGAGAATAGAAAGGGCTTGCAGTGGACTCCTGGGAATCAAGGTCAATCTAGAACTGATAGCTATGGGGTAACTATGATCGGGAAATTATATACTGGCCTTCCTCTATATGTAGGCCATCTGTGCACATATATATAGGAAAATTACTCACCACAAAAAATATACAAAAGTTATATAGAGTAAAAAAAGGGTCATCAGACTCTCGGCTTGTGATTTTTGTCCGAGATAACCCCCTTCCGCCGCTCCGAATGCAGTGTTGGTGATTGATGCATAGACTATCACTCGGACATGGTATTTATTTTATGTATGATACATCCAAATAGAGTCCACAAATCAGCGGAAACGTTCCCCTGTAAGCATAGTAGCAATATTAATACCCGTACCTTGGGCTAAGTCAAGGGAAGAATGATGGTTTACCTCAAGTGGGCTTGCTCAATATATTCATATTCTTTGAGCTAACTCATTAAGCATAGCACCATTTGCAATTACATGTAACTCTCGGTAGTAGTAATTTGGAACTCGTTAGTTGATTGGTTATCAATTTGTCTAAGTACTGGCCCCCACGGTGGGCTGGTGATAAGATAAGAGGATCAACTTGAAGGACCACACCGGCCCCATTCATCACAAGAGAAATGAATATCGGTAGCCGAAACGGTCTTGCATCCAAAAATTCTGTCGCCTCGTAACGATAAGTTGAATAGAATGACTAATTTGGGGCATAGCTATATAGCTATGAGGAGCGAGAGAACTCGGCACTCTCCTAAGATCGCTATATATATATATAAAAGGAATAAATCTATAGCTATATAGACTAGCTCCGCGAGTCCGATAAATGTGTTATACAGAAGTACGTATATAGTGCGCTACACACATTCTCATGGGCGCTTAAAGATGAGATCCGAGCTTCCCTTCGGTGGAAAGTTCCGTAGGAGGAGCAGTGGTTATTTTAGCAAGAACTATCTCCTTATATCCCGGGTTTATGATAATAGGATTGATCAATTGACAACCGGTGTTGATGTTGCATGTCGATCTACAAGAGACGCAACGTGTTCTCAGTATCACCATTACGGCGTACATGTGGAACCGCTTTATTTAAGCTTTGGCGGCTCAACAGACATACATGTACATACATGTGCTTTTAGTCTAATCTATCGCGTATACGTATACTTAAGTATTGATTTACTCTTCGTTACATGTATGGGGCCCTCTTCTCCCTCACTTCGTACTCCTTTGATTGAGCCATTCTTTTAGATTTAGGCCAAGGAAATCTTGATAAGGTTTCTGCACGGAATCACTGACATGACGATATTCGCCCAGGAAACTCTGCACTAGCGTCGACCAGTCGTTCAAACATCCTTCAGCAACGGAGTCTGGAGCTTACAATATCACTGGGTTTTTCACAGCTTTCGAAAGGAATCGAGAGGACTATACTAGCACCCTAGTCATAATCTCCAATAGCTTTACAGTGAACTACTTAGGTGGGTTAACACTACTTTAAGGAGATCCAATGACGACACGTTACAATCGAAATACCAACAACAATGTGTGTTTCTTGCCCAAGAGGATCCATCCCACAGGAGCCACCGTAGCAGTGGAGTTACTACGGCTTTACATAAATTTAACAGTCTATCATTAAGGCGAAAGGATTTTCGCCAGGTTTGGTGGTATTTATATATGCAAGGCTACAGCTGAAGCTCAAACAACCACATGAGCCGAAGGTTCATGGGATTGTTAATTATATTAATTATTAGGTTATCAAAGTTCCGCTGCAGCCTGGATATATTGTTGGAGCTGGGTTATCATGGAACATAGCTCCCTACAGATCCGTGCGATACGCCTCTACATAAATGAAACCAGCTTTATATATATCCCAGCAAGCATCGGCCCCCAAATCCACTTGTCAGATTATATGACTAACTCTATTTTCTGGAGCCATAGTCTGGGATCAAGGGGCTAGTTTTGGGGCTCCGAGGCCAAAGAAGAACAGTGGCATGGTCGAAGTATAAATGTATGTGCCCCAAAGCCAGTAGTTATCTGCTTAATACAAGAACGCTTTGAATGTGTTAGATTTGTTCGAAACATGTGAAAGCAAAATCTACAACGTATTAGGGATATGTTCATTTCCGAAGACAGCTGCAAAGGTAAACCAATTGAAACTGTCCAAACAGGCCATACGAATAGTTATGGAATCTTAGATAACTAGCACAGCAAAGGTTTGCAGGCTCTATGCATGCTCTATGTATCTATAACTTAAGTCCATAATACGGCGGATTAGTTAATCTCGATTCCAAATGCTTCGAGAAGGGCCACTCGTGATTGGTGTTCGAAGATACTAAGCCACTATCGGTCACCACCACTATATGCATATTGTGGAGAGTCCTTAATTGGACGGATGGCATGATAGAGAATCCGCCCCCATGCGCGTACGCCGCGAAAACCAAATCATGGGAGTGGGAATTCTAACCGTCCCCACTTTACGCAGTTTCAAATAGCCACTGATCTTGCTAACATATCGATATCCAGCAGATACCCATATAGCTGCAGGCGCCTTGGTGGAAGGACAATTGTATGCAAGATTGTTTCACCTAACAACCACATAAGCTCATCTGCGATATTCTGTTTCAGATACCCCTTATTTTCCGTCATTAATAACGGAAAAACAAAAACACAAAGAAAGTGGATAGCTTCTCTATTGAATTAATTATGTAGGCCTTTAACTGGGATACTAGAGTCTAGACCCCCCCCAAATATTTAGGTTCGATCATCTGATCAATTAAAGGATTTTTTTAGCAAGTGTGGAGGGAGGCGTTGCTGCGGGTTGGGTCAGATGTGCCTAGAGTAGGCCCGCTACATGTAGGTACTTACAATACATAGTAGAGTACCTACATTGACCTACTCCACCCTAGGCTATTATCTGCACATTGGCGAACCAGTGATGGTAAGCGTATCTATCTCCAATCCACTTGCAGAGCTTATTTTTGCCTACGACTAGGAACCGGGGAACTACAGACTGACAGATGTACCTCCCTCACTAGAGTGCCCACGAACAAAGTACTAGACCCCTGTATGTTAGAGACATGCATTTCCTCTCTAAAATTCACATGGTCGGCATAGATTCACACTTTTCGCCGACCGATCTGCAACGTCATTCAGCTAGTGAAAACACCTAGTGGGGGCATAACGCCCTACATACTCTACTAAACCCTAGACTATCAATTATAATTATTACAGCACTTATTCTACGTCATACACACATGCGAAGGGCTCTGCACCACAAATATTCAAGTCCCACATGCCAAGACCATCCTGCAACTCTCTCTCTCCCTCCCGTGCACAACGCAACACAACTCCCGAAAATCATGATGCATATGCGCCGGGAGGATATACTATATCGGTACTTTTACCCCTTCTACTCTTGGTAGCTATATGTGGCTGTTTACCATTGTTTAATCGAAATAATAGCTAGTAGAGAATGTCAAGGTATCGATGGAAGGCCTCACATCCAGAATTAATTGCTGGTTCTTATATCACTAGAATAATGATAAAACTCATACATCTACATTAGGTATCTAAAGAAAGGACACAAATACGAATAACCAAAGTATAGTGTTTTATCTGGAGTTCTTTACCTAGGTATGCGTCATACCCCTAGACAAAGCTTACCATGTGTGAATTTTTTGTGTTCTAGGAGTCTTTGTCTCATTTATTTACAACACAATCGAGCTGTATGTACCTACGTCGTGGTCTTACTGATGGTTACTCGCTAGGATCTCGTGTCTTATGAGGCGGATCGGTAACGGCATTGTGGGTCCGCTATCCCGGAGTACTGGCCCTTAGAACGCCTCTCCACAACTACTGGCGCGTAATTCCCTCCCAAAGAACCACTATCATGAGAGCCCCTCTAATCCCAAAATTTCGGAGTGGTCTTTCAAAAGGAGAAAATACGGACTGTGCATGAGGGCGAGTGATGGGCTGTGGTACAGGCTCAGGGTTAGGGTTGGTCTCCTTCTCAAATTAATTAGTGTATGAGCTGTATATGTGCATAGAAACTTGGAAAGCTCTGAACGAAAGATAGCGAAGAGGTTCCCGGGCCTAAAGGTTCAAAGTCACCAACCGGTTGGCAACACTAACACTAGGACAAAAAAAATCTCGATAAAACTCAGGGGTTGAAATAGCGATAAAGACGCACGAACGTCGGCAATAGGCATCGAGTGTAGGACTAGGTAGGGCACACGAGGTGAGAAGTATCTCAACGAGAAGCTTCCATTGAAACCAGTGCAGGGAGTAGGTAGGAGAGAAGGGCCACAACTCAGCTGAGGTGATATAAGCCGGGACAATACATACATTCTCATCCCGGTCTACAGAAAGGAGGCTCTAGGGTTTAGCCCGACGCTCTGGGTTCTCATCCCGCCAGCCTGCCTACATACAACATGCATACCCTGCCTGTACTCTGTAGGCGCGATTGCAATCTGCATTGGTTGTTCATGACTGATACTTCGACCGCTAATCGTACTTCTAACAAAATCTGCTCCGCAGATATTGAAATTTCTTCTGGGACAATGGGAGCACGGACTAGTAACCCCTTTCTATTGGAGCCAGCGGGTTTGACATAGTGAAATCTGGAAGATCTGTCTAGATCCGATATCGTGATCATTGGCTGGCCTGTCTCAGAACACGCATCGGTTCTCGATCCAGAGACCGTTTTTCTGACGGGACAGATCGACCGGGCCAGAGATGAATTTTTTGGGGGGGATATCTGAATAAAAACAGCAAAAAGGAACGCCCACCCTCCTGACAGTCGGTCACGCCCACTGTTTAAATCGAGACCCTTCACGGAAAAGCGGTGTATTTTCTTCATATCTACATCTCAAGAAAAAGAGAAAAAAGCCAGGGAAAAAAAAGAGGAAGGAGTGAAACCAAAAGAAAAGTAAACAGATTATAATTACTAACTACCCTGCTACCACTACAATTACTTATTGTTGTTACCATTACCATGTCACTTGACAAATTCCCACTTTTACGACTTCCTAACGAGCTCATTCTCATAATCAGTAAACACCTGAACGCCAACGACCTGAACTCTCTTTCCAAAACAAACCATCGTCTAGCAGAACTTCTGTCCTTCCAGCTCGAAAACCTCCGGGACAATCTCCTCAGCCAAATAGCAAAACAGGATGGCAAAACCGGACTCTGCTCTGCAGTGGAGCGCAAAAACGAAGCACTCGTAAGGCTCGTATTGAAGAGATTGGTCGTCGATATCAACGAGAAGATTGATATTCGTGGCCGCACAACGCTACACTGGGCCGCAGGGAATGGGCATTCGGAGCTTGTGGAGTTACTTCTTGAGCGGGGGGCCGATATCGCTGCCCGGACAATCAATGGATCTACTCCGCTTCACAAGGCGGTTTCTGACGAGGGAATTGTCAGAATGCTGTTGAATAGGGGAGCTGATATCAATGCCCGGAGTGCATGGGGGTCAACACCACTCAATTCCGCAGTTAAGAGTGGGAACGAGCTGACAGTAAAGCTGTTGTTGGAGTTTGGTTCAGAGGTGAATACTGAGAATTTAGTTGGAGAAACACCGCTTCACACGGCGGCATATCATGGACACGAGTCGGTATCAAAGTACGTGCATATCTATCATCTGAGTTTACAATTAATACACCCACGCGCTACTTGTGAATGGTCATGCTTACTACATTAATTGCAGAATATTACTGGACTATGGAGCCAATATCCACGCCAGGACACGGATGGGCCATACACCGCTTCACCAAGCTATCCGTGGGCATAATCCACGCGGATCTCTGGTGAAGCTACTCCTTGAAGAAGGCGCATACGTTAACGCCTACACGCACGAGCAAGAGACTGCCCTCCACTTCGCAGCCGGTAGCAAGAACGCTGCAATAGTCAAGATACTCATTGATGCTGGTACCGATCTAACAATTGTAGACTTCAGTGGAAAGACCCCACTCCATCGGGCAGCATCGCAAGGGGATATTCAAATCATGACTATGTTGTTGGAGAACCATCTCGACATAAACACCCTCACAATACCCCCACGCCGATTAGAGCCAAAATCCCAAGCGGCAATGTATCAAACAGTACTTCATCTTACCGCCCTAAAACCGGCCCCTTTCCTGGATGAACAATGGATCACCTTCCTCCTTGATCGGAATGCCGACATCACCGCCAAAGATAGTTATGGAATGACGGCACTTCATTACGCGTCACAGATGGGAAACAAGACAATGGTCACCCTTCTTCTGGAAAGGGAAGCAGATGTATTAGCTCGGTCCAATGATAAACGTACAGCGCTCCATGTAGCAGCAGTGGGAGGTTATACCGATATTGCGAGACTACTACTAGATTATGGCGCGGATATTAACGCTGTGGAATCAAAAAAGAAGAGGACGCCTCTTGCACTAGCTGTCAAGGGCGGCCATGAGGGGACTGTAAGGCTGCTTTTGGAGAGGGGCGCCGATACGGGGCATTGTGATGTTCGGGGAGATACGGTGTTGGGTGATGCGGCAGCATCGAAACTCGAGAATATCGTTAGGATATTGCTGGAATGGCGCAATGTCTCGCAATATTAACTCGGTGTCTTATTTGACGGTTATATGTGTGGCATGCTTTTTCGTATAGAAAGATGACAGGTGCAGGTCTATATCCCAGTGGTGAGGTTGGTGCTGGGTCATGGCTCATGGAGTGAGTTTCGATTGGGCCTGGGGCATGGAATGTGTGCATATCCCCCATCTTAAGCTATTCTTCTTTTGTTTGATTGGTCATGTTTCTGTATAAAGAAAAGTTTTTTAGTTTTTTCATTACTACTATTACTATCTAGTCACTACACCGCCGATAGACTGGCCGGTCGGGGTAATTCATAATTCTGTCTCTCTTAAGCCTTTCTGAAACCGGCATCTTAGTGCGGTAGTCCACAGCCGATCCAAAAAGCAATGATCAATATCAAACGGGTGGCAGGCATGCCACCACGGATCTTCAACTCCCTAATCTAGATCTGACAGCCCAACCAACGACGTAAAGCACCTACAATCAGCCGACTCCGAATAGCAGTCATGACAACCATCGAACTCCAGCGACATATCACTTAACGGAGGCGTACTATCAACGTTTATCAACCACTCAGATATATTGTACCCTTCATAATCCCCCCCGGCTTGCAATTGAGCTATGTGATGTCTAGGCGCACTGGAGCCCGAGGAGCAGGTGCGTTGATAGTATTTGAAAAGTTTGATATGCAGTTTGCCAATGAGAAGGAGGGGTAGAGTGATGATGAAATGTAGGATATCTAGGAGGGAGTTGAGCGCGGAACGGGTGTAGATGCAGAAGTACGAATTCATGAGCATTGCGGGGATATGGAGTTAAGTTTGTCAGGCCTGTAGGGCTTTTAGGACAGATTTGTTGCTCTATTCTCTTTATGACAAGTGGTGTTAGCTGTTTCGACTGTTTCGAGGGTAGATCTAGTAATTTGTAAATATATATATAAATATGAAGGCACGGATTTTTCAGGGAGTGTTTCTATGAGGGCTTGAAGAGAACTGAGGATTGAAGCTTAAGGTGATGGATGTATGTGCAAACTTGAAAATGTAGCCATTAATGCATTAAAATCTATAGCTATGCTTGGTAATCAAACAAACATACATAGATCGCCAGACATTAGACCGGTCTAAAGCCAGCAAGAAAGTATTTGGGTGAGAAATTAACTCGGGCACTATTAGCTAGTAGCAGCTGCAGGCATATGAATTAAGCTAGTACTATGTATTATGTATTAGCGGGGTAGGCGGCGTTATGGCGATCAGCAAAAAACATTTACTTTGCGGCGAGGCTCATGTTTTTTTTTTTTGTTCTGACCTTGTATTCATCTCTTATTAGCTAGATATACACTCTATATCCATCTCCACGCACAGTCTCCATCACTTCAGAACATCGTATAACGACGCCGATAAATCTCGTGGATTTCAATGGAATGAATGGTACGCGAGGTCCTCCCATGCCCACACGGTAAAGGTACTTCTCTTTCCTGTCACAATGCCCTAGTTAATTACTAAGTCTTTATGTGCTCGTGTGGCCGTAGTTGTAGATGTTTATTATAACGTCTCTGATATAATATCCTGGTTTATCTCTGGAAAGTTTGCTTGTTTGCTCGAAGGAAAGCAGAAACTAGAGGGAAGGTGGCTTTATTATACCTAAGCAACCTGATTTCACTTTCATGGGCTCGGTTGGAGGCTGAAGTGAATTGCATTAGGGAATTGCATGTTCAGTGCTACTAGAAAAAGCACCATGGTAGTGGATTGAGCCAGAGATATGTACACCATGGCTACTCGGGTATATCTGACAGTTATGATAGGTCAGACACTTATACTCTACCAAAATAAATTTCGAATTCGGGGACTGGTTATCCAAAACCCTTGACGAATAGGTATGTTTAGTACCCCGAAATATATAATCAGACCAACTGGAATACATGTACCTTGTACGAACCCTCCCCCCATCCCTCCCTCCCTCCCTCTCAGGTTGCTCGAGGCCTTATTGGCTGGGGAATAAGGTTACGGCAAACGCTGGGTGGGAAATGATAACCGTACATGTAGACTGAGTACATACTGTCACATCGCACACGTAGCATTGGTTACGTATGTCACAACTGTAGTCAAACAATCTAGCTGGCCTGCTAGCTGGCCTAAACAAAAATCTAGTTAGAGGCCAGACGTTCTCCTCTAATTACAATTCAATCATCACGATCTCTACTACGGTATGTATACTCGACCCCCAACCCCCAACCCCTTGAACGATAAGAATGGACAGAGTGATTGGCTGTGACGGGCAATAACGGACTATATGGCCATTTTGGGAATGGGCAAACATTCTTCTGGCTAGTACAATTCGTTATTCATCGCAAGTTTCTTCTTCGCCAACAATCTTATCAATAGACGATGGACTCTCCTTTGGCACTCTCACTCCCGTGCAGGTACAATGCTGGTAGATTCGTGTTGAGCAAACGGAAACAGATGGTTCCCATCAATGCATGCCGCCGGACATTTTTTACTTTATTTTTCCGATGTGGGCCGCTGCTTTCTTTCTCGATTTCAACGAGGTGGGGAAAAGCGGAGGTGCTGTTTTTCTTCTCACACGGCTCAAGTATTATTCAGTCAGTCAGCTCCTCTCCTAAAAACCTTCCGACTGAACCCCTTTTCATCCCCTCCTCAACTATCTACTTCAGCTCGCATGAACACCACCTTATTGAAGTAACACAACCCCACGGCACCCGTCAGCGATCCACGATAAATGCCTACGCCCTATATACATCGACCCATATACATAACAAACATGTACCACTGCAACCACGCTCAAACCCGGTAAACATCTTCATGATCAGAGGTGCGTATCAATTGTGCTTTGAGAATGACAACAAATCACGAATACCCGATACGCAACACCAGTAGATTGGCATCATGTGGCTCGATCAGACGAATCGCGGGAGATGTTGTAATCACGTTGGAGACAGATGAAGGCTGGTTATTTAGGTTTAATATTCGGATTGAGGCGGGCAATGAAACGGAGCATAGTAAGTCAGGCAGACATTCATCCAAAAGTGTTGAATATTAAAGATCGTATAATAGACACATCATCACTGCAGTTTGTGGAATCCTACCATCAATTGGTTGGATATTGGGCCTGACGTATACCTGTCACAGCATAAGCCCCAAACAGACAGAAAGAAAAAAGGGAGCTCGAGAGGGGGAAACCATACCTATCATCCATCTCGATACCCTCATCATTCACTATCCTTGTCTCATAATTGGAATAAATACATGCCAGTGTCATTTTCATTTCTACCCCCCATATCAGCTCACTATCATATATCAAGAGTGGTGAGAGGAGTGCACCATAAGCTGCCAACCACTTCCCCACACACCCCCTCCCCCCACTGCCAAACATCCACAACCACCTCTCCCCCTCCTTCCCCTCTTCATTGTTCACCCACCGCTCTGGCCGCCACACTTCTGCATCACTCCAAAAAGCCCTATGCAAACTGTACGCCTGCCCCGCCACAGTCACACCTCCTGGAACATAATATTCGCCCAGCATACAGCCACCGTCCGGAGTTGTTCTTGGCTGGGACCCCGGTATTGGCGAGTTAAGCCGCAATGTCTCCAAGACCACAGAATTGAGGAATGGCAGCACATCGATATCCTTAAACCGCCACAGACTCTCCACCGTCTTAAGTTCATCACGAAGGCGTGCCTGCCGTTCTGGTGAGATGGAGAGGTTGTACGTGGCATAGGTCAATGCTGTACCCGTGGTCTCGTGGCCAGCACCGATATGGTCGAGGATTTCACTTGCGGCATCAGTTCTATCAAGTGCATTATTGCAGCGGAGCCTATAGTAAACACAATCTTCACTCGCTCCCCTTTCGGTCGGCATGTCTGCTTCGGCGGCGTCGCACATTTTTAGGCACCACTTTTCGATCTCACTATTCGCATCGTCGACCCAGCTCGGCACAATCTCCACCGTTCCGACTGTAAGCCTTTCAACCCATTTTACTAGTCCCGGGACCTCGCTTGACCACGGAAAATAAGGACGCCGACTCTGATACAGATCTACCAGGAACCTCTTGCGTGCAGCTTCATCACGAACAAAGTCTGTCCCGTGTCGCGGCGTGAAGAGGTACGACGTTATCAGGTCCAACGTGAGAGCATTGTACAGCTCGTGCACTTCGTGAACCTCTCGGGTATCAATAAGCGAGGTCAGTCTCTCCCCAAGAATTTTCCGTGTGCTTTCCAGAAGGGCCGGGGAAGAGGTGATTGTGCTGTTGGAGTATATATTTGCGATCAGCCTCTTCCTTTGTGAGTGCTCGCGGCCATGGATGAGCGAGAACAGTGGCTTAGAGCTATATCTAACTATGAGCTTCTATCTCTATCTACAATTGCAGTATGGGATGTGGTACCCGTAGTTTTTGAAGATGTAGTACCACGGCGATTTGTCAAAGCGGGCATAGACGGACTTGATAAGGACGGGGTCGTTGATCGAGATTTCGGTAGGGCCTAGACGAACTATTGGTCCGTGCTTTACATGCGCAGCATGAATAGAGCGGTTGCGCCGGCCCGTGAGTGTTCGGGTAAGGATCCAAAGGCTTGTGAAAGGCGCTGTTGGATGTGCAGATGGGATGCGACGGAGAGGGGAGCGAAGGTAAGTGTAGAGGCTATGTAAGAGGAAGAGTGCAAGAAAGATGATAATCATTGACAGTGTACGGGCCACCATATTGATTGGTATTCTTAGGAATTATGGTAATGATAGGACTGGATGGTTATAGCTACCCGCTCAACTAGGCGTGCTTACGATAAGAATAGTAAGAAGCGATCCAAGTCGCGATTATGGGGGGGCAGCGTTTCTACCCCGATTATTATTAATGGGTGGTCTGACAATGACCTCTTGATCCTCGCATAAAACGTTTACACACTTGAGTTGGAGAGCGAAGTTCAAAGATGCATGAGGATTTACGCTGCGCTGGGTAATAGTTAGCGATATTTCGAGATGTTGACGAGATGAAGGCCGAGGGACAAGTGGCACTGGGTTAGGGTTGTCTGCTTGAAATGTCTGAACTGAACTACAACCTCTGTGTGGCGTTAATTCTGTTCTCTAATTTGATCTCAACAGACAAAGGGTCAATCTTGAAAACAGAAAGCTCAGTGGATAGGGAGCTAGTCTGAAGGTTTAAGTATGTAGCTATATACATAGCTTTCAGGAATAAAATCGTTATCTACATACTCTAGGATCTCATGCCGCCCGGGTTATTATTGTAATTAGCCACAGCAGCACAGAACTTTCTTATCCATGTCATGTGATCACTGCCAATCCGATAGCAAGCATTCTCACATCGTGAGAAATGCAGAGTAACTCCAAACTCAAATACTTATCTCCATGTACGGTACAGATACCCCACAGTCATACCGCATGTCTTGCATTTCAACCATGTGCTCTCTCTCTCTCCCACTCATGTACGATTGTGCACCCTGTCAGATGTAGGTAACCAACTTCCTCAGCTTCCCCTCCCTGCGCAAATCCACCCCTTGGCCCGTAGGTTCAAGTACCGTGTTCCCTCGCAACAAATAGCAACACACCCAGTCTACAGCCATGTATCCCTATGACATAATGGTATTTATTTACCATCATTACCACACCATCACAGCACCCAACATCACCTACCAACTTCATCAGAGCAGCTAACAGGCAGCAGCCCTTCTCGCTTATCGATAAGACTAAACCAAGACCTAGATTCAATCAAGATCGGAGATCGGCGATGAACCCTAGTCAACTAGGGGTAGGGTTATGAGCGGGGAAAGGGGGTGAGTAGAAGGAATGGGGGGGCGGTGGGTTACCATGGTCCAGTTGAAACAAAAAGAAGAAAAATATGACCAGGTGGGTGGTGTGGAATTGCACTTATGATGACATCTGGTGGGTGGTGCTTCATGTAGTGACGTAGAATGACTGCGGGTGAACTCTTTTTGAGATCTCAGGAACGGTTTGTATATGTAGGTAGAGGAGTACACTCTTTTACCACATCTCTGAAAAATTTAATGATGTATCACGTTCGATGTAATATGTTGGTTGATGTTAATGTTAATGTTGATGCTGATGCTGATGTTGATGCTGCCGTCTCTTAATAGGAAATACATTATAATTTTTCTCTCTCTCTCTTTAGCTACTCTGGTCCTTCCCCGCCTCTTCCGGGTCCCCCAGCCTCGTTTTTATTAAATCTGGAAGAAGAAAAAACCGACTCTTTTTTTATGGCTCGTTTAATCGTGAACCATTTACCACATCCCGATCAACACCGCTCGGTGTGAAACCGGGACCTCCAAAGTGAGGTTTCCGTAGGTATGTATTCCTCTCTTTTTACCAGCTTGGATGGTAGAGTAAAATGGTACTTTTTTTTCCGTATTTTTTTCTCGCCCCGCCCAAGTTCAAATATGACTTGCTCGTTGTTCATGTTCGTGAAGCCTAGCTCTTTCACATATTGCTTGCTTGCCACGATAACCGTGGCCCCGAGGCCCCTCTCTTTCGCTCCCTCCCTACACCTTCTGCCCCCTCCCCGCCTTCACGTGGTTAGGTGAGTAAGTGGGCAGTTGTTTGGTAATGGCGTTTCTGTCCATCCAGCCTGCAGCTGTGCCTTGCAAGGGTTGTCTTGCAGAGCTCCAATGAGCATTATCTTGAGGGGGCCAATGCTCCAATAATACCCTCCTCTCCCCCCTGACAAGAAAAAAAAAAAAGTCAGAGCAGCAGCCAGAAAAACCATGTGTCGGTAGACGTGTTGTTGGGAAAAACAACATAGGAACCTAACAACAGTACCGCGATCGGGTTTCTGAAGAATAACGATCGAACTTTCTCTGGCTCCTCGTGAAACTTAATCTGATTAAACGTGGGTTTGCAGGTACGACACAACCCCACCCCCCTCAGTTTTGTTGCTGCTGCTGCTGCTGGTACGTTTAATTTCCGCACTTTCAATATATCCTAATGAAAACCGAGCTGACTGAAAGCTGTCTACTGCTTTCTGCCGTTAGTTTAGTGACATGTCGTCAAAAAGCCGTCAATTACTTATTCTTTTTTTTTATTTTTTTATCCCAGTTTTGTCAGTTTAGGTTGTTCCTGGTTGATTCACGATGTATTCGCATGAGATGAATCCCTTTGGTTTGGTCACGTAACTGCTAGGCAGCGCAATGATGCCAACTGTCAGCAGGTTGAAAAAGGGTTTAGTTTTGACACGATGAAAATCTGAGGTTATCCTGGCCGGGGTAGTATAAATATCCGTGACCTCTGACCCTCTGTTTATCTGGCAAAAAAAAGAATCTCGTTTTTATCGTCGAACTCTCCCCCACCTACCCCTTCGTGCTAGCTCCTCGGGAAGCTGTATTAGCACACACTTAGATTTTTTCCGGTATACGTATAGACCATAGAAATTGGTCAAGTCAAGAAACCAAAAGAAGGAGAGGGAGGGAAAAAGGAAATTCAAATATATCACTCGAAACCCGTCATAATAGCCACGCATACTACTCGCACACTCAACCCATCCACGCACACGGAAAAAGAGATCGTCACTCGCGGGGCATCTATCTGAATCTGCTTGCCCATCGAGACCTACCTTTCTTTATCAAAGTCCACTGAGCTCAGAAAAGAAACCTCCACGGGCTAAGGCTTATCAATGTGCCGTTACAATAAAACAACCTATCATTGTGGACATACGTTCCAGTCAAGGGCTACTACAGATTCCAGGTGTAGAGCGAATCCACACCCACCAACCGTCGAGAACACACATGAATCCACGGCGGACGCACCCTGCCCCACATGTATTATGAGGGATAGGGAGAAGAAGTACCACCAGGTTATGGAGTGGATGGAGGGGATCGACAATGCGAAGGGGAATCCGTCTGGAAACGGAAGTGAAAATGGAGGTGGGAGCGGTGCCAGTACTACTGAGCGGGGGTAAAGAAAAAAGCGCAATGCCAAGAAAAGAAACCGGGATTGCGAGATCTCCGTATGTGAAATGCACCATGTCGTCCTTTGTTCGTCAAGCTAGCTATGGGGAATCTCGATCTGATATGAAAATGTGAAATTAGTGCGCACACACAGATTAGTTGAAAGGTTAGAAAAATTGGATGACGCTTATAGGGGGGTTCACGTTTCTGGTCAATTTTTGTGAGCGACCACCAAACATCGAGGTAGGTTGGAGATATTTTACCAATGAGAACGATTCCACAGGAGAGCTAGATAGAACCCATTTCTGAGCGAGGGAGCTAATAGCAAATTGTTAGAAAGGACAATTCTCGAGAAATCCAACGTGAATCACTTTAAGTACTGATTTTTGATCAATAACCTTGTTGGCTGCAAGGAATCGAAATGTAGTGAATTTATTGGTTGTTTGTCGTTAGGAAGATAGTTTCATTTTACAGTACTTCATTGTAATCCTGGGCATATAATTTGTTGATCAGTGAAGTTTTAAATTTGGCAGTGGCGGATGAGTTGATGTTGTACCTGCGTTCGTCGTCGTCACACATAATCCGGTCGAGTGAGCTCCCATGAACAACCAAATTCTTGTGCGACAACGATATACCGAGGCGGAAAGTGCATCGCAGCTCATTTCAGCGCATCTCGTTTTATGCAGGGGGGAATTGTTTTTTGTTTTTTCCCCTCGAAGCAGCTGATTAGTGCAAAAAAGCTAAGCTAGGGAGAGTTAGCAGGTTATAGACATCCAAGTGGTATTGTATTACTTATCACTTTCTCTTGGCAATTCTGTTAAATCATGATAACTCATATTGTCGTTTGATGATCAATCTAGAGTAGCTAGTGATGAGGAGTATATATATATTTCTGTCGGTGGAGAATAAAGGCAGTAATAAAACGGGTAGAAGCCAATGGCCCAGCTTGCGTTTGCATCAAGCCCCCTCAGAATATGTTTTTATAGTAGCTAGAAATGCCCGTCAGTTGTTATTCCAAGAATCTCCAGACGGTCATACAAATTTCCTAAAATAGTTACCGTACTTCATGGCTTTAAAAACGATCCTGGGAGGTTGAAGCGCATGCATTGGAGCTTCTTTCATGCCTGTAACGTTCAGGTAACACGGTTTGCTTTACTTCTTATATATATAGTTGATCATCATCTAGTTGTGTAAATAAAGACAATATTAGATGAGAGTACTGGCAATATGTGATAAGTTGGTGATGAGGGGCTAGGTGGGGTGTGAAGGTTGGGGGGAGAAGAAAGCTGACGGCTTAGATATAGGGCATCACGATGAGCGGGGTGTTACCCATGACGGAAAGGGACAATGTTATCCGGCGGATAATCTAGGGTTTGGTTTGCGGAGGTTTTACTTGGCACGTGGGAGCACCAAATTTCAAGGTGAAAATATAGACTTGGTTCAGCATCCTTGGCATAGCAGGTACCTGTGCGGGGGACATCTAGTGTTCAAGGCTCGGCATGCCGAGTTGGCACATAAAAATTTCTTCTAGTACAAAGTTTGGGGAAATACTCCATTATACTTTCCAGTAATCATGGTCAAATCCATTTGGTTTTATAGTGTAAGAAGGATCTAGGAGGAAATAATGCTAGACAGAAACAAACCATATCTAGAAATCTTTATGTCACTTGATTCTATAGCATTGGAATAACACCAGTGATGTGAATAAAAATGTTTGAAATCGGTTTTAAAGTTTGTAGAATTGATATTAAAGATGCTCCAGAAACTTGGGTCACATATACATATTAGTCGAGTCCATTACAAAGGGGGATAAGTTGCCTGGCCAGGTTTATCTAGCTACGTCATCAATACCAATACCAGATGATCCACTAGAAGAACACTAAAAATACAGCTAGCATAATTCCTCAACTTCTCTGGGTCCTAGGCTCCGGACTGCGTGTCAGATGATACTATACTCATAGATACAAGGTTACTTGATCAATTGAATAATCTGCTAAGAGTACACACCCTCTCAGGACTTGTAGCTGAGTAACCAAAACCCCCTAGGTTATAATTATATGTATATACACATACGCAAATCCTCCTCATTTACCTATCAAAATAGAAGACACGGTCCTTCTTCAAAAAATCATGCCATGCATGTATATCAGGACAGCTAGCATATATATATATGTCCAACAAATTCTAAACAAGAAAAACAACGTCCCCATCATTTTCTCTCAGAAATTTATCCTAGCGGGTAAGTACATGTATTTACACCACGCACACCCAGGCTCACTCCATCCAGTTACTCTTCAGGTAATGTTTTGGTACCCAAGCCCATATATATTCATATATACGATCTTCTGACTTGGTATACAGACACGTACCGCATTGGTTCGTCTCAGCGGACACTCATATTGACGTTGAAATTACTTGTTCTGGTTGTTTGCCTTACAAACGCCCCCGAATCTTCCCTCATACGCGCTGTAAAAGGCAACTTCGACGACTGTGTAACCGTCCGCCGAGACGAATTACTGCGGTACATGCCAAGTATACTTCTATTACCCTCGATTTTCTCTTCAAAGATATAACCCCTGTTAATATTTAGTCTACTATCTATCTAGATATATCTCGGGATGTAATTACTCATCAGCGGTCACTCACCCCTGTATACCAGCTCTCTCTACTGACGGATTTATTCATGGTTATATTTGGACGTCGATATATATATTAAATCCATGTACTACGCCTAGCCTCCGGACCAGGTGTGTACGTACATCTATACACCTAGGATCTATACACCTAGGATCAGGAATAACTGCGACATGACGAAATTTCTGCACAGGAATTTCTTCACACCTAACGCGCTGTTGCGGCGAGTGGATATTTCCAGGGTTAAAATTAGCCTGGTACGCGGACGATGGTTATCGATAAAACTATACCTATAGCTACACCAAAGGCATAAGGCGCGATTAAGGTCATGATAAATTAAATTAAACGGTTAAAATTTTTCTGATGGGACTAGTCTTTATTGGGTGTTCATGCCTCAATATAAACGAAACCATGGTTGTGAGAGTACGTACTTGTAGGTACAATTGTGTAGCTGGTTGGTGCGGAGTTATGCAAACACTCTACTTTAGACCGACCCCACACGCATAACTCAGCCACACAAGGATCTGTCAAAAGTTAATGTTACACTGAATAATACCCACCTACATATTCATTTGTGCCTACATGTACAGTATGGTACTATAATCTCGCTTCTAAAAACGTCAGGATCGATTGCCACTAATACAATTAACTGGGAATCTAATTGGAGCGAACTTTAACTAGACACTGATCTTGCAATACCATATATGTATATAAGGCAGTGATAACGCCCACCGATGCACCTAGTGAAGGCTCAGGATGTAATAGAGGTACCTATCTATTCTCTTGCCCAAGGTTTAGGTAGTTAGTCTCAAAATCTCCATTAATCCTTCTACTTCCTCCGCTCCACTAAACCTATATATACATCATCACTAGTTCCTCTCTATACCACCAATATATCCAGCTTATAAAGTAGCCACAACTTCCCTACGAGGTATCCCTCTACTCGTTGAGATATCCAGTCTCGTGCTTATCCCTACGAACAACTTGCTAGTAACGTCGAGTCTACAAGACATCACATACAACAATATGTGTCTTACCTACATTTATACCCACCGTTTGTGCGGCCACACCTACAGCGTCAAAGAACGCCAATCTTTTGCCTGCTGGTTCACAGGCGCGCATAAACGCCCTCTGCGTCTCATCCGGACGAAAACACGTTGTGACCATTGTGTCCGTAACCCCAAAGAAGCACCAGCGGCCAAAGAGAAAACGGCGGTTCGACAAAGACCCATTCGATGGTCTGAAGTCTCATGAGCTGATGAGAAGGCGCGCGGGCTTGGTTATACAGTTCCGGCGCAAGACCCAGTCCGCCAACCCGGATTCCTGGCAAGGATGATATCCGACTCTAATGCCGATCCTAGGTATTGCGCGTTTCAAATCACTCCTGATGTAACGAGGACGACAAGGAAGAAGGAACAATCGGAATTTAACATCCCCAACTGCACATAAGAGAGCGACCAGACTCGATTAAAAAATGATAATTAGTAAGTAAAGTTTTACGCCATATTTGCTTGGTTTCTACAACTATATAAATACTTGCTGATGATCGTCATTTCTTTTAAATTCTCTTAGCGGGTTAATAATTACCCCCCTGAATCCGACAACTCCTACCTACACGATGACAAGAGTTGTACCCGAGCCCAGTTGTCATTATGGTCAGTTATAGCCCTGTAGCCGGAGAAACTATATACTCATATTACGTGACAGTTTAAGTTATTCAAGTATACCAATTTCAGGAAACCCTAGCCAAATTTATCAAATTATCAACATCACATATTTTTCAAGAATATTATTTCAAACAGCGCTCTCTAGGTTTACTGGTACAATATATATAGCCCAATAAACTTGTCAAAAAACAAT
Source organism: Morchella sp. 2016-72 (assembly GCA_024713865.1). Taxonomy (NCBI): domain Eukaryota; kingdom Fungi; phylum Ascomycota; class Pezizomycetes; order Pezizales; family Morchellaceae; genus Morchella; species Morchella sp. 2016-72. Next base: position 145,186 of record JAMJEY010000004.1, read on the forward strand.
ACTTCATCAAATCAATTGCATGCGTCGCATTCTACTTCTTAATTCCTTCCCGCCCGTTCAACCAAGCTGCATCAAACTGAAAACTAGCCATGTGTGTCAACACAATTACAACGTTCAGCTGTGGCCACATTTCCATTGACGTTTCGCCCACTACATCACATTGTGGCTTGGGCTCATCAACCTGTTCTACAAGTTTTCATGAGCTGCCACTCAACGATACAGAGAACGTGGTTTGCGATGAGTGCTACTTGGCTACTAGAAGCCCCAAAACACTTCCTAAATTGAGAAAAGAGTGTCTCCGAGTCAACTCACTCTTTGATACCAAGGTGGATGAGGAGAAACGGAGAGGAGAAGAAGCAACAATTGACAGAATTATGGATAATAATTGGGACCCGACTTTTTTCTTTTCAACGGATCTTTGAACGTTTCTATCACATCATATATATATGTAATTATATATAGAGCTAGAGCAAATACTATTGGATTATACTCCGAGGCGGGCCTGAGAAATATATTCATGGAAATTTCGGGTTACATCTAGCTAGTGCTCTACTAATATTATATAATTTCCCATCGGGCCCTATAGCATACCCTCTATCACCGCAGATAAATGTATTATGAACGAGCACCCTGGCACCATCCTTGCAGGTTATTTCGTTCACATCATAGGGCTTGCCGGGTGAATGATGAGGCTCGAGACAGCGAGCGCGCCCGGTTGGCTAGTGTTGCGGAGGTTTCTTTTATGTGAGATTCGATACTGTTCTTTGGGGAGGAAAATTTTACCCTGCCTCCGGTGAGTGGGAGGAAAGGTTTTGCCATAGCCTTCGGGCTGCATGCATGTATGAAGTATCAATCAATCAATCAATCGTTCACATCATAGGAAATCATATCCGAGTGACCTTGTGTGACGGACACCTTGGTTGATAACTCGTGCGTGTACCTGCCGTATTAAGATAGGTTCAAAGCTGCGTGTAAGTTCATATAATAGCCTCATGCGGTGGGTTTTGCAGTTGCATATTAACCGTACTGTTATTAACTTTTAATGACACCAATATATGAGGGTTTAATTACCAGGCCCACTCTCATAACCACCTTCAACCTACATGTAGTCTTGTTCCCAGACCTTTCTCAACGCAACTCGTAATTCACGTTTTATATATATACATACTACTATAAATCACACCAGAGAGTACGAGACCACCCTTAACTCTAGGGTTTTAATTCATAATCAGACTTTAAACTTTATTGTGCACACGTGTACTCGGGTCACGCAAGAAGAACCTGAACATAAAAACGTGCTAGCAGGGGTCAAATTTGTTACTACCAGAAAAACGATGTTCAGGTTCTTCTTGCCTGACCCGAGTACGTACATGTATGTGCATGTATTGCGGTCATTTACGCTTCATTTTGATATAATACATTCAGGGCCATTCAAACGCGGGTACATGTAGTAGCTAGAAGTGGTCATCCGGGTTGCTTTGTAGGTTGTACATGTACCTTCCCAGATTTGCTGTATCATGAATCAGTATATATCGGAAAGCTGTAGCTGCATGTAAGTCTTAAGCGAAAAGAAGCCACCTGGAAAAGTACATGTAGGTTGTACCTTCGACCTGTTCTACCACAGATTACTTGGCACCCTATGTAGTCATATATTCACGAGGTGGCGATTGACGTGGAACCATCATAGGATCTATTGATCGGTGGGTGTCCTAAAGACAATGTTGCGTGATATGGGTTGGTTTGTCCCGCGGGCTATCATCAAGAGACATTAAAGCATCTGTGTCATAAAACCTCACGCTTAATACATGCATTTACTGCCGTGAGTTAAGCGGCAGCTTTGGCTACAGTGCGTGCACAGGAGAGTGGAATAAAATCACTACAGCTGCAGTACCACTATAGGTTTCAGTATAGAGTACCAACTTATAATCAAATCATGATCTAATGAGATTGAAGTATCCCCCCCCCCCTCCCTGCGTTAGTATGTAGATACCGGAGCGAATCTACCCTCTTTCTCGTAGCGTATTCTAGTGCGAGCTACTCACACAACAGTTAAATCAAGCCAAAATACCACTTTATAGTACTAGTATCTTACAACTTTATGCATCTATAGCCCTACTCAGAATGCGATGCATAGACGTACTTAACGTGCACCCGCAGGTAAAAAGTGAACAGCGGGTGTAACCCGTCCGAACCCTAATGCAAAATTGAAAATAAAAATGAAAAGAAGTAATATAACTAAACAACAAAATTAAAATACAGAATAGATACTATGGCCTCTTAACTATATTCACCACCCTTTATGATCTCCCTAGTCCTTTACTACTGCTACAATCTTCTTTGGCATGCTGCCAATGATTTTATATACATTTCCCCTAATCCAGCCTTTCCTACTCTTCCCTAGCTTGGGCCTCAATAACCTTTATTTTTTTATTTAGTGTAGCCTCTATCCACTTTCTAGACTTGTCAAAAGGCATGGCTATGGATACTCGTGGGGTTGTATTGCAGGTCTGGGGATGTCAAGTTGGAGGCACCCATTGTCACGCTTCTCGCTGTTTCCTCACTTTTTTCCTGCGGGTGTACAACTGAGTATATGCATGCATTCTATATGTACTCGGGCCAGGCAAGAAGAACATAAAAACGCGCTAGCAGGGGTCAAATTGGTTACTACCAGAAAAACGATGTTCAGGTTCTTGCCTGACCCGAGTATACTGTGTAACGGCCTTGGTTTGTCTTTCTTTTCACATAATAGGAAAGGCTAACCTATAATAGATATCATTACCGATACTAACGACGTCGTGCACTGGAATACAACGTCAACTCTCGATTTCTCTCCATTCCCTTCCCTTGTTGATTTCCTTTAGGTCATTTATTCCCCCACTATAATCCTCATTCATTGATATTGATTACTACTCATGTAACAGATAGGTTCATAGAAGGCTTTAAAACAACTTTCTTCCCGGGACTTTGACCTAGTTATCTACGAATTTCGATAAAATAATTGAGACTGTGTTTGGTGCTTTGCCATTAATAGGGAACTGTGCACTAGAATCGGATGGCGAGTTTAGGTAAGTTCATTCATTCTCATCATCAACCTCGCCTTAGGCGTTTTTACAGCTGATCCTCCTCACCCCGGTAATCATCTAGGGATTTTACCCCGGCGTTGTTAGGGCAACTCTTTATCCTCAGTGTAAGTCTTCAGATTTACAATTCGAGAAAAAGTGGCTTGGCGAAACTGAAGCGAGTGATAAACCATGTCTAGAAAGTTCCCTCAGTATTTTACTTACCCTTGATACTAACAGTACGACGTCAGGGTCAATGTCAAAGAATCGAAAAAATCCGACTAGATGTCACGCTGTTTCAGATTCAACACATCCCATACCCTCTTGCCCCTTGCCAGCGCTGAAACTTGAAAAAGCCACCTCCGCATCTACTTGCTACACCAAACCAGGTACAATAGCCGTATTTCTTTTTTTCTTCCCCGCTAACGGTATCAGTAGATTTCGTGTTGGACTAGCCGATTCGTGCTATCTTTTAGAGTACCATGGTAATCAGCCTTGCATGATGCAAAATTCCATTGGACGTACAAGAACCCGGAGATGTGGGACTGACAGTCGACTCTACGCAGAAACCGTCACAAGCCTGGTATGATCTATTCATTATGGATAGGTAAATAGCTAATGTAAGTAATGTCTTAGCGGATAATTATCGGTGTGGCTATTCTAACTTGTGGAGAAGGGAGCCTTAAACTCAAAATGTGTTTTTTTGCAAGTGACGTGTCGTTTTCTCAAAAGAAAGCAAGCAGGTACAGTATTAATAGGGTATCTAGAACAGGTTATCCGGGAGTTTAGTCTTGAGGCATTCAGATAGTAATATTTCTTCTTCATGATTCCTTGCGAGGCCTCTTACTACCTCAACTGACAAGGGTATACTAAGAACTCTCTAGTCGATAGGGAATTTCAAGTATCTTGCTGATTCGCCTTACAAGAACACATTACGTGGCCATAGCAAACGCCCGTCCCATCTTTGAAATACCCGTAGGTACTGTTGGCAAGAGTAAAGGATCTCGAGATTCAATGGGTGCAAATTTCCCGGCGCTCTGACCCTCAAAAGATCTGTACCGTGCATCGATGCAGGAAAAGTCTTAAGAGTCCCAGTGATCATGTGGTTTTAATTCGATGCTGTCCCACAAAATGCAATCCCAATAGGTAAATAAGCTCTTTCTATTATTAAAAGGTGCCGGGGATTTTTAATCAGATGAATTTTGGCCCATGATCCCGAGTACCATTAAATATCCGGATATATATCCGCTGTAGCACACGACACAATTTCAACCAATGTTGCACAAGACCGTTCTTGGACTTGGCAAACCATCCCCAGACAAGCCATGTCTTCTGGTAGTAGCATTTAAATCACAACTCCATCATTCAGAACATTACCATATCTATATGTGCTAATCACTACTTAGGACCTTTATATATATATATACCACTGCTATAAACCAGTTAATTAGATTCCGGAACAAACTTTAATGGAGGGCCTCGGGGGAGTTTCCACCAAGAGATTGATCGAGGCTCCCTTTGGATTCTTTTTAATACCAGAGCGTTATCCGAAGGCATTGAACCTATAGCAGCACTTCGTAATGGCTTCTGGACCACTGGCCCGTACACCAAGTAGGTACGTGATATCAGTGGTAGCGGCATGTGCATGCTTTATAGGTAGGCTGAGACTAGAATGTCCGTGTTCCTGCTACTTAAATTACTTCCTACCCCGAGTACGGTGAGGTCATTAATAGGGCGGCGTAAATGTATGTAGGGTCAGAGGCTAGCCCTCGGGAATTAAATGTTTTTCTTATCAATCTGAGATGTTCAATGATCGGGTAGCTAAGGAAGCTAAGGGGTACATATGTTCTCGAAAACTGATCGCGAATTCATCCAGTTAAAAATTCGCCGTAGGTAATATCTGACATACTAGAAGAACATATTATTATTATACAAAGAATCCAGCAGACCCCGATTTGATAATGCATCAATAAATTCACCGACTTCAGTTCACTTGAAACTGGGGTCCAGGGAAATTTTCAATTCGATAGCAGCATGAAGGCGAAACAACCCGCAAGGGAAAATACGTATAACCATTAACGGCGGCAACTAAGGCTATACAATTTCCATGTATAGCATTCGCACCCAGGCTCACATACCCTGCCCCGGGGGAGCGACCTTTAATTACGCGAGAGTAAACTAACGGCTTTAACCTTGATATCTTTACATACAAGCATCATGGACGGTGCCGTTGGCGAAACATTTTGGCGTTCATCCATCATGATCCCCATACTCTGTAGCTACTAGAAACGAGAAAATGGTTGAATTGGGTGCAATAACTGCTCAGAAAATTCGTTTTTGATTGAAATGGACACTAGGAAACGTCGCTGTTTCTCACTATGCACAGAGCCGCAGTATGGTTACTGACACGTGGACCAACCTTTCTCCTAATGATGGATAACTTCTGGTTGCCCTTTTTGGACATTCGCCCCTCCATGTCGTGGTTCCAGGCGGGCGGTATTGATGGCTTGATCGACCGCGGTTCTGTGCGCGCAAAAGTGAGATATCCATTTTTTTTTTTTTTTTTTTTTTTCCCTCCCCTCGCTCTAGGCGAACCGTAGGGAAGAAGTCAATTGAATAGGTACGGCTCCCGGCTTGAGATCAAGTACCAATTATCGTTTTCTGTTTAGCGGTAAGTAGGATACCTGGCCACGAAAACGTGAGAGGAAGTGCAGCACAGGGAAAGTTGTGGTTGAGAATTGAACACATGTTGGGACGATAAAGTACGCCATGCCTTATTCAGTCATACGGGAAGAGGAAAATAAAAAATAAAATAAAAGTAAGAAAACAATTAACAGAAATTCTTTTACTATACTTACTCTATTCTATGAAAGGGAAAACCGTTGGATAAGGCATGCTACTTATCGGACTCCACTGCCCCGCAGCGCACCAAGCATACTACATGTACATACATACATGTACTTTACATTCATAACGTACTGCTAGAACTATATGTACATGTAAGTACATACATGTATGTATGTTATGTACCTGCAAATATAGAGTACTGTACTCTACTGTAGGGTACATACACTGGCTTAACGTCAACATCTTTTGGCGTTTCCATGGGAAGATACATACATTCATCGCAACAGAACTTTTTGGGTACGTGTCACGAACATAGCTAGCTCAATGCGGGCGGTGGCAGCATTCAGAATTGATTGGTGGATTTGCGTCTCTCTTCTGGTTCGGAGACGTCCACGACAACACCGGCTCATCTCGACTCGGCAACCACCCTGACTTAATTGCCGTCAGCTAATAGCAATCAATGCTGATATAATCGCTACTTATAAATATCAAATTAACTAGGCTTTTTAGGGACTGTAACAGAATGCCCACTGTCTAAATCCGGGCTCTAACTGATCAAGCATACATTGGCACTCATCTTGGATGATCCAGATGATGGGAGCGAAGATTTTATTGGCTAATTATAAAGTCCGTACCTGAAAAAAAAAAACCCTTAATTTCTAGCAGACGGTTCAATAGCCTTTCTAAGAGATGAGGGTGGATTTTACAGGTCGTAGGAGGCATCTTAATGCAAAAACCACCCCGCATTCTGTACGATCCTTCTTTCTATTTTCCCAAATCACATATGGTATTAATTTCTTATTCTTATATTGTAGATCTACTTTGTGGGGAGTATGTGTCGGAAGGAAGGATACTCCAGGATGGAGTTTAGCTGGAAGTCAAAAGGTGAAAGATGACAAACATGTGGCTCGTTGATGGAATATTGCCCCAGTATTGTATCACCGTGCAAGTAAATTGGGTACTTACATGTAGGTACCCGCCCACAGGCTCATACAAGTTAGAATCCGTCACGTATTCGTTCAGCTAACTACTTGTTTGGCCCAGTCGCAGGCTTCGATGCCTCTGGCCAGTATATCATCCGTGAACACTCCTTGGTGGAATTGAAGTATGGCTCTCTAATTAGGTCACCTGATTTCCTGTTTACTCAAGAGGCGAAAATCTTTCCCTACTTTGTGCGTAGTGCCTGAGCTTTAAATATTTCTTTTCTATTCTCGATATCGTTTGGGCAATGAACCCCACAACATGGCGATCTAACTACCCAAACATGAACGCCAGGCTCTATAGCTAGGTTTGTGGGATGTATATATAATTCCCAAACACTCCTTTTATTCTGTAAAATCCTGAAATACTGTACCTCCATCACTAAAAAGTGCATTGAGTCCGTCAGAAAGCAGGGACTAGTAAGTGTATATACACCGAACCCAAAGGGTGGAAACAAGCTAAAGTGTTTTCCATGTTGAGTGTAACGTACCGCTAGGTCTCCAAATAATCCCTAACAGTTCATCCAGAATTGGTGGATTCGGAAGCTGAAACACACTGGGAAAAAAACCCCTTCAAGTAATGGCAGCCTTCTACATTATCACTCTTTGACAGGTAGGGGTCCAGGTCAATAGCTAGGTAAATATTTGGAACCGGGCGGATCGAGAGATGCGACGCGGTGAGGTCTTTCTTCGAAACTTCATGGCTCCAGGCCAATCGATATATTTATTATACTAATACCTGCTAAGATCTGAGGTTATGCACCAAGGTAAATCCCAATCTGCACCGTTAATCCTTCAGGGGAAAAGAACAATTCTCTTACAAAATTACCCCTTTGCTGCATACATTGCATATTTCCCTACTTTGCTTTTCCCTTGTCCTCCCCTATTGTTTGGCACCACGGTACTTTCTCAAACTTGCGTTTACTACCAGTTTATTGTTTTGGTTGTTTTCTTTTTTTCCGCCTTAACCTAATTGACAAACTAACTAACTTCCTAGCAATGTATTGCCCACCAACCCAAATGTAGTACCCACCTACCCGTTGATTTCGATCAGTGAAGGGAGAGTACGTGGTGTGAGATTGAATAGATTCGAGTAGATGAGACGATGTCTCTTACTGTGGAGTACCCGCCCGACTCTTACTTTCCAGTAGAAAGTAGCAGTCCATCGGGAGTCTTTAGAATAGGTAGTTGTAGTTGTGTGAGCTGGCAGGTCATCATATTTCAGCAAGCAAGCAAACGACGAACGAGAAATCGAGAACAAGACAACAGCAACAACCCATTGGTACGTACTAGACGTCACTTCTTCCCATGGAAGCCTCGGTCGAACAATCTCTGCAGACCGAGCACCTGCGGTCCACCGTGGTAGCTTACTTACAACACAGTATCCATACCCCTTGCTCATGCAATGCACGCCCCCACCGGGACAGGGTCCCTTACAGGTCTCGTCGACTTCATCACGCATATTTTTGGGGAGCATACCATACCTTTCGACAGAGTGCCTTTTTTTTTGCTTTCAGCCTCCTTCCTCCTACTCTCCTCCTCAAAATAAAAGCATGGCGATCACAGCTACTTTAACAGCCACTTCTTCCCCACAGTACAGTATCAACAAGCAAGCAAGGCAGAAAAACAAAGTCCATAATTCAAACTCAATAACATATATATCAATCGCCAGCAACCCACCACCGCACCAAAAGAACACCGCAAGGCCCAAGAACCAGTCAGATATCAATAGCATTAACACATCCCGCCTAGTTTATTCTATCCAATTTTCCCAATTTCATCGAGATTAACTCTCGATAAAAATCCATCACAACGTCTACCTTCAATCTAGCAACCATTAATACCATTAACACCTACAATATGTCCTCTCCTACCTCACCAACTTCTCCAGCATCTCGAGGTATTTCATTCATCTCGGGACCGCCCTCCCCTTGGCAAGACAAGCTCAAAGGTTAGCTACAAATTTTCAACCCGCCATCAAATTCTGAGATACACGGCCTTAACAAGCAAACCTTTATAGATCACTGCAGAGCACACAGGATGAAGGTCCCGGTTTGGAAGATGTTTTCGGATAAAAGAGGTAAAATCAACCCCGCCCCTCGCCGCCTTCTCCCCCAGGACCACCAACCCTCCGGATTGCTAACATTGCTTGATTAAAACTTAGGTGGTCGAACAGCTTGGTCTAGCCAGGTCTCAATTGGAGCTGAGGAATTTCGCGCCCGATACTGGTACGACGGACAATACTTAAATAACGCGAAGGAGGATGCCGCAGAGGTCGCCTTGCAATGGCTACAGAAAATCCTTATGTCCTCCCCGTATGGATACAACTAAATCATTCCACGCCCTCATGTTTTGTAATAGTCTTTCCGCGGGCCCGAATCTTTTGAGCATCAAACCGATTCTGGCATTTTTTTTATTTTACGGAACATACCTTTACCTTACCCTTATCTTCTAGGGTGTTGTTTCATGTTGTTGGCGCGGGGTGTCTGAGTTTGGGCGGTGTCGTTAGATATGGGGGGTAAAGTTCTTTGGGGGGTTTTGATTCTTGGTTCTTAACTTTTTTTTTTTGGAGGGCATCGATCTGGTTTGTCTATTTATTGTTCATTTTCACGCTGCACTTGCAAAAGATTCTTGGCGCTGGGAAAATTTTATTCGGGAGGATTTGTTTCTATTTCTTTATGCCATTAGTTATTTTATTTCTGTTCGTCTTTTTTTTTTCTGTTCGCTATTATATACATCTCTGTATCATTCGACTTCGTCTGTATCATTCGACTTCGTTGTGATTTTCAAGCTCTGGGGGGTTTCTGTTAAATCAGTTTGTGTTTTTTTGTTTCATGTTTCATGTTGTTTGCTTTTTTTCCTGCCATTTTCGGATTACAATTTGTTTGCTTAACTCCATATCTATATAGATGTGCCGGTTGTTAAATCTTTGATTACACGGATGCATTTTTCGAAAGTTAGGTTTAGACGTTGAAATGATTGAAACATGTGGTGTCGCGGTAATGAAGCGATCTATACATTATGTATGTGCAGTCGCCTTATTATTCAAGGTGCACGTACTTTACATCCTTGGTCCGGCCGGCAAACTGCAGCTGTGTATGCAAGCCACGATCTAGTTGCAGCTTCAACACAAATATAGGTGTTGTTGGGCTGAAACAGCATTTTTTAACCTGGAGCATATAAAACGCATGCAGTTGAATAGACTGTTCTCGTACGATACCGAGTGATACTTTATGACCCAGGTCGGAACCGCCGGTGGCAAGAAACCAGCCTCTCGGATCTGTGTTCTGTTTGGGGTAGATCAAACTAAACACGAGTAGATTTTGTGCATACACATGCACATACACATACATGAGAAAACCTTCTTTTAGTTGTATGTGCGTAGAACTGTCCAAGTTAGTTATTAAACCATAACCGTGCACATACACATGTACTTCGGGAACTCTGTCATAAGACACCCGGGCAGCAATCCTTTTTTAAACTCTACATCCCAGCATTCCCCTGGTAATCAGTGAAGATCCCACGTTCGGATATCCGCGAAGTCGGGAATTTGGGCCGGCCCGTTGCTATGCTGTGCTAACCTCTGATAGGAAGGTTGTGAGTTGTTGAGTATCCCGATATCTCGGTAACCCGAATATTTCAAAGTGGCAGCACCTATGTTGAGAAACAATTCAGGTAGCTCCCCCCCCCTCCCTTCCTCTCCGCTGCAGTTCTAAAAGCAAGTACAAGGTATGTAGGTAGAGTGTCATGGATTGCTTGCTTGTCTGTATGCAGGTACCTAAGACCAGGACTAGAGTGCACATGTGGAGTGCTTTTGACGCCGCTCTCATACATCCCCGATCTTGTCGAATTCGGTTTCCCTTGCACAAACCCGCACCCCCTAGGTAGGTACCCTACATATGTATGTACCTAGCATGTACAGGTGGCTCCGAATCAAATAGAGTACTCTTGAAAACCCCTCGTGTTTCGAACAATGCACCACATTTGCATTTCTTTTTTAGCCAGAACCGCCAGTATGCCAGCGGAGACGAGGCAAAGAAACGTCGCTTGTGGTTTAAAAAGCAATTCTTTGGAGTGGTTTGGATTCGTGGTGTAAACAGCGAATATCACAAAGTTTGGTGCTAACTCCAAAAGGAACAGAATAACTGCCACGACATTGAAGACGCCTGTTTTGTTGAAAACCGATTGTGGCCAACACACTTGTGATGAGAATACTTATTCACGCCCGAGGTTACCCGAGACTCTTCGGTGAAGAGGAAAGATTATCTGAGGTTGTTTTAGATAGCAAAGACAGTTTGGGGTTCTGAGTCTACCGAGCCAGATCGGGCGGGCCACCTTCTGCGAAAAGATCCCGAGACTTTTATCGTACGTAGCTCTCGGTTCAACTTCCGGAAGCTCCTTGCTAATTCAGCCTTACGCAGTGTGGATACTAGACTTAAGGTACCCAATTATGTCCAGAAGGATCCGCAAGTTTTTGCCTACTCCACCTAAGTACCTAGGTTTGCAGGGTTATGCTGGAACCAGAGATGCTGACTGTGTCAAGCCTGGTCCAAGCTGTAGTAATAACGCACTATCCATAGGATGTCAACAAAATGCTAACCCCCCTCCCCCCCCATTCTCACGCCAAGAGGGTGGCTTACCCTAAAAAGTCTCTTATCAATTGGTTGATCTCGCACCAGGGCTCTATTATGGGGAATGAGGGGGAGGGGAGAGGGAGGGAGAGGGGGGGGGGGATGGAGCAGCATTGACACGTTAAGGGATAACTGGATAACTACAATTGCAACGCTAGACGTCTATTGCTTACTGATGGTTTAGGGTAGGGGCTAAAACGGTGGCTAAGTCTAATATTTTTTGTCCGAATCTGTCGTGGCGTTTTGGCCCCCACTCAGGAATATTCGTCCTAATCTCATTACGTGAGATCGAACCTTATAGGTATACTGATGTAGTACTTACTCCAAGACTGATGAACTGGGGAAGTACTTGCCGAGCGGTATTTACTCCATACCGACTGCCTCAATTAGAGCCTGCAATAAGTATCTCCAAATTCGACTGGGAACCCTTGCAATGCATCCGTGATATTGATAATTTTTTGCCCAGAACACTGAACGTTTTGAGAAATTGTGGGTTCTTGAATTGTCAAGAACGCGAGTAGAAAACCTGGATAGGTACGTACTCTGCCTTACTAATGACAAGGTATCGGAAGTTAATTGGGCTATATTATTGATATCTGCTATGCCATCTATCCATTTCTTTAGTTCCCTTTCCCGCTCTTTGCATCCCAGGTGGCCTAGTTATGCTGAATTTCCGATACAAGGGTCTTAGTCTCTCTCCCACAACTATTTCTCAACAGGGCCTACAGCTCGGTGGGTTTGTGGCAGACATTTGCAGAACCCGGGACCGCATACCTTCAGGTGCTCTGGTTTTAATAAACACCCATGCCAATGAGGATACTGGCCGATGGCCCATGACGGTACATTGGAGGGGTCTACCTCAATTACTTATAATCACCTTCCATTTGTGCGCGAATCTCATTAGCCCCAATTGCAATGTCTCATTTATAAAACCAATTTTACACCACATAAAATTATATAATATGATATCTACAACATAATACAAAATACATAAAATAATTCCCAAATCTTGGGAGATAAGTCTACGCGTCCGCCCGTAGCGAACAGATCAGGCCTACACTCACCAGAGGAGCTCCGGTGCCCACTACGGCTGCCAATACCTTTCCGCACTCTCTCGCGCTCCCATCGTCACGATAAACTCGTGATCCCCTATCCCCAGCCTGACAGAATATACTCCCATCTAGAGTCTCTGCACAGTACTCCCTTGTCACTACCCTTGGAATCGCATTGTCTTTCAGGGACGTGTGGACCCGTCTGGCACACACTCGGCCCATGCCACCATTATCTGTATAAACCATATCACCCGGACTTAAATTGGAATTGTAGATGGAGAAGGAGATGGCGAGATAGTCAACGCGCATGATTCTAGACTCGAGATCTTTTAGGTTTAGTGAGCGTGGCGGAGGAATGTATTTATAGAGTGAGGACTCGTTAATGTAGTAGTCTGCAGTGGAGATGTTATTTCCGGAGCTTCCTGATGTCCTCACTATTTGAGTCTCTATCAACGGTTCGCGATCGGTATCGGTGTCCGATTCTTCGTGGTGTTGTTGGTGTAGCTTTGTCAGGGTATTCGCAGCATCTAGGACCTTCTGATCTTTTTCTTTGTGCTGCTTGTTATCCTTTGTTTCCTTGTCCCCAGCACCAGGCTTGCTTGTTTCAATCGTTGTCTCCCCCACTACCTCTGCGCCCTCCACCAGAAAAGGCCACCCTCGGAAATCTATCCTGGTAGCCAGTTTAACATCCGGCAATACAATACCCACCCCGGCAATTCTAGACTTTCCACACGAAAAGAGTACAGGCATAACAGCCCACCCGCCGATGGTGTCTGAAACATCCGCTTGCTGTGCAGCATGGTGAATCTGGAGTGCTATATGTGTTAGGGTTCTGTCGGAGGGCTGCGGTAGGGTGAAAGTTGGGGGGAAGTGTTGGGACAGGGAAAGGCGGGCGCCGGTCGAGTGGTTGAAGTATTTTTCGAGGTCTTTGTGCAGGAGAAATGCTATACCAGTATATGCTTCAGTCTCAACCATCTCAACATTCTGGTGCTCTAATAAAAGTCAAGGCATACCATTCTTGAAGTTGGTCTTTGGCACCAAAAACCTATCAGGTAGCATTCGCCCATGTACACCTGACACATGTATCTATTTAGCAACTAAGTCGTCGTCTAACTAAAGAGCTTCTTACCGCTGCTACTTCCACGATTGGCACTCTGCACACGCTCTAGCAAGTTATAAGACTGCGTCTTCACCCTAACATTCTCTTGTGCAACATTTGCGTTCTCCCGTGCAATTAGGTTCACCGCAATTGCTTCGCCGGTTGGGTTATTTGTGGTTCTTAGTGGTGGCCTAACTTCCATAGCCGTGCGTTTATTGTCTGAGTTTCCTTTCTCTGTACTAGAGCTATCACTGCTAGCCGATTTACCTGCAGCCACGTTTGGAGAGCGAGTCACAGAGACAAATCTTCCTGTCTCGCCCTCAGAACCTCCAGGCAATATTCTCTTGGGCTCTTTTATCAGACCAGGTTTATCAAGCTTATGCTCCATTAGATCCTGAAATACAGACTCTGACATTTCCTGTTTCTGTGGAGACGGTACTAGTTTTACCTTCTTTCTACCAATCGGAAATGGGGGTGGTAAAAGGAATCCCTCGGCCCTTTGTGTCTGGGTGAAGGGGTTTTTGCGCTTTCGGTCTGAGGACGCACCACCCGAGTTGGGATTAGGATCAGCGTCTAGTCTTCTCGCGGTGGATGTAGGTGTGAACTTGGTAGTGGTAGATTCGTAGCTCAAGATTTCTTTCTGCACGGCCGGTGGTGCCTGAGCTTTTGCCTGTCCAAAAACAGCCTTCTCCTTCATTCTTGTCTTATCGAATTCAATTTTCATAATAGCCACCTCTCCAGCATAATTTTTTAGAATTCTTACGGACTCCGCTTCCTCCGACAAAATATCCCGAGCTCTCCTCCGTGTCCTTGTGATTACCTCGGGCTTTTTGACCGGGCGATGGGTTGCACCAGCTGTTTGCACAGCTGGAGTAACCAATATCGCAGCATCCTTTACCGGCACACTTGTATCCTCGCCTGGACCAGATGTCCCTACACCAAAAAAACTACTCTTACCCGACCGAAACGCATCATAGTACTCCTTTTTACTCCCCTTTTTCGGAACCTTCTTCCGATGCTCCCTACGAGGGGGTTTAGTCGAGCTAGCCACAAGCCCAGCCACCACGGGATGACTGGCCGTCTCGTCTGCGGGCTCTGGCAGGTCTGGCTGCGTCGTCGGCTCTGGCTCAGGAATACTTCTTATGGGCTTGTGTCCCGCCCTCTTTTTCTTCTTTGGCTCCCCCCGTAACCCCTGTGCTTGTACATCTAGATATGTCAACCGGCCTCAGTGATAATCAACTGGTGGATTGGAGGGATCGAAACCTACCATCAGTACCGGCTGTGCTCCTCTCCATCGCCCTGGCTGCGCTGCGCTTGCGCTTGGGGATTGGGTCTTGTGTCGACATGTTTGCTGCGCTACTACCCGGTCTCTCGGTAGTGTATAAATGAACAAACGATCGACCATGGGGCGAGGTTACGTTGTATATCCTGTTCCCGGAACAAAGGATTTCAAGAACAAAGGATATATGAGGAATCTATCCACAAAGAGAGTTTATTGAATGAGACTACGAATACTTTGTTAGTCCATGAATTGGAATCGTGGACATGAGTGATTAAATCATAAATGATCACTCGTGCTCGAATATACTTAGGGTTAGGGTTCATGATGAGCCACGAAGTTTCTGGGGCGAAACCTCTACCGTCCTACATTTGATAGGTGGTTAGTTTTGATACGTGTTTACACGGTTTGGGTGGTAACCTTATCTAACCATACCAGCACACCAAGGGAGGGAACAAGTCTAGGCCATATCACAGTGTTGAGGCCGTAGTGTCGTCCGTCTACATATTAGCAACTGCTCCCTACTCAAAAAAACGAGACGAATACCACCAAAGAACTCGAGGTTACAACTGGTGAAGGTAACCATTATTGCTTGTTTGATAACATATGATAAATAAGATACTAAAACCAAAACAGATAAAAATATCAGAGACAACAATCAAGCCAAAAAATGAAAGAGAAGAGATTGGGGTTGACCCCTCCCATAGTATGCAGCTCCAACCCAGAAGACAATTCACAGATGCCGTTCAGCGTCGTGTACGCACTTTGCACGCCGACATTGCTACCTCCGCTTCGCCCTCAAAAAGCCCCCAATTTCCAGATAAGCAAACCAAAACATAGAATAACCACAGATGATGTGCAATTTCATGATACTAACGTCGATCAATCCTAGCGAGGGCCTTTAACCCAACCACTACCAGCCGTCGAGATCTTCAGCGACATCATTATCCCATCTTATGCTCCGTCCCCTCCCTCTCCTGCCCCCCCGTAACTCATCCAACCACCTTGGCCTTTCCTCTTCTTCATCCACCCTAAAAAAATCCTCTTCTTCCTCAATTTCGCCCATAACCCCCAGCAATTCCCCAACGTCCCATACCCCCTCCCCTACTGACCCCCATTCCACCCCATCCCCCTCTAGTATCATCTCAATCAATGCCTGTGCTTGTGCCCGCCCAACAGCGCTAGCACTACCACTACCACCGCCACGGCATCTTCGATTTCGTCGATGCAAAGCCAGCTCCTTATCGGTGAATATATACGCGTCATGCGAGTAATGGCAATCATTAGCGAACGGGCAGAAGGGGCGCGGGCGCGTCTTAAGTGAGTCGTGAAAATAGCGACAGGGAATTGTGGTCAGCTTTTCCAGATACCGCTGCACGATAATTTTTTTAGAGGTCGCAGTAGGAAGAACCGAAGAGGGTACGATAAACTTGCTACGAACGCGGCAGAGGGGACAAGTTTTGGAGGTCTTGTGGAGGTCATCGGGGGCACTTGGGGGGAAAGGGCTAGGTGCACTATTGCTGCTGCCGGAAGAGCGCCAGGAGCGAATACATGCTATTAATATTAGTAAGTTTAATACATTGTACGACACCTGGATTGATGTTTGAATGGTGGGTTGAGGGTGGGTTGAAGGTTTTGTACTGAAACAATGAAGGATATCATGCCCATGCACCCCGTATAAAACCCTCAAGCCCCATCAAATACCACATGGGGGGAGAGCGAAACTAAAAGGAAGAAAAAACCTACATAGACAGAAAACATGGTCACAATTCGTCAACAGCCCATACGTCGACGGGACCTCAAAGCAAATGGCGCAGCATTCTTCGGTCTCCGACTTGTCACCTTTGTCACGCCACTCAATTATCAGGACTCATACGACAAGTAACTAGAAGAGCAATAACCAACAACCCGCAGACTCACCAGCAGCAGAAGCTGGGCATTTCCCTTTCTCATCCACAGCACTAGTAGTGTTTACATCCTTCACACCAGGCACCGCGGCGGCATCGTGTGCGTACCAGCACGTAGATCCACGGGAGCAGTATCCCTTCAGGAAGAACCTGCATGGCACGGAGCTGGGTGGGAGGTTCACTCTTTCACCTATTTCGGGGGTGGTGGCGCCCTTAAAGGTTGATGCCGATGCTGCCGCTGACGATGATGATAATGATGACGATGGAGTAAAGGGTGCGGCGGCGGGTGAATATAGTCCTGGTTCGCTTGGCATGGTGGAAGAAGGCGGGCTGGAGAGGGGGGGGGGGGAATGGAAGAAGTATAGTTGATTGGGAGAAACACACGCACAGGCAAGACAAAGGGGGATTCACGAGGCAGAGAAAACACAAAGGGCACAGAAAACTATCAAACAGGATCAAGTATAGGTACTACGTGTGAACGGATTCTTGAAGTACATGTAGCCGAGTCGTTGGAGTGGTGGATCAGACAAGAACCGGGGAGAGAGAGGGCGGGGGGGGGGGGGGTAATGGTGAGAAGGTAAGGCGAAAGGGAGGTAAGGCGAAAGGGAGATAAGGCCAAAGGTGGTGTGAGAGCGTGGAGAAAGAGATAAATAGGACTGTATGGGATCAAGAGAATAACAGGTTGTGTATGTATCCAATCTATCTAGCTATCAGTTGTTCGACCGAGGGTAAGGAAGATATGTCGAAGGTTAAGAAGGTTAGGGTAGGTAAATACAAGTGTAGGTAAAGACACCGCTCAGTAACTGGGCCAGTGCTTCTAATCAATGCGGGGGTCAACCGGACCAGGATCGGCGAATAAACCCGCGCTAAAAGGACACTCCGGTAAATAACACGTCCCCAGTAAGTATAATTACTCTACTCCACGCATAACAGGTCTTTGATTAATGAAGGGAGCTGTTTAAAGTGGGAATTGTTCTATTCCGGAATTTGATCGACTGCAGTGATGCTCATCTCTTTCTATCGTCCTCCCTTTGGGGCTCTGTCACCGTTCGATCATAGATACATGTAGTATACTATTGTAGAGTTATACCTACACTAATGTGCCTTCCTTTGTCCGCATCTTTCCCGCCCGTGTTTGCGTAGAGAATGAATGTATGTAGTATGTGGATTGCTCTATTCTGCCCTGCCCGCATTTAACAAGAAAGGAAGCTGTCGGTCGGCAAAGATTTCTCCCAGTCCTTTGTCGTCATCACGGTCCATTCTGGGATTGTTCTAACCGCTTACAATCATGATCGCACTTGCCTGTGCCTGAACCTGAATATCCATCACAACCCCTCCCCCCCCCCCCTTCCAAAAAATAAAAACCAACATGCACAAGTTTGAAGTTACGCCCTGGACGCATGATACCCTGGGGGATTCGGACGTCGGAGCACGCAATAGATCACAATTAAGCACGTATTTATTAACATATTAGGTAAACGGGGCTATTAAGTTTAACATACTCGCGCGTTGTATAAGTCGTCGGATATATATCGTTGCAACCAAACGCTTATCAAAAAATTCCGAGTACATGTAGTGTTAAAACTGTACATAAGCTGTACTTGCGGCGGGAATAATAGCAAATAAGGCATTGTGGCATTTCCGTTCTATGCTCTGTGCTTCAAGGTTTTGCCCCACCATGACCAACTGAGTGGAGAGCCTTAGAAGTGTCATATATACTTGTAGTCATGGAGAGGACAAGTGTCCGTCTACTCACGCCCAGCCTCAAGAAATGTTTTCCGGCTCTAGATAGCTCTAGCTAGATATCCACATACCCCCCTCTCTTGTTTCACCACTCTAGGGGAAAGGTTATTGGACTGGTTTCTTGATGGACGCGTTATTGATCCTGTTATATCTATTTTGTGCCTAGTGGTGCGAGTGATGGGCCATGACTTCTTGCCAGTATCGATCCTATGCATATTTCTCTAAATTCGCCCACGGAGCGTATCCAAGGTGGAATCAAACTCCTATTGTCGCTAACTATCTTCTCTATAGGATCTAACTCCCCTTGACGGCGTGCAAGAGTGCGGGCGAGTCACCTAAATACCGAAGTATATCCATGGAACTAGTATTGACCGTCTGACTGTTGCTAAAAGATATGGGTCATTGATTCCTCGAGTACTTGGACTGGTTGAACATCGTAGGATTTTGATATGGCAGGGTTTGAGCTAAACACCTCACGATTGTGGTGGGTTTATTATTTATCCCTTACAACATCGTGATACCGGTCATATTGGTGATCACCTCTGGCGGTTATAGGATATGTATGTACTACATGAATGTATGTAGTCTGGAAAAATTTGTCAGTGTCGTGATGTAGTCGAATATTACGTTGCAACAAAACGAGCCACAACCAACTCTGTGAAAGAATCAATTTTGCTTCTTTCCAAACATGGGCCCAACAACGCCGTGCCCAACACCCAAATGCGTACATACAACCAGTCGACTTCGTACCACTAATGTTCCTCCCACCCAAACCCTAAGCCAAAGAAGAAAAAAATAAAAATAACTTTTCCCTATACAATTCCTCCTTCTCCTAAATATGCAGCCAGTTAATGAGAAAATGAGATCACGTGAGAGAAAAAGGTCTAACGAAGACATCAAAACACGAGTACCCAGCTCACCATGAACCGCTCAAGGCAAGAACTGCTAAGCTAGATATAAATCAAGCATGCCGGCGTTCAAGAAGGAAAAAATCGTGAGAGAAGGTAAAATAAGTTTGCACAAGAAAAAAAAGATACAAGAAAATGAACCCCCAGAAATTGATAATAGGAAAAGTGAAAAACAGCAACCGAGGAACCAGGAAACTTTTGTTCACCCACACCACCACGTTCAACAATCAATCCCCGAAACCCACAAAGACATGCCCCAAGGGAATTAAAGGAAAACAAAAAAAAACAAGACAAACCATTTCTATTTCCGTTCCAAGAGACGCCTTACTTTCAACAGTGCTTACTCCTTGGCTACATTGCCCTCGGCCTTATCGTTATCATTAGTGCTGGCATTAGCTTCAGTGGGAGCGTCGTCCTGCTTGCGGGCCTTTACGTATTCGTCATAAACACTTAGAGCCTCGTCGACCTTGGCACGAAGAGCAGGTTCATCATCAAGACTACAGCAATAATAATGTTAGTGACGAACACATTTGAAATCAAGATTAAGGGTAACTAACAGTGCAAGCAACTCCATGTTATCCATTTCCAACAGCATTCCAGTAATCTTTCCAGCAAGATCAGGATGCTGCTTCTGGATCTTGGGGTACAGCACCTCTCCCAGAGTTTGCTTCTGTTCCGATTCACTGCGGGAATTGAACATTTGGATATCAATTGTAGATACCTGGGGAAGAGTTGCCTGAGGAGCTGGGATCGGCTGGCGAACAGCCTGTTGAGGAGGAGCGTTGGCGCGAGGAGTACCGCGTCCAGCAGGAGCAGGACCACGAGGGCCCATGCCCATAGGCATTCCCTGTGGAGGAACACCCTGCATTCCGGCAGGAGGAATCCCACCACGTCCGCGACCAGGGGCGGACACTTGCGCCTGAGAAGCCATGGCCGGGTTGGGGTAGGGAGGGAAACCAGGGCCGCCACCAGGAGCCATAGCCGGAGGAGGACCGTACATTCCCTGGGGAGGCATACCCTGTGGCATAGGCTGGGGACCACGACCCCCATTCGGGGGGAAGTTGCCACCTTGAGGACCCCTACCGCCGGGTCCACCCTGTGGCATACCCTGTGGCATCATACCGGGCTGAGGAGGGAAGGGCATACCACGGCCACCACCGGGAGGAAGAAAACCGGGCTGTTGGCTGGGTCCATAAAACATAGGACTCATGTAGCCTGAGGTGGGTCCCATTCCAGCAGCGGCAGCCTGCTGCTGCATTCTAATGTGGTTTCTAGCCTGAATGCTAGCCTCGAGCTATAAAATATCAGTAAATGTTCACTATGGGGATATGGACGCGTCCACAACATACCTGGCTCTTCCTGACATCCTTCCTTTGGGCCAAAGCGACGTACAAAGGCTTACCATTCACCATCCTTTGGTTCATTTCGGTGACAGCTTTGCTAGCCTCCTCTGGGCTAGAGAAGCAAACGAAGCCAAACCCCTTGCTCTTTCCAAGCCTCTTCTTCCTATCCTCACCTTCCTTCTCCTCGGCTTCTGCCTCCTCCCGGGGAAGCTCATCACGCATGACCTTAGCAGAGGTGATAGTTCCGTAGGGGGCGAATTCCTGACGGAGGCGCTCATCATCAATGTCGTCATCAAGGTTCTTGATGTACCTGCATGCTTGTTAATACTGAAAGTCCCTAGCAGAAAATAGCTTGAACTTACAAGTTAACGCCCTGATATTTGCTAGCCTTCTCCACACGGGCAGCCTCATACTGCTTCCTCAATTCCTCTTCCCGCTCGTATTTCTTTTGAGCCCTAGACACGTACAAGGTTTGACCCTTGAAGTCACTTTCGTGTAGTCTCTCAACAGCCTCGTTGGCGTGACCATGTTCCTGGAAGTTGACAAACCCAAATCCCTTACTGGCGCCAGTTTCCGGATCCCTGGTGAGGCTTGCAGAGGTAATAGGTCCAAAAGCCTCAAACAAATCCCTAAACTCTTGGTCGGTGCACTCGAGATCAACATTCTTGACATAAACATTGGTAAAGTTGGCCTTCATCTCATCAAACTTGCTGAGACGATCTTTCTTTGGGATATGGTGACCGACAAACACTTTCTTCTCATTAAGTAACATGCCATTGACATGCTTGATGGCATTGTTAGCAGCCTCGGCAGTTTCGTAGTGCACAAACCCGTATCCACGAGAGTTGCCGAATTCGTCCTGAGCAACCTTGCAAGAAAGAATGTTGCCAAAAGCAGCAAAGGTATCATGGAGAGCCTTGTTGTCAATTGCAGTATCGAGATTCTTGATGAAAACATTACCCTGGCCAGTTTTACGAAGAGCAGGGTCACGCTGAGACCACATGATACGGCAAGGACGGCCCTTAATCAAGGTGTAATTGAGCTCTTCGAGAGCACGCTCACCATCGGCAGTGTTGTTGTAGTTAACATACGAGTACCCAAGAGAGCGACGGGTGACAGCGTCGCGACAGACACGGATGGACGCAACACTTCCGATGGATGAAAACAGCTCAAACAGCATGGCCTCAGTAACAGAGGGATCAAGTTCACCAACATAGAGGGAGGCGGAGGTGTGCCCGGCGAGAGTAGTGGTGCTGGGGGCGGCGGTGGAGGAGCCGTTGTTATCGCTATCAGATGCAGGGTCGTTGACCGGGGAAGAGCCATTAGCGGGCTGCTCAATCTGCTCCTGAGGAGGAGGGGTGATAGTGGTGGCTTCGGTAGACATTTTTATGTGTATCTATATCGGGTGTCAGCTTGAGAACGTAGAAATGGGTACGAGAGGATATTGGGGCACAAACATTGAAGGTTTTGAAAAGTTTTTCTTTTTTCCGGATTTTTTTTTTATTTCCTTGGTTCGATTCTGTTTATATCAAGTACCAACAGCAGAGCAGGGCAGAAATAGTTAGTCAAAAGATTCTCCGTCGCTCTCAAAGGCCGACCACAACGCCTGATTTCTTTCTTCCCTTCTTCTTTTTTTTTTTTTTTTTTTTTTTTTTTGAGGCGAAACGTGCACAATAAGAAGTGAGATAACCGGGATTGAGGGGCAAGGGTTTAGAACAGAAAGAGGGTCGCGGAAACTCACCAACAAAGACGACCACTATTGGTGAACTGTTGCAGAACTGCTTTGTTTGTGCCTTGCAGGTGAGCGAAAGGAAAGAGGGTATAGGTATAGATGGAGGAGGGGTGAAAATTGATGTGGTGGGGTAACTTTTCAAGCGTTCCAAGGACAAGCCTAGCAGAAAAGGGAGCGAGAAAAAAAAAAAAAAAAAAAAAAAAAAAAACTATCCGCGGGGGGTGTGGCTGAATGAAATTTGTGAACTAACAGAGATATGCGAACCAACCTTGAATGTATGGAGAGAAAGGGGTTTTTTTTTGTTTTGTTTTAAAAAATGCCAGGAAGGGTTTTCGAATTGTTTTCAAGTTTTTTTTGATTTTATGGGGGAAAAGAAGAAGAACGGTGTCGTGGAGGTTGGTCCAAGACGAGGTTGTGGAACGTTGATGAGCTCTGATGAGAAGGAAAGGAGAAGGAAGAAAGGAAGAAGGGAGCAGGAAAATATTTTGAGGAGACGTGTGCGAGAGGGCAGGGCCCTGCACAGTAATTGAATGCAGCTGCTTGCAAGGTGACGGAGAGGCGATGGCTGATACCATACTACATGTATGTACGTAGCTACATACTGCTTCCTTCTGCGGCCTCTGCTTCTCCTTCACTTTTTCCACACAATCCTTATCTCTAATTCGCTCGGTGCATACTATTCTAAATTACTCCCTAGGCCTCACGCACTCCCCCTTTTTCTTTGACCATGTATACAGAGAATGGTTGCTGGCCCTGCCTTTGACAGACTGAAGGTGTTTGAATTTGCATAAGGCCTTTGGTTGGCTGATTGATGACTACGCGCGTAACCGACTGCTGACTGCTGCTGACCTTTGCAACCCACCCGCGCCGCCACCACGAACGAACAACCCCAGCCACACGTACCGCACAGATGACCTCTCAACCCCAGGTCACAGTCACAAGGGCCACCCCCCCTATTCCGCTTTGAATCGATATCATGTCAGAAACAAGCTTTTTAATCTGCCATCACCTGTTTCTGTCCCATGAGATGACATCCAGGCTAGGTACACATAAGTACATGTATATCTCATTATTGACCTAGTAATCGATTTTGTAGGTTGTGAATACCACCCACAAGTGCAACTGTTGAGAATAGAATCGTTGAACATCCCTTAAGAAACTTCAACACGTCATTCAGCATAGACACTGAAAAGGCCAGTTCAGACTGCGTTCACTTGGCACACCTGCAGTGCAGGTTCGGCTATTTTCTCGGTTTTGAAGAGGTGTTATCGGTGGCAGTTAACTACCGTTGATAACCTAACCAGCGCCACAAGGTAAAAGTGCAGAAAGAACACAAGTTCTCACTCGGAGTAAGCTACTCTTTACCTGTATGGTCCCTCTATTGGAATTGTAGTCAATCCCATACCCTCGAACCGTAATAGACTTAACAATAGTAAGTAAAAAAATCGGTATTTATGAATATTGAAATGCGGGAATCTGTCCTATACAGTTTAGAAACTAAAAAAAATCAGCCACAGGTGGGCATAGTTTTTCCCTCAAAAGCGGTTCCGCAACTAGCTAAAATGTTATTATTTAGACCTTGTAATCGAAAATTCCACCCTCCATCGAGCGGACTTGTTGATTTTACAGAGAGCTAGAACATAACATTTATCACCAAACGTCTAAGTGTGCGTGCGGGGTGCTTAATTGGGATCGTACCATCGATTAAACAGGTCAGATGGGCTCATTCATTGGGCGGGTTTGCTCTTTTGTTATATAGATATATCTTAAAATAGGAAAAGTGCTTGAGAATAGAACAAGACAAAAGAAAGCTCGTGGTTCCGAGTGATGGGCTATGACTGAGCCCGTTCTACATTTTCTGAATATATACTCGTACGACACCATGGCCACAAAATTTAAGTGGACAAATACATAGATCGCTTACCATTAATTTTGCCTATTATTATTCTTTTCAGAATATCAGTCGGATATATAAAGACCTTTGCCAGAAATCATTGGAGATCACATAAAACGCACCAAAATAGCCGTTTTTAATATAAGATTTTGAGATGTGTGTATATGAGGCCCTGTCTAATACAAACTTATAGTAGCCTTATAAAAAACCCTTCTGCAAGAGCTGTAGGGTTCTTGTGGGCATAATCCTGAAAACCAATATGCCAAGACCTCAAATTTATGGGGCTTGGCACAAATTGCTCGAACTTTGAGCAACTTATTAATTAGCTCTTTTAGATATTTACCTAAAAGCGTTGGGATTTGTGATTTAGACTATTATATCTACCTATTCACAGCACTTCAGCAATTAAGAGGTCCTATTGCGTTTTGATGCCTCCCAGGTTGTTTTTAAATCACCGTTCAGTAATTCTAGGTACAGTGCAGTCGTGGACTATGGCATAATCTGACTTCTGATGCTTTATGCCACCGCGTTGGATACGAGATACCTATATAAATTGTATAATTATGTCAACACTGTTGCCAATTTGGTATTCCAGGGGCCCGAACAAGGAATTATGAGCAATAAGTTTATTTTTGATTTGAAGTTACGGGCCTATTCTTATCATAACAGCCTCAGCTTAATCCTACACATCGCTACGTCAACCCTAGGAAAGAATATATATAAAAGTACTGTGTTCTTCGCCCGCGCCCACAGAAGTCTAAACAAAACCCAAGTAATACCCACACGTCTATTAGTTGTACGGGAACCTCCTCGTGTTCTTTTTGGATTGCCTCCTACCATCAACTACTACGTTCGCTCTCGATTGAATAGAGGTCCTGTGCACCTGGTTTCTCTTGTCCCAGGCTGCACTTCTGCCCTCTACGACGGCAATGATCTCATCGGCAAACCTCTCCGCCAACCGGCTCCTATCCTTCTTCTTATCCGCAGCTGCTACAATCCATTCCAACGCCGTCCTTCTCCTCTGCCTCACGTTCAATGGGCTAGGAATCATATCCTTCGTTCCTCCTGCTCCCTTGACGGAAATAATCTTCATGAGAGGAGCGACGGAATCAATGGCGGTTTGAAGGTATAGAAGGGGATCAGACGGGAGGGTTGAGAGAGGGGGAGTGCCTGGAATCAGTGGAGTATATGTTATAGATGGCTTGGGAGCAGGCTTAGTGCGAAGGATTGAGAGAACGTGGTCCATGACAGACTGTGCAGTTGCTTTCTGGTAGGGGTTAGCCGAGTCACTAGTGGAGATGAAGGAAGCGGCAACCTTTCCGTTTCGCATTAGGAAGTTGGTAACCTGTACCATCAGCGGGGAGTAACGGTGTTTCAAATGCCCCCGAGCGGGAATGGGGAGTGTCGGCAAAGGAAACTTGGCGCCGACAGGAAGGGGCTCTTCGAGAGACATTGAGAGGATCTCGGCTGGTGTCTCTGTACCAGCGTCAGTGCTCATGGGTGTGGCTTCCGTAGAGTATGATCTTTTGTTAGGGGGAGACTTGAGTATCGAGGGGGCGTTCTTCCGGGCCTCAGCGCTGCGGTTGATCATCTAGGCATGTCAGTATATTTGCGATGGTTGGGACCAGCCAAGGCGTGAATGAGAAATGTACCTCCTGAACAGGTGTGCCTTGCTCAATCTCAGGCTTTGTCTCCCCGGTGATGCTAGCGGTAGCGGCTGCCTCCTCGCTGACATGAGGAAGGCTATCCTGGGCGGGCGCTTCGGGAGTCTCTAGTGGGGCGGATTGCGGGGTAGTTTTGTTTGAGTAGCATCGTACGAGCGCTGGCCGAGGGGAGATCCGGAGTGTGAATGTTCGGAGGAAGAGGGTGCGTGGCGGCGGCATTGTGAATTGGTGTTGGTGTTCGTGAGGTTGAAGTTGGTGATGAGGTTGGAAACTTGTAGTGGTGGCCCACTGGTGGGGCAGGGGAGACTGGAGCTAAAACCTGCAAGACGACAGAGCCAGAGGGGATATTCAGCTGTATGCATAATCTATGAGAAGTTTATATAAGATAAGTGAAGGACTCTATATTTCTTCAATTAAAAAGAGATCATTAGAATATGTTGGGTTGATTCTTTTTCTACTAAGGTTTTTGGATGTGCGGCGCCACAGATGTCATATGTAAAGTATGTACAACATGTACTTCTACATGTAGTTACAATATTCTTAAGAGCAAGTTGTATTCACTGTGACACCATACTCAACTGAAACCCTTTCGAGTAGGGGAGGCTGGCCTGAAAGAACAATACAGAAATCTAATCCCTGAGACCCCAAACTTGGATATTGGTTACAGTATCGGCGTTACTGTGATACCCTCATCTTATAAATCAACCGCCACAGACGCCACACAGACACTGATAAGCTTTAGGCTCTGTAACGACTCAGCTCTTTCTATCATCATCTTCTCTATCCCTTCCTTTTAAATTTAACCTCTATCCCCCTATCTGCACCCTTTTATCCTCTCTCCTCTCTCCTCTCTACGGCTATATTCTGGCCCGACGTCCTCATCCGTCAGTCTATCATCCTCGGATGCTCTGTCGCAATCACTGACACCACCACCACGATCACAAGCATAGCTTCTTTCTCCTATTAAACCTCCTGGTTCCCCCTTCTACTCTTGTTTCGGTGGGTTGTCGCCTCTGAACAGTCTCGGCTCTCCCGCAAAATAGCTCTACTGTTACACACATATCCAAAAGTTACCCCACACTCGCCCCGCAATGTTCACCTTCAACGGGTCTTCCCGCAAACCCCGCGTTGTCAACCTCTCGGGGCGTAAATCCGCCGCTCCATCTCGTGGTCCCAGACCTTCACAATCGGCATCTCTCGCAAATGCTCAAAAGGAGCGCGCCGAGAGAGAAGCTGAGCGTCGCCAACTCAAAGCTGCCTCGAACATCCAGCGGGTCTGGAGAGGTCGGAGAGTCGTCGGTATTCAGAGGGCCCAATGGAGACGGGAATGGGATGAGGAGTTTGGTGGGGAAATTAAGGGTAGTTGGACCAGGGGTATCGCCTTATTTCTAGCCTTCTACCAGAGAGGGTTTGGAGTGCGAAGTAATTCGAGTGAGCGAATAGACCAGTCGGGGTTTGGCGAAAGAAGGGATGGGTTGATAATACCTAATAAAGGGTCTCGTGACCAAATACAGGATCCTCAGGATTTTGAGAGAATCAAGATCCTGATATCCTTGGTCATGGACGCTATCAAGGATGGGGATGATATGTTAGGCGGTGATCCGGAAAGATCAGGGTATCTGCTGGGCCAGTTTACCAAATTGCTCGTGAAATCTTTACACGACGATTCAGGGGGTGTGGAAATTCCTGGCAAAGTCATGGATGATCCAGTGGGGAATTACTCTCTGGGAATACTACCATGGCTGGTGGAGAGACTACCGAGACTTGTTGACGCAAAATACTACCAAGCTCTTTCTCGAGTCACGAGTGCTTCCGAGTCAACTTCAGAAATGCTTTTGGCTGCTGTATTAAAGCCAT
The DNA here is from genome assembly GCA_024713865.1 of Morchella sp. 2016-72. Classification (NCBI taxonomy): domain Eukaryota; kingdom Fungi; phylum Ascomycota; class Pezizomycetes; order Pezizales; family Morchellaceae; genus Morchella; species Morchella sp. 2016-72. Next base: position 173,181 of record JAMJEY010000004.1, read on the forward strand.
TATGCTTGAAGAGTGAGCGCGCAACTTGGTCTTACACGGTCTTTGCTGCAAATTATCTCATTACACCTGAGCTTCCGGAACGGCTAGGAGCAAAAGGGTACTGTATGTTACAGGAAGGGGTAGATATAGAGATGCTCCTTAAAGCCATGGAATCTTCGCCAGGCGCTTGGATAGGTGCGGAGATTGAAGGACGCTTGTGGCTCCTGTCATACGTAATCGACTTTCTGCTGGCCTCACCATCACGGAAGACGATTGACCTCACGGGGGATAATCGCTTAAGATTCAACAAAGGCGCAGAGGAACAAAGAGTTTTGTCACCACTTCTTGCTTCAGTTTCCGGCGAAGTGAGTAAGAGAATCGATATCGAGGATATGCCAATGGGTCATGAAGAGGAAGAGGACTCTGATGATGAGGATTCAACTGATATAAAATCCCGCTCAAACAAGAAACAGCCATTACCACCGTTTGTTAAATCTCGATTGGAAGGACTGATTCAACAATCCTCCGTCGCAACCGTTTTTTCACAAACAAAATACACTGATTTCAATGATGCGAGAGTACTTGCAGGTTTTGCGCTTACCTTGCTATTGGTGTTTCCGCGTAAGAGCCAGGATGTCCGTATGTGGCTTTGCTTAGCAGAAACTAGCGACGGCGCATCAGCTGTGCGGTTTCTCTGGGAAGCTGTGAGAAGGACAAGTCTCTACCTGGGTATCAGCCGGGATTACAAAATAGCAGTAGAAAGTCTTAAAAGGCGCAATACTTGCGAAGATTCAGCGCAGACCCATGATGACGACGAAGAATGGAACCTGATCCTCCTTTTTGTAGAGTTGTACGGATTCTTGCTTATGGTTATGGACGACGACGAATTTTTCGGCGGTGGGGGTATCAAAGATAGGCAACTACCCTTGAAAGAAGTAGGAGAAATGAGCGTATTTCTGAAAAATTTGGCATTTGCGATGTATTGGTCAGGTGGGGAGATAATAGGAGAAGATAAGTCTAAAACAACTGGCGGGGAGATCTACTTCAAGGCCCAAAGTAGAAAGGGATGGGGTGTAGACTATCTAAGGGCACAGGCGACCACGTTGCTAAAGCAGATTTACACTAGGGAGTAAGTGAATTTCTAAATTCTCAAGGCTTTACTAACTTTTATAGTTCTCGACGACGATTCCTCCCTAAGGGTCACTGGCTCATGACCGGTCGGTTCGACATGGAAGGATTCATTCCCTCGGTGGTACAAGAAGAGGAAAACAGGCACCAAATAGAAGTCGATGGCGAAGAGACCGAAGAGGAGGACGAGCGCCAGCTTGACCCTGTTGCTCTAGCTGCGATGAATCCTATCGAGCGACGGAACCTCCGCTGGGAGCGAATGAAGCGGGGCCAACGTAGACAGCAGAGAAATAACTACTTGGCTACCATTGCCCCCCGCTTAGAAATTCTTAAGAATCTACCTTTCTTTATTCCGTTTCCAACCCGCGTTCAGATATTCCGCCAGTTCGTCTTGGTGGATCAGAAAAGACGCCGTGGGGGGTTCATTGATCCAGATCAATGGCGGGCGGCAGTTCTGTCACGGTCTAGACGTGGTACAGTCCCGAGACATGATGAGTCTCTTGATGGCCACGACATGCTTTCTAGGCATCATGCAACGATCCATAGAAACAGGGTATTTGAAGATGCGTACAAACAATTTTGGCCTTTGGGGGAACGACTTAAAGAGCCAATACAAATCACATTTGTAGATCAGTTTGGGACCGAGGAGGCAGGAATTGACGGTGGTGGTGTCACGAAGGAATTTCTAACTGGAGTTTGTGGAGAGGCATTTACACCTGCTGCTGCCATCGATAAAAACGTGGGTGATATTGACAACGACGACGACGACGACCAACTGGAGCCGGGAGAATCAGATGGTTCCGCCAGCTTATCAATCCGCTCGAAGTTGGGGCAGAACTTGTTTTTGGAAAATGAACAGCACTTACTATATGCAAACCCAACAAGTATCGAAGAGCTGAAAGAGGAGCTATACAGCATTAACTATCCAGATATTGAGAAAGGCGTCAAACGTCTCCTTCGCCGCTACGAATTTCTCGGTCGTGTGGTGGGGAAATGTCTATATGAAGGGATCCTCGTTGATGTTGCCTTCGCTGGGTTTTTCCTTCTTCGGTGGTCACAACAAGCTAGCGCCACTGCTAGCGTTGGTGTCAACGACCTCCGAGACCTTGACGAGGACCTCTACCGTGGTCTCGTTAATTTGAAGAACTATAGCGGAGACGTTGAGGCTGATTTTGCGCTCAATTTCACTATAACTTCAAGGTTACCGAGCCAAAAGACTATCACAATAGAATTAAAACCAGGCGGCGAGAAGATCCCAGTTACAAACACAAATAAATTAGAATACATCCACCTTGTCTCCCGCTATCGCCTATCAGGGCAAGCTTATGAACAAACCGCCGCTTTTCTTAAGGGCCTCAGCTCCATCATCAAGCCCTCATGGCTCTCCATGTTCAACCAAACAGAACTCCAAACCCTCGTCGGAGGTGACATTAACACCCCCATTGATGTCGAAGATTTAAGAAGAAACACAATCTACGGTGGCGTATATCAGATTGGGGATGATGGTGAAGAACACCCAAGCGTGCAGTTATTCTGGGAAGTTATGAGAGAGCTCGATGACTCCGAAAGGAGAAAGGTACTCAAATTCGTAACGAGTGTTGCTAGAGCCCCGTTACTGGGCTTTGGTATCTTGAGGCCAAGATTCAGTATCAGGGATGCAGGGGAGGACCAGACGAGGCTATGCAGTGCCAGTAGGTCCCCTACGAGATCTTATATTACGATGTACTGACAGTAGTTAGGCACGTGTGTTAATTTGTTGAAAATGCCGAGATATAAAGACCATAAAATACTGAAGGAGAAACTGCTATATTCAGTAAATTCAAATGCAGGATTTGATTTGAGCTGAGGTTTCCCTGGACTAGATGGGCATGGTGCGGTGGTTACTATCTAGATCAAAGTCGAATTGGACTGGTGGTTGTTGAGGGAAACATCAATAGGAGCATGGCTAGTCATTATGTAGGCTTTGCAGGTTCTTGCATAATAAGTTCTGTTTTGAATTATCCTAGCTAAGATACCGTGGGCTGGGGTTGGTACTGGAGTTATAATGGGTATTCTTTACTTTCCCCTTATTCTTATCACTACACATGTAGTTATATTGGAAGTTTGTAAATCCGATAACTGAGGCTGAGGATGGTACGCAAATGGTTCGAAGTGAACCTTTTTGTTTGATCCACCAATAAATGACTCTCATGAGTAATTGAATGTATGATGGGAGAGGCCTCTTGCAGTTATCCGAAACGTATGTATGTAAAGTCCCTACCCAAATGTTTTTGTGAAAGGGCCAAATACCACCCAAACTAGGTGGAACCAGGTTCCAAGTGTAGAACCACAACACAATTAATTATAACGATGAACAGAGGTAAAATATTTTGACCCTTGGGAGAAGCCCTTTGCACATTTTTGAATTGGTAAAAAGAAGTGGTTAAGGTGTAATAAAATATTTTAGCAGAGAACCCGTTGCTAGGTAGATTTGTATGGGTTTCGCTACACAACCGCTTTTAGGCTTTCACGAGAACTTTTGGGTAGGGACTTTACCTATTGAATCAAAATTCAGAGCGCGCTATCGGCTCTGGCAGTGGTCACAATAGAATATTTATGGTGATGCAATGAGCCCATGCCGTAGTAAGCCAACTATGGCGCACGTATGGGCATCCAGTGATGGATTAGTATGATCTACATAGTGCCAGAATTAAAGTGCCGCCGATCAACTCCAATTCAGTATCATTTGGTAAAATATTAAGTAAGCGGCAGTAGGGTGGGTAGGGACTATTATGGTATGGCGCGGTAAATGTGTCAGTCTAGGAGTAATTTTATTTTACCACCAGTGGTATAGGCGCTGAATTTCAGTTCTCGTTCCAGTATAAAAGCTAAATTTCAGTCTTTATGCTGCGCTATCATTATATACTACAAACACTTATGAAGGTTTCCCAGTGCACTGGTGGTGAAGTGCCTGCCACCAGTGGTTTCCCCACCGGTGGACAATAGGCTCATATATTGGCACTATATAGTCCCTTTCGGCATTATAGGTATAAATCATGGTATTATCTTCACCACTGGTAAAATAATTTACTACTCTTGACACATTTGCCGCTCCATATGTATATGTAGTTCTCTTAATCACATTTCAACACTCGAGTTATTCAAACACAAACAAGCACCAAACAGATTTATAAAGACTATGTCCCATATTCGTTATCATATTATATATAAACTTTAGATTTATACAAAATAAACAGCCAACGCATTAGTTGTTGACGTAACAGGTTCCAATTGTTCCACTTCCAGTCAGGCATTGAGACTAAAAACAGCTTCATCAGTAACCAGCCATCAAGTTGACAAAGCGGAAAACTTACGCAATCGACGTTCGAGCAATACGACTGGTAGGGGGCACAGTAGTAGCAAGTCAGTCCAGAGTTTCCACCAGTTGGGTAGCACTGGAATGAAGATATCTGGTCGTTGATGTTCTGGTTGCGTAGATCGGCAGATCCAGGATTGCTAAGCTTTTCGAAAAATTGACCGTTGCTGCAGCCGCTGTTTCTAAACAACAAGCAAGTTGTACCAGAGTCAGGGCCAAAGGACGAGATCTTGTCGTTCCAGTCACTGCCCATGTTGATACAGGTGTACAATGGCTGAACAGCATAACCACAGGTGCCGCCCCAGTTGATATCGTCGCAGAGGTAAATCTGAACGTGTTAGTCTCACAGTCGTGTTTGTTTCTGGAAGCTCTCTCGGCTTCGGTGGCTTGGGAAGACTTACTCCGCCGACAGTACGTCTCGCGATCGAGACGCCTGGCTCTGCCTCTGGGAGCGCATCCGGGAGGGCAACGCTGGAGACAAGAGAGACGAAGGCAGCAAGGGCAGAAATGGTGAACTTCATTTTGGCAGTTGGATATGTGGGTGATCTGACTTGAAGATTCGTTGAATTGGAGCTGATCAAGGACCGGAAGCTTGCTGGGTGAGGAATCGATAATGTGGGAATCAATGGGGATTTTATATTCTCAAATTATAATAGCAGAGTTGCCCCTCCTGGGATCCTTTGGCGGATTCTGCTTCTGGGCTGGTGAATAGTCCCTGCATTACCTGAGGTACCAATGGGCTGTAATTCTCTACCTAGAGATGTAACTAACTATCTAGTGCTATAACTCTTAACGCCTTGAAGATATTAAGATGTAACTAGTTATTCTTATTCGAGCAGGCCCCAATAGACCAATCGAATGGCTCGGAGGGTTTTTTCAGTAGCTGAAATAGGAATGTCGGTAATAAATTGGACTGGTGTAACTGAACCGGGACCATGCCCGCAGTATCAACAAAGTGTGTACCTGCTCGTTTACACTAGTACCGTTACACTTGCTACTTACATGTATGTAAGTAACAATTTAGCAGGGCCCGGCCCGCGCTGGGCCGGAGTCCTAGTACTAGTATAGTTGAGGCTCTTTTTCCAAAAGAGTTAGATCTCATGATTAACCCCGGGGGCACGACCAACAGTCCTCATAGATTTAAATTTGAGAACCAGTTCAACACAACAATGCTCTTAGCGAATTTCCCATGTTCCTACAGAGACTGCTGCCTGTTCTTCGAAATCCCCCCCCCCAATCCTTTATTGAATTTGAGTGAAATCTAGTTAGTCATAACATTTCCCCTTTTGTCTGTCAGCTTGACCCCTGGGTTTAGCAGCCGGAGAAGAATAGTAGATTCTCGGGTGCTACGGCATCCATGGTGGAGTGGTCATGCTGGTGATAAAATAACGATAACCGACTGAATGTACTACGGGGGTAGGGGTAAGTCTGTAGGCAGTGGCCGTGGTTGCAACAGCCGTAGGTGTCTACAGACTTACCCCTACACCCGTAGTACTACTTGTAGTTTCCTGACGTTTGGGAAAATGACCGCTATTAATTGCATGCCATACAAATACGCGCCAAGTCCAAAATTTAGTATGGTATGCAATAGTGGTCCATTTTCCAAACGTCAGGAAAGTACTAGTAGGTAGGTACATGTAGGTACCGAGATACCGGCATCATGGTTCACGTTACAATCACTTGCTAATGCTGACAAAAAAATGATTACTACCCCAGGAGAGTGGCACGGGCGAGCAGCATCGATAGAAAGAACATGTAGGTACTACATTAAAACTATAATATATATACATGTAGTGCCTTTCAGATTATTGTTCAACCATCGATCTTCGGCACTTAAAAGATGGACTTGTTCAATTGTACCTACTTACATGTATGTAGCCTGTGCTGAGCCAGGACGTTACATGACCTTAATCCTTAAAAGTCAAGTACATGTAGATAGACTTACTTGTTGGGATGCACGAGAGGTGGTAGTTGAAAATCACAGGCTATCAAAATTACCCGGACACTTTAAGCATCGCGCACCCCTAACGAATTAGGGTCGGGTAGACAAACTCTTTTAAACTACATGTAGCTAGGCATCAAGGTTAATCTAATTCCCAAGTATTTTTGCAACAATTTAGGACTCTGTTTGGGTTGTGTGTTTGTTGAATTGTAGCCATACGCGCCGGCACAATGCCAGGGTGTCGCAAAAAGTGATCACTTACCCACACACCCGAGTACTGTTCAATTTGCTGGAAAACATCTTGTGGCCAGAAATTCTCATGTCCCTTTTCAACTGATATTCGGTCTGAATCATTACCTGCATATCACTAAGCTTTGGCTTCTCCAGTAGAAGTAAAGGAAAAGAAGGTTAAATGGACCGTTAAAATTGGGGGTTGTGACACCTCAAAGCCCTCGCGCTCGGCAGTAGTGATTGTATATATTGAATGTAACATTCGTATATATGCTGTCAGCTTATTTAAGCGCTATCATACGATAACGGTACTTACATTTACTTACGAAATGGATCACATAGTAAGATTGAGATAGATTAGTAAAATCAATCTAGCTGACCAGGAGGGAACTGACAGCGAATTTCAATGGTTCACTGCACTAATTACACACGTGCGCAACCACGCATTATCCTTCCAAAATCAGCTTAAAAACGCGGTCATATACAAGCATACAAGAAAAAGAAACTAGTGCATTCATTTCATTTTTCCGAGCTGGGCCCACGTGCTCCTTAGATGGGTCCGCCCTGGATTCTTCTTTCACAAGTCTCCACTTCTCCCTCATTACACGAACGAGACTCTCCACGCAATTACATTCCCTCTCTTAGTTGTCAATCACCCCCTCCCCCACCAGCCCAATGGCATCGTACTTATCTTAAATTGCTCAGTTGTGCCTCGGCAGGAAAGATCCTAGATGGTAGGTTAGGACTTGATTTTCCTATGTTCAACAGCCTTTTGTTGCTGTTTTTCGGCAATTTTGTCTGGATAAAGCCATCGAAGGACTGCATACAGTTAGGTCTTAAGCTGACACAACAAATGGAAAACAGGGGCCATACCTAAGCTGAGACTAGGCTCCTCCTCATCTGGCTCTTGGAGTGAGCTTTTAGTAACCCTTTTGTCTCTTGTTATGTGCAAGATGTCTCCCGCCTGCTGGATAGCAAGTTCGGCCGTATGAACTCTAGTCCCGATACTCTTTGATATAGACTCTGATCCCCGTTGAAGGCTTTGTATAGCGAGGTTTGTTTCGAATGCAATCCTCTCCAAGAATGACCTTTCACTCAATCAGCACACAGACAAATACAAAACTCTTTCTACCTTGACTCACATATCTGGCTTCACAGCAGCTTGAAATACCCTCGTCTGCTTCACTACCCATCTTGTAAGCTGTGAAGTTTCCTCCTGCGAAATCGGCCACTTTGGTCTCTTGAAGACCGCCTTCAGGCCGCGGGCAGGCTTCAGTTTCTCCAGCGTCAGTTCCAAGGCCTTCCCACACCCCAAGAATGGTCCATGTGAGTTATTGAGTAGCGCGAACGCTCTGGACTTGGGGTTCTTGTACGCAAATTCTTTTAGGGCTTCAAGGGCAGTCTTGAAAGTTTCCAGAGCCTTTATGAAGGATTCGAGAGTATCCTTGAGTGTTAGAAGATGTGGTGGAGTCCTGGACCGCTCGATGTACCTTCTGACAAGAGAGACAAGCGTTACAACAGCCTGAATGATTCCGAAAATGCTGGCTACGAGGCCGACAACTGAAACCGGATCCATAACTTCGGGTGTCTGAAAATATATTACATAAGCTTGATCTGCTAATAGGAAAATCAATACGTGACCAGTACAGGATACTAGCAATGGCCAGCTCGCGACCGCGAGTTGATCCAATAATATATTATTCTCACCTTTCTAATTGAGGGAACAGCGACAGAGCATAGGGAACAGCGGTAGAGTATAGGGAACAGCGGTAGAGTATAGGGAACAGCGACTAACCAACCAAACCACCTCGAAATGTCTTAGTACTTTTGAGGCATAGGGTATTGGGTACTATATAGAAGAAATCATAAGCTTAGTTTTATACCACTGAAGCGCCTTTCCGCAGCAGCATCTGACTCGGCCGACTTCTTAACAGTCAGCCTCGTTCATGGTTTTTGCCTCTGTATATATGGTAGTTGTGTACATGTGAGTTGTGCTTCTGGCCATTTGTGGGGCTGCACAGCCATTCATATATACATGTACGTACCTACATGTAATTATAGGCCATACTCTAATGAACATAGGGCTGGCATCTTCTTTGGCTGTAGAGGTTGTTTACCGAGCGATCTGATAGGACTTCTAATTGGCCCCAGGGGGGCGCATATGATCTCTTCCACTTCAAACACCGCGGAGTAGATATAAAAAACCGCATTTTCAGACCAAATCGCGGGGCTATTAATATAAGTGCAGCTTGAGGTTCAACCAATCGATCGAAGACACTGCACTTGCCGATACTTCGCTTGACACTGCGAGACTCGGCTTTAAGCATAGCCAATTTGAAAGCTTATAAATAACAGCTGGTCCTTACCCTCGAACTACAATGAGCCAGAATATTATTTGTCAGGCGAGGCATACTCAAACGCTATCTAAAGATTGTGAGTAGTCGTAAAAAAAAAAAATGCATCACCAATCATCACTCGCATTGCCCATTGCTGAGAAATAACTTTTTCTGATCGATCGATTGATAACTGTGCATAATACATACACCTGTGGCTACATCTATGGTATGGCACGGCCTCCGAGACTAGGGCGATGGTATTTACCATGTGCCCGTTTATAATAGATAGAGACGTCTTTGCGCTGAGGGATCCGGATCCATTCCAGCCACACTTGGCATTAATTAGCCAAGGGCAAATCGCTAAATTAGACCTCCACTTCTTCTAACATTTGTAGAATCACCAAATGGAGATCTTTTTTCATGGGAACTTTCTTATACTAACATTCAGATACAAATATACCTTGTATAAAATCCTCAAGAATTTAGCAACAGTGTTGATGGTGAAAATCATTCATTTACTTTGGGGTTGAGTTTCTTTTCTCACCAAAAACTGGGTAATGCCGATCAGTGGCAAGCAATATCTGGCTCCCCCAAATCAACGAAAATCCATATACTCTAGAGCGGTGGAGGGTATGGCAAGGCTTGGCTCTAATGCCAAGCTGCAAAGAAGCTCTAATAATAACAGTTCAGAGGGGCCAGGGGTCTATTATGAGCACGTGTATTGTATTTAGGGCCCTTGGTTGGGTTGCCGTCAAGTCCCTCAAAAACCAACACAATCTAACAATGGCTCCTACAATTTTACAATGGGGCATTTTATCATACAGATGTAACCGCAACTATCAACTAGATTTATCGTGTCTAGCGTTGGGTTTCTAGTGACAACCGCAATTTCCCTATTTAAATTGATAATCATTCTCTATCCCCTTGGGTAGTAGTCATGAGATTTGGCTGAGCTTCCAGATCAAAACTCGCGATATCGTTGTAAATAGCTCCATTGGCGGAGTTCTTCAACCATGCCAGCCAGTAGTTCCACGGATTCCTATCCCAGAAGCCCCTAAGCCTCTCAGATCTCTTTAACTCCTGTTTATTTCCAACCACAAAAATTCCTTTCCTTCCACGCGTCACAGCAGTCACGAATTTCCCGTGCTCCGCATACTCTGCGTATGAATTTCTCCAGAGGGGTAGGTGAACAATTACATAATCGGCCTCTCTATCAGCGAAATCCTCAACAGTTGAAACAAGAACTTTCCCAGAGGGAGGCTTTCGGATTCCGCGCATGTTGGCTAACTTGGCCTGAATGAGTACTTCCTGCGGCCTGCAATAGCAAAGGATGACGATTGAGGCGTTTGGTGAAAAATTGGCGATTTTTCTTAGCGCATCGAAAAGCACTACCTGTTCCACTCTGTACTTCTCCATTTCCAGCAATTCTTCGTCGTAGTCGGCCACATTGTGCGTAGGCTTGCAAATGCGAGCAGTATTGATAAACCCCACACACAACTCGGGACATCCCTGACCAACAGGAATATCGGGTACCATTGTAACCGCTTTGCTGAAATAGATGTCGTTGACCGGCTGGTATAGGGTTTCGCTACAACGCATCTGCCTAGTGAGCCGAAGGGGGTTAAGGAGGAACTCTGGGTGTCTCAGGAGACGTTTAAACCATGAACTACATATTTCCATTTTCCTAAAATCCTCAATCAAGTATGTAGGTTCGATACCCTTTGAACAACCAATGACTAGCCAACGGAATGAATTTGAGAAAGGTTGTCTAGAGAGTTTTAGTGCTAAACCCTCATTAATCGTATTGGCGCCGTCTATGACAATTAGGTCGAAAATCCTCCTCGAAATTCCAGAACCCTTATAGCAGTTTAGTGCCGTCTCTGTTGTCATAAAAATGGCGTTGGCCCTAGTGATTCTATCTTTTTCTGCTCGGGAATTATTCGCTGACAAACGATGAATGCCAACACTGGACCTCTGTAGGATGCCGTTTTTACCCCATGTGTATTCCTGTTTAGGTCCGTCACGACTCCAAGACTCTGAATATGGGTATACTCTTGTGACACTTTCATAGAACTGGGAGTTTTCTTTTGATACAGTACTTAAAACATTTGATGCCAAAAAGTCTAGTGAAGCCTCGTTGGTTGCCAACACCAGCACCTTCTTGCCCTGTTGGATGAGATCAGATATTATTTTTGAAGTTACCATAGACTTCCCTGTTCCTGGAGCCCCATCCACGAGTGTAAAATCGTGCCCTAGAACGTGCCTGTATATATCGACCTGTTCAGGCAGGAGATTACTGGAGGGTGTGGGCTTGATTCTTTGATAAACCTCCGCCGGAAGTAGGCGGCCGAGTCGATGGCCTAAGAAGATTTCTTGGATGGCTATGTATTCGGGGGGGTTGAGGCTTGGAGAGCTTTTGTCCGAAAACTCCAGGGTCGACAAGATTGTTTGATCCAACTGGGAACTATCTGGAATAATTATTAGGTTGATCTTCCTCGAAGGCCCAAACTTCGAAAAATGCGCTGGAGGCAATAATTTTAGACACCAGTACTTCTTCTCCTCATTGTTTTTCAACCATTCAGCCATTTTTGATTCCTTGAAGAGGCTTTTGTAATGTTGCTTCCGAACTTCTGCTGGAAGCGGCTCTCGAAGCATCTTTATGGAATGATCATGAATAGCCACCTCGACCGACTCATGAGCAGATTCTCCGATGGGCATTACTCGAGCCTGCCACTTTAATCCTCTGTACTCAGGAATTGCACATCCCCCAAGTCTACTGTAAGGAATAAATATCTCCCAAACGGGGGGACCCCCGGCGTCTCCATCTCCAAGATGATACTCGAGGTCTTCCAAAGCTCTTCTTTCAAATAGTGATCTCAACTGAGAAACCAACTGCGTCCTCTCGTACGCCAGAGATGCCGAGATTAGACCTTTGAAGTTTTTTGGACTTTGAAGAGAGACAGGTGTCTTCCAATTATTTAGTTTAATTTTATCAGGATCCTCTAAGTGGAACGCAATACCTCGATGAAGCAGCGGCTCGCGGGGGTACCTTTTCTCCGCTTCATAGCTTTTATCAGAAACATTCAAATATAGAAATAATATACTACCTAGCGGGAAAAAGGGGTATCTAACTCACGTCGACGACCAAAAGCCACACTCCAGCGCTGGAAAAAAATCTTCTTATCCTCTTCAATCTTGAAGCAGAGCTGTAGCGAAGGATAGCTATCATCACTATTGTTTAGATCCATCAAGGCAGCATGAAAATCTCCAGCGATCTTGCTTGCAAGTGATTCTTGACCACGTGGAGACCGACTTCGATATGACCCCAATCTTTTGTCTTCTACGTTTCTCTGGCGTTGGAGGGTTATATGAAAGCGCCCTTCATCACCGACAGGAATGAAGAATGAAGGAGCTATAACAACTTTTTCCATAAACTGTTTATCTTGTTTACCAGGACCAGCGGCTATGGCGTCGAAGAAAAATATCACCAGCTCAAGCGTGAAAGAATCGAAGACTGCGCAAACCCGAATAGAATTTCTGTCAGGCCACGATGGAAATATCCTTGCGTTTTCACCATAAACCGGGATGATCTTGACGGTATGAAGATATCGATTGATGGAAGGGTATATCGGATCAATGTAGAACCTACTTTCCCGTTCCATTACAGGATAGTGATCCATGTTTTCGGGTTGAATTTATCGAAATGAATATTCCAAAAGATTCAGCGCTTCTCCAACAAACTCTCGCTTCTATATTATCATAGGCTCAAGGATTAGCAAGATAGTGATAAATATTGTGAAGGGAATAGATTCTAAGGCAGTATTCCCTTCAGAAGATCGATTAGGCAGGGTGAACATACAGCTAAATGAGAGTAGAAACAATTGAGATGCCAAAAAATCCGAAGTACTCGCAAACTCGCGCAAAAAAGAAACCAAGACCGTCAAGAAGATGGGAAGCGGTTGATTTAAAGCCAGCTTACAACATGAATCAAAGTAAATGATTCCTGTGATGAAATGAAGGATAGTGAGATATAAGGGGATGAAAAGCGGGGGGATAGCAGAGGGTAAAAAGGAAGGAGGAGAAAGAGGATGGATGGCGAAGGGTAGCGGAACTAATAGGAAAGATGTGACATTAGAGGGACTGCATTGAGGTATGGTTTCGAGGCAACCAACCAAACATTTGATCCTAGGGCTAGGGAGCCCCCCTTCTTCCAAAGCCTTAATAAACCCTGCATGTCTTTGAACATAAGCCTAGAGAACTGCTGTTTGAACCATTCCATTTCTCCCATCACATACTGAAGCGTAAAGCCATCTTACGCTCAAACCTTAAGAGGTGGTTAAAACACCCCTCATAATCCAGCTAGCCCCTCGAGCTCGTGGCTCCCAAATCCGCAGCAGTCCAGGCCGCCTACAGAACTCGGAAACACTGACTTGACATCAGCATTCATCTATGTCAGAGTATACAAACACGCTATAAGGATAAGAGTTTAGCGGTAAGATCTTAGACAAGAGCATCCTTTGGCTTACATGTGGGGTTGCCTGGAACTTTAATTCAGTGAGAGGTACGCTCTCGGACCTTCTAAACGGACCTATAGTACTGCTTAATCAAGCTCTTCAACGCAACTACTGACGTTCAAAATGCTCTAAAAGCACCTAAACAGAATATAAAGATATAAACTACCGTGGGCCAAGGTAATTCACAATGAACTTTTCCCGTCCCATCATGGGATCTCGCTCGCCGAGTGACATGCTATGATATTACATGTCCTGTCCTGGTCAGAGACTGGCACAAACCCATACCCCATACCCCATACCCATACCAGCCCCGGCATAATCCGCTTATCACAGATTAAATCACGTTCGTATCCCGAATAGATACATGTAAGTATAAGAAGATCATGCATGAGATAAAGCCCCCGTTAACCTACATGTAAGTCTCTCCCCACCAGACGCGCGCCATGACCTCCTTTCTACTCACGAGTGCCTCTCAGTTACGTAATTGAAAAAAAAAAAAAAAAAAAAAAAAAAAAAGGAGGATATAATTTACCTCCTCCTACGGCTGATTTTTCAGAGTACAAACAAACTCACAAAACCTCCATCCGCCGAGAACGACCATTACGGACAGCATGAAATAATAATCGCAAAAGGCAGTAGCTCTGGCTAGCTGTGGATAGCTTATTAGGGGTGATTGCGGTCTCGATTTTATTTAATACCACTTTCAACTTGATCCCGGAGTGGCTCTGGTAGGAACATTGGGGAGAGCATATGCAGCTGTCCATTCTTCTCGGCATTCTGTACTTAGGGCACCATGCCTTCTTCCCCAGTGTTTGCTCTCCGACTCAACAGCAACCGCTGGAATCAACATTCCTACCATCTATCTATATTATGGCCATTCTTAAACTTCTAGCACTAGGAGTAGCTGCCGGTTTAGCGAGAGACCGGGTGGACGTGGCAATTCTGTTGTCATGCCTTGATCTTTATATGTGCTCTAGGTTCGATCTGCTCCACCTCTACGGGGATTATTTTGGACTCTACATGTGGTCACTTTAATGTCATTAAGCTTTTGAATTCCGCTATCATATTGGCCGAATTTGATTAAATCTCATCGTTTCCTCGTGGCCTTCCATAGATTGACATAATTGTCAATATATCTGCAGATACCTTGGGCTACGCCCCAATTAAGATTATTACCTGATAACAGACACCTTTTGAACATACTAACGGCCTAGGATGTCTCGATCAAAAGTCTCTGAGGGATACCTTTCCATTTTATCTCTTACTAGCTGTATTTGTCAGAATACTGGGTCATGCTCTTCGGGGCGAGGTTATAATATCCCGAGGAAGTTATCAGCTGATCAGTGGTATCGAGCTCACGAGCCACGCCCACCTGAATACAGCAAATTCATTATTGGAACCATGGAGAGAGTAGGCGGCTAAAGTATATACCCCACCGGTAAAAGCTTACGCAATTCAAGACATCTGCTGCTATAGCAATGTACCGAAAATGCGGGTTGGAACCTTCGACCAGGTGAGACTGTTTGTGTTCCCATCGGCCCACCCGGCTGAAAGAGATGGACCCTGTCGAGATCCTTGGAATGAAAGGCTTAAGTTGATCCAAACTCTTTTGGGTTAAATCCTAGTAGAAAATGTACCATGGTAGCTGGATTCGATGCAATTGGTTCCTCGGTTTGATTTTTGCTCGGCTATCGAGTGATGACTGGTGAATAAGACACTAGGCAGTCTACAAAGACTACCACAATCAAATATTTCGGGCTTTTGGTCGGACGTTGAAGAGTTTTAGGAAACGCCTCCCTGGAGCACAAGAAAAATACTCTCCAGTATGTTGGCGATATATCTATCAATGCTAGTTGACAAAATCTATCGACAGTAGTATATACATGTATATACTGATGACCTTCTTAGCTTTTAGATCCCCATGAGCATCGACATCACAATAACAATAAGTAAAGATCGCCCGGGTTAGGTGCCTTCTACTCCGCTTCTTCGGACGAAACAATCCGATCGGCGAGTTTAAGAAGGAGCATCATGCAGTTAAGTCAGCCGCTCTAATCCCCGGGCAGTATTACAGGCGCAGCAACACTCTACTTGAAGGCTAGAGGTTCGGCCAGTATTGCGGAGGGACGAGGGGAATAACAGGGATCTCCCCAATAATCCCAGTACGGGCCGAAGGTCGGACCACGGCAATATGCCATGTCCTAACCCCACTCCAACCTTCCATACAAAAGAGTACTAGACTGGAAGCAGTTGTTATTTTATCTGATACCAAAGCGTACGGATCATGTGGCCCCGACAACCCGATGCCCGAGTTGGAATAAACTTGACTTCTCGCTGTGGGAAAATTTCTTTGCGGAAAGGAAATTATCCCAGGGGCTTCGCAATCGGGTCCTGCAGGATTTGTTAGCGTAGGTATTTGCCTTTACCAGTGGTTCATCATATTGACCCCACACTGGGGTACAGAATACTCCGAGAAGACGGGCTCAGCGGGCCAGTGGTATACGTATGTCTACTGTGGGGAACCCTAGTCGGCAACATCCGAGTTTTGGCTAAATTCCATGTGTGTTGCTTTCTCCTGAACATGGTTTTCATAGCTAACAATAATTAAGCTCGTTCGGGGCATGTTAGTAGAACCTAGCAACAGTACTGAATAATTAGACTACTACCAAACTACCAAAATCAGAGTGAATTTGCAGTTGGAACATTTTGTTTCAGGAGGACCTATATGCTTTACCCGTGCACTCATGCCGAGCTCTTAATATAAATTCAAGGCTTCCCCGACGAAGATTTGACTCTCCAACCTGCACAGCATCTCCTCAAAGGAAAAACTGGTTTTTTGATCACCACCATGCTGTTCACTACATTCTTTGCTACCGCTCTGTTGAGTGTGTCTTCGCTCATTTCCTCTGTTGCTGCACAGACTCCTGGAGCTTGCTCTGGAGACTGCAATGTCCACGATCCTGCCATGATCAGGCGTACCTCTGATGGCAAATATTTCCGTTTCTCCACAGGAAACAAGATCACCATTGCTACTGCCGATGCGATAACAGGCCCATGGACCAACCAAGGAAGTGCCATCAGTGCTGGTTCAATCATTAACCTGACTGGAAATGATGATCTTTGGGTAAGAGACACCATTCTAAGGGGAAATGTAAAATTCTAACATGAGCAGGCCCCCGATATCCAAAAAGTCGGCAACTACTACTACCTCTACTACTCCGTGTCGACCTTTGGCTCCCAGGCCTCCGCCATTGGTGTTGCCCGCTCCACCACCATGGAAGTCGGCAGCTGGACAGATCTTGGTTCTGCCGGCATCGCCTCCTCATCCGGCTCCGCATACAACGCAATTGACTCCAACCTCATCCTTGCAGGAAGCACCTACTATGCGACGTTTGGTTCTTTCTGGGGCGATATCTACCAGGTACCCATGGCCAGCACACCGACTGCTACCGCGGGCACCTCCATCCAGGTCGCGTATAACTCATCTGGATCTCACGCCATCGAGGGTTCGTTCACGTACTATAGGTCGCCGTACTACTACCTTTTCTTCTCGTCAGGGACCTGCTGTGGTATGTATTATTTAATTCCTCTGGGTTGATATGTGGGTGTTTTTTTAACATGCAGCAGGCTTCGACACCTCTCGCCCTGCCCAGGGCGACGAGTACCGCATCAATGTGTGCCGCTCATCCTCAGTTACCGGCCCGTACGTTGATGCAACCGGCAAGTCTTGTACCGCCGGGGGTGGAACCACGGTTTTGGCGTCCCACGACAACGTCTATGGGCCCGGTGGGCAGGGAGTCTACCCTGACACCACCCAGGGAGGTGCCGTACTTTACTACCACTATGGTATGCCCATCCTAGCTGATCGAGTGTGGAAATACATTTGCTAACTGGTGCTGCTTACATGTAGTTAATACCAATATTGGATATGGTGATGGGCAGAAGTTGTTTGGGTGGAACTTGCTCAGCTGGAGCACTGGGTGGCCGGTGCCTGTTTAGATAATCTTTAGTATAATTTTTTGGAGGTGGAGGGTAATATAGAGTGGTCACTGGGGGGCCTTTTGAATAGCGTCCGTCTTGAGCTGAGCATTGAGTACTTCGTGACAATGACTGGCTATATGTGTAGGCCCATTACGGTGTCTTTCCCACCAACATGTAGGCAGGTCAGGTTACATAAATACTCAAATGGGGTTGGTTGCATACCAAAATGTCTTGGCTACGCACTACATAGAATCAACTCTGGCCCAGATAAACTTCCAACTACAGTACCACTACGCTCGTCCTAGAACCTTAACTTTACAGACAACTTCTGCGATCCACCCAACCAGGAAGTACCCGCAACGCAAAACCACAATATCATCTACATACATAGGTACATACCTTAGCCATATCACCATCGACCAGGGTATATATGTGTATTACAACCACCCCTAACCCTGCACAGTGGCTGGCGAATCAATCTCAACCCTGCAATGCTATATAACTACGCTCTAACACCCAGATACCACAAAGAATTGAACCATGGATACCTGCTGGCTGCGGTATTGAGATGTGCAGGTGAGGCAGGGTTACTTGGGGACCGGGCGCCGGAAGACTACCCGCTGGGGCGAAATTATATGACCGATCCTAGTACTAACCTCTCTCAATTCAATGATTCGGGATAATTCTGGAGCTACTTCAGCGATCATCTAGCTAGCCATACATCACCACCTCCTCCTTTTCCTTACTCACAATGGGTAACCCTAAACCCAACACGCTGAACTATATGCCCATGCACAGCCCTCAAATGCTGCAGCAGGTTATCTCTGCGCAGGAACATGCACCCCGCGACATTACAACCAAACAGCTACCTGTTAGCTCCCTATCTGGATCTATAATGAGTTATTGCTGAAACAGGTGATGCGGATCCTTCGCTGGAGGCGCTGGCATTTATGGGGGCCTCAGTGGGGAGACGACAGAGTTAGCACATTTCTGTCAGCTCGGTAGGGAGGCGGACAGAGTAGAGTGAGAAAAGGGCACACCAGATCCCCCCCCCCCGCACTTACCGCTACGGAACCATCGGTTTGGCTGGTAGTCATAGGGGCCTCATGGGTATTTGGATGTTCGTTCAGCTGTATAGGAGGGCGGGGTGAAATTCTAAGCAGCTCCAAGTTGCTAGTATAGCTATGGGGAGCTAGTGGCTGCGGGATCACTTGTAATTTCTCGGATATATGTGGATATGGGTTAGGTAGCTAATCTAATAGATCAGATGGCCTTGCCCGAGCACTCATATGAGCTATGGAATCTATCTCGAAAAGATACCCTGTTAACTGGTCAATCCCGGTGTCTAGTTATAACCCATCGTCCAACTCTGGGTCTAATAAGGGACTGAACGACTTATTCGATCATCTACAGCTACTAGAAGGGGTAGGGGATCAAGTCTTTAGGCATAAGAAAGAGAGAAAACAAGAACGAAAGAAGAACGAAAGGCATACCGGTTGTCTCGCCCCGTATTTACCCCCTGATGATAGTGTCCGTAAAACACTAAAACAATTACTGCAACAGGAAATCTTCTGTTGGAGACGTAGGTACGTAGATAAGGTAGGAGCGTGATAGATTCTGCTGAGTTGGCAGTGGGAAAGTATACTTATTTTATCTTCAGGCCCCTCCAATTTTACTTTTTCAACACCGAGCCTAGGCCACAAGGGCCCGAGCCCTCCGACTGAGCCACGCAGATCACACAGGTAATCACAGGCTATCACTCGACACTGGATTATGTGCGTTAATGTGCACATGTCTGCCATTAAGACGTAACAATAATTATGTTCTAGCCTTTTTTTATCTCGAAGGTCATGACTGCATACACATAAATGATCTAGGTATCAAGAGTGTTGTTAGAGGATAATGCTTCGTTTGTGAAGCGCTAGGCCTCGAGCGCCTGGTTCTAGGCTGGGGAAGCCTGTGATCGTTTTTCTGAAAACAGGGGCTGGTAACTTAAAATCGCGGGGTTATGATATAGATATTGATATCCCTTTTATCAAGAGTAGATCTCAATATTAAGCATAGATTTAATTTTAATGAAACAAAAAAAGACAGACAACCTTAAACGCAACCCCCAAAACAACCTCAAAAACAACCTCAAAATCAACCAAGAGAGAGACAGTTTAGAGTACCCTATCCTCAGAGGCCGACTCTTTACCAAACCAGTACTTCTTAACTGGGATCTTCATCTTGTGTACAGTTCTTACATGCTGTAACATATTGTCCTTCCGAGAAAATCCCTTTCTACCAGCCCTGTTGCAACCGTCAACTAAGCAATCGTATAATAGCTGTTTTGTCCGAATTCCCTTAACATGCTTCGTTTCACAGTGGCGGTTGAAGTCGTTTTTGGTATAAAATATTTTCTTACAGTTGTTGCCGAGACAAGTGATGTGAAGTCTTCTTTGGAGGCGTTGGCACTCATGGTCGCCCCTATGGCCGCGGGTTGAGTTAGTGAGAAGTAGAGAAGTACGAGACGGGGGAGTTTACATTAGGTCCCCCTTGCACTTCCGACTGCATGATATTTCTGGCGAAACTTTATCTTCGTCTTTGACCCCGTCAACCCTATAAGGGAGCGTTAGTGGTAGGCGCAGGAGGAATTTTTAAGAGAGTGAATTACGCTATGCGCCCACCAGACCGCACTTCTCTTATAGAGGTTTCTTCAGCGATTGGTGCTATAATCTGGAGGGCCGGTACGACGGAGTGGGGCTTTGGCTGACTCGATTGTTCCAAGAGATGCATAAACTCGGAAGAAACAGATGCCTCGGGAACTGGCACCAAGTCTAGGTATAACAACCGAATTTGCTCATCTGTAAAAGGCTGTCCTTGCGGATCAAGCAGCTCGCCAAACTCGTCCTCTTCAAGTTGAAGGGGGGTATTCATAAGGTGGTGTATGAAATCATTATCGTTATATTGAATAGGAAACTCGATAAGAAATTTATCGGGGAATGTGATATTGGAGCTGAGAATTCTTATGTTAGTACTACAAAAGTGTGCCTGCACCCCGAGGGCGGCCGTGGTCCCACGGCCCTGGCCCGTGTCTTACGGCCCCGTAATATCTTGTGGGGCTCGTTCTGTTGTTATATAGGACGCCTTCAGCAAAGCATATAGTCCCATTGGGTTAGCAATCCCTTCCTAGATCCTGGGTAAACAACCTATCTTCCATTTGAGCGCAAAAAACAAGAACAGGCGTGTATATATATATGTAAGTACTAGAACTATAATCACACGCCAGACCACAAGGCCGGGGTTAGGGGTTAGGGCCGTAATACCTTGATAAAAATAGAGAGCTAGAGAAATCAAAGGCTACTTGCAAGAGACTAATTTAACTTCCCCGCGCGCCAATTAAGCCCAAAGACAGAGCCTACGAGCAACGCAGCCCCTCCGCGATATAAGCAGAAGCGAATAAAACCAGAGGAGGGTTCGAGATATGGGATCCCTTCTAGCTTATATACCTCTGATACTGACGAGCCTGAGTGCATCGAGCAAGGATCTGAGCCCCAGAGTAGTGATTTGTGCCAGGAGATATTTCTTGATTGCATCATGCATGCATGTGCATATTGCCACAGAGCAGCGATCCCCACGGCGGCTAGACAAGCTCTCCGGCTGTATGTGATGAGGCGGGAGCTCTACTGCCCTGGCAGACTGATAACTGGGTTCCCAACCAGTAGATATGCGAGCTCGCTACATTATGTACGGCTATATCTATGTTTTGCGTCAGTGATCTTTACTAAAATGGTTTCTATAAGTAATATCTAAAATTTATTTGTAACTATCCCATGTGTAGTTACAATTATAGAGATTCTCACCATATATAAAACGCACAAGATCGAAAGACTGTGCCCTTACATCATTGATGTTCGTGGGTACGAGGTGGGAAAAATTGTGGGCCATGTCCGGGGTTGTAGTTTGGTTGTGAATGTGTGTTCGATGGCTTGAGTGGACCCATCCATGGCTCTGATAGATACATTTAGGTATTATATTGATCAACAGGTTGTGAATATACGCTAAAGGGCCTGACTAACAGATTGGACAATATGATTATACACATCTCATATAGATGGCCCTGAGTAGTTGACAGCTGCAGCTACACGATTGCAACGTTAAGTCTAAAGAAGAAAGAGCGCTCAGTGGTCAGCTGGCCCCGTTTAATCTGACTAGTAGTTACATGTATGTAGTCGTATGTGAGACAGGAATTGTAGTAAGGGTTTTGTAACGGCAACGACCGCAGCCTGAACTTTATTTCGGGTAGAGGTTCAAGTAGAGTTTCTAGAAAGAGAGGTGCGGAGATCTAGATCGATACCGTTGGCATTATAGTTGAGGCCTCATTAGCGCGCAAATCTAGACCTCATCCACACGTGCCTACACGCCCCTGCCTAAAAAAACCGATAGACCACACGTAGCCGCTACGTTTTTTGTGACCTTCCTAGCCCATGTTAGAACCCGACAACCCACAAGCAATACGTTACGGTAATGAGTATCAAAGAAACAAAAACGGTTATGAAGTCTTGAATTTCACTTCACCGTGATAAATCATGAACAGGCTCAATTAATGCATGAAGCTGCACAAGCAAGTTGATCGCATGAAGACCCCTAATTTGATATTCGAGTGATAACCTATGTTTCCCAAAACACTCGCGGTTCTAGGTTACCAAGCTCTCCGCAGACCAACCATCTCTGAAGGATCGACGTACAGTTAATTACTAGTATTAATAGGGACCTCAGGCTCGGTGAATCTAGATATATGTGACCTCAGGCCCGTGACCTCAATTTCAGGCTCGGTGACTCTCAGCCTTGCCCAAATGTAAGTTGCAAGGATCCCTGATACTAGGCCTACGTTATGTAGTACTTACCTACCCCTGATCCCTGTGGCTGTAAAAACATTTCGATGGTTTCTATGTGTAACATACATACTGCAGCATACAGCAGTTATGTGATGCACAGATACTCAAGTATTTCTCCGTACAATTTTGACATCCCTGTTTTTCCACTAATCATTCTTATCGCTGTACATGTGACAAGCCACGCGCTAGTAGACAACCCGAACTTATACTCATAATGGAAAAACGTATTGTTAATATTATAAGATGTATATTTTTCGGGCGAAGACCCAAGCCTACAGGCCACAGCCCTTAGAGCTATGATAAGCACGGTAGGATCGATAATGTATGTGAAAGATTCCCCCAAGTACCTACATTACAAATTAAAGGTAGTTTTTGGTCCGCAGGATCACTTTGGTAATTGTGTCTACGGATCTTGCCGGTAAACTTTTAGAAAAGGTAAAACGAGTGTAGAATTGATAGTATCAGACTAATAAACCACGTCGTTATACAAAGGAATCGCAATACATAATGATTTTTTTTTTTGCTTACATCATTAACTGCATCCAGCCCTTACGCACCAACCCCAGAACTACCCCGCCAGCCCCTGGCCACGCCCAATAAAGGGCATTCAGCAGGCCGGCAACATCCGCCGCTATCACCAAAAACAAAAACGACCTCTTCACCCCCCGCAACACTAGCCAGCCCGGCGCGCTCACTGTCTCGAGCCTCATCATTCACCGGGCAAGCCCCCAAAAAGAAAACTATGCAATACACAATGAGTGTGGGCTAGCAGACAGACATAAGAAAAGATGCATGGCGCAATGCGGAAAATAAGAAAAGATAACTAGGCAAGATAGGCCTCGAGATCGAGAACCCAAACATCATTCTCTCTCATGAATGGAAGGCCTTCACACTTTATAGTATCAAGCTTCAAACCCCCAGTTCGATCCCTGGACTCTGAAATTTTGTTCAGGAATGTCCTCCCCATGTACCCTTCTCGAGTGCTGTAGGAGGTTATCCCGGCGGGAGAATCCTTTACCACGCCTCTTGCACCCAACAGCGGTGCAATAAAACAACGACTGGCGAAGCCCGTGGACTGTCTTGCAGTGGCGGTTGAAGTTGTTTTTGGTGGTGAATGGCTGCATACAGTTGCCGCTGAGGCAGGTGATTCGGAGTCCTCTTTTGGGGCGTTGACATTGATGGGGGCCCCTATGTAGTATCGTTTTTTAGTAAAGATATAGAGAGGTATAGTAGAAAGTCTGAAGGGCAGGTAAGTGAAGGGAGAATGTACACTAGATCTCCATTGCATTTCTTATCGCAGGAGGATTTTGGAGGGGGATCTCCGAGACGGTCACCAACTGCAAGAGGCTCTTCGGCTTGCAATTGGCCATGGGCTACTACTGCTGGTCCAGGGGGTGTAGCCGGGAGGCCTGCAGCTGGGTGTGGGTTCACCTGTTCGGATATAAGTGCGATTGGGCCGAACAGCTCAAAGAGGTATTGCTCAAGCGGCTGCTCGTACTGGCCAGACTGAGCTGTCTGGTTTGAAGGCTGCGAGTATGATATATCTGAGGTATAACTGTCCAATCACATTGTTAGCAGCATAAAAAAAAAAAACTTACTAATTAGTCTCCATGTCAATGCGGAGCAGTAAGAACTATTTATACAAACTGGCAGCAGTTCGACAGACCTTTTCAAAGTGGGAGGCGGGAACAACACTGGCTTTATAGTTTTTCAAGCTTGCCCCCGGCCTCTATGATCTACAGTACGTACTGTGCATGTAACCTTCTTGACGCTTATAATATGATACCATCAATACTCACCCGTGATACGATTGAGTCCTGTGGGAGCTCTACATAGGTATAGTTCTTATTCAAAAGTCCCGGGACAACGCAACCGCGAGTTGCTACGGGGACCTGTCCCGGGATTTTTGACATGGAGGTATACACAGACCATACGTATATGCTAGCTACAGAGCCTCGCCTTCACATGTACTATGAACATTTAAGCTCTTACAGACACACGCGGTGCACACGTACAAGCAAGCATAGTACCCTAATCGGACAGACAAATTTATACCATAGACATATACAGTAAGACTGATATACATACATATTCTCTCAAGTTTTCTAAATTATAGACTAGATTTCTAATTTACTATCCCAAAGTCCCTAATGACAGGCCCCACAATATCGCCAGGAGACCCAACGCGCTCAAAGTATCTGACACGGAATTGATTAAGCTCCACATAGTCATCCGTTTCCTAAGATCGGTCCATATTTGAGCTATCGCTTTGAGCCTAGCTACTTCAGCGACCGCCCAGCTTACTTCTAGCTTGACCACAGGCCAGGTATAGCGCGAGGTGCTATGAATCAAAGCTTTATCAACGCCTATCTTAGAGCCCCAGTGCACACCACACCATAGGTGTGTGGAAACCTCCCACCCGTTTGATAGGTTAGACGATGTTTGTCTAAATTTTTTCCATAGGCCGACTACCATACACTAGGCCCCCACAAAACGCCTTGGCAGGGGTCGACAGGGTATCGAGTGATACACTGTGATCCACAACAAGCAGCACCTGAGTGTCAGAGTATGCATCCCAGCCGCAACAACCAACCCAACTCCTAAATATTTGTGACTTCAGGCCCGGTGACCCTAATTCAGGCCCGGTGACCTCGGCTCTAGTGCTTAAATAGGCAATGTGCAGAGTAGACCGGATCTAAAAGCCATCCCGTCAGCCTTGGAGCCTCAAAGCCGAAAGCCCACTGGCAATACAGGCACATCTTCGCTGGTGACACTGCACAGTTGTTTGACCGATCGCGAGGTCATGAACAATCTCCAGGCTTCAAAGGTTTCATGTATGCCGCCCAAATAGCTGCTCGGTCTTCTGCAGGAGCCACCCCATGCGTCTTCAGGCTCTGTATACTCCATTAGTCCGCCGAATGTTGCGTGGATGGAAGATATCATTAGGATCACTCATCACTTGTGGCGACCAGGCCGCCAATCGAGAAATGTGGCTTGCAGCCAACTGCAGGGAGACTGAACACCTGGTTGACTAAATCAAGGAGGTAAACGTGGGAGCCATTTTAAATAATAGGATTATTCAGTATTTGATAGCAGAGATTGATTGCATGTTTAGTGTTCCGAGCTGTCTCTGTTCCATGGTAAGGGAATTCGAGGGTTAGGGCTAACGTACTTTGATTTCTAATATACACGTGAACTTTACATTACATGTAACTACAGCCGCGTCCGCAAAGTCGTTTTGGTACCCTGCAAAAACATCCGCGGCTACAACAAACAATATATTCCGGCCCCCTTCCTCGAAAGGCACTTAACATTACAAAGCGTTGTGATAGACGGCAGTGTGGAAATATGTAACTATAAATTTCTCTTTGCAGTCATTCCTATCCGGTGATTTGAACTCATGAGCTTCGAGACGGGGGGCTGTACATGTATGAGTACGCGTATATCCAAGTCCGTCCGTGTACAAAGGAGACAAGTACATGTAGCCAGTAGAGTTGTTAAGAATCTTCCATTACTCCAAATTACACAACTACGGATTCTCCTCTAACGGTCGCTAAAGGTATCCATAAGATTACCCTCACAGTATGCCTTCCTCTGGCTTCCCTGAGGAATACTCGCAGTGCCCGTTTTTCGCAAATCCTGACCAGGTCAGACTGACCAAAGCTGAATCGTCCCCAGGACCATGAAAGCGACTGCCACGATCTTAGACGAATAGTACTATTGAAAGATCTTTAATGCGCGTATGTATTCACCCAATCCGTCAATCCACCCTTAAATAGCGCTGATCAGTCATCCACAGGAGCAAATCGCAGCAACCATCGAACCGCCGATGAGGTATCCATCTCAGTACAGCCACCCCACATGATATTACTTTTCCAAATCAGGGTTTAGTCCAGACACTAAGTCGCGATCCCGCGTGTGTCAAGTTTAACTCTAAAACCCGACCTGCATAACCGAAATGCTTGGCCCTCCTTAAGCGCCGGGGGCTCAAACCGTGAGAAACTCTGTATTGGCCCACAAGCCGAGCAGAGGGGGGCTATTGATAGAGAATGTTTCTCTCCATTGGTCATGGTCCTAGAGGAGCAACGGGATAACCGCTGTTTCAAAGCGCCCTGAGAGGGTAAAACCTTATTCTGGGCGTTTTGGATGAGTGTATATATATAGGGGGAGATTCCTGCTGTGATATACCGCCCTTTTTTCTCTCGTTACATTGTCAATCATCTCCTTACAGTTATTTTCTATTTTCTGTTTTTTGTGATTTTTGTTGTTGTTTCTCCTATATTCGTGGGTCCTGAGGATCTGTTATATTGTTCATTTTTGGAAGCAGAGCTTCAATATCCTTTGGCACATCTACACCCCATTAGCAATGTTTACCTCACTACTTCCCCTTCTTCTTCTCTCTGCTCGGGCTCTCGCTCAGATCCCGGAAGCCTTCACCAAGGGATTCGACCCAGAGACAATCGAGCTGGTCGTAAGATACCCCAACGCCGGCAAGGTCCAGGATGGCGAAGTCCTCACTGCGAATGGTAACTAGTACCCATTTCTTCCACCATATACAGTTAAAATAAACTAACAATATCCATACAGAAACCTACAGTGTCCCCGAATTTGCCCTCGGCGACTCTTCGGCCATTAGCACATCCACAAACTACATAGTCGTCATGTTAGACCCTGACACGACGCCTGACCCGTCCACGCAGGTACTGCACTTCCTCCGGACCGACTTTGCCGTGGAAGAGTTCACGAAGCTGTCGTCTGCGAGTAGCGCGGCGCCAGTGCCATACATGGGACCCGTTGGGGATGATGTCAAGACGCATAGATATGTGTTTTTGCTGTATATACAGCCAGACACTTACGAGGGAAAGCTGGTCCCAAGCGCCGACGGCGATCGGAGCTTCAATGTTTCGGCATGGAGAATTGAGAACCAGCTGAAGCCGGCAGTGGCGGGTGTGCATTTCGTCGCTTCTCCAAGTAGTGAAGACGGTAATGTTGGTGGTGGTGAGGGCGAGTATGATGATGATGAGAGTGACGATGAGGGGGGTGGGGATGAGGGCGCCGAGGAGACTGCCCCCTGTAGTACCGATACAGCGTCAATGACTGGCAGCGCGACTTTAACCTCGATGCCAGCCCCCACATCCACCTCACCCCCAGGCGAAGATGGCGAGGAAGGCCTCCTAACTGACACCATCGCCCCTCCGGAACCCACCTCTTCTGCCCCTGCTCCAACAGGTACCTCCCCCTCGGCCCCAGCAACAACCCATACCGTCCTCGTAGGTGGCCCCGGCGACCTACTCTTAACCTACCAACCCCCATTCGTCAATGCCCTCCCTGGCGACCTCATCACCTTTGACTTCCGCGAGAGGAACCACACCGTGACCCAATCCACCTTCGACACCCCATGCGTCTCCAACCCCTCCGGCGTCAGGTCCGGCTTCCGCCCCAACGCCGAGGGCACCGCCGGAAAAGAGATCTTCGAGTACCAGGTCGTCGACACAGCACCAAAATGGTTCTACTGCGCCCAGGGAACGCACTGCAGGTCCGGGATGGTATTTGCCGTCAACCCCGGCGCAAAGTGGGAAGCATTTGTGGAGAATGCGAAGGCGGGCGGGGCGTCTGCTTCCAGCTCTGCCACCGCTCCTGCCACCACTACCGCCGCGGCCACCTCTACTACTGCTGCCGCGGTCATCTCGACGTCCACCACTATTGCCACTGCGACCGCTACGGGGACTGGCGGCGCGCCGGCACCGACCGGGAACGGGACGTTGCCGGATACCGGGGCCCCGCCGGTGTTTGAGGGTGCGGCTGCCCATGCCGCGGGCGCGGTGGTCAGCTGGGTCCTCTTGGGAGCGGTTGGGGCTGCTGCGTTGGTCGTGTAGAGAGAGAGTATTTATTTATACTTCATACATGCATTGTAGAGAGAGAGAGAGTGGTATATACATGTATATCTGAAGGCGATTGTAATGGGAGGATGGTGACCTTTTTTTTTTCCCTTTGTTCTTCTTTCCTTTGCTTCTTTTATCACCATATGTTTGTTAGTAGCTGCGATATGATTAGAGCTGGTCCTTAATAACACATGTACTTGAATACACTACACGTTCTTTGCGGGCACAAGTGACCTACATGATATATGCAAGTACATACTTAGCCACCTCTTTTCAAACGGGTGCACATCCAGTCTATAGAATACTAGTGAGGAGCGGCCTCCGGCCGCATATGTAATCGTCAGTTCAAGAAACCACCGACACTGAAGGATCCAGAAAACTCACAGTCCTATTCAATGCAATGATGTGGGATGAACATCTCCGCACGCAGTCGGGGCCACCTGCCGCTGGGCGGCATGCTGGGCCCTCCTTGCTCGCGTGAGGTTGTAGTTTTGGAAGGCCAGAGGGTTATTATATAGTGATTGAGGTTTGCCAATGATATGTATGCCGTCTCCCTTAACACACCCAATTCTTTGTCTACTGACAGCTGTAGCCCGCCAGACCACAGAAATCTAGGGCAGCTACCCATCCAATTGAAACCTTTCGTGATGACAGAGATACCTGACTATTCTATTTAGACAACACACCCGTACAAATAAACAACCCACCACACCCGAGTCGGGACTGTTGCCTAGCCTACGGCCGCATGTACAAAGTATAAATAAACAAATCAACAAACACCCGAATCGGGACCAGGCCACCGAGTGACAGACCATGACCCACCCGCTCGCTCGCTCACTACGCAGTTAACAATACTCTATCCATCTACAGACGGCCGCACTCTCTCACTCTCTACTTGCACAAGTACAATCAGGACCATAAACCAATAGACAATAATAAAAATTCAATAAACAAAAACAAAAGAAAACATAACTACATGACCAAGACATAACCCATAGCCATAGCGCATACCGCATACCCCAAAAGAAAAAAAACACTACAGTACAGTAACTAAACCCTCCGATACACAGCCACCGCGCCAAAGAACCTCTCCCCCTGCTCCCCCCTGCCAACCCCCGCATACGGCACGCCCACGACCAGCTCCCCCGCGCCGCCGTCAACAACCGCCAGGCTAGCCGCAAACCTAGCGTTCGCCTCGTCGCCCTGCAGGTACACAGGCACACTGACGGCCGCCACCACCTCCTGCCCGCCAAACACCCGCTGCAGCACCCCGCGCGGGGGGGTGAGGAGGCGCTCGACATCGACCCACCAGACCGCGCCGCGCTCGCCGTCCCACCGGTCGCTGCCAACCCACAGGCCGCCTGCGGGGTCCGCGGCCAGCGTCCGCCCGAACGCGGCGTAGCGCTCTGCGCCCTCGGCTGTCACCTCGGCCACTAGCTGCGGGGCGCCGGTGGGGGGGAGGTGGTACAGGCGTACCACGCCGCGCTGGGCGTCCTCGTCTGCGTGGCCGACCGCGATCCAGGTCGTTCCTGATGCGAGGGAGGAGACGCGGGAGGCGCCGGCCGGTGGGGTGAGTGTGTATGTCTGCTGGAGTGCGCCGTCGCGGAGGGAGTAGGCGAATGTCTTGCCTGCGCTGGTGCCGGCGATGAGTAGTGTGCGGGTGCGGGCGTGGAAGGTTAGTGCTGTGCCGAAGGCGGCGAACGACGGTGGGGAGGGGGAGGGGGAGGCGCAGGGCGGTGATGGCTGCTCGGTGGGTGGGAGGGGGATCAGGTGCGTTTTGACCGTGAGGGACGGGGAGTCGGTGGTGTGGTGGTGGAGGGTTGTGATGTCTTCTTGTTGTCCTGGGGAGGTAGGAACGAGCTGGAATAGCCCGACTTCGCCCTCACCGACATGGACCCTCTCGCGGCCGTCGCAGACAGCGCTGCTGCCGTCGCTGCGCTGCCCGCTAACCACCAGCCACTCGTTCCCGCTGCCGTCCATGTCGGCCGAGAGCAAGCTCTCGCCCCACCAGCGGCGGCCGATACCGCCGAGCTCGGCGCCCTTGACCGACAGCGAGATCCACCGCACCGCCTCCCCGGGCCGAAACACATCGATGCGCCCTGCGAGCGCGTTCTCGGCAAAGGGCCGGCTGGGCGCGCCGCCGCCGTACGTCAGCGGGCCGGGCGCCGACACGGCCAGCAGCGTCATCCCCTGGACCTTCCACGCGGCCGAGGCGGTTCCGAAGCGCTGGTCCACGGCGGGGGCATCGGTATCGGTCGTCTTCTGGACTCGCAGCGGCGCAACGTATTCTGGCTGCTGCGCGGAGAAGGGCGCGGGCGAGGAGGGCAGGATGTCCGAGAGCGGGAGGACATAGACGTTTCCCTCGCCGGGGCGCGACGAGTCTTCCGATTCGCTGGGCGCGCCGACGGCAAGTGAGGGGCCGGCAGAGTCCGGCGTGAACGCACCGACGGAGATGGAGCTGCCGAAGCGTCCGTAGGGCGTGTACGTCGCAATGTACGTCGGGGGCAGGAACTTTGGCGCTCCAGGGCTCTGCTTCGCCGGCTTGGTCTCGGGCCTAAGCCTAGTCTCAGTCCTGGGCAGCGGCGGGAGCGAGTACGTCTCGGCGCCAAACTCGTCCGTGTGGACCTGGATGTTCTTGATCTCCCTGGCGGCGTCCTCGGCGATGAGCGGGAGCTCCTGCAGGGAGTGCGAGTGCGAGTGGGCGGTGTCGCCGGCCCCGCCGCGGGCCTTGATGGCGCGGAAGAGGTCGCAGATGCCCCATCCGTTCCGGATCTTTTCGTCCGCGTCGACTCCGTTTGCCAGCCAGCGCGTAAGGTTCGACCAGCACGAGACGGTGCGCGAGGTCATCTCGTCGAGGCCGCCGAGGTAGTAGTCGTCGAGCGAGTTTACGAGCATTGGCGACTGCGATGCCATCGAGTCGAGCCTGCCACCAAAATTAACCCCTGGGTCCCCAGGACAATAATCAAAAAAGGGTCACTCACAGACTCGGCCCGACCGTCAGATCGCTCCTCAGCGCCGCCAGCCCCCTCATGGTGCAGTACCTCAGCACAAACTTGTTGACCTCCCTTCCGGTCCTCTTGTAGATGTCGACGATATCGTCGACAGGCACCTTCCACTCGGGGCTGATCCACCCCCTGGACTCGTCGCCCATCCGTGCCAGCCGCGCCGCCAGCATAAAGTCCCCGCCAAAGTCCAGCACCTTATGCGCCCTCTCGACATCGCCGGCAAAGTCCACGGCGGCCAGGGCGGCCAAGAAGCCACTCGGCATCCGGATGGCGTGCCAGCTCGCGTCCTGCGTCTGGTGGCCCGCAACGGCAAACACGAAGGATATGAGGCCGTCGAGGTGCTGCTGCTCGCGGGCCGTCCGGGTCTCGTTGAGGAGGCCGTACTTTGCGATGATGTGCTCGACGCTGGCGACGAGGAAGGGGGGCCAGTGGGCGGCCTCGGCGGCCGCGTCCGTCGAGAGGCACTGGTAGCCCCAGTCTGGGAAGAAGGCGCCGGACTGGAGGAAGGGCGCGTTGGAGGGGTCGAGGAGCAGCGGGGAGACGAGGGGGGTCAGCTGCGTCAGGTCTGGGAGGCTGTTTGGGAGGGAGAAGAGGTGTGTTGAGCGGTGGAGGACCTCATTGTGGACGCTGTGGGGTGCTGTTAGTGATGCTCACTTGAGGGGGGGGGGGGACTTGCAGGACTCCACAGGAGAGAGCAGTGCCCCAGTAGAGGGTTGAGGCGATAAGATGCCGCATTGTGTGGAGGATGAAGGGAAGAAGAAGGGAGGGAGGGGAGGGAGGGATTGATTATAATTATATATGTCCCTCCATGTATGTATCTATATTGTTGTCCTGCACAGCTCCAGGATCACGGACACGAATCTGACTTGGGGGGGATCGACATGTCTGTGTGTGAAGAACAGGGCCCCCCCCCAAAGAAGATCCCACGAGATCTGCCAAGTGAAGAAGAGAAGAGGAAGGAATGCGGGGAACGTAATATCACAACAACACCGCCGGGTGTTCTGCCCTGCATACCGTGATCGCTACTCGGGGCATGGATCGGGCCCGGGGTGCCCCAATCTCTGCGCCCGGGGGTGCGTGCAGAGCCTCACTAACTCACTCAGGAATCCCCCCCCGTCCGCATCGTACGTAACGCACCGCCCGGTCAAGGATCTCGTGCCGACCACACACACACACGCGTCCGCCCATCCGCCCATCAACAGTCCATCTAGAACACCCCAGGGAGTACATCCATCCACACCCCGACAGCCACATACAAAGACCGCCCCAGAGCCACGGACGCGGGTGCTACACCTGCGATGCTGTTAGCGGCGACAGACAGACACCGCGCGCCCGAGCACCAGCCGGTCTTTCTTCCTCACAAGTATGCAACTATGAGCCCTGTGTTCTTCAGACCGTCTGTCCGGGAGGCATGACCTACATCGAGCGGCCATCCCTTACCCTTGTAGTTATACCGCCCGTCCATGTTTCTGCAAGCCTTCGCCAAACAGAGCGTTCCGATCGCGAAAGGAGAGAAACATCCTGAACAAGTCTCTGATCTGGCCAAGACCCACCCGGCGTTACAGAGGGGCGGTAAGGTGCTTCTCGTATGCCCCCGAACACATCAGCCCGCCACCCCCCGCAAACACGTAAAACAGACCGCTATGAAACCCAGCCCCATCAAGAAAAAGCGGGAAATCTTTTCTACCCAACTTACACTTTTCTCTAGTTTATACGTGAGTTCAAATTAATCATCTAGCTCACCAACCTAACATTGCCCCCCTCGCTCGAGAAAGGTCAACTCATTCAGCGGGCTTCACACAAAAGAATTACCTCGAATGCATGCCCAGCCCAACCCCGCGCCACGGCGTCCATCCCACCCACCCGCAAGGCGAAACGCCCATCAGAAACTACACATGTACATATGAACACCCGGGCGACAGAAGCCCTGGCCAGCCTGAACAATCACCCAGCATGGCCAAAAGACTCGACCTTGGGCAGAAGCCCGGGCTTATTGCTGTTGAGTATCGAGCATTATCATCTACGTCTCTACCGCAGTATTTATGGCAGTCGGACGATATGCCCGCCGTCTACGGGCAATGTGGCCACCAGGTAGTTAGGCTACCGGCCGCTCCATCATTACAATATATGCCAGAGGGGCTGCAGTCAACTATTCGTGCAAAACCGCGCAGAAATCATCTCGAGATCATGATGAGTGTGCTTCGAACAGGATTCTGGGTGGATTTGCAAAAAAATCAAAACCAAAATCTTGTATGTGCCCCATACAAACCTCCGCATCGAAACCACCACAAAAGCAAACCCCAAGCCCCAAACCCACCCACGACAATCCCGAGCCTACCCAATGCCAGGCCCCTACCAGAACCACAAGTGCACCACCACCGCCGAGACCAAGTCCCACGAAGCAAACCCGCCGATCACGTGCCCCGAGTGATACCCCATGACCACCCCCGCCTATGTTTGAAAACCACCACACGCGCGTGTGTGCGTATGTGGCAGGGCAGACAGACAGACGGATACATATACATGTGATACCAACACTCTATGTTGGTGTTGGTGTTGGTGTTGTGTTGTGTTGGCTGTCCGAAACGGCGCCGAAACGGGCGTTGTTTCATCGCGGAACACCGGGTGAGGTAGGGTAAGATAAGATATGTAGGAGTGCCCCCTGGGGGTGGTGGGCTATAGCTATACGCTGTCCCGTGGTGGGGTGGTGGGGTGGGTAGGCTCGGACACCACACCCAGCTCAGCTCAGCCCGGACGAGGGGGCGGGTACAGATACAAGTACAAATAGATATAAGAAGCACAGCACCGCCCATGGCCAGCTAACCGGTGATATAAACCGACTGCCACTCCACTCCATGTACACCTTCCTCTTATGCGGCAACTATCCCTAGCTGCCAATGCTGAGAATTCGTACGGGAGATAACAAGACCTTTGCTCTTTCCGGCGGCATTTACTGACACCCTAGGGATACTTAGTACCCACCTAGGCCTATACCAGCGGCCAGTACAGGGCTATCCCTTCATCTACTTACGTATACGCACCCCGCCTGACGGCGTACGTCCACACCCCATGACGCCACAACCACAACCACGGCCAGCCAGCCAGCTAGACCGTGATATTCGGTTTATGTCTTCGGGGGCACTGGGGCGAGAATCAAGGGCACATTACCCCCACCGGGTCGGTGATGGCTAATTAAGGACTTGCGGGGGGTTGGGTGTTCGCCGGTGGGGCTCCAGGTGTCTTGACGGTTACGGATGCTGTTCAGGAGGGGGGGCTCAGGGGAGAGGATTCTCTTGGGTGTTTCTGTGTACTTGCGCGGGTCTTTGTTCGGGGGGGGGGGGGATGTTGGTCCAGGACTACATTGAGATATCGGCTGTCATGTCCCTAACGACATGGCGGGGGGGAACATAAGCTTTGGGGTAATGGGAGAGTATGTTTGAGCGAAGCTCTGGGTTACCCTATGTTAATTAATATTGGCAAGGTCAGTTTCTACCTTCGAGGGGGAACCCGAAATTCCCACGGCTAGCTATATATATGTAGTCTATCGAAATAAAGAATCCTTATCCTAAGGTACGGGTGATCTGCAACCTTAAAAACTACCTACACTAAAATCCCACCCAAACAAAGCCAACGCGATACCAAGTTTTTTCTTTTCAAATGCCCGGTCGTTGCACCTCTAGACAATTTCCGTCACGGTAAATCACTCGGCGCGTCTCAACTTGCCCATGGTATATATCAGCACGCATTGCTTTTACTGGTCCGCCCGCCGCCCCCTCCCTACCTACTATCCCATCCCTGTATGAGTAATACCACTTACCACTTGCTACAATTTCAAATACTAATAATATTACAGCAGGGGTTGGCAATTATTACTATTGAAAAAACTATTAAACCCCCCCCCGGGCCTCCAACCAAAAATTAGGACCTTCAACACACACACACGCACACACACACACATTTTTTCCAAACCGCGAACTTCTCAGAACGTTTAATTCCCCACCGCCGTTGCGCGATCGCTAGTTGTTTTTTTTTTTTTTTTTTTTTTTCGTCCCCGTTTTCCCACCCTCAACACATTCAAAACGCGACCCACCCCCTTCGAAAAAAAAAAATTTGACGGGGGAAAAAAAAAATGAAATTTTTTTTTTTTTTCTTTACACCGAAAATACTAATGTGGCCCGCCTTTCTTTTCTTGCAACAAAATATCCCCCCCCCCTTTTTTTTTTTCCTTCTGCAGTATGTAAGTATGTACACACGTACACACATCACCATGATCATCATAACAGTTTTTTTTTTTTTTTACGCTCTTCCTCATGCGCATATACTGCAAGATGGGGAAGCAAAAAAAAAAAAAAAAAATTTCCAACAACACCGGCGCCGGCGTCATTCGCACATTCACTCAATTCAAACCTCCTCAGGCACCGAGCGAGCGACCGACCGACCGACCGACCTGCAACACCCACAAACTGACATGCAAGGTACCGATCACGTCAACCCTCGCCTGTTTTTGATCCAAGTTCCATTTCACACACACACACACGTTAAAGTACAGTAGTAGTAAAAAAGAGAACCAGCCAGCCAGCCCAGTAGTAGCTATAGAGTTTCAAAACGTTGTTACCCCTGATGACTTGGTCAATGATCATCAATGTAATGTACCTACATATCGACCCGCGTCACCGGGGGAGGGAGGGGGAGAGCAGGAAAAAAAAAAGGTTTTGGTTTTAGTTTTGGTTTTAGTTTTAGTTCCTTCTGGTACGCACGCACGGACCAGAGAGAGGGGAGGGGAGAGGGAGGGGAGGTGGGTGGATGGATGGGCTAATCGTCATCGGTCGGCGGTCGACACGTAAACCCCTGCCAGTAGCACACAGTAGGAAGTAGCAGAGCCGCAGCCATGTGTCTGTCTCTCTCTATCGCTCTATCGATAACAACAGCAACCACTTACTAACGGCAACTCCCGAAACCAAAACAATTAAAAGGGAAAAAAAAACATTAGTATATTGATAACTACAATGTAATTAAGGTGGAATTCAGACAGACAGACCCCAAAAAAAAAAAAAAAAAAAAAAAAAAGAGGGAGCCAAAATAAGGTAGACAGGCGAGCCCCTCGGAGAAATTCATCGAGATTACTAATTGCGATGAATGAATATGACGATGATGATGATTTAGGCGACTGTCTTATTTTGAGATCGTGCATAACACAATGCTCAAAGGTCCGCAACGCCCATCCCTAAATGGGCAGTGAATGTTATTGTGGCTTGCTTGGCGCACCCTTCTCATCCTCTCGTTAGACGCCCGGCCCCCAAATGTCCAACAACACCCACCCACCCTTCTTCAGCCAGGGTTAGGTTTTTTTCCTTCTGAAGCACATACTTACATACACTTTACATGTTTTTAATTTTTTCTTCACTTTGGCTTCAAGTAAGTACCCCGTTTTTTCTCCCCCCCTCCTCCAGAACAGTATCATATCATAATGGCCTAGATTTTTGTAAACGTCATAGATTTTTTCTCCCCATTCTCTTCAGTTTGCAACGAACAACTATGTAATTGTACGTATGTAGGGAGGAGGAGGAGGAGGAGGAGGAGGAGGAGGTATGGTAGGTACATTCGTGGGGGTTTCGGTAGAGTATGATGTTGTTCTCACCGCCCGCGAAGCTGTGATAACCCGTACAAGTAATGCACATAAACAGAAAAGTGCACATTCCCCTCTCGCGTCCTCCTCGTCCCCCCCCGTTCCTTGTTAGATGGTAGGCTGCTGTTCCGATGTCAAAAAAACTAAAAAGGATCGTCTTCGGAAAATTCTTTGCCGCTTGATTTGTGCAAGCTACCGACAGCAGCTTGCGGGGGAAAGGGGGGTGGGGGAGAGAGGGCTTTTCTCATGTGCGGATCACGGCTTCACTATATATCACTCGGTCGGTAGATACTCTCCCCTCCAGGATTAATCAACCCCAAATCCCTAGCACTGATAGAGCTAGATTTAAAAAGAACAAGCTTTTTCCCCCTCCCTTAAACACTTATGTGCCACCTGCGTCGGAGTTTACTCTAGAACAACCCTTACCTTTGGCCTGTTTCTTCTCCCTGCATTCATCTACTAATGTACCTACACTCTTTCTAACCATCACCATACTCACCCCCATTCCACTGTCGTCACGCTCCCCCCTTGTCACGATGAGCTTTAACACAACAGTAAGAAACACAACCGATTGAAATTAATACTCACTCTTATTACTATTTCCTACTCCTTATTTTTACGTTTCAGGATGGGTAGGGGGAAATAATAAGCTCGCAAGTACAACTGCTCTGCTCTGGCAGATGTGATACGGCCTAACCACTTCTGCCCAACAGTTGGCAGAAACACATCAGGACTATGCAATGCATGTCTCATATTTTTCATCGGTCCACCGTCCACAGTCCATCCGAGCGAACTGCCGACGCAACTAATTTACACTCATGTGTGTACCCTCGAGCACTGACCTGCCTTCTGGGTCACGGCGTTACTACAGAAATAGAATCGTTTTTTTTTTTTTCTCGGAGCAGGGCTGGCCGGCCTTCCAGAAGACCTTTTTTTTCCCTTCTGGAAACCCTTGGCTTTTGCGGAGGTTCAATTGAACCTTTTGCAAGGTCTACCTACATACTACATACTCTACCCATATCTATATGTAGCGTAGTCAGCCAATATGTCTCAGCCGCAGCCCACGATGATATGCTGATGATGATGATGATGATGAATTATGATGGCGGTTATGGTTAGCTTAGCTGGCACACCACCACCACCACCCAACGTCGGATTCGATCAAGACAGTCATTTCTCCGAATTTCTTCTTCTCGAGCTGCTCTCTCTTTACTTTTTTTTCTCCCTCTATCCTCCTTCCCTTTCGCTAGAGAGACACTAGCTAGGCTGGGCCAGGTTAATTGAATGAGACGAAACAACCCTTTTACATACGTCCAGCCAGCAGCCAGCCAGCCAGCCAGCCAGCCAGCCAGCTAGCTTATACATAGCTCTAAGACGTACCCAAGAGGAAAAAAAAAAGTAACAACTTCGTGCTGCTGCTGCTGCTGCTGACTGAGGTGAGGTGACGAGGCCATCCATCCATCATCGCGATGGGATGGGGTGATAGACCAGTCTGAACCTCGATGTAGGGATGGCAATCCATCTCGACCCTGTTAGCTAGCTAGCTTCTTTTCTTAGCTCAGCCTTGTTCTCAAGTGTACAGATTGTGTATATCTCATACCACACTCATCTTGGCCCCTGGCCATTAAACCTGTAAGTGCAGTACCAAAAAGGGGATATGGTATCGGGGAAAACTTCCGGATCAAATCGGAATTTTGGCCATAATACCATAGCAATGCCGGAGTGTCATTAGATACACCCACCTTTTTGGTACTGTATATCATCAATCCCACGTCAAATACAAGTGAGTGCTTCTAAGTTAAGAGCCAATTGAGAATTAAAAGAATACATGTATGTACCTTATCGTTACTCTCCAGGACGGCAACAACAAAAAAATAAGACTTGTATTAAAATATAATACCGGCAGCCCATTTTGTCTGTATATCTGGCCCAGGGCGTGCAAGCAACAAAGCTAGCCAGTACCAGGCATTGAGCATGTCCCCCAGCTTCTCATCTCAGCGTCGTCATATTGAGTTGATTCGCATCTACGCCCAATGCCCGTTTGCTACCACTGTGTGCAATTCCTTTTTTTTTCCCTCCCTCTCTCTCCTCTAACCACTTGAGGGCAGCAGCAACACTAGCTTCGTCCAGATGTGCTAGCTAGCTAGCTGGTGGAGGGTAGGGAAAAAAACTATATCGACACGTATGTTCGCTGCCTGCTGCTTGCTTGCTGCTCTACGCACAACACGGACCCCCCCGTAATCCTCCGCCGTACTGCAGCTCAGCTTCTTCTTCTTCTTCTCCATCTTCTTCTTGGTCAATAATTAATAGGGGGTGGGAGGGGGGGAGAAAGAAAAAAAAAAAAGGGAAAATGGACAAGACGGTTGAAAATAAAAGAACTCCAATGAATGAATAGTGTTCGGTTTTTTTTCCTTCTTTTTTTTCTTCTTTCTTTTTTCTTTCTTTCTTTCTTCCCTTGGTACGTACATACGGGATCCGGATACTCTATGAAAATTGAAATATCAACGTACTCGACTCAGGCGCGCGTATGTACTGTACTAATACATGTAGTAGATCCCCCGGGGCCCCCAGTATGTAAAGTACCCAGATCAATGTATGTAACATAGTTGGAGCCAGCCAGATGCGACCCCAAACTTATGTAACTGATTAACTAATAATGTAACCCCATAGCATCTTAACGCAACTTTATTAACTAAAACCTTAATTGTAATTATATAAGGAATGGGAAAAGGAAAAAAAAAAAAAAAAGATACGCCCCACACCCACTCCACCACCACGCATCACCACAAATCACCACCACCGCCGCGCCCTATCTTGAAGGTAAAAGAAAGAGGGAAAAAAAAATCCCTTTATCGATTGATCCCGACACGGGCCAGGTATGTATAACATGTAGGTATACACATTGTACGTACATGAGCATGATCAGAGTAAGCGGCTACCCATACCATACTTTCCCAACGTACCCTGATCAATCCCTACTACTGCTAGCGCAAGAGCAACCATATGCGGTCCCCATACCCGCCTTACCTAACGGCAGCATTAACCTCAGTGCTACTAACTCTAGTTCCCGCTAACTCACTATCTCTAGAGCGCCGCCCTTTCACTTCCCCTTCTTCCCCCCTCCCCTTCCCCCCTCCCCACTCATCAATCCTTCCAATATCCATGTATATATATACCATACGTTGAGGGCACGGTAATTGTACATGAGATCGGGATACTAGGAAATATATGTATGGTAGAGCATTAGGGTAGCAAACGCACACCTCTCCGCCCAAATGCCCCAAAGTGCGCGTGACTACTGTAGACTACTGCTGCTGCTGCTGCTGCTGCTGCTGCTGCTCTATTCTACACTCAGGCCGCCGCTGTAACCTGTATGTGAGTATGTATGTATGTAGGTGGATATGTAGCCTGTAGGGTGTATGGAGGAGGTAGGGTTTAAGGGTCTGTAGGCTAGATATACTTAAACGGTTAGTGATGTGATATGGTGATAGTGGTCCCGGCGGTGGTGGTGATGATGATGTTGTTAATATCGGATTCAATATAAAAGCCCGCCTTTACAGATAAGATATAGTGCCTTGGTACTAGCCGGTGGTACGGCTTATTCGTCATTGCCCGTTGGTGGAATGGATGTCTATCTCATCGCTGCCGGACGTCCATGGGTCGACTGCCCTATGAGAGTGGAGTATGGGTGCATAATCGGGATTCTTGCATATGTCTGGAAGAATTAGTGAGCCCACAAAGTAATTGTTTTACCCGTGCACTAGTGAGAAGGCATAGGGGGGGGGGGGAAATCTAAAGAAAAACTATTCAGTAAAATAACCTGTAGCTTCCAATTGATATCATCTATGCGGCCAAAGATTTATCGCAAAGTAGAGTAAATTCGGACAAAAGGTCCTCCCAATACTAAGAGAGAAAAATAGAAAGTACTCCGGTAAGAACACCGTATCGCCCATACCCAACCAAGGCAACCTTTCCTGCCAAAAACAAACGAAAATCCAAAGAAAAGACCAAATGATAAGCTTTCAAAATCTATCATCTACTGTAACTCCCCCAGATTTCATCCAAATCGTAAGCCTCTTTCCCAATTTTTAGACATATCATTCGTAACATCATGAGATTTGTACTTCACGGCGCCTGTCCGTTGAACTCTCGAAACACCGCAACCAGATAATAACAGCCAAACTCCAAGTAACACCAGAAAGTAAATAAATAAAAAGAATGTAAAAACAATTGAAAGCAGCGAATCCCGCCAAAGAGTTTATCGCAGTGGCCAATCCTCTCGATTTCCACGTTAATCATGTAATATAATGTAATAGCGCCAGACCGGAAAGAAAACACCGAGGAGGGAGAAGAGACACCGAAACCAGATGCTCCAGTAAAAAACAGAAATAAACCCAAAACCGTAAATGCACCTTAACCCCAGGAATCCAAAAATAGAGACAAAGAAAATCGTGTAAGCATAAGACATGAGGGATCTATAATATACCAAAACACCAATTGATCCGTGGCAGGTGAGTTGTGAGTTGTTGATGTAACAGAAAAGGAACGGGTTGTGATCAATAGCTGTTCATTGCCCATCCCAGTTCTGGCTGCGAAGCATTCTCGAGTCAGCAACCGTGGACAAGCCGGAGTTGTGCTGCATAGGCTCGAGCCATTTCTCAGATCTCAATTTGGCCATGCGGTCGCAGATCTCTTTCTCACTCCTTTTACTAAGAAGAATATTGACTTCGTTGAATGAAAGACCCTTGTTTACCAAGATTTCATCCTCAGCGGGAGTCCAGGGCTCGAGGTATCGGGGAGAAGATGAAGCCGGGGATGGGAGCTGTGGAGCTTGTTGATACGTGTGCATTGGCACAGAATAGCTAGAGTGCCCCCATTGCCTCTGTTGCGCCAAGGATTGGTAGTAGTGACTTTGGCGAATCGGAGGCTCCGGTGTAGAGAGCGCATAATGGGGCATTGATGGGGGGATCGAATGATGCATCTGCGGTGTGCTGGGATTGGTCACAGGGGCCGGTGATTGGTTATTAATACAGCTCATTAGCAATTTGGGGCTGTTCGAGATAGTTCCGGCGGCCGCTGTGGATGCCATCTCGCTTGCGAAGGAAGACGAAGTGGTTGTAACAACGGGAGGCCGGCGGTGTCCGTGGTAGTACTTCAGGGTACCGGAAGCAAGGCGGCGCCAGCGGAATTGGCAAGCATGGGAGGTTCTACCTGGAACTGTGAATATGTTAGTGATAGAACACCTTTGACATCCCAGCTTCTAAACCTACAGTGTGTAGCAATTTCCTTCCATCCAAGTCTCTGCTCCTCCTTCAATTGCTTGAGCAAGATATCGTCTTGAGGATCCCATGACATGGGAGTGCGGGGAGTCTTGGGCCTAAGTAGAATGAATTAGCGCTTTGAATTCACCATATAGTGGATGTGTTGCTCACTTCTTCCTTCCAAGAACATCATATTCGTCTCCTCCACATCTAGTAGAGTTGGTGCTAGTTCTTGGTGAACTATAAATCATAAATTAGTTTTACAATGCCCTCATTAGATATGAAGTGCCAAGTTGAACTAACCTCCTGCTCTTTCTCTTTGCTGCGCTGATGTCTGCACCGACCTTCTGATCGGTAATCATGTCCATGTGTTCAAATCCCAAAAGGCTGCTCCTCCTTCTTGTCATATCATCAAATGACTCTCTGTAGTTTGACTGTACTGCCGGTGTCCATGGACTGCTAGCTACAGAGCTGCTGCGAGTGCTTGTTGAAGCAGTAGTGGGCGAGTTTTCTTCGGACCACATTGCTGATGGAGACGAAACTCCAGAGCTATCACTGGAAACCGAATCCGGCGAAGAGAGAAGAGAAGAAATGGAATGCTTCTTCACAACTCTAGTGCTTCTACGTGTTGGCTCAGTTGAAGCATCTACTGGGAATCCAGCTCCAGCAGGTGTAGATGCGGCGGATGATACTGTAGAACCGGAGTTCGAATATGTGTCTGGAAAGTATGAACCCACAGATGGAAGAGGAGGGTACTTGGCTGGGGGGAATTCCTGCATGAGAGAACGTCTGCTGTATTGAAAGGGAGAAGTTGGAAGGTTAGCTGTATTGATGGGAGGTAGTTGGATTCGAGAGTCGGAGGTGGGAAAAGGTGAGGGAGAGGTCGAGGTGGACATGTTTGTTGATTGACTTGGAATGATGAATTGAGCTGGGGACATCAGATTAGCTTGATGAGGTCCAGGCTGGATGAAGGTTGTATGAGATGAGAAGCACGAAGGCATGAAAGGGAGGGGAGGGATCGGAGAATAAATGAAAAGAACAGAGGAGGGGAAGAGGAGGACTACTGGGAAGAGGAACGAGGAGGAGGGTAGAGGAAGAGGGTAAGAGAGACAAGTAAGGTAAGCAATTAGACTGCACAAGCAAGCTAACAGATGCAAGCACACCTTAGACCCTCTCACACTCCTAACACACCCACCCACACTCCCTGAGAGAAAAAAAAAATCGACCACCCACAAACTAACCTCCACTAATGTCTAACCTTTTCCTGGATCACCAAATATCACTGGACGAGTGAAAAAATAAAAATAAAAAATAACCCCCCAACTTGGGTCGACCAGCGCCGAAGATAGGTGCGTAACGTATGTAGCGGTTGAGGCAATTGACAATACTTATTTTTTATTTTTTTATTCTTTTCTAATTGCAACCGGAAAAACCAAGTTCTCTGAATAACTGAGTGGGAGCGTGGGAGGCAAGAAAGTGGGGAGAGGAGGGGGTAAGTTGAATGGTAATCAATTGATGATGATGAGGGGCCGAAAAGGCAAGAAGGAAAGCCTGAACAAAGAGATGTACTGCAGAAATCGGAACCCAAACAGTTTCTCCGAGGCTGTACTTATTTGTTTCCGCACGGATGTGACGATCTCGAGCGGAGGCGTGGGCTTTGTTAATGCAGACGTGGAGGTGGAGAGGAGGGATGCTGCAGGGCTTGATGACGCTCAGGGAAGGATGGGTGCATATGGGAAGATCAGGACGTCCTGCTAATGCTCATGCTGCTTCTGCTTGTTGCGAAGACCGGATGGAAGGAGGGGTCGAGAGGGAGAAGAAGGAAGGAGAACGTTGGGAGGTGGTGGAGGAGAGGTCGTCGGCGTCCAGGACAGCTAGGCACGCAGGCAAGAGACGACGAACTACTGCCACTACCTAGCTAGGCACTACGAGTGAGGAGAACCAGAGAAATTGAATTATGGTAGGAGGAGTTCATGCAACTCGATTGGGCGCCTGCGTTATATTCCCGACTGGCCGCCGTCTGGCTAAGGAGAAGGAGGAGTAGGATGCATCATGATCAAGCAGCAGAAGCATGGGCAGGCAGCAGGCAGCAGCAGCAGGCAGCATGAGCAGCAGCAAGCAATTGCGCAAAGGGAAAGGCCCCGGCCTGGGAAGGGGTGGTGCTGTCTGTCGGTGATAATGCGTTGAAGAGTGGCCAGGACGTGAGGAATGGATCTGAGTGGTGTTGAGGGATGAGAAGCGAGAGACCTGCAGCTCTCTAGGTCCTGGTGCGTGGGTGGTCTAACAACAGAAGAGCTTGTGGTAGTTAGTGGATGTGAATTTTGTGGTTGTTGTGGTAGTGGTACTGCTCCTGCTGTAGCTGCTTACAGATTGTTGGCGAGA
This sequence comes from Morchella sp. 2016-72, assembly GCA_024713865.1. Lineage (NCBI taxonomy): Eukaryota > Fungi > Ascomycota > Pezizomycetes > Pezizales > Morchellaceae > Morchella > Morchella sp. 2016-72. Next base: position 217,683 of record JAMJEY010000004.1, read on the forward strand.
ATAAGCTGGTTCGTCGGTTCATAGTGCTAATGATGATGATGGGTGAGGTGATGGATGGCCGCCATCGTAGTGATACTTTTTTTGATCTCTGTTGAATGTAGGTGCACGGAGCCCTCTTTGCTCAACACCACCTTTACCTGCCTACTAAACTACCAACCAGCAAATCATGAATTCACATAATCTTCTCCTCCAATTACACGTATCTCTAGTTTATCCCAATCTTCCCCACCCACCATATTTTTTTTTTCCTTTCATTTTTCATTTTTCATTTTTCATTTTTTTTTTTCGATTGAAGAATCAAGATAGTATACATCTACATGTACCAGGACTCACTGCTCTACCTACGTCAACTTTTGTGATATGGCTATAAGCGTTCCTATAATTGCCGTTGTTATCAACGGTCGTGGCCTGTAGGGTATTTTGGATTTTATTTATATTTTTTTAGTGGAAAAATTCACTTTACCCTTCTTTTGGATCTTCCCCGATGAGAGTGAAAAAGTGGAAGTAGGTAATGTACCGGTACATGTACATGTACATGGAGGAAAAGAGGGTGAATGAGAAGACTACAAGAAAAGGTCACCAGTTCGAGATTTTAGAGGGAAAAAAAAAAAAAAAGTAAAAACCAGAACCAGAAATGTCAATCCACGCGTGTGTAAAGCGCCCCTCTAAGCACCCCTCACTTTGCAGTTAGCCACTCCCCCTCCCCATTGCACCAAACAACCCCTGGTCATTCCATCCCATCGGATCTGCTTCCAACGCAGTCCTATCATCGATCCCGCTCATCTCTTAGCCGACTTCTACCCCCCCTCCCTCTGCTCTTTACTGATACTTACAGTCGACCTACCAACATACCTTACGAGTCTACCTACATCACTACGGGCCTTACCCCCTCACCCCGAAGTGGTGTTTGTTGTCACTTTCCTTTTGCTACCCTTCTTTCGTCTCAATCCCATCCAGCCGGATGTGAACCCCACCACACCACTGCACGTTCGAATCCATAGCCCCTCCAAAAAAACACGTTGTGTCGAATGGGCTTTCGCTGAAGCGCTGAAACGAGACTATCTGGAGGCTAATCCGTGTCCTTCTTCCATTCGTTGTACTGTGGGGTAAGAAAAAGTGTAGGGGTGGGGGTTTAGATGAACCACCCAATTTTGACCGAGAGGGCTATTAGGGAATGCATGAGATGTGCAGGAGGAAAGAAGAGATGCAGTGACGACCGGACTGCAGGGTGCGCTGGCATGGGATCGAAAGAGACGGTCTCTACAAGTTAAACCCCTTCATACGGGAAAAAGGAGTACAACGTTTATTTTTGGTGTTGACTCTGTCGAGAGCAACTGCCCAACAAGGCCGGGTAACGGGCCCGCAGGGTGTCGTCTCCATAAGGAAAGGCATGGTCCAAGCTTTTTTTCTCGCTCCGGCCCTCTTCAACTCCCATCCTCTCCTCGACCCTCGCCTCCCCTTCTCCAGTTTCTTTTAGCGTTTTGCATTTGCGCATTTCTTTTATACGTGCATTAACCTCTCACGATGCCGGCATCTTCTCTGGGGCGTCGGTTCGTGCTGTTGCCATGTAAAGCACCTGCTCTAGAGCACTGTTATATCTAAATGTAGGTAGGTTATACCAGTCCAGTACCACCACCGTACATACATCACTCTACCGCAACTACTACCATAACCACCACAACTGTGCAGCAAGTTAGGTAAACTCGTGATGTATTTTTTATTTTTTTATTATTTTTTCTTTCTTTGCTTTTAGACCAATTTAATTGCGCGAAAATCATCACGCAAAGAAAAAATGAAATGAAAAAGGAATTTAGTAGAAATATCAATCACTAAGAAGAGTCAATGGCAATTGTATCCAGCCAAACAGCGAACGAAGACATGTTCATTTTAGAATTAAAGACGCATCATGCCTACGTCTAGTTATCTATCCCCTTTAAATTTGAATTTGCAATTGAGGACGGCTGTTGCTCAACCACTTTCCAAGCTCTTCCCACGCCGGTGGTGTTCCTGTTCCTCCATTGCCACGTATTTCACCCCGCAGTATCCAACTCCAGTTCTCAGTATAGTAAAGCTTCGTAAAGGCAGAGCGGTCACGGCCATCGTGAGATTCTAAAACTACCATTCTAATCCAAGCTGGAAGTGCATAGTAGGAAAGGACGGAGACTGGTGGGTGGCCTAGGTTGGCGGTATGGAGGATAGAGGCTTTCGCTTGACTTGCAGTTGACTCATGACGGGCCGTTGCACTGTAAAACTACCAAGAAGTTGGTATCAAAAGTCCCGTCCCTTTGACCTGAACGACGACGAAATTCGGTTCTTTTTTTACTTTTGTTTTATTTTCTTAATATACACCACCACCGGCACTGGTCCTCGATCGCCATGTAGACCTGGGATCCTGACGGGAGTTGCATCACCTCCAATTATGCAAAACCTCACCCACAAATATAGTCTCAGCCGCATCCGAGAATGGCAATGTCAAAAAGCCTTCGCCGCCACTCTCACCGCTCACTTGTTCACCAAGGAACAACAGCAACTGCATCAGTTACAATTGCCATAAAACGCCTCAACGCCAACAATGTACCTCTGCCCCGCCGCAAGATCTACCACGTCAATTGCAGATTATATGATGAATAATAAGTCAAACCTTATTGAACTAGATTTTTAAGTGTCAATCCGACAGAATTGAGCGCTTAAGACCAAAGAGAGTAGCGGGCAATAAAATTTGACGTTATTCGCGATAGCTTTTTTGCTCCAAGGGTTGTGTGTTGCAACCGGGGAATTGTGTTTGGTGACTCGGGTCAATAATGATCTCCATTGTTTCGCAGGATTTTGGTTCATCCGATGATATTCCAACCACCTTGAGAGCCTACCGGTCGCCGCTTTCTCGGTGTTCATCGATCATCTCTCGATTTATTCAAGGCGATCGCATCAGATTGGAAACTTCTGCGCAATGCCTGTTTCTTATTGCATGCCCTACTTCCTTGGGAGAAACAGGTGTCAATGTACTTGCAGATCAATTTGTAGTCTTCCCATAATAGTTTCTCTAGCCGGTGGCATCTCCGCAGTTACCAAAACAAATTGAACCCGCAGAAACGTTAACCGAAATCATTGCTTACTCTTTATGCGAGAGATTTTGCCCGTTAAACAGGCAGAATAACTAGAGTCGCCCGTCGCATCGCCAAAAGACCCCTCCCACAGCTCCCTATCAAAACACGATAAGCATAATTGAAGCTTTCTCCCAGCGCGGTGACGTTCTAAGCAGCAATTGCTAAACGGCTCAAACCACAACAGGACTCAATTGCTGGCCCGCGTTGCATGCCATCTAATTTCCACCCTGCATCTTCGTTGTGGTCGTTGTTCCCATCCATCGTATCATACCGGTCGCGTTCGAAATAATCGAAACGATGAGTTGTTCCGTCTTTAATTTTTCTTGGTGAACTTTTGTGGACCCCAATCAGGCGGAATCCGTTTTTTGAATACTACAAACGAGAAAACAAAGGCATCTAAACAGATCCTAGCGAAACATCATAGAGATACCCTCTATGTAAGATGCATAGAAGGGTCAATTTAGGGCTTTCCGGTGGGGGATGTGCAAGTAAAAATAAAAACCCTACAGCATTGGACTTGCGCATGCTGATGAAGAACGATGCCCGCCTAGAATTCCCACTTGCCCTTCCTTGATCGCCACCATGAATGAAATTTTTCTCATCGTCGCAGAGAATAGATGTAAAACTTCCGCTGCAGGGGAGCTGGGAGTACTGACTCGGAGTATTCTTGTAGGTACCTAGCTACATGGGTTAGCCTACGAGTCACTACCATAGACGATTGTACCGGTACTTACCTTTGTATTCAGCCAGCCAGCATCATCCATTATGCGGATCTGATATCTTTGTTGACTCCGAACATTCTTTCACGATTGTCCTCGTTGGAGACATCGTAGTAAAGAGTTCTAGATGAGGATTCCTATTTTTGGTTCGTTATGGAGGGTACGTACCGACATGAGACGTAAGTATGTTTAGCATACAATGGGGGGTGATGCAGGCCAGTGTTGGTCTTCTCTTCTCCTTCGTTCCGGCAACTCGATGTACCCGCTTCGTGGCAATCATGTCTATCTCTTGGTGATCAATTGCCCCTGAAGGTCAAGAACCCTCTGTTCTACCATCTCAACGGCAATAGTACCTAGGTATTGTTACGATGACCTGTTGCCTCATCCCCAAAGGTTATGATATACCACCTGATCAGGGCATGGCAGCGGTATCCAGACACGTGTGATGCCGCCTCTCCAGTAGAAAAGGTTTCTCTATCCGCCGTACTGCATTGATCCGCACGATCATTGAGTCCAGAGTCAAGGGCAGGTGACTGATGACCATAGCACAGTCGAACTGGCGTATAGAACAGCAGGAGAAACGAACCTCTATCCCGACTTGCAGACTGATTTTCCTTTCCGTACTTGTGATACAGAAAGCCAATGGGGCTTTGGCGAAATAACGCAGTACGAGCAGGTATCACCAGGAAAATGGACCTATTATGGGATTCGCCAATCCATAACGCATACTTTGATCGGGGAAGAACTTCCGCATGTTGAGGGGAGGCAACGCTGGTTCGAGAGATATGATTGCCCTGTTACTCTTGCCCCTCCTCGTCCCCCATGTTCTCTATGCACACAACGTCAGCGTGGTAGGTACATGGGATCTGATAGGCGCGCACTAACTATCAATGTATTAACGTTGGTGTTAGGCTAGGTTGGTTTGGGTTCAGAGTACTTCCATCGGCAAGGCGATGTACATATATCAGTGTGCATGTCAGCGAATTGAATATAGACGTTTAAGAAAAAGAAAAAAAAAAAAGAAGGATGTCCCCCGTGAGGGGTCGTGGCGGCAAATGGATGCGACTTCTCCGACTTGCATACTTAACGATTTTCTCCCGTGTGCCCAAAGACGTTGAATTCTGATTGAACGAAGCGCGATCAAGCGCCTGACGGAGGAGCACTAAAGTTGATCATGATCATCAGTGTCTGCCTGCTCGCTAAGCAAGCTTCTACCACTCATATTCTTTACCGACCATTAACGCCCCCCGTCCTTTCATGAGAGGTATGTTTCCATTTGTTTAGGGAGGATGATATTTGAAAGGGCTGATGAGCCTCCCTTCGTTACTAGTAGTTGTCCGGCGATTGAAACAAGTTGTTCGATCCAAACGAGTTTAAGTCCCCACTCCACGTACACCTAACTGGATCACCCTGGTCTCCACATCGGCGCTGGCGATAATCCACCGTACATATCGCACGAAAATCCCACCCAACTGCAAGCCATTTCCTTTCTCAATATTCCTGCTATTTAATGGCCAATGGCATGTGCAGTGGCAGAAACAGCGGTAATCGAAGTGGCAAGACGACATAAGTCCTAACTGAGCATCGGGGAAGTTCCAGGCTCCCGGGACCGGCTAATGGGGTTAGCTGATATCTTCCCCTACTGAAAATCGATTTCTGTCCCAGGTTTCTAAGAAATAAGTTATATATTTCTTTCGTATCGTCGGTTCTGCAACAGTTGTTCCGGCACCCGGAATAATTTTCGATTAATCTGGTTTCTCTCGATCTCGGAATAAATTGATGTGGCATCTGCGAACCGCCCCCAGGACTCTATAGACCCTTCTGACTTTTTCCGATAAACGAGCTACAAATGTTTGACTTGTTGACCCGAGTGAGGGTCGTGATTATGGATGATGTAAACATGCATATCGCATCGGGAATTGGTTGGTGTTTTTGGAACTCCTGTTTCTGGCCTGTCTTGCATAAAATACGTTGCTAAAGATTATCAGCCCAACGGGATTGGCCGGAGATCGCCGAATAATTTTACAGGGATTAGGGAAATAGTCCAGCATGTACTCGTTGACTTGTTCGAGGCCTTATTTTAAGATATTTACTATTAGCTAGATTTTCCACGCCGGAAATCTCAAACAAACATTTCATGAAAATCTCACCAAGATGAACATCTTGATTGACAACAAAGTTTCGACCCTGAATGTCAGCGATCCCAGGATCAAGTCCTAAACCGAAGGATCCCTGTCAGCATCCCCCCCCGACAACAGAAGTAGCTACAGTAAGCTTTCCGCTAGCTGGTATCTCCGACTCCAGGTTCCCCAGTATTTTGACCCTTTGAGATTTATAATATGGCTAGAACTTTACTGATTTAAATCTATTAGCTTAGCCCAGAATTGAATTCCAATGTCGAGGGTTTGGAACTAAACAGACCAGCAAAGGAGGGAGAAATATCCCCAATTCCAGGTAAAACCGTGGCATTCGATCGACGAGTATTCCCAGGAGGTTAAGAATCTACAGGTGTATAGAAGATACCCTTTTTGGTACAGTAAAATTTGCCATCAGTGAAGCAGGCCACTTTAGCTACAGTAATACCCAAAGCTAGGCTCTGGGGATAAATGTCAGCTATTTCACTGGTCATGTACCACTTTATAGATAGCAGGTTGGTCAAACCAGACATCCGTAGTCCTTCTGATGGAACGATCATCTCTCGAATCCTCGATGAGGGATAGCTAAAGATTCCAGTCATCGCTGTTCCCTGGGTAGCTACTTGCTTACTAGCAAATATCAAAGAACTTTTCGAAGACAGGGATTCTTTGTATGAGAGAACGCCGCCACTCAATACAAATGATCCTTGCCCCGAGCACCCGTATTTTCTTATCCTTTTGCCGGCAAGCAAGTATGTGGGATTCAGGATGAACGAAGCTCGGAGGAATCTCGAGGTTGCTCGAACGATGACTTGTACAACGTTGCAGGTTTCATCTAGATCAGGGTTTTCTGTGCACGGGCTGAAGGGCGTCCGGGTAACTGACCAAAGGAATTTAAGGTGCGGCTCTGGCCTATCACTGGGTTAGGGTTCGGGAAGCTCCGGTCCGCTCCCGTGGGACGTTAACGTGGGATTTGAGCCTATTCTTTCCTTTTTCCTGACGCAGAGAAAAAAATTTAAGTGACTTCTAAAAATGACCATTATGTGAACACTTTGCAAATTTTGCACCAAGATTTTCACCACTCCATTTTAGATCGATTGAACATCCACGGATAAGGCAATCAATTCCATGGCCGGGCACATTAGCTGAGGCTCCCCACACTTGGAAGCTACATGTAGGCTTGCCAACGTCAACACACATGCGATGTTCCATAGTAGAACTGCATATGATCTGACTAGGGAACGAAAAAAAAAAAATATTTTCAAAGTTTATGTAATCGCATAATTCATATGTGCTGAGGTAATCTTAGGAATTAATTTAGCATCCGTCACATTATGACGATATTTATCCGTATAGATTACCAGACAGAATGGACAGCCTTTCTCCCATTAAGCCCCCTACTATTACTGCACAAAGAACCTATTGGCCGCCGGCTTTTTATCTTTTACGGGAAAAAAGTATCCCGACATGGTAGAAGAGGATCAAGGCCGAAGAGAAAAATTAAGAGAAAGCTCCTTTTGAACGTTTCGTTCACATGTGGTTGTTAAACAGCCTATAATGATCGCCCGTTCTGCGCAGAATGCATAGTTAGACTTGAAATTTGAGCTCAATTTCAAGAAATTTATTTCCAATCGCATCGGACCGCAAAAACGATGCGTTGTTCAGTCTGCACTAAACAATATAGCTCCGATTTCCCGATTCTTTCAGGTACATGTACATACGTATCTCAAGTCTTTGGCTTCTCATACTATGGCTGTCTTTGTGCAATCAAAGTCAGAGAGAAATATTTCCATTCTTTAAAGGTTTCAGAGTAAGAGCCGAATATACTCAGATGTTGTCCGAGTGCTCGGCGGTGTTTCGGCCCGTGCCAGATAATACCAATGATTAATTGTAAAGCCTGTATTCTGCAACCGAGAACACACGGGGTAGTTCAGAAGTATGCAGATAAGTACCCTCACTATCCCTTGATACATACTCCTGTCATGAAGGAGGACAGCTCATACTTTGCGAGAGATCGTGAACGTCTCGTGGACGATCTGTTTCTTACTACAACAATCAACGCGGGCACAATCAAGCCACGCCTTCCCTAGCCCAGGAGTTACGTTCTCATACGTACTGACTTGTCATAATACAGCGCTAAACGCGGGGTCAATGTCAGTCAAACCAAATAGTTCTCATGATAAGTATGTGCGTACAGGTTTATCAAATCTTCAACTGCCAATGGCTCATATCTGGGTTGGGGTAAGTTGCCAGAGTCCGAAGGGAGCATCGCCGAACCTGATTCACTAGGAAGTGGTTCATCGGGTGTCAATCTGGGGGCTGCTTACTTGAATAACTGCAAGGCTATCCACTAGCGGTCAATCATTTCTTACAACCTCTTGAATCGCATCAATGGAGTGTCTCCTAGTTACGTATTCTCCTTGACCGCGCGCCGGATGGGGGAGTACTGAGCTAGAGTGTGAGAGTGGGGCAAAGCAGGTTTGTCCTCTAGGCCTCGTATGATCACAGAGCATTGAAAAAAGCATCGACCGCCGAGTTCTTGCGTACAATTCTTGCGCTGTTTTAACAACAAGTCAAAGCTGCAGCCAGTCATTACATCCTGGATACAGCAAGAAGGAATTGAAATAATCCAGCGAGTGAAAGGTTAGCTCGGTCCAGATCATTGAGGGGGCGAGCAAGAAGGCCTCAGGCTTCCGATGGCCATGTGACCCCATGTCCGCCGGGCCCACCGAAATGTTACCGTATAGAGGCAACAATTATACGGAATAGCTTTGTGGCCCGGTGTAGATTTAGTAGCATCTAGACTGGGGCCCGAAAAATCACTCAAGCGTGCTCCGTCGCGTTTAGAAAAAACAGTTCCTTCCTTTTCTTTTTTTTTCTTGCTACTATTTTTCTTTAGCTGCAAATCCCCCACATCTATCATTTAGTTGCCGACGACTTTCGGTAATGCCTAACCAGTAGATAGTGGCAAAATCAACTACGGGATTTGCGGTACAGCTGAATTAGTGGATTGGGGATGTTTGACCCGCGCAAATCCCCCACATATGGCGCAGGATCCTGGGCTTGTCAGGTAGCTTTTTTAACGGCGAAAGATCGTATCTCGAATACATACCAAGTGCATTAATGCCAGCGATTTAAAACTATGGCGACATATGGGGTTCTCAAATCTGCCAACTAAATATACAGAGAGTGAAAGAAATATAGTTTTACGATCATGCAGGTGAGAGTATAACAAAGGCAGTTCGTCAAATGAATCGACCCCTCGGTGTCGTCCAGGAACCCTCGGGGCACGGATACATTTACATGGCCCAACGGAATTGCAATTGTCGGTTGTCTTTACGTACAAGTTGGACGTGGCCAGGCAGTAAACTAATAGATATTCATTGATCGTCAGGAGATTTTGTTTCAAAACGTTTCTGTAGCGTGTCGCCAATTGTCTGATTGAAATGCCCTTAGAACCATCTCCCGACCTGGTACTCACTATAATCATTCCAATTTTCACATTGATTGGAGATCCTCGGGTCTAAGATAATGGTATATGATATCGAGATGGACCACCCTTTAAAGGAACTTGATAGGTATCTCTAGCTCTGCCTGTAATTGGGTGCGCCATGGAATGTAGTCGCGGACAATAGCCTTTGATTTTCCATTCAAACTCCGCCAGCAACTCTGGTGAGCCTTTCTGAAACTGAAAGGCCGGCAATTAATAGGAAAAAAAAAAAAATGCGGTATATATTTTTTTTCCCCAGTACCGCAACCATCAATACTTGTTTTTATGGAAGTAACGGCAGTCTTCTCAACGCCCGAAGAGCGGCGAGTGATGACTCGTGAAGCCAGTCAAAGCTTGCAGCAAGGTATCATATGACCTCCACTGGAGCCCTACTGTCAAATGTAATGATAAGCGTGCATTTCAAATGATTTTGCCGCTTTATCCAGAGGGCCACCAAGAGTTTGTGCTCCATCGGTGGAATCCTCATTAAGTAAAAAGACATATTACTGGTCAAGCGATGGTCAAGGCACTTTCACGTGCGCGAACAAAGCCCTTCCTGGGCCAGATTGACGTATAGAATCTTAGGGATCTGATTGATCTAACAACAGACCCCGCCCCCAATCTTTCTAAGTTGATCTTCGTTGCTCTTCGAAAGGTAAAAAAAAAAAAAAGGCTACCGCCAAAAGCGGAGCCGTGTCTATTTCAAGTATTACCTATGTATTTATAGACCACAGCGATGCATAGGGTGCCGTGATCGTTGATTCCCTAACGGCATACAACAGTCAGTAAACCACTCTGTCCTTATCAAAAAGAGCTAGATACGAAGGGCTACGATGCCATTTTGGTAATACATGTCTGACGGGGTTCTTATGTAGCTCGAAGATAGTGCGGCCTGACGCCGAGTAGTTGAAAGTCACGGCCCAAAGTGCGAGAGGCTCTGTTCTAACTGGACGCTCTCACCTGTAATGTTCCACGTCGCGGGTGCCGGGACGACCGTCGGGTATGCATGCCCGGAGCGGAGAATCAGTCAGTGCCGTTGTCCAGACAGTTTGGCCAGGAGCTCGGAAGATGAAACATAAGAACCTCCAGGCTCAGCCGCGGGCAGTCCGTAAATTCATCCCCACCGGCCACGGTCTCCCGTTTCCCGTGTCAACTCTCTGTTTCCCGGCCAACTCGTTTTTTGTTTGCTAGATTCCGAGGAACATTTCCCTGAGATTTGGCAGACTAGAAGGAAAAAACAAAATGGAAAGAAAACCCAACCAGGCCTGGAGCTGATACGACTCTTCAAACAGGTACATTCAGGAGGGTTATGGGTAAATAAAATAAATCTCATGATGCAGGGCTCTTATGGCTTGTGTTGCAATTGTGATCTTCAAGATTACAGATCTGACGATTGTGTGACCATGGCTTAACAGGTCTTGGGTTCGTTCATTCCATTTGTGTATATTATGCGTTGTTGTGCGTTCTCTAGGGGGGTTTAACAGGAGCTGACATGTTTGCTGTAACAGTATATGATTCCAAAAAGGAAGGCGAGAAAAGAGCCTTCATGATTCAGTAATCAAGCTATGTAGTGTAAATGTAAGACCTACACGTTGTTTGGTTGAGAACTGTCTCAGAATTTGCCAATTTACCAGGTTCCGAATTGTTTCGCATCCTGAACGTACCTTCCCCAGTGCGCAACTGAGTGCAAACGCAAGGGCCTTCCCAAAATTTACCCTCCTACCAGCATAAGAAAGAAAGCTAACAAAACGGCAAAGACTTAGTCCGATAATTAAGAAATTTTGCCTTTATAAAAAAGTCATCCATCCATTGAATGATTAAAATGCAAGGTTCTCTGGATATACAACAACATAAGCAGCAACCAAACCTTGGCGTCACTTTCTTTGCTTTTTGAAATCTTTACTGGTCATTCCCAATCACTCGAAAGTGGTTCATGCTACAACACGTGACAGACGGCACATATATCTGGTGTTGCCCTTCATGAAAACTTTTTCCTAGTGAATGATAGTTTCTGAAGTGGCAGATAGTGCCTTATTGGAGATTCGAGTTGCCGGCCCGTCCTACGTATGCCAACTTCCTAAGTCTCATGAGCTACTTGTACCAATTAGGTATCTTGTTGCATAACCAGTGGGTTCGCGCATGCATGGCCAACCAGGGTGTATGATGAATCCGGAAGAGTGATCACTGATCCTACCTGGGTATATTTGATCCTAGAGGCCCGGGTGATATCCCATGAGTGCACCGCCCATCTTCTACCATGGGAGATCTAAACTGAACGTCATCATATGACATCCGCGGGATAGATGATCATGAACCAGCACTAATAATTAGAGGTCTAGTACTGGAAAAACTTGCCAATCTTGTCAGTAATGAAACCGAACCTAATCTTTCTCCCCTGATCTAAAAGTGGATCCGGAATTGAGTGACCATTAGTGAACATCCTCCGTTCACACCATTTCGTGAGGGAGAAAGCATCAAAGAAACATGAAATTTCAATAGAAAGGCCCTTCACGTGACCAAACGTAAAAATAAAACCTTCCTTCATATCATTTCCCAGATACAGTTCTCGAATCTTCTATCATAGGCGTATCCTCAAGAACCTATCATAGCTGCAGCTAGCACGAACCCGGCATCCTACCAGTTCCCATGACCGATAAACTTACCTCCATTGATCTAACGTCTCCTCAGGCCTGCACAATCTCCAAAACACTCAGTCTCGGTAACCATCACTACATCGTAGTGCCCCGATCATATCTTGGGAATGAAAGCCAATAAAACAACCGGACACAGGATTTCGCAGATGGCCTGATATTATGAAGACGTCATATCATTCCAGCGAAAACACCTTGATTGGTCTACAGCAGTATAGGTGGTGTAAGGAGGTTTTTAGGCAGAGACGATGCTTTTTCTGTCAAGAAGGCTGATCCTATCGACACTGAAAGTGTTTCCACGCGCCCATGGGGCCAGGTCAGTTGCCCCTATCCAGAGGATGGTCAGTTTCCCTAACTGACATGATGCATCTAGATCTAGATTCTGAATCGCAGATAGTCAAGCATCTACACAGATGGCTTCTTCTTATATTCATATCTATTGGACTACCATTAAACGAAAAGATCAATGGCCCACAGCCAATTACTCTGCGCGAAACAAAAATCAAGACATCAGATATCACACTCACATTACCGAGTGATAACCCATGACTCCCTGGCCTACCAAACTCCATATTTCTGTCCAAGTTGAGCATCTCCTATCATCCGAGAGGGAAAAATACTTCCTGGTATAATCCTAGAGCGCCAATGCTTAGACCGTACTCTATTCCGTTTAAGCTTGAATTAAACGGCATGTCGGCCCCGGCTTTCCGGTGATGGTATCACAAATCTCCATATCCCCGGATTTACTTCCCTGTAGTTATATGTTTATTATGATATAAGCGGATGTCTCTAGATATTTTACTTAATCATCTGGCCTTGGTGTCTATCTCTGGAAGCTGGTATTCGTAAGTCCCCAGATACCTCTAGTCCTGCTCCCTGAATGACTTTGGCTGGTTTATTAGTGTTCTTAGTGCGAACGACTTTAACCCCGGAATCGCGTGCCGTCCAGCTCGAGTATTAAATGAGCTCAATATACTGAATATGATGAATACGAGCTAGCTCCCAATTGCCTCTGGGGATGTTTACTATAAAAAAGCTCCAACCGTCCTCTTAGGGGCCTCAGACAGTCTCTCCGCCAAAGTAAGTCTCCGTGTCAAAACCTCAAATGCATTACCCACTTCTCTCTACCCTTCTTCTCCTCTCACCTTCACTACAAGCCCTTGTAGCGGGTAGCCCCCTCCTGACCGAGAAGCGGACGAAAGAGCCAGCATGTAACGGCGACAACCCTTTCCTCAACCGTGTCCAATATGCAAACTCTGGCTACGCCACAAAGCTCGAAGAGACAATCCAGAGTTTTCTCGACGACGGGGATGAGCTCAATGCCGCACGTACAAGAACTGTGCAGGGAGTTAGCACTTTCGTCTGGGTTTCTAGTTTCGGTGATGTAAGACCCCCAATTCCTATAGTATCTATATATATCAAAGAGAGGAATTAGCTAACAACCCTCTAGATCACCGGCCTCAATACGCGCCTTGATGAGGCAATCCGCGCTCAGCGCCGCCCTCCCAACAAGAAGCTCATCTTCCCTCTTGTAATCTACAATCTCCCTGACCGGGACTGCAGCGCCAAAGCCTCAGCTGGTGAACTCTCGCTCGCCGACGGCGGCCTCGAAAAATACAAAACCTTCATCGACACGATCGCGGCTGCGCTCTCTGCGCCCCCCTACGACCGCCTAGACTATGCCATTGTCCTCGAGCCCGACTCGCTCGGCAACATTGTCACCAACCTCGCCACCGCGCCGGCATGCGTAACCGCAGCCCCAGGCTATATCGAGGGTCTCTCCTACGCAATCAAGAAGCTGCAGCGCAGCAATATCGCGCTGTACATTGATGCTGCACATAGCAACTGGCTGGGATGGCCGTCGAACTTGGAGCCAGCTGCGAAGATATTCAAACAGGTTGTCGACGGCGCGGGGACCGGCGCGAAGATCAGGGGCTTTGCGACAAATGTGTCGAATTATAATGCGTATAATGCGACGGTTCCCGATATCATCTACGGCCCCGGCCCGGATAATCCGAACTGGAGTGAATTAAAATACGTAAAGGCGCTCTCGCCGTATTTGGAGGCTGAGGGCTTGCCAAGTAAATTTATCATTGACCAGGGAAGGTCTGGGGCGCAGGGGATTAGAACTCAGGGGGGGCATTGGTGCAATATTAAAGACGCTGGGTATGTCTATCCTCTTGGCTGAGTGAACGGGTATGAGGTGGCTAATGCTGAGCGTTATACACAGATTTGGAACGCGCCCAACAACGAATACTGGCGAGTGTATTGTGGATTCCCTTGTTTGGGTCAAGCCTGGCGGAGAGTCGGACGGGACGAGTGATACGAGTGCGGCAAGGTTCGATGCCAATTGTGTCAGTGTGGATGCGGATGTTCCGGCCCCGGAGGCGGGCGGGTGGTTTAATGACTTTGTGAAGCGGCTGGTGATCAATGCTAACCCGCCTTTGGAGCCTACTTATGTTTGAGTTGCCTGTATATATATCTTTTGTTCTTTTATGGTGGATGTATAGTATTTAAAAGTGATTCATGCAGCCAGATATAACTACAGCAAAAGCTTCCTAAAAGGGTACGCTCGCGATCGGGACTAATTATAAAATTTAGTACCATTATCATACTTTTGCAGTTTAACGTTTCATGGGGCCGGGGGTCTTGAGCTGATATGAAAACTTAACGGTAGCAGTATGCGCTCCTCTCGAATATCTCAATTATAAATCGTGTAATAATATCATATACCACGGCCGCTGGCCACTAGAACGCCGCCCCGCCCCCAAAGTAATTAAATACCCACTGATTAATTAATCAATCCAGGTCAATGGAGAGGAAATTCGGCAATCAACTGTTGATTTCAGGAACTGACGGCCGTCAGTTTTGAATTTCAGAGGGGCACCCAGTTTTGGCCCTACCGCAGCTGCTAGCACCCTCATGAGTGCACATTTTCAGTCCCGCACAGGTACCGTGATAAACTGTTTGATTCCCAGAGCTAATCCCGCCGCACTGTCAACCAGGTTGATTCTGCCCACCGAGCAGGAACTGTCCGTTCTGCCTCCGGCAATTGTCAGGCCCAAGTCTGAAGCGCCGATAGTCAACATTAATTAAGCACTCCCCATTAATGCCGCGACGGTACTAGCACCCGCCCGGCCGACAGTCCGAGACCCGCGCGCTCAGGGTCCGGTGCAGTGCAGTTTACCCAAACCCGGCACTTGTCGACGTACCCGGATCTGGCATTAATAGTTGAGCTGATATTTCATGATCAAGCACTGCAGGAACGTCCCGGGCAGGTCTCGGCCCGTCGGGCGATAGCAGTAGCTATAGCTAGCTAGTATCATATCATATCGACGTTTACGTACCGGCTCTAACGGTGCAGTTCCTGCCCCTGATCACCGAGGTCGAGTGTCAGGGTAGAACTAGCCATAAATTCCATTTATATATATCGGCGGGCCTGATCTAGGGTAGCAGGTCTAGGCCCACATACCATGTAGGAAGAGTAGCCCTAGCCTAGGCCTTTAATAGCACCACACATATTTATCTACTACTAAACATGGCCCAAACCGGCTAGCGCCATACTTGATAGCTACATTCCCGCTTAGTCATCCAAGCTCCAGCAACAGACGTATTTATATTGCCGACGCGGGATTCTGCCTTTGTTGACACTTACATTACTCTAATACTGTACATAGTGAAAAAGCGGGTGTGGGGGGGGGGGAGGGCAGCGGGGTGTCCGATCTAGAACAAGCAGCGGCGGCGGCGGCGGCGGTGAGACAAAGGCTGGTTGAGATTCTAGATCTTCTGTTGCATGGCGCGGCGTCTAATCTCACGGACGGACGGGCCAGGCTGTTTTGTTCTAGACTTTGGCTGTAGCACATGGGGATCGTCATGGGCTCGGCGTTGGGGGGAGATCGATCTACATATGGAGGAGGAGGCGTGTGGTGTTTCTCGCTTAATTAATGGGGGGGGGGGTGGTGGTCATGTCATGTCATGGGGGCTCACTCGGGCTTTTTGTTGTTGTTGTTGTTGTTGTACGGGGGTGTGGAAGGAGTACAGGCAGGGTTTTATCTGGTGGTAATGATCAATTTGTTGTAATTTTGGATGATGGGATGATTGACATGATCATACTTGACTGTGAAGATTTGAAAGATCCATTACACTAAGCTACATAATGAGTAAAATAAAAAATACATCAGGCTATTTACTACCATAACTCCACTGAAAATAATATAGAAAAGAAAATAGAAAAATAGGAAAAGAAAATAAACACTCGACTACATAGCTACATTGTATACATACATACATATATTTTCAATACTTACAACCATTACGCCTCTCCCAATTCCTTGATATGCCTCCTATCCAGCTGCTTCAACAGCGATATCCTACCCACCGCCTTCCCAATACTCTTTATCCTCTTCCCCCACCTGGTACTCCTCTCCCCCTCCCCCTCCCCCTCCACTTCCTCCCCCTCCCCGTTCCCCAACCCCAGCCCCATACCCAGCTCCATCCCCAACCCCTCCACCTTCTCCTTTACCCTCTCCCTTTTCTCCTCCGCCTCCACCTCCGCCGCCACCATCTCCGCCACCTCCCCTCGCCCTACAACCATCCTCAAAATCCCCTCATCCCCCTTCCTCACGGCCCACTCGAGCGCCGTCTCCCTCTCACAACTCTCCACGTAGACGTCCGCCCCAAACTCCAAAAACAACCTCACCGTAGCCCTCTGACCCCTCCACACAGCCCAATGCAGCGCCGTCTCCCCCCTCTCATCCTCCCTCGCGTCCAGCATCCCCCCCCCACAGGCTCTATCCCGCTCCAGCAGCATCCGGAAGATACCCACCAGCGACTCGCACTCGGGGCTCTGGCACTTTGTGGCCCAGAGCAGGGCCGTCTGGCCGCCGTGGTCGCGGCTGCCCACGTCGGCGCCGCGCTCGAGCAGCAGCGCCACAATCTCGCTCCACCCGCGCACAACGGCCTGGTGCAGCGCCGTCTTCCCGTACTTTGTGTCGGCGGCGTCGATCTCGGCGCCGCTGTCGAGCAGCAGCCGCACCATCTCCAGGTGGCCCTGCCAGGCTGCGCAGTGCAGTGGTGTCTTGCCGTGCTCGTCCGTCTTGGCGTCCACGGGGTGTGAAAAGGTTGTTAGCAGGAGGCGGGCGAGCGATGTGTGGCCGTACCAGGCGGCCCAGTGCAGGGCGGGCAGGACCATCCCGTAGGAGCTGGGGCGGGGGAGCAGGGCTGCCCGGTGCAGGTGTGGGGTTGTGAGGTTGTGGAGGTGGTGTGTGGTCCGGTGGAGGGCGGAGAGGGAGGAGAGGGGGAGGTGGTCGGCGATGAGCAGCAGGAGCTCGTTGGGGAGGGAGAGAAGAGGCATTGTGAGATGAGATATGCAAAAGATATGCAGGTACGTAACAATGAGTCTTTCGGTGATAATGTGATGCGATCCGACCTGTCGTGCTGCTGCTGAAGAATAGATATTCCGATCCTATATGCGGGTATGCAGATATGCAAGTGCGTAACAGTAAAAAGTAAGATCCTTCCCACAAATGCGATTCGATGCGTGATGTACTATCTCTCAAGAAAAGTAAAATAGCAGTCTTTAAAGCCGAACAAAGTGTACTTATATATCCGTCCAGCCCGTTCGACAATTTCGAAAAACAAAAAGTGCTGAACAAAGTGAAGCAAAATGGAAACTATGTAGTTTAAAAAAAAAGTGCACTCCTTCAACATCTTTAAACAACTCTCCACCCCCCCTTCCCTGGGTTCTCAAACAACATTTATTTCCGCCCCCCCCCCTCCCCCCACCTCCCCAATTCCTACCTGCTCTTCCCTTCCCTGCTCTTCCCTGCTCGCTCTGTCCCGGTTAGTAGCGTAAACTGTCATTTCCATCTAGAATCTCTTTTTTTTTTTCCCTCGCAAGGTCCCGGCCCTCCTGTGTAACGCACCAACCAACAACCCGTAATAATTTCTTTTTTCCCAAAGCCAGGTCTGTGCAGGCAGCCTCGGTGCTGATCATTAAATGTTTCAGTCCCATCGACAATGGCGGGTTTCACCCCCGTGTTGGCCGTACCAGTAGTTCTGCCCCCCTCCCCCCCCCAAAGGGGTCCTTGTGGTTTCTTTTGCCTACTGCGTTCTGCCCGTACGTTTCAAACGCAAGGGGGGGCATTAATGCACATTTAGCAGCTATGGCCAGTAGGAGAGGGTAGATGCACGGCCAGATCTTGGATCTGGAGTGTTTTTATATATATATCTCCGACTCAAACGTAGTGTATGGATAGACGCACGAGCGCTTGACAGCGCATAGGTCGTCCGGCGGCCCTGTCTTGCACTGGCATGAAACGGGCAAGAGGGGGGGGGGGGTAAGGCCAATCGCCCGCCCACGATCCCGCACCTGTTTGTCTGTTTGGTCCTGTAGTTATCTGGGATCATTGAAGTCTCTCCTTATCCTTCCCATCTATCCTAACGATGTTGGGTGGGGGTGGGGCCTCCCGATGTACGTCCGCCCGGTAGGAAAAAAAAGGTCCGGATCACAGCCAATCACTCGGTTTTCCTGTGGTAGTGTGCTTACGTGTTTACACAGCACCGGCGAGCGGAAAGCTATTGTGGTGATGGTGGGGTGGGTTAGTGGTGGCATAGCAAGCAATGGGGCGCTATTGGGCTGGCGTATGTAGGTAGGAAGTAATCCGCCTAAAATCCCGCCTATGGTAAGTATACAGGGGGGTCGGTACGAGCATCCCCAATGGCCAATCATGAAGCGGCGGCCGGGCCGGGAAAAAAAAAACGAAAGGTTTGTTTCTGCCGGATGGATATGTGAATCGCTCGAATAGTATGGACAGACGAGAGAGGGGGGGGGGGTGCGTAAGAGTCTGTCCCACAGCAAGATGTAGATGGAGCGATCTGATCTGGTCCCGGGAGGTGGGGTTAGATAGTAGGACGATAGATACATACAAGTAGATAGGGCGGATCGGTGTGGGTCCATGGCGGTGATGGGGCGCACAGCACGGGTTAATCGGGGGTGTCATGACATGACAGGTCCATGTGTGCGTCTAGCCATGTGTAGACCGGGAACGAAGCGAGAAAGCTGTCTTACTCTGTTCTTCTCCACTTCTCTCTCTCGGTGGTAGCGATGGTGGTGGGTTTCAGTATCATGTAGGCTGGCGGGTCTACGGTTGGGAGGGTCGGGATAGGTACGTGAGAGGAAGAATCGGGCCCTACGCCTGGTTTTCTGGGGTGATTCTGACGTTGGATTGATGGATTGGGCTGTGTACGGTGCGGTATACGGTGCAGGGCGATGGCTGACTGAGTACTGGGGAGGGTTATTTTGTGCTTCTTAGCTAGGTAGAACTCTCTGGAGAGTATTCCGGGACGGGATATTGAAACGAGGAAGACTAGTGTGAGAGAGAGAGAGAGAGAGAGAGAGAGAGATTAGAAAAGCCCTCAGCGTACCGGATCGAAGGGATTCAGGGAACGAACTACCAGATATATCATGTTTCCGGGACATGATCTTCGATCATACCAGTCCCTCAGTACACAGCAGCTAGGAGTCTAATAGAAAAGATATCTCGAGATTAGTTAATCATAAGAATGATTGAAGGGCTTTCCAGTACGGCGTCCCCGCTAGTTAGAATCAGAGTGCGGAGATTTTTTTTTATTAAAAAAAGGTCCATCTAATCTATTGTAAGTTATATTCGACCTTAGTGGAGGGGCACCTCAACGAACATCTATCGAATTAATTGTTAGTATCTTGCGGAAAGGGCACCCAACTAGGCGGGAACGTCGCTCATTAGCCGCGCGCCGTTAACCACGTTTTCTTTTTTTTTTTCTTTTTTTTTTTTGTGGCCATGCGGGCGGAGATTATCTCCCCATCACGGGAATGTGTGCGGTGCCGGCGCACTCTGCTTCCGGTACCGGTCGGGGGTGGGGCGGGGTCGAGGGGAGGGGTTCGAATTCAATTAGGAATATTCTTTTTCTTTTCAGCCCTCTCTCCCTATGAGCCCATATGTGAGGTTTCATTTCTCCCTTGGGGATAGTGAATAGTAAGAACAGCTATAGAAAGAGTACAGAAGTAAGAGTTAGACGTATGATGTATGTAGGTAGCAGTCATACGATCCCGACTGGCTACGGGCCTTAATTGATTACTCTTCACTTCCATTTTGCACCTCATGATCACTCCATGCCTATGATTCGTCCCGGGCCTGCGTTCTCGAATGTTCCTGATCATCAACGTCGTACCCACAGATTTTACAATTGCAAGTAATAACAATAATGATGGAATTTATTTTCAATACTACACCATGGTCAATCTGAACTAGTCTTTACTTTTGGTACTGTAGCCTTAAATTAATTTGTCTATACGACGGCGTTTGCGACAACCGGGGGAACTAATTGCACCGCACTGCAACTGTGCTGCACTGCACCGGTGCCTGCGTTGAGGCTGCTACTACGTTACAAGATCTACGCGCGCAAAACCCGGCTCACAAAATAGAACACTACCCGTCATGTATATGTACATGTAGCTAAAGGGGAAAAAAAAAAAAATCACCCCACGTCATCGATCCCGGCCAGAAACCCAGGAAATGAAACAAAACGAAAACGAAAACGGGATAAAAAAATAAAAAATAAAAAAAAATATAAAGTCTCAGTACTTTCATCCATCTCAGCCGATAGATTATATTAAATCTGCCATCAATAATTCCCACCTCCGGCCACTTATAACCGCCACGCGCACCCAATCCTATGACCCTTACCCTTCCCGTGCGCATTCCATCACAACCACCACCACCACCACCACCACCACAACCATCTTCACTTCGCACCACCATCCATCCATCCCATCCATCCATCCATCCATCCATCCATCCACCCATTCACCCCTATCCATCCATCCCATCCATCTCAGCCCGATGAGCCATGCACATCACATACCTACATAGATCCGCTCCGCCTGCAGGCACTCCCGCGCCCTCCCTCAGGCTAGCCTCACACTCACCCATTCACTACTAATCATGCATGCAGTCCATGTGCCGCACCAACTATCACTCGGTTCCCATCGGTAAGGTCAGTCAGCCCCCTTGCGTGCGCCACTGAGTGGCGCGTGGTATGGCGTCTGTCCCCCCGGGGCCCTGTCCTAGTTAGTACTAACCCACCATGTACCTGCTAACCTAAACCTAAAAATAAAACTTCTCCTGCGCTAGGGTACTGTAGCTTCGATCTCGGTGACCCGTGAGGGTGAGAAAGAACGTTTCTGATGTAACATGACTCGACAATATATCCGCTTATAGATAAAACTCTGACGATGTCGCCATCTAGCCAACCGTCCAATTGCTCTACAATGGCGTTGTTGGAGTAGAGTGCTTACTCTGCTTAACATACAACAGGACATACCTACGGTAGCCTACCAATAACCCCTTCCTTATACAGGCTAATTATAGAGCACGCATGTGGAGTTGGAGCGGTCGGCATGTTCCGCGCCCTTTGGGTGGGTGATTCTCGAGAATGCCATTGCGATTCGACGGGCTGTTTGTAAATAAAATACGTAGAGGCGTAGAACAGTAGCGTAAGGTAGATAGAGTGGAGATTCTTTCCTTCACCGACCGACCGACCGACCGAACATGAAGGACAAGAAAAAAGAAAACGAAGGAACTCTGTAGAAAACACAAGAACGTGTTGCGTGTTGGGGGCGATAGGAGGAGGCTGCCTATTCCCCTCCCCTCTATCGTTTGTCGTTCGTCATCCACCAGTAGGTACTGCTTTCTAGGTAGCTGATCCACTGCCTGGATCATCATGCCTATCACGAACGCAACCACGAGATCACACCATAGGCCCAAAAGCTTAACGCCCTCAAGACCACACTCTATCCAAATGTCGCAGCCCTGATCGCAACCCACAAACTTCACAAATACCCTACTCGCCGAGGGGGGTGGTTGTTTGTGGTGATGGTGCCAAGATCAACTCCCCACTCTACTGAAGAAGGGCAGTTTCGAGAAATCCCCGAACCATATGGAAAGTGAACTGTGCTACCTACAGTATGTACTACACTACACAGGGGAAACTTCCGGGGCCCTAATGTTACGAGGCCCAGAGAGAGAAAAACCCGGGTTTGGTTGGGTTGGAGGCGTGTCCGTCTGACCGTCCGTGCCCGCGCGCGCGCGCGCGCCGGCCGACCCCAGGTTTTTTTTTTGCTTCTTTTTTTTGTGTGTTCTTTTTTTTCTTCTCGGGTTTTGAGGAGGTGGAAGGGGAGGTACTGTGAGTGGATGGTGTGGGCGGGATCGTGGGCCGGGTTGTGTGAGACATTGCGGTGTGCGATCCCTTTTTTTTTTTTTTTTTTTTTTTTTTTTTTCCCTTCCTTTTAATCTTTGATTTGTGTGGGAGAGGGAGAGATGGAGATGGTTTGCTGGAAGGGAAGGAGTATTATGTAGGGAGTGTACACGCGTTTGTTCGTAGATGTACGGAGAGTAGATAGAGTAATAGCGTAGAGACGTAGGTAATAGGGATTACTCCAGCCAGATGTCATGGGGAAGGGAGGGAATCGTGCCTTCCTTCCCTTCCTTCCTCCCCGACGGCCTACATTACCTATGATTAGTGCCTTTATGTCTGTAGCCAAGCGGCGGATAGACATAACATGGTAGGGCAGGTAGGTTGGCTGCTTCCTATGCTATGCCATGCTATGCTACTGTTTCATTGCAAGGCTGGGTGGACGGGTGGGCGCTGGGTTGGCTGCGGTCAGGTACCGATGGATGGCGACAAAGGCACGTTCTTTAATTTTGATTTTGATTTTGGGGAGGGTGCGTCTTGTTCGTACCTGCCTGCTCTGTTATGGTGTTTCTAGTGAGTGATGGGAGGGGGAGATACGCACGGGCGGTAAGATTAGAGTACAGACATTGCAAGCCCAGCTAACTACATGTATTTACTTTGTAGCTACCTTGTAAGTACCAATGTCATGTAACCAAATGGCTGTTCGGATCCAGCTACATGTAATAGCTACCTAGATTTAGCTAGGAAGAAGGGGAGAAGCTTCGGTGTTTGTTCTCCGGGGGGAGTTAATTGAGAGTACATCTAATTAATATCACGGCGTGGCTCTAGCACCATATGCATATTACTCTAGCTACCTAGCCAGCCATAGCTAGTACAGCTAGAAGATCGATCCAGGATTAGATATGGTGTTTGCCTTCTTCTCCTTCTCCTCCTCGATGTTTCCCATGTTTCCCAGGGAGCTCTTTCTTTCTTTCTTTCTTTCTTAGATCTACCGTTTCGTGCTAATCCCCTCCAAGGTCTGAACCCACATGTATCTCGCTGCATTAGGGTTAATGGACCGTTGCACTAGCTTAATCCGCCAATAATTGATTGGATTGGTAGTAGCAGTATGTATCTACAGGGGGAGATGTGACGTATAGTTAACAAGCAAGCCAATCCCAGCACGACGGAAAACACGCAATTCGTATTCCCCATGGATGGAAAGCGACGGGCGGGATACCGAGAAGAAGGACGACGCTGCTGGCCGGTCCGAGTTGGGTTGAGACGACCTGACGTGAGGCCGGGTAACATGATGTATGTAAGTAGGTCTTTTTTAAGGGAAGGGCTTCTCACGGGTACAACAGCTAGGGTGGTAGTGGTGGTGGTGGTGGTGGTGCATACATGTATCCAATGATGTGTGTGTGATCCGTCTTGTGTGGTTCGCCCCGCTTCTGGTTGGCATGCAGCGTTTCGTCGGAGTTGTTTGACTGGCTCGAATCAAACGGACGAACCTCGAAACTTATTTGCGAACACGTAGATGGCTTGTCTTGTATTTGTCTAAGTACTTCATGTAGGTACTTGGTATGTCGGTAGCCCTTAGTAGAGATAGATGTTCCACTGTGAGTACTAGAACGTACGACGGCCGGACTCTTTATCTCTATTCTATTTTCTATTTCCTAGCTAGAGCTCTTTCAGCTGTGGGAGATCTCTCTTTTTTTTTTTGTTGTATTTTATTTTTTAAAAGCCCGCACCAAAAATAAGGATTTCTACTATCGACGTGGCAACCCTCCTCACTCACGAAAGCAAGCAAGAGAGAGAGTGAGAGCATTTCATCCAGATACCCCTTCCCCCCCGGGAGAAAAAATCCGGAAGAAACAACCTTTGAGTCAGTGGTCGAACAAGTCACTTCCCTAGCTCACTCCACTCAAAATCAGGACTGGGCAACACTCATCAAAGTAGGTAACATCTTACTCACCAATTTTTTTATTTTTATTTTTTTGTCCCCTTCGATTTTCCATCTTTTCCATTCACCATTTTTATTTATTTATTTTTTTTGTAGCGTACTGCTGCATACATTACATTTTCTTTTACAGCTTCTCCCACACCTCCTCCTTGTTGGTTGCATGATCCCCAGAGTGCATCGAGCATTGATTGTACCGCACACCTCTACTGTAGTTGCTACTAGAGCAGTTTAGTCCCATCATCAATCATCCTTGGGTTAAGTTCACTTTTTTTTCCTCGTTCTTCAGAGCAAGCTGCTGATGCTCACTGCTCGCTGCTTGCTGCTGCTGCTGCTCGTGACTCGCTTGTAGTCAGCAACGGCACCGCCCCGCCACCCGCTTAAAGCCTACCACCCGCAAAACCTGCGTCTCCTCTCCCTTCCTTCCTTTCTTTCCCCTCTCTCTCTCTCTTTCACTTCACACAACAATTTCCCACCCACACCCCCCCCCCCGTTCTCCGAACTAGGTGTTGCTTGCCTATCCTATCCACCCACCCACCCACCCACACTTACCTCTCTATCTTTTTCTCCTAACTACTTCTTCTCACATACCTCACCTACACCTAACTACCTACCTTAACTCTTCCTCCATTACCACTTAACTACCTGCCACATACCTCTCTCGTGATTCTTTCCTCTTCTCCTTGGGTTTCGGTTTCAGTTTCGGGTTTCTTGGATTTGCTTCGGTCGCATTTTGGATAGTGGTAATAGTTTACGGCATTGTTGCTATTTTACTATCGTCCGCTATTGCATTACTACTGCTTGTGTACTATTCCACCACAAAACCAAACTTTCTACCGTTCACCCCCACGCTCCCGTCGTTGTTGATTTTTCTTACTCTTTCCATTTCCTTTGGGGTTGTCTTTTGGGTGTTGTAACGTTATTATACTCCGTACATCATCATCAGAGCAACATTTCTATATTCCCCTTTTTTTATACACTGCACGTATAATTGCCTCGTAAAGAAAGAGACAAAAAAAAAAAAAAGGGAAAGAAAAACCAAATACACGAAGCAGGGAAAGAAAGGAAAAAGATCTCACTAGAGACAACAAAGTTAGAGAAAGGAGCGGATCAAGGAAATCCACAAGCTTTTCTCCCCCCACACTATACACGCACATCCCATCATTTCCCCCCACAACCAATCACCAATCCAAAATGGGCTTCCTCCGACGCAGCCCCTCAAGTTCACGACGCACCACGACTAGCAGCAGCAGTAACAACAACAGCAGCAGCAGCACATCTACATCCCCCACAACATCAACACCATCAACAAGTAGCAGTACCCCCACAAGTTCAATCCCCACAGTGTCCCCAATGTCTACCCACCCCCGCACCTCCCCACGCAAGATTTCAAAGCACACCCGAAAGACCCGCACCCGCACATCTTCAACCATGTCCACCTCTGCTTCTTCATCACCGTTATCATCACCGAATTACTTCCAAGACCATCCTCACCCCCATCGCCGTGCCCGCGTAACAATGGTACCGACAACATTTGCCCCCGTAAGCGCTTACTTCCCACGAGACTACCAGTTCGAGTTCGAGGATGAAGGCTACGATAGTGCGTCATCGTCATCGTCTGACGATTCTGTTGGCAGCGATGGTATCCATGGTTCACCGGTGTTAGCGGCGGGCTGGAGGCCAGCGCAGGGAAGCTTGGAGATGGAGTTCATGTTTGGGGATATGGATGATGAGTTCATGGCCGAGTTGACGAGGGAGAGTACCCCTGCTGACGACATTGTGATGGCCGAGGTCGATAATATGTACCACTACTCTTCAACGCCTTCTACGATTTCTACGACTACAGCTTGGGGATTGGGGCAGGATCGGAGTATGGGTGGTAGGGTCGTGGATGAGGACTATGATTAGACTTTGGTTTCTAGGATCTAGGAGCGAATTAGTCACCGCATACCTGCTACCACCACCCACCCAACTACCTTGTCACTACTACTACCACTTGCTACTATAACATGTCACGACGAAAAAATACCTTCGGAACTTGCTTTTTTCTTTCTTTTGCTGGAGAGGGAGATATCTTAAGGTCTTCAATGCCTCTTCTCATCCCCTGTTTCTACTCCCTAGGGGGGTTTATATTAATTCCTTGGTTTCGCAGTCCTCAAGAAAGAAGAAGAAAAAACATCAAGGAGGAAAAGAGCCAGCCCCCATTCAACCTTTACGATCACAAGTAAGGTCTGGTTTTCTTTTCTTTTCTTCACAGCTTCTTTCTTCTATGCCTTCCCTCCTTCCCTCCTTCCCTCCTCCTCTTTCATGAGGAGTGGGACGAGTGTCCGCTGCGGGACCATCAGACCTTACCTTGGATTGCCCTTAACCCAGGGGGCTGTTTATATTATATATAAGTGTGTTTGCTTTTTTTATTCTTCTGTTTACGGCGCTGTGGAGAAAAAAAAAGCTTGGGTTTTTTTTCTTTCTGCGCTTGCAGAATCTTTTGTATATTCTTTTTTTTTTGCTTCTCGGGGAAAAAAACGGGGTGTTCTTTTTTTTTTCTTCTCCTATCCGCCTCTTTTATGTTTCTGTTTTTTTATTCGGGGCGGCCTTATTTCTTCTTTTTCCCTTTCTATATTATTATTATTATCTGGAACGGACGATAGCTACTTGACTCGACTTACTACTAGCGGGAACTAGTCATTTTTCATGAGGATCCAGCGTTTTCTTTTGGAGCTGGACTTATAGGGGAGGGGGTTAGTTTCCTTTTTTTCATCTTCATTAGCGGCTGCCATGATCATATGTGGAGGGGGGAGAGGGGGGAAGTCGGCGGGGATTATTCCTCGATCTGTTCTTTTCCTCTCTCATCCTTATCCTCTTTTGTTTTTTTCCCGGTGTTCTGCGACTTTCCTTTGTAACGGGGGGAACTCATAACATAGCTCGGCGTTTTTCCATCTTCGCTCTTCTCTTTTTTTTCGCTTTTTTTTTTCTGTCATGGGCTGGCTGGCGGACGGGATGGTGTTTATCTTTCGACTTTTTGTGTATTAGTTTTCTTTTTTCTTTCTACTGGCACGACTCTCTTCATTCTCTTCAAAAAACCGTTTCCTTTATTCTATAGCTATTATAACCAATTGGCAATCCCGCCCTTCTTGGGGCCCTTTTGATACTTTCTCCTTTCCACTTTTTTTTGTTTTTTCTCTCTTCCTTTTTCTTTTCTAGAAGAACGACCCCTTCACGATCTATGGAGTTATCTTTTTTTTTTTTTTTCTTGTCTTTTTTACTTTTCCATCTTATTTGGAGTTCGCGCCTCCCCCTCCCGCCTCACCCCCCCCCCCCCCTAGCTATAGTAGACGGCTGGCCGGGCCTTTTTTTCTGTGCCTGGCCTGCTCGCTAGCTCGCTACATGTAATTGTGGGCGCGCTCCCGGGGGTTAAGCTTATGTCATGTAGTTAAGTAGTTTTTATCATAGCTTCTATCTACCCTACCACCATCAAAGAACCACTTTTTTTGCAAGGTCCATCTACAGATCTGTGAGCTACCATAAAACCGTGCCTTTACCAGCTCCCCTTCCTTGTGTCCCCCATGTACGTAGATAGCTTCTCTAGGTGAACGATAGCTGTCACACCACCCCCGCGCGATCTCCTGTTCCGGATCTACTGGCCGACGTATGCACGGATCCGAACGCGGCTTGGCTGTAATGTAACCCTAACCCTGGGCCTGCTCGAGTGCGTGCGCTCATGGGTGATGGATGTAACGGGGATGGTTATGCGAGCGGTGCGTAGCGAGGGGTGCGCGCGTGAATGGGATGTTCTACTAGATTTGGGGGGGGGAAGAGTTCATGAGAGTTGCTGTCGTTCTGTCATTCATCATGGATGGATGCCGGCCGCACGCACGCGGAGGAAGGGAAGGGAAGGGATCTGCTGACTGGCGTGCTACTTGCTGGGGACGGGGGAGGTTTCGGCGTTGTACTCTACTGGTTATGTACGTTTTGCTTTTTTTTTTTTTTTTTTTTTTTTTTTTGAGGTTTAGAGAGCTTGTGTTACGCGGGGCGATCGGGCTGCGTTGGAGGGAAGAGGAGAGGAGAGAGGGAGATAGAGGGAGATAGAGGGAGGGAGATAGAGGAGAGCTGAATTCGGCCTGTACTGGACGGGGGACTCGGGAAGAGAATTGGGCCCCCCGGGGGGGTGGGGGGTGAGGTGCACCCATAGATACAGGTACTACATGTATGTAGATAGATACGTAGATAGCTATCTCGCCTGCTGGGGGGGAAGTGTAGATATGCTATGTGTTTCGTTTCGTTTTTTAGGGCTGTTCCTGGGGACTAGTGAGGGGCTAATGGGAATTCTTTTTTTCCGTTTCTTTTTGCCTTCCCTTCTTTGCTATCGGTGGCTGTGGGTGTGGGTGGTGATGGCAAGTAGTGGTGGTGGTGGTGGTGGGGTGGCCTGTCTATCTCCCTAGCTATCTGACCTGTAGTAGAATAGATCTAGAGCACCCAGGGTGGAATAGTAGACGTAGCTGTAGAATAAAAAAAAAAAAAAAAAAAAAAAGAAAGGCCCCTACGGAGGTACCTCCCTAGGCCCTCCCCAGATAATTCGCGCGGAGGGGGGGACCGACGGATGTATGTACGTTGGTTGGTAGAACAAGAGTAGAGCAGTGCCGCTTACCCGCATGGGTGAGTGAGTGAATCGTTGCTGAACCCGGGGGGTCGGGTTGCCGAGGTGTCAGTCCCGGTATGGTCCGTCGTGTGGGATTCCCCGGGGGGGTTGATGGTGGTACAGAGTGGAGGCGAGTGATATGTGGTGATTGGGACGGGGGATGTATGTGTTGTTGATGGTGGTGGTGTGTGTGCAGTTAATTAATTACATGTAACATGGGTTCTGAGGTGAGGTGTGTGGTAACCTTGTCCAGGGTGAGATGGATAGATAGGGCGGGTTCGACGGGAGCGTTGTAGGTAGGTGGGATGTGGGCGGGCGGGTAGGTGGGCGGACGGGATACGTACGCGCTCCCGTTACCCGGTGGGTAGATATTGTTGACTCGGGTAGGTCAGGGCTGAGTGGGTTGCTGTGGTGCTCCAGCCCGTTCGTGGCCGAGTAGTATTCGTGGTGGGCCGCCCGGCATCTCTGCTGTTAACGTAACACACCGGCTACGCAAACCCACGACGCGGGTAGCCCAGGCAAGTTAATCCCTACTGTACCCGTCTCTGGCCGTAACCCGACCGATAAAGCCCCGATAGACCACAATTACATGGCCACTATCCCGTAAACTGTCGATGCTGACACCCCTCATGTGAGACCAAAAGCCACACCAACAAGTATCACAAAATTTACCATCACTAGCCACTTGTTGGCATTTTTAGAAGGGGCGTCAGCATTGTCTCGACGGCTTATGGGTGGGATATATCCCTCGAAACACACTTCTTCACAGCCCATCACTCGGCCTAGCACTGAATTCAACGACCACCGCAACCACCACCTCCGGGGTTCCCCCAGGTTGGCGAGTCCTTGGTTAGGCGTAGCGAATAGGGACGCGGGCGCGAGGTTGTTGTTGGTTGGGTCGGCGGGTTAGAGTGTGGAACACGGTTTCATGATGTCTTACCGCGCTGCGCTAGTTCTAATTGCATAGAGTGGTTTTGGTTACCCCCCCGGGGCCCGGTCATATAATGCGTCTCGGTTTCTTGCACGTGGCAACCGCGGGGTACTACTACTGTTACGGTATATGAAACTGGAGGGCATGGGAGGCCTGGCTAGTCATGGTGGGTGGGTCTCGTGTGTTTAACTCTGTAGATGCGTCGTGCTTGGGTGTTGTGCTGTTTGGCTGTAAGCTGGGTATCATGGGGCGAACATATATGTATATAATGTACCGGTGAATATTGCGGCCCATGGGAGAAAACGATGGGGCCCTGTTCGGCCTCTTTATAGACCCAGTTGGGGAGAGGAGTCATGGATCAGCCTGGTGACGTCCGTCGGTGGGGAAACTTTGAAGCACACCATCAGTAAGAATATTACACCGCAGGGTGAGTTATGGAAAATGAAAATGAAAAAGAAAAAATCAAAACGACCGCGGGAAAGACGTTGGGGGGAGGAGGCGCCTGTAGGTGTGTATATATAATAGAAGCGTTATAACGTACGGGGGGTGAAGTTGGAACGGGCTCATGTACTCTGGCGTCGCGACCACCACCAAAGCTAAGTACATGGACCCAGTTAACTTTGTTTCCGTTTTTGTTTTCATGTACTACTACTCGTAAAGACCTGACGTTTGTGAAATGGGCCAATATTGCATTCCATAGTGCTACAAATTAAAGATCCGCCAAGCTCATGGTTTTGGGTGTATGCACTAGTGGCTGGCCCATTTCACAAACGTCAGGACTTTACGAGTACTATATAGCTCTGTCTGGTGTAATTTGATCTATATATAAAATTATTTCCAACTTTTGGGCATGGTTTCTTATAGTAGCGGTGAAATTACGGTTCTTTATCGCTGTTGCATCACTTTGAGGACCCCAGGCTGGCCGGGGTGCTGGGAATTGAATGAATACCAACTGACGCTCTAGCTATAGTAGATCTATACTAGAGTCATCTAGCAGTCGAAAGCTTAGCTCGGCCACCCTGCGCGGCCTGCCTGTCTGTATCACACCAAGAGAAATGAATTCGATCTTTACAATCGGCGGTGCATCATGAGTCAAACTGTAATCCTTAACCAAGCGTCTGAGCCATGCACCAGCATCACCCCGGGCCCGAGTCTCCAACCAAGGGATAGCCTAGCACACCATCATACCTTACCGGCCCTGACAGCTAGACACCATCTTATATTTCCATATCATAAATCGGATCAGCTCGACATCTCGATCCCGCCCCTGATTTGAATTGACAGCCCCTGATTCGAATTAGTCGCGGGCGAACACCAAGACGTTAATGTACCCCAACCCTAGCATTGAGCGGGTAGTTACTTGGTAACGGCTACTGTCTTGTCCGGGCCCGACATTAACGGCAAGCCTTGTTCAACGGCGAATTGGTCAGCCGATACAACAAAGGTCGATAAAAGCGCACCGACCCCTTTACCTCCAACCCTATGGTTGGCTGAGAACTCGCCATTCGTCGTTTCGTCATCGTCCTGAAAGTACGGTACCCGCGCCCTCTCGGCCGGGGGTTTTTAGTAACGAGATTGAGATCATCGGTCCCGCAAGAAGAACGTCATTGCATTAATACTGCAACCATGGTAAGTACCATTAGGTATTAGAATATGCAGCAAGTCCTCCCCGCCCCCTAGTGCAGAGTAAGAGCGATGCTCACAGTGTCCACAAACTTACAGTCGAATCTCCCTATAGGGTTGGTACCCCCATAGGAATAATCGCCCTGTAAGCTGGGTATCATGTATTTACGGCCCTTCTGGGCCTCGCTCATAAAAAATCAATCCTCGTATAAGGGTAGGCACCCTATAAGGATTCCAATCTTTGGTCTCGACGTACCCTTATAGAGAGATTCAACTGTACTGATAATACATCTAGCTAGCTTCCCCTGGTTAACTCTGCCAGGCCCGCGTAAACAGCAACTGGGACTGAAGTTGCAGCCTCTAGAGCCATGGCTCTCGGTCCCGGCGCGTTAGCAGTTGGTGCCCCGTCAAACGACCTATAAAGACACGGCTGCACGGCCTACGGCCCCATAATATCGGCACTAACTCCAAGCCTAGTTTGAAAACCGTAGGACGAAGAGCTGGTGCAAACCAGCCGGTTGTCGGAGAAGCAATATATACCACGATCACGGAGATGATTTGCCCCCCGGGACGTGTATATACATGCGCACCTTGCAATTGCTCATAGCTACGACTGGGGAGCGGCTCCCCCGGCCCGCACCGACGCAATACCGATTCGCCGGGGTTACCGCATTGTGGTATTGCATTACCCCCGCGAAAGATTCTCCTGGTTGCTGGGGTACAGATGGGACTAAGAACTATGGGCTACTCCTATCGGTATTATTAGCTGAGTGGGTATATGGCCTGCAATACGCCTGGGACAACAGATGGTATAAGTTGATATTCACCAGACATGGCCAGCTGGAGATGATTGAGTACTGGTACCGGGTACCGGTAGTTTAAGCAGTGCGGTCTATGAGCCAACCTATAGGCCCGAGTTGGCTCGGCTCATTGGAGCTAGAGACTCGTAGGGCTCGAGCTTTGGTGGCAGGCTCGTAAACTAGCTCGAGCCGGTAGTCAATGATCAAAAAACAGGTTATCCTCTCACCTAACCTGGCAAACGGCGAATAGAGGCTTGATTTCGACATGGTAGAATACTCTAAGAGGAGTAAGCTGTTTGGTTGGGCATTAAGGTGGGTAAAAATGCCCTTTTCGCCTATTTCTGGCTCTTAGGGCCTAGCAGAACACATATGGTTGGGGCTCGGGCCTGGGCTCGGGCCTGGGCTCGAGCCCGAGAGAAAAGGGCTCATGCTCGCTGAAGGGCGAGGCTCGCCCCAAATGAGCCGAAAGCAAAGCTCGAGCCGGCTCGGCTCATGGCCACACCGGGTAGTTGGCCATGGAAGGGACCTACTAAATTGTCACTCGTCACATTATCAGGATTGAACGCTCGAACTTTGACATGCCGGTACTTCGGGTCAAGACAATCTGCTATTGACGTAGGTATATGAAAGATCCTGAAGCCCTAGATTGGATATTTACTCCAACGGAGAAATATATCTGACCCTCGCCATTACGCCGCTAGATTGATACTAGAACTGGGGGGGAGCCCGTCAAGAAATTTCGGTCGGGCTCTGATCTCCACGAACAATGTCATGGAATGTTTCTTATTGTAAGCCTAAAACCCTGGGATTGGAGATATATTTAAACATTGAATTTGCGTCTAGCTTCTAGGTATCGCTCAAATCATAATAACCCCTTCCTATATATACTTGTACCCACCTGCTTACCATTAGTATCTCATTCATGATATTGAGAGCTCGGGCCCGGCTCGCTTATCAATTTACCAGAGCCCTCAGCTATACTCTTCCCTACCGCGGGTTTGTCCTGTGGCTTCTGACCGGTAACCACAAACCTTTACACTCTTAGTACAAGCTAGGATCGAGTGATAAGGTGATAAGCTTACATCCGAAAGTAACAATGGACCTTCTTATTCAAAAACTCAGACCTCACTCTCGCCAACAACGCATCAACGTCCGCACTATCCCACTTTAAAACCCTGGTGAGTAGCGCCAGCGTAAATCCCTCCATCCCTTCCAGCATGTTGGCCAGGTTCTGTCTCCCAACCTCCTTGGCCATTGGAAGAATCGGCCACGGTGCTACAGGTACCTTGAAGACCTTTTGCGATACGTTCACGAAACCCTCCTGCTCCATCCAAACATTCATATCCTTCGTATCGAACGTCTTACCGATAGCCTCGCCACACTTGGAGAGTAATCGGTACCATTCTGCCACGGCGGAGTCGGGCGGGATAGAGTTGTCGTCACTGAGCTGTTCCAGTGTAGTCTCTACGGACTCGAACCAGCCGCCGGGCGTGAGGGTCCGGTAGGCGCGGGAGAGAAATGTGGACCAGCTGGGAATACAGCCGGCGAGGGCGCGGGCATGGATAAAATCAAAGCTACAAGGCGGGTGTGTCCACTCTTGCGTGATGTCGTCGATCTCGAATTCAACGTTTATTGGGACCCTATTTATAGACATTAGCGTATGGTAGTTTGGGTACGGTGGTTGTTCGGATCAAGTACCAAGACGGCTGCGTGGGCGATAAATCGTTCCCTACAACTCTTGCGCGGGGAAACTTGTTCGACATCTCAATGGCCCAGATACCGGTGCCGGTGCCAACATCGAGGATGCCTTTTACGTCACTGCCGAGAGGCGCATCGTATAGCTCGTCTAGTAGCACTAGGCTATAGACCTGGTGGCTACATTGATTCGAATCAGTATTTTACCCCTTGGTACATGTACACAGAGATAGTTTACAATAGATTGAGCTGGTTGTTTTGTTGGATATCGTTGGGCGCCCAATAGGTGCCTTCTCTATACGAATGGTACCTGCCCCGCCCCACGACGTTAACTAGCGGTCTTCCGCGGAGGGAGGAGATACTACCGGCGACCGTTCTCATGCTTGTAGTCGAATATGGTGGTTGCGAAGGTTGTTGTATCACTCGCAATTGGAATTCTGTGAGGATCGTTGAGTAAAGAGGTCAGCTCAAAGGGCAATCAAAATGGCATAGTAAACCGGTAGATGGAGGGTGAAGAAGCGCACTCCTTACTACTGCTAGAGGAATCACATGTAGTATAGTCCTCATCTTCCGAGTCGGCGGGAATAGGATCTTGAAATCGCGGCATCATAGACATTGCTCCGGTGGAGTTGGGAGGTTGGGTTTCAGCCCGATTGAGCTATAGAGGATATCTAGACTAGAAGACGATACAACCTTTGAAGGATCTAGGAGAAACCCTATTTGAAGAATGGCCCATTTATAGGTATTTCAGATCATTGAGGGTCCTGGCACAGTTTAGAAGCAAACATGTGGTTGTAGGTCATGTGGTGAAGAAGATAGGCCGATATGCATATAGGTACATGTATCCTACCTATAGATGCGAAATGTCGTTCTATACTTTGAACTCTCAGGGATTCTGTAGCAGAAAGGCTCCGAAGCAGAGATGACCATAGGATCCACGGCCAATCGGTGGGACAGACACATGCATCGCATCTGGCAAAGAAGCTGCACATAAGATAGCGTTAGAGGCCGCGCTTATTTGTGCTACCGTTCTGACATCATGATGCGAGAGGTTTGAGATGTCCCGTCCTTGCAACGTATCAGCATAAGGCGGCATCGACCCACGCTTCGCATAAAACAGGAGGTATACCAACCACTCTCAATCATAAGAAATATCGCTTGCAGGCCGTATGCTCTTTCACGAAATCGATGGGGTTCAGCCCAGAAGCCAATGCCATTTATAAACCTGCAAGTTGAACCCAAGTTCTCCCGAGGATTTCTGTCGCCGCATGTAAAGTAGAATGGTATCGAGAGCGGTCCTAGTCGGATCTTAAATGGCAAATGCATTTAGATGGCTGTTATGTAAGTACAGTACCGTGTAGGTACGTTGTAGGTACATACATGTACTTACATAACGACCCCGCGAAATTCTTACGCAGCACGGATACTATGCCGAGCGATTCTCCCTAGATGGGCAAAATGATACCAATACATTTGACCAGATTATATTTTTAATTGATTAGTGTATAGAGGGACGGACTTCAGGGCTGGTGAGAGGTACGGAATAAAGATTTGAGGGGAATATTGAGAAGTAATGCGTAGGAAAAGGCGGTTTGTCACCCAATACATACTTCATCATATTGTAGAGCACTGTACTACATGAGTCTTATATAAACACGCGCGGGCTCCACGGCAGATGATTTGATCTCACATCTGGGATCGGTTATCTCAATCAGGAACTCTACTTAGTTCAGTCAACTTGCACATTCCCGCCTTATCCCTTAAACTGTTACGAAAGTGCTGACCCACCAAAAAAAAATTTTTTGGTGTGGCTTTACTAACAGCTCTTGTTATCTCTCTTATCAAATAATAGATCACTCATACAAATCTAATCTCATTATTATAGGGGGTCAGCATATGACAGCTTAAGGGGTAGGACCTGCACTAGAATCGGCACCTTCATAAGTCCCTGTTACGCGCAGCGTAGTTGGTAGGTACTTTTAGTACAAACATTAGTATGTCCTCACTAAATAAATGTTCTCCAAGTGGAACGGGTTATAACAAACTCATACTATGTAGAGTACATGTACTTTACGAGTAAGCGGCCCCCCCAAAACTACTAGCGCAGAAAGGTGTTAAGCCTGACACGGGGTACATGGGCAGTACCTACAGTTGCCCCCCGAACTCGCAGGCGTCCTCTTAAGAAACCTAGCCCATCAACCTCTCAACCTCATGTTTCACATCCTTGATTTGACATTGACATGGGACCCGACACCCGCCAGAAAGAAAGAGAATCGACAAGGTTTGCAGAATGATGCGAGATAAACATTCACGGGCTGGTGTTAGTCTTGAGCAGCCCCCCAACGTACGGCATTTTCTTGTTCACTCCGATCGCTACTTCCATTGAAGCGCAGTCCGAAACAAACAGGCCATCGCGAAAGATCATGTTTCTACAGGTATCCTTAAGAGAGACTACTAAGGCCAGATCGTGACTCATTATATCGGTTCAAAACTGAGTCGGTACGCACATCTGCGTCCTAGTTGTTTCGGTGTTGGTGGATGGGCGTGTGGAGTGAGACTCGTCACTGAGGTGCACACCGATTCGCATGGGCTCTTCTATAGATCACGAACTTATGCTTTTGCATTATTTCTATATTAACGGGCACCGTCTACACCACAACATATCTGAGGGATCAATAAGGGCGGCTGCCGTTAATTATTCCAAAGGTAGTTGACCCGTGCCTCCCTCAATGTATTGAACCTGGGGCCAAATGGAAACAAATACCTGGGAGCTTAGATTAGCTAATACTATCTACCACTGCAGAATGATGGTTATCAAAGGTTAGGGAAGACACGGATGGTACATAAAAGTACCAGAGTTGCTAAGCTCGACATTGTGGCTACTCCCAGTCCTAAGTCGGACCGATCCGACTAAGGACGAAAAAGGGCCGACCCCAACCCCGAAATAACCTCCGACCCAATCTATCCGGCCCGAGTCCCGACAGTGAGAAAGACCTCGGACATGAATTAAGCCCGGGCAAGGGATTTTGTGTTTCAAGAACCAAAAGAGACCCCAAGAGAGTTCAAGACCGAGGAGTAGACCGAGGAGACCCAGACCCAACAAGGACCTAATTAGATCAGGTTCCCAGTCGTCCGGGGGTCTAGGACGGCCTGGCCTAGAATTCTGAAATAAGACATCTTTCCGAACTTGGGCTTTAGGGAGTGGGCGCCCTCTAGTACACGCCGAAGTTGCCCTCCTCGTGCGAGGAGTAGTGATATCATCTCAAGTCACTAGAAACCTTTAGGGCAAACATAAAGGCTTAAAAATATCTAAAAGATCTCAGGACTTACGGGAGTGTGGGATGTAGGAGATTGTATCGTTGCACTACAAATCCTGCGTTGATCAAAACCCCGCAGAGACAAGACATCAGGCGTCAATGACTTTATATCAACATCAACTAAATAATTTTTCATACAATGGCGCAGCTACACAGGTGTTTTTTTGTTATGAGCTAACTTGTATTGTCATTGGCTGGAAAGCACAATCGAGGTTCCCTGGTTGCCAAATAAACGGTTTCTGAAGTTACTTTCCATGGAGGACTCCGTGGCTAGTGTTATGTGGACATGAATAGAGCCGGCGGGGAGGACCTGGAGTGTTTGCATGCGTACTTATATATACACCCCTAAGAAGTGAAATTTATTCATGGCTAATAATTCGGGAGCTGTGAAACACACCTTAGAATCTTATACTCACATTTACCACCTCTTGCACAGACTTAAAACAAATGGGAGAGGCGGAATTCCTAAATGAGCTGGAGACAAGGCTATTTTGAATGGTCATATAGGGGGATATGCGTCTCCCCCGAATCTACTATCGACCTTCTAAGCTGAGGCGGTGGGCTATATCAATGATAACTGAGTGCCATCACACATCTGGCTCTTTAAGGGAGATCACCGGTCGACTGTGGGGGGCAACAATCCAACATTACAGAAAGCGTCATTTTACATGACCCTTGTTGAGCGACTCCGGATCACCAATCGGAAAGATTAAGTAGGGGGTTATAGAAGTATATTCCATTGTTCCAAGGGAGGAGGGGGCTGTTAAAAAGATAAGGGAAGGGAAGGGAAGGCGATAGAACACAAAAGAAAGGGCTTAAAGAGGGTAGTAGGGTGCGAAGTAACTGTTATTTTGGGGATAGGATGAGCATGAGGCGGGGTACAAGAGAGCGTGTCAAAGAAACATGTTGGTATATAACTAAAGAAAACGACTTAGAGAAGGTGATAGCAGGGGGAAATCGCAAGTTTCGCCAACCGAAAGATAAAAGGAAAGATAACCCCAAAGAAGGGCTGACTTTCAGACGTAGGTGTCTCCAAAAAAGAAACCCCCCACCAAATACCACTCCGATGGCACCAATCCACCAATCACCGGCAGTTTAGCCCCAAACCTCAACACCGTGTCTTAGACCCTAGAGCCTAAAGCTCACCCGCTGAATATCTGCTCTATGCACCACTCTTAAGGGCTGCAACATATTGTCCCTTCGAGAGAACCCATTATTGCCAGCTCTCACACATCCGGCAAAAGTGCAACCAAGCAATGCCTCTCTGAACCCGTGTCTTGTTTTGCAGTGACGGTTGAAGTCTTTTTTGGTGGTAAACACATGTGGACAGTTATTACTGAGGCATGTAATTCGGAGTCTCCTTCCGGGGCGTTGACAGGTATATATGGGATCCACTTCACAGGATATTTTAGGGTTAGTATACAAACGAGTAAGGTTACACTAGGTCCCCTTTATATTTTTCATTGTAGAGGACCTCCGAGAAGCGCTTCTAGCCCTCAACGATTGGTTGGCTATTCTAGTGGTTGACCCTCTACTATGGAGGGTTCAAATGGCCAGGATGGTGGTGTAAGCCATCTTGAAGAAACGGTTCAGGTAGATCAATCGGTTCTGGTGGGTTGGGATATCCGGATGCATCAAGCGGAGCCTCTTGGAGCTCTCTGGGTAGTGGGCTAGGATATCCGAGTGCATCGAATTGCTCAAACTGAACCTCTTGGAGCCCTCCCAACAGATGAAAAAATTCTGGTGGGCTGAGTAGAGACCCACGGAACTCTCCCGGCAGATCAAACAATCCCGATGGGCCGAGAAATTCAGATATATCCAGTGGCCCATTTTGAGCCTCTTGGAATACTCCTGATAGGTCTAAACCAAGCAGATCTAGTGAGTGGCACGAGGGGGTTCCAAATAAGCGCGTTTAATTGGCCATGGCGGGGTCAAAAAAAAACACCCTACCCATTGGTCTGCTCCATGGCATGGCTCTAGCTTGAGACAAGGATGACCAGTAGGACAGATGTAATGCGCAATATGCGGGGTTGTATGTAAGTTAGCAGTTATGGCCGAGAAATTGAAGAATTTGGTAGCAGTTCGGATGCCTGTTGATAAGAAAGAGTATGGGGAGGGATCAGGCTTTACATACACCTATCTCGACTCCGTCTATAGTTTCCATCATTTGGCACCGAGCCTGCATGAACAGATGTCTGAGTTCTTCAAGTCTGCATAATGGTACCATCGTGCTAGAGTGCCTAAATGTGTAAACTATGCCGCTTGCCATGTCTGCCCTGATCCCATATAAATTTTTGATGTGACACAAATCCCTTGGAAGATCATGGACTATCACTCGATACTAAGGATAGAGGAAGAGGCGAAGAGCCACCAAAACGCCAAAAGCGCAGGGCTCTGGTTGTTCCCAAAGGGGAAGAGGTGCCCAGACATCAGGGGCGCGGGGTTGTCGTTGTTTCTGGAGATGGACAGCCACCCAATCATCGAAAGCGCAGGGCTCGAGTCGATCCTGAGGAAGAAGTCCAGTCTGACGGAGAGCCTCCCGCGTCAAAAAGGTGCAGACCCCTCGTTGAGGATGAAGAGGTCGAGGCGCCTGTTCGGGGGCGTCGGGGGCGTTCTCGAGCACTCCTCAACTTCTTGGACTATCAGTTGAATATATGACGACTTTGGGGCCCCCAGACCTGGCCTGTTGATGATTCTTCACAAACCCTGGATGAGCATTTGGTTCCTTATGGTAGTATGTAAGGGATCCGGGCAGACATTTTGATATCTTTGTCTGTATCGTACACAAATGCACTATGTACGGCGATGAAAAACACTGGGGACGGGCTTTTCCAACATGTTAGTACAACAGTATACGTAACCATGGCCACGCCCTTGTATAATAATACGCCTTGGCCACGTAAAATCTACATTTACAAGGGTACGGGGGGTGAAGTTGGAACGCCCAAGACGCTCAGCCACAGCAGTTATGGCAACCGATACCCTGGCCGCTCCTATTGGGAGTTCTTGCCAAGAACCATACAAATTCGAGGCGAAACTTCCATTTACGTTACTAAGCCATAGGTAGACGGTATTTGCACGCTAGACAAGCTACCGTAATTGAAGGCCATATATGTTTT
This sequence comes from Morchella sp. 2016-72, assembly GCA_024713865.1. Taxonomy (NCBI): domain Eukaryota; kingdom Fungi; phylum Ascomycota; class Pezizomycetes; order Pezizales; family Morchellaceae; genus Morchella; species Morchella sp. 2016-72. The sequence continues at coordinate 258,075 of JAMJEY010000004.1, forward strand.
GTCAAAGCTGGCGGAACACCTGTCATTCTTGTTTCGGTTGTATAAAGCAAGCCCTTGTGACCCAGGCGGGCGTCTGGTCAGGGTAGGCGGGTGCTAGCGCGCCTGGCCCGGCTAGAGCTACATAACACCTCCTATCGTATTGTATTGTACGTAGCGGCCGCGTCCAGGAGATGGCACTTTAATCTAAGCTACTCAAAAGCATGTATAAGGGCATGATAAAAGCAGTCCAGCAATGACATCGGGCTACGGGTTTTGCGGGTTTTGCGTTCTTTCCGAATTCTACCGTATAGCGGTAGGGAGGTAATAAGTGATGGAACGCAGTGATGCCTGTTTTAGTAAAACGCTGCCAACATTTGGTACTGTTTGTACTCTCAGGGCGCTCCATCGCTTATTACCTGTCGCTGTACTGTCTTGTTGCAATTGTACTACGATACCTGCCCTACGATACCGATGGCTTCTGAACTAGAACTATGTAAAACTACATAAGGTGTAGCCTCCGTTTAAAACTACTGCCTACCTAGCAGAGTCAATACAAATGAAGTCTGAAGCTTGGTTACTTGGTAGACAGTCGGGTCGGCGGCACACTAGGGGAAGGCGTAACTATAGTCGTTTTACAAGTGTTTTTGGTTTTGTTTTGTTTTAAAGACAAATATAAAAGCGAAGAAATAAGAGAGAGCTATCTCAAAAGACGGTTGATATAGGAAATGCGGGAAGGAGTGTTCAAGAAACAAAGGAGAGAAAAGAGCGTCTAGAACAGGTTCTCGAGAAAAAAAGGGAAAAAGTCGGGAAAATCATGACCAAAAAAACAACCTCTTCCACCTCCATAAGATCCGATATCAGCTAAACATAACCATGCACCGGGCCCCGAACCTGAAACTGCCTCACAGGGCATGCCACCCCGTGCGCGTTCCTCATGTGCTGCACCATATTGTCTTTACGTGTGAACCCTTCACTGCCAACTCTACCGCACCCGGCGAACTTGCAGTCGATCAGCTGCATGTTCCTGAGCCCATGTTTTGTCCTACAGTGACGGTTGAAGTCGTTCTTGTTTTTGAATTCGGCACTGCATGATGAGTTGTTGTCGAGGCAGGTGATTTTAAGCTTTCCTTGGAGACGTTGACATTTATGGGGGCCCCTGTTCACAATAGTCATTAGCATGTAGACGATACGTCCGTTGGAAGCGAAGTGAAATATACAGTAGGTTCCCTTTGCATTTTCCGTTGCAAAGATTTCCCGGGGGAGGCGCTGGGGTGTTGACCGCGAGACCTTCTTCAATACCTGGTACTGGGATGAGGACTTGGGGGTCTAGATCCAGAACGGGGGAACTAAATACCGGCGGCGATTGAGTCGGTTGTTCAGACGCATCAATCGGCTCGTATGGACCAGGTAACGGTTCAGATAGTAGGTCCCAGGAATAAAGTTCTTCGACTGTATAGGAAGCACTCGAGGATTCAGGTGTACCAATGTCTTCTGAACCATGCTCGGATGTGTTAAACGGTACTGATAAGCCATCGCCATCGGGGATTGAGTATTCGAATGCATAGGGCCTGTCATCTGATGCAGGAACATCTTCAGGGTATCCCTGCAGGTCGGGGTAGCCAGTTCCGTCATAAGGACTCGTAATGTCCCCTCCAAGCGCAATGTAGCTGACGTTTTTTTTAGCGGGAAAAAAAAAAAAAAACCTACCTATTGGTCCCCTCCATGTTTCTCATTTGAGACAAGGAAGACCAATGATAACAAGACAGATAACTTTCAGTAGGCTGGGCAGTCGTAGCCGGGTGATGGTTAAAAATGGCAGCACTTCGTGTGAACCTTGATGAAGAGAGGGAGGGGGATAGACCCAACTTATCCACGACTAGCCACCCTTCGTGTAAAGTTGCATTTTTAGTACCGAGCCTGGCAGGGATAATTCGCTTTTACAATATCTATTGGGTATCAATCTAACTCATTGGCGCAGATAACTGGTAACACAACACTCAGTGAGTTAAAAGTTCAGCCTCGGTCACCAGATATCACTCGAGAATAGCACCGGTCTTAGCTAGGCCCATCCCCTGGACGAACGAGACACCGGAAAACCTCTCTCATGCACTAGCGCCCGGAGTCTGGCAGTTGCAGTCCTTAGAATACTACCAATGTGCCATAAAGTTCGCGGGTTTATTCATGAAAGAGATTTTCCACTGTCTCATTCGTCCAGCTGGGGATAGGAAATAATACATGGGTTTGGTTCACACCGCATCTGATCATCTATTGATCAATGTATTCTCGACATAACCTAACCCCCTTAATTACATTGTCACTCACGATCACGTATATCACGCATAATCCAGCCTCCACAAGATAGTCAGATAAGCGAGCAGACCCGATCGCGAATTCGAAAGCAACAACTCTAGACTATGTGCTTAGGCAAGTACTCTTTCTGTTGTCAGCTACGTACGTACTACATGTAGATAGAGATGATAGTAGTAGGCCTAGGTAGTGCACCATTCATGACTGATTTAATACAAAGCTTGGGGGCATTTTTGCTAAGGCTCTGGGTGTTTACCAGCTATGTAGCCTGGACCCCACGGGCAGCTGGTTGAGACATTGAAAGTACCAGGTTGTCTTAGCCCCTCAAACCTGCATACATGTACCTACCTACGTACATATACATCTCCTTTGTTTGATTGGTCCTCTCAGTTGTCGTTGGCCAATGTTACACGAGCCTCCATAGATTCAAATCCGATCACACCCGATCACTCGATCTCAAGCAACGCCGTCAACATGAACAGAACCTGGGCCAAACACCCCAAAATGCTGAATTAAAACATATATTTGTGCCTATTATTTAGTTGGGCGTTCGATGAGAGAAAGGTATTGCGAGAATTGCTTGCAATGTTGCCGATCATCCTCCAATGGCCACTAGCTAGTAGAACAGAGACTAGCGCACAAAACAAGGCTAAAGAAACAACACCCCAAGTACAGCTCCGTAACTTCATACAGTCGATCTCAGGCGTACAGTCGGCGAACCATGTCAGACCTTAGCGCCAAGTCATTCTCTGGGCCATACAAGCTACGACGGTTTCTGGTGATCTGTTTGAAGGGTTAGGACTACGGCCCACTGGGGCAGTGTGGTCCACGATGGCGAAGCCTCGCCTCGAAGCAAACGCCTCGAGGTGATGCGAGGTATCCCCTTCCATGAGCCGAAGAACCGAGCTCGATACATGGTGTGTTCCTCGACTCGACTCGAATTGACTCGGCTCAACTTAATATACACTCTCCAAGCCGCCAGAGCAGAGATACCCGCGTATTATAGATCCCGGGTAATCGAACCGGATAAGAACTATTGAGAGATCGCTGCCAAGACCTAGTTCGAGGGGGATCGAGACAGCTCGAGGAAGCCCAAAGCAGATCTCATAAGGGGGAGGCAACTCGATATACCCTGTTTTCTTCTCGATGTGCTTCACTGCACTGGGGCTTTAGACCCGTTCCTTCAAGTGCTAGTTGGTATATGCTTACATCAGCAAAGGTTCTATGATCATAAACCCTGGTTCATGTTTAGTAATCTACAACTCGGCGGTACCATTTATCATGCATGACAACGCGGTTGGGTATTATAATCAATGACCAGGACTCCTCTGCGGGTCTAATAAATATGCAGCATAATCGCTTTTTTTCCCCTTCTACTTCTCTGTACCAGGGTCATCCAATACTTTTTGTGGGTCTATTCGGCCCTCTGTTGGGGTTGTGGTTGCAAATGTGTCTCACTGGGCCCTTAAGATGGGATGAAAAGAGAATACTAGCTAGTCTAACACTGAAAACTACCGCATATCAAACATATAGAGAAGGCTTCCGCCACCATGATTCAGCGGGGAAAGGCCACAATCCTCGAATTCGTGTTTTTGGTTTTAATTTTTGTGGGGCGGGGGTTCTGGGAAACGGCTGGGAAGGTACTGATAGAGAAGAAAAGCGGAAAATGACAGGAAAGAATTGGGTAGAGAAATCAAGCAGTAAGATACAAAGTGGCCAGAAATGAAGTGGGTATATGCTTCAACAAAGAAAATAGGATATAAGGGAAGGGAAATAAAGAGTTGAGAGATAACCAGCGTCAAAAAAAAAAATGTGAATACAAAATATTCTCATAGGGCATTAGTACAATGAAGGAAAGAATCGCAGACTAGCCGCCGCCGCCATACACAACCGATGAACCACAAAACCGCTATATCAATGCACATACCCCCGCACCGGTCCTCTAATTCGGTATTTCCGGATAGCGGCTTCCATTCCGTGCACATCTCTCAAATGCTGAACCATATTGTCCCTACGGGTGAACCCTGAACTACCAAACCTGGTACATCCAGCAAATTCACAGTCGATAAGATTCCCGAGCTTGTGTGCCGATTTGCAGTGGCGGTTGAAGCCATGCTTTGTAGGGAATTTGGACGTGCAACGGGCGCTAAGGCAGGTAATACGAAGCGCCCCTCCGTCACGTTTGCATGTGTGAGGGCCACTATGGACCATGTTAGTATACCAAGAGCAAGGAGGGAGGGTGGATTATATACATTAAATCTCCATTACAGTTTCCTTCGCAAGAGACTCGAACCGGGGGAGGTATCTGTTTCTCGGGTGCAGGGGGCTCATTGATCGTTTCATCCAGTAATGGGTGCCCCGGACTTGAGCGATTCAAGTGTTCGAGATCATGGACCGACTCATATAGATGAAGTGGCTCGGATAATAAAACCCGCGACTCAAGCTGTTCGAGCGTATCGTGAACATCGGGCGTCTCAAACGTGTATATAGCTAGCAGGTCGGGATGTTCTGGTGTACCTGACTGTCCGGAGACAGCTTCAGGCACATTGATAGGCTTGGATAGATTGAATGCGTGTATGTTTTCAGTCTCATGAATCAATCCGATGGCACGTAAGGCCGAATCGACTGTGTGTGCGTATGGGTGAGAGATATATGTAACATTGGTTCTACTTACAATACACGTACGTACTTGCACGGCCGAATTCTAACTAAATCACGTGGTACTGGCTGGCAGGTTTCTTGAACCCGCAGCCCCTACCACACTTGCGCTACTCAGCACAGGTCATGTGATTCAGTTAAAACTCGGCCGCGCGAGTATCAGATCGTGCAATCATGTTAGCAATTCCAAAAAAAAAAAAAGCATACCGATCGGCCCCCTCCATGACCTCTTGAGACATAAGGACAGAGCCACAATAAGGTGGTTGAGAATTTTGGCAGCACTTCGTGTGGCAGCACTTCGGTGGCAGCACTTTGGTCGTGTGGCAGAACTGACAACAGTTCGGGGGAGCACTTCGGTGGCAGTCGTGTGGCAGTCGTGTGGCAGCACTTCTGTGGCAGCACTTCGGTCGTGTGGCAGAACTGACAACAGTTCGGAGCACTTCGGTGGCAGTCGTGTGGCAGTCGTGTGGCAGCACTTCTGTGGCTGCACTTCGGTCGTGTGGCAGAACTTCGCGGTACTCCACGTGCGTGGTGGCCCACTTGGGCCGGTATCTCAATATCCCGGATCCCAACAGAATTCTCGAATATTTGCTATCCCTATTGAAGGTGTCTGCTACTTGGCATTCGGCATATATATAGTAGGGTTTGGTTATAGTAGCTCTGCACTTAAGCTTGTGTGCGTCATATAACGGGTATGATCCTTGGTGAAAGAGTGTGAGTATTGGGAGGGAGATGGCCCTGGTTTATATCCCACTCAAGCATGTACCTATTGTAGTGCTATATATGTACAGCCTCCCTCCACTATGTAACGAACCTGCAATCCCAAAGGATTTTGTTCAGCGAATTATTCGGTGTAGTAGATAAAATTCCACCATTTTCTATGTGTTACATTTGACCCTCTCGAGCCTGCATTAGCGCGTCTGTCTTATTGGGTCAGGCAAAGCCCCCCGGGGCAGGCGCCAACCGCATTAACCATACCTATTCGCTCGCCGCAGCACCACCTAGCGGAACCTGCGATGGGATACTTAACTGGCACTAGATTGTATACACAAATGCGCTATGTGGTATCCGCCCTACAAACGTTCCTAGATGTGCAGCTTATGAGTTTTTCGAGACAGCTAATCGATTGTAGTAGTTTGATCTGATTATACGGGTGGTGGGTATTGGGGTAACTAATAATCTACAAAGAACTACATGTATCTACGATGATAGATATTTCTGTAGCTATTTGATTGCCCGCACTAGCCTATTTGCAGGGAGGCGGGTGAGAAAGGGATTGGGGGGGGGGGGGTGTAGAGAAGAGATTGTTAATAGAGATACGAGAAGGGGTGGAAGACACAAGACAAAGGTATATAAGAAGAGATGGAAGACACAAGACAAAAAAGGTATGTAAGAAGAGAACCAGGAATATGGGCGACATGTAGGTAGAAGAAAATCGGGGAGGGTTAGCAACCAAAGACATGTAAAGAAATTCTCCCATCACAAAGTTAAGGTGAGATACATGACCGACGATAGAGAATAAAAGGGGAATCAGGCAGAAATGAAACATCTGAACATAGAGGGGGGTAAACCATGGCCACCCATGATAAATCTGAGTGAGAAGTATTTTCACCCCAAAACCAAGATGAAACAAAAGATCAGATGCCCCGAACGCGCTTAACAGGGCGTTCTACTCTACTCCATGATTCACTCCCATATGCTGCAGCATATTGTCTCTGCAGGAGAACCCTTTCCTACCAACCCCTCACGTCACACCCAGAGAACTCACAGCCGACCTCCACAAGCCCGTGCAATGCCCTGACGCGGCGATTGAAGCTGTTGACCCATTTTTAGTAGTGAACCTGGCCCTACAGTTGGTGAGGCAGGTGACGGAAAGGACCCCGTTTCCACGGGACGTGGGTGAGGCACGTGCACGCCGTCATGGGCCCCACAAGTTACATGTAATTTCCCTGTGTAGGGCTGAACAGCCCAGTAGGGGAAGCATGCATGTGCAGTGATATTACTTGCGTTATATAAGGTATACGTAAGGCAAGTACATGTATGCAGGCAGCAGAAGGTGTAGGCGCGTAGCTAGCCAATCGTCCAAAAAAAAATTTGCAGCACTAGCTTCGTGACGTAGGTTTTAGTGGGGGAAGGTAGGCTCAGATCATTTATTCAATACCTAGGCCTCGAGCCTGCATGAAGTTCTAGATTCCAGTTGGTTCCATTGGTAGAGTAGCATACTAGAATACCGTTAATTCTTGAATAATCCACTATCCCCGTATTTGTATGTGGCAAGTCCGAACCAAGGCGAATTGGCGAATCAAACTCCAGGAGTTCATGCAGATACATACTTTTTCTCATCCGGAATTAAGATTTAGTGAAGCGGGCCGGGGATAGTGGATTTCTCGAGAATTTACGGTACGTTAATTGGAGAAACGCAAAGTAGGTAGACGTATGTGCTACTAGAATACCCCCGGCAGGCCGGTTATTGAGCCTGCAGGCCTGATAATACCAGGACGGAAGATACGTTTCTTGCCCAACCCTAATCATGAGCGCGCATGTATGTGATCTCAATTTTGGGTGAGGGTAAGTAGTTTGGTGTATTTGTTGGGGCCCGCTCGGCGAACCTCGACAAAGACAACGGCGTTTTGTTTTGTGTGAAGGGTCTTCGGGCTTGAAACTGTGTTTCGAGGACCTGGTTGCCGAAAATGCCCTTACGGCCCGTTTGGCAACTAGAAGGATCAAGGCCTAATAAAAAGATCGTTGAAACGGAGTTTACAGGGATGGAAACCCCGGTTTGGCCTGTTGCCAAACGGCCCTTATCAGATGTGCTACATGTACTTGCGGCGAGAATAAGTTTCCGCCAAGTTTGTGTGAGAAAACGCTGTTGCAAGACAGAAGTGGTGGCAGAAACTTATTCTCGAGGCAAGTATAGCGGTGGGAATGATCAATGGAAAAACAAGGGTGTCAAAATTGTATGGAGAAAATCTGTGCACCATATATTTCCATAGATCATTCCTATCGCTGTAATTACTCCCTGGATAGGGCCGGGCACGCTAATGCATGACATACCCAGGAGCTAAAGCCTAACCCTAACCCTACCCTGCATTATGCAAGTCAGCATTCTTACATACGAGTAACTACTGGCGAACCTGATTCTCTATTCCGCCATGTATATGTTCTATCCGGCCGGGCGGTGAAGTCTCCAATTTTGTGAAGAGGGCGCCTCAGTCAGGTTGCTTCGCCGGTAGGTCGGCCGGCTGGTTCGTGAAGTATCGCTAAAGATACAGTTTTGGAAGTCTTAAAGCTGGTCTTATGGAAGGGACAGGGGGTGGGCTGGCGGGCATGACGGGCATGACGGGCACGTTATTGTGACAACAGAAACCTAGCCCTCGCACCAGACACTGTCCTCGCCCCGTCCCCTCCCAGAGTACCAGGTTTAAGACTTCCGGAGCTATACGTGTTAATATAACACCCGAGGTCATAGTTTATTGGACCCCCTGTTGGCAGGAAAAGGGCTCGCAGCGCCCTGTGGAAAAAGAGAGCTATTGAGTATAGATGCCCTATCACAAGCCAAGAACATAGCCCAGTAGATCTAGAGTTTAAAAGGCGGGGCTCTTGGGTATTGTCAGGTACACTCCTTTAACTTTTGTAATTAATACAGTCATCAATGTTGGACTTTGTGAACAGAATAGCTTTGTGGACAGGTTGCCTCGCCCTGTAGGTTGACTGGTCCGTGAAAGGGACACGGTTCATAAAGGTTAAAGGTTTAACTAAGGACCCGCGGCCGTTTAAAAGAGAGTTTTCACCCTTGTAAACCCATACACGTTAACCCCCAACGACCTATTTGCTGTCCGTAGAAACCCCGCCTTGTCTACCTGCCAAACGACCTTTAACCTTCGGTCGTCCCTTTCACGGATCCGGAACAGTCAACCTACTAGGGCTAAAGTAACCTGACTACATCGGGCGCCCAGCTCCTCACGAAGTGGAAAACTTCGTCTCCCGGACAGAACATACATGTATGCATGCGTAGTCTAAGACTACATATCATGTTTATTCCGGGAAAAAAAAAGGATCCTCTATCCCCCTACCCTGTTAAAACCTTCAGACTCCCGACTTCCCAATTGCAAGGAGGAGGTTGTATAGGTGCACAGCTAGGCATGGCGGGGGGTGTTTTCCGCTACAACTTGAATTGGTAAGGTTACTGGCCATAGGCCGGTGCACCCCAGCCTGGTACGCGGTGGGAGGCTTACATATGAACATGGACAGACTCTACTACATAGCAGAGTAAATGCTTCCTCACTTACAGGTTGGTAAGGCGCGTCATGTACTAATTCATAGGCGCTAGGCGGGTATATATACCACATATGTACCTCGCTTTAGGTTGTTTTGCTACCATATATGTATTTTTCTAACAACTACTTAAGTACATACATGAACTTTATCGTCACAATCTAACCGCAGTGTAATGCAAATGTGCCCCAACCGGAAAAAGCAAAGAAAAAGAAGAAAAGAAGACAGCAGATAAATAAAGGACACCTAAAACTCCTAACAAATACCCTAAAGAGATCTGTTTTTTAAGATGCCGAAGAAAGAAGGAAAAATTCGTCTCTGGATGTGGACGCTCGTCGAGAGCAGCAGCTTATTTCCAGGTAGTTGTTGTGCTCGAGGTGGTCGAGGATGTCGTAGATGTGCTTGACGTCGGCTTCGAGGTTGTCGAGGTCGTAGTAGAGGTTGAAGAGCTCGAGCTAGTCTTCGATGACGAGGACGACGAGGTAGAGCTAGTAGAGCTCGAAGAAGAGGTCGAAGAGGTCGAAGAAGTCTTCTTTTTCTCCTCCTCCTGCTTCCTCTTCTCCTCCTCCGCCTTTCGCTTCGCCTCTTCCTCCTTCCTCTTCGCCTCCTCCGCCTTCTTCCTCGCCTCCTCCGCCTTCTTCCTCGCCTTCTCGGCCTTCTTGCGCGCCTCCTCCGCCTTCTTCTTCTCCTTCTTGGTCTTCTTCTTCTGCTTCTTCGCCTTCTTCTTCTGCTCCTTCTCCTTCTTCTTCCGCTCCTTCTCCTTCTTCTTCCTCTCGTCATCCGCCTTCTTCCGGTCCTTCACAGCCTTGACCAGCCCCCTGAACGCATCACCCTTCTTCCCCCCCTTCGGGACCACAACGCCAATCCTGGTGACCGTCTTGACGACCGTCTTCCCGCCCTTGCGCCTCGGCCGCACAGTGGTGGTAACGACCCTCGTCGTCAAGCTCGGCGCCCTCGTCGTCGTCGTCGTCACCGTCTTCACGACCGTCGTCACAACGCCCTTCGCCCCCGGCGCCGTCGGCGGAAGCGTACTCACAGCGCTACTCGTCAGCGTCAGCGTCTGCACAAGCTTCTTGAGCACCACCACCTTCTTCTTCGTCTGCTTGGGCGGGGGAGGGATGGTGGTGACGGAGGTGTGCGTCTGCGTCACGTTCTTGCCGGAGATGTTGGTGGTGATTGTGGTGAGCTTTGTGGATGTCTTTGGCGCGGGTTTTTTGGTCTTCTTGGGCTTGCCCTTGAATAGGTTCTTGAAGAAGCGTTGGATGCCGTTGGGACCCTTCTTCTTCTTCTGAGGGGGGTTGGGCTTCTGGGTGGTGGCAGGGGCCGTGGTCGCGGCTGTGGTCGTCGAGGTAAGCCATTTGACGCTTGTGAGGACGTTGGTGGTTGTTACTGTCTTTGTCACTGCCGGGGGGCCCGGAGATGGTGGGGGCGGCGGCGGCGGCGGTGGTGGTGGTGGTGCTCCTGGGGGCCCTGGCGGCGACGGCGCTGGTGGAGGTGGAGGCGGCGGGGGTGGAGGAGGCGGTGGTGGTGCGCCTGGCGGCGCTGGGGGCGGCGACGGCGCACGCTTCACGATAGCCGTGGGGGTGAGGGTTGTCGCGGAGGGGAGCGCATACGTGAACGGCAGGAGCAGGAGGAGGAAGTGGAGGATGTACAGCTGCATTGTGTACGGGGGGGGACCAGCCTGCTGGTGGGAGGTGACCTAATTAAAGAATGAAAATTAAAGAATGGATAGCGAGAGGACCTCGCTGGCTACACTACACTAGACTGGCTAGTTGCTGGTTTGGACTCTAAGGAGGTAGTGTATTCGACGGTAGACAGCAGCTATGGGTTTATATATATTGAGAGGAAAGATTCAATAACCCCCCCCCCCCTCCCCTGGGGCCCGTCCGGCAGGTTCGTCCATCCATTCAGGCCAGCCATGGCCAGCCCTACTACTCAGATACCGGTCTGCCAGTCTGTGTCCTAGCCGCAGCCGGAAATAGACCGTCCGTCTATGTGCGCGTTGATCCCGGAGCCATTCCTACGTACCGGCGAAACATGGACTGAGAAGGGGGAGGGACGTTGACCATGTACAAGTGTTAGCTGTCGGTGGACACCCGGTGTGTGGTGAGTGTAGTCTATTGATGGATGGGGCTGTTATCGCTACCGTTATCTTATCTTATCTGGAGATCAGTAGTGGATGTGGCTATTTTGGGTACTGGGATTAGTCAGTAGGGGCGGAGCTTTTCCGGTGTGGGGTCAGGGTTGTTGTTGGTTGGCCGGTGTAACGGGGCGTGATGGGTGCTACGCGGGGGGCTTCGCTTGGGTGCATTCTCGTCTGGCCTATTATTGTAGCCATAAATGAATACATACATGTACTCTAGGTAAAGACCCGATGGAATGTAGATTACGTATATCCGTATATAACGAAACGTACTTGATTGTTTTCCTTTTCTCACCCGTCAGTCCTGATCACTGATCAAACATGTATAGTGCAATCAATCACTTCATATGTACAGTTGTAGGGACCCATTAGCAAACAATACACGATCGAGTTTGAAGGTCTGCAGCTGTCCTCGGTAGGGAGCAGATACTTGCATGTATGTATGGCCGATTACATAATGGTATGCACCCCACGCCAATGATCAATCAACCAGTCACCAAGAAGGCCGAGTGATGCGGAATGCAGCTGTTAGAGAAGAGACAAGACAAGGCAAGACAAGACAAGACAGCAGGGTAAGGAGGAGATCGTATCCTTGGCATCCCAACGGACAGGTTGCAGTCGAGAGAATGAAATAACTACATACACCATCGCCCCTCCCCCCAGCCCTCCATCAATACCACCATCCCCACGCAGTCCAGATGTCTCTTCTCACTCTTCCCAATGAGCTCCATTTCAACATGGTCCACTCCTTTACCCAGCTCAGCGACGTCTATCACCTTGCTCTGTCCTGCCGCCGCTCCGCCAACCTCTTCCTCCCCATCATCCACGCCGAGGCAAAATCGGATGTGGATGGATATACTGCCCTTGAATGGGCCTGTCGGAGCGGCCACGAGAGTCTGCTCCGTTTCCTACTCCGTGAAGGCGCACATGTAAACAGCTACACGGGTGGTTCTCAGCCTGTCATCTACCATGCAATTGCGGGTAAGAAGCCTCGGGTTATCGTCCCTATACTCCTGGAGCACGGCGCAGACATCACGATCCCCTACCCGGGCCGCAGGGTCACAGCCCTGCACGAAGCAGTCAGCGTGGGCGACGAGAGCATCGTGAAACTGCTCCTCGACCGTGGCCTCCTGGACGTCAACTTGCGCGTCATGGACGGTAGACCACCGCTACACACGTGCTGTGCCTCTACCAACCCAAGTCCGGAGATTGCGAAGCTACTCCTCTCCCACGGAGCCAACCCCGAGGCCCCGATCCGCACCGCCGGTGGCGTATGGCCGCTGCACGTGATTACTGCCAACACCGCTGCCTCGGCTCCAGAGGTTTTAAGGGTCCTCCTTGCCCATGGCGCCAACATCGGGGCGGTCGACTGGCGCCGCCGGGTCCCACTGCACTACGCTGCGGAGCTTGACGGCGAGGAAATGCTGGAGATTCTACTTGACCACGGGGCGTCTGTCTCTGCGGTCGACGATCACGGGCGGACGCCGTTGCACCTCGCCGCGAAGAAGGGGGTGTCCCCGGAGGTTTGCGAGATGCTGCTGCGGCACGGGGCGGATATCGCTGCGAGGGACAATGATGGGCACACGCCGCTCGATAGCGCGGCGATTGGCGCGGGGGCGTCGGTGCCGCTGGAGGTGTACTTTGAGCCCGGGTATGAGGCCACCATCAGGGTGCTGCTATCGCGCGGCGCGGCCAAGTATTCGTCGGAGGAACTGGGCGGGCAGCTCCTGCTGTGGGCGGTCAAGAACGGGCACCATGACCTGCTGCGGATGGTGCTGGAGCAGAGCGTCGACGTCAATGTTCGGGATGCGGAGGGGCGGACCCCGCTGCACTGGGCGGCGCTGTTTGGGATGGTGGATACCGTGAAGTTGCTGCTGGACCGCGGGGCCGACGCCTGCGCGATGGCGGAGGGGAAGACGGCGCTTACGCTGGCGGCGGCGAGAGGTGAGGACGGGGTCGTGGAGGTGCTGGTGGGGGCCGGGGGGAGCGTGTTGGGGTCTGGAGAGGGCGATAGGAGGAGGAAACCGCCGCCAGCGCATGGGTCGAGGAGAGGAATGGTGGTAATGGATTAATATGGGTCAACTCTTTTCTCTCTTGGGCGGTTTTATATATATATACTTGCATTGCTTATTCGTTTGGTTGTGGCTCTGGGTTTGTATTGTTATAAAAGCACATTCTTGACTCTTTAGCAAAAACAGAAATACTCTAGACCCCGTATGTAATGTGAATTGTCTTAACCACGCATGACCACCGGTGGTATAAGTAGTAGATCACAAACTATCACTCGCCGTGTACCTACCTGTAATATTAATACGTGACACCCCCTCCTGGGAGAGTACGCCCGGAAGATAAAAAACAGCTCTTTAGGCCCAGGGCAAGGCACCAACCTCCCGCATGCTAGTTCTACGACTGCGGTAATGGGAACTGCGTCTGTCGGGTTGGGTTGGGCTGGGGTGTAGCGCCGGTGTTTCTTGGTGGCGGCTGCGGTTGTACGGCGGTGTGGTGGCGGGATGGTTTGGTGGGGTGGGAGTGGGGTGTGCGTGTGGGATGGGGTGTGCGGATAGGGCGGGGGTTGGGATAGGGCGGGAGTTGGGATAAGGGTGGATTATGGCGGCGGTGGGTCCGTGGTAGTGCTTGCTTGCTTGCATGTACATGTACTTGCGTAGTACACCCTATCTATCTATCTATCTATCATGTACTGGATTACATCCGTTTTGAAAGTTTCTGCAATATGATTGATTGGTCGGGCACGACTGGGGTATTTGGAGTACCGGAGCTCTGCCCAAATGGTATAAATGGGGGGACATGGAGGAAGAATGCATAGGAGCGCAGCCCCCGATAACAGCTGCACCAGAAGCCCAGGAGAACCCGATATCCACACTTCAAAGCAGAGAAGCACGCACACCACCACCAAGGCTAAAAAAAAAAAATTAAATGGTAAAAAAGCCGGCAACAAAAGACTTATGTGAGTGAGTACTCATCCCTCAAGAGCGTCGCTACCATGTTGGGCATTCTCATCACTGCTCCCACCAGGAGTTGAACCTGTCGTGGTCATATGACGAGGCCCAGTGTATTACCACTAGGCCACGCCACGGTGCTTTTGGGTGTGTCGTTGTGGTACATGAGCAAAAGGATCCTTTCCTTGGCAGCGCATCAAAGGGCAATGAGAGGTCAAACTGGCGGGAAGGCCCCCATAGCTAGAGTACATGTATATGTACCTACCAAGAGAGAGCTAGGGGATTGAAACCTACACAACTCGCGGTCGCGAGGTGGTGGCCCCGGTCTACATATACCTGCTTAATTAGGTGCCTACAGTCCGCCCGTCTATAGACTATCCGTTCATGGGAGTGGTGGCGGGTGGGGGTTTGGTTTTTGGTATCGGGCGGGCGGGTGGGTGGGGCCTGGCGGCGGGGGTGCAGCTGGGTACATACATCACACATACATACATACATAGAAACGGGCTCTAGATGTGGGTTGGGGCTGTCGGGGTGGTGCTCTGGCCTTTAGCAGTTACGGTGGGCAGTTGGCTGTTTCTACTTGGGGTGCCGGATGGGTACGGTTGAGACTATGTATGTGTGTACATATTGTATTGTATGTAGGTCTGGGACGACGATGGATAAGGTACGCAGGTAACGTGACACGGCCGGGCCGAGTGATGGGTTGTGATTGTATACACTAGGGCAGAGCACCCAGGATGTCGGGAGGTGAGGCACATATGGTGGCTTCATAGCTTTACAAATTAAAGCACCAAATGCATCTCTTCCGGATCCTCTTACACCGCCGGTATATATGCTTTACTGCCGGGTTCGGTCGGGCCGGGTCGGATTGGTTGATCGAGTCTTAACCTGCCGCGCGGTCTTCAATAACGCCCGTATTAATTTAACGTTAACTGTTTAGCTTGGGGGGGGGGGGTTCTTATTGCAATGTAACATTAACCTAGCTTTCTATATATGGACGTAAGTGCCATGCCATTACACTCCGGGTTTTATCTACAAAATAGCAAGGTGAGGTGGCGGGATGGAGTACGCTCGCGATCGGGGAGGGTTTGGATTCTTATCGAATGGGTATGGCCCCGGGCGCTTTCTTCCTATGGCTCCAACCAGGAGTTCATAGACAGTATGTATCACCACAGTCAAAGAGAATTAAACCAATATCAAAACAACCCCAAACCATACTCTTCAACCCCATATGGACGGGATTCATTTAGTTACTATAAACAAGATCACTACACTCTTCTAGGCCGGCGGCCATCATGCTATGCAGCCCATGGCCATAGTCCGTCCAAAAGGTTGACGTCGTCGGACCGGCTTGGCGGTCGACTGCAGTCCCATGCAGTCCATAGTCCGTCCAGTCTTTGGACGGACGGACTGTCTTGGCAGTCCCATGCAGTCCATAGTCCACCAGCCCGTCCACTCTCCGGACGGACTGTCCTGACCAAAGTCAATGACACGGCACTACCGTTGGTGGTCCAGTCCAATTGCGGTCGATTGCAGTCGACTGTGCCAAGCCGAGCGGTCCAAAAACTGGACGGACTGCACCAAGACCGTCCAAAGGTGGACGGGCTGGGAGGACTATGGACTGCATGGGACTGCCAAGACAGTCCGTCCAAAGACTGGACGGACTATGGACTGCATGGGACTGCCAAGTCTTAGACAGTCCGTCCAAAGACTAGACGGACTATGGACTGCATGGGACTGCGGTGGACCTCCGGCCAAGACCGGCGGCCAAGACCAGCGGCCAAAAGTAGGCGGGCTGGAAGGACTACGGACTGCATGCTCTACCACCCCATAAAATGCACCGCAAATTTATCGTTAATGCATCGGTAGATGTGATATCACGGTTGCCGGAGCTCCCGTCTTGTATGTATGTATGGTATATGCATCGGCGAATGCATCCCAGTCCCGTTCGACGACTTTGTTGATACCCCCACATCCCACCCCATATACCATCGGTTGCCCGGTAGACGACGAATCTCCCAGTCATATTACTGATGATAACTCTGTATTTGGATACAGTCATGAGCCGGCCCGGGTCAGGCCGACATATAGGCTCAGGCTGGCCCGGCCCATAGGAGCCGTGATCAGAGGCTCGTAAGCTAACTAGCTCGAGCCGGTGGTCAATGATCATGATAAGAAGAGACAGGTTATCCTCTTACCTGACGTATCAAAACGGCAGAAGAGGCTTCATCCCGATATCTTTGAGGTAGGTAGAACTGCCCTTTCGCCCGTTTCGTGGCTCTGGGGCCTAGCGGAACACATGTCATTAAGGCTCAAGCCTGGGAGAAAGGGGCTCAAGCCGGCCCAGGTTCGCCCGAAAGCTCGAGCCGGCTCGGCTCATGGACCACACTAGTCCTAGGCCTCTAGACAGGGCCTGGGATAGGGCCAGCCGAATTCTTAGGTTATGGATACTTGGCCCAGTCATTAGTTAAGCAGAGGCCGGACCCTGCCGGATAATCGTGTATTAAATGAACGGAACGTATAGTCCTGACAGCTGCCTTATGCTCCCGCTGATTTGCAGCTGCAGGTAAACCCCCAGAGCCAGGAAACATAGCTAGGTCTGTGATCACTGTCCCATGGATATTCGGGATAACGCAGGTTTCTTTAATATGCTTATAACTACATATTAGGCGGGGCCGGGGCCGACCCAAGTGGGTTGGACGTACCGGGTGGCTTGATTTGAGCCCGGTTGACCCATTGGAAGACCTGTGTTGCTTACGACCTCCCCGAGTCCTTTGATCACCACGTTATTATTAATAGGATAGGAGGGGGGACAAAGGATGCACTGAGTTGGCGCTTGTCCGGTTTTTTTCTTTTTCTTTTCTTAGGGTTCGGGGTGCTTCACAGCCTCGATCGATTGGCGAGTCTCCGTGTATGGACCAAGGTGTACATGTAACGTAGGTCTATGTATAGAACTCTATATAGCGCCCTTACACACACCCACATGTACAGCTATGCATGTCCAGTCGGAAAATATCGTCAGCACGAGTTGCCTAGAAGCCCACCTGTGCTTTGGCAATCAATCAGAAGAAGGCCATCCCGGCCGCCTGTTTGGCGGAACCGTTGAGTCGCAATTCGAGCCACATACGCAGACAGGCGTCGATCAGTACATAGATCCAGCCAATAAGTGCCATGTAACACCACGAGACAGCCGCGAGTGATATCTCATGAATATACATACACGGGACGTCGACCAGGGTTGCTAGATGGCACTTGACTGACCACCCACCCGCCAGGAGACGGTTCAGGCTGGATTGATTATAAAGGCCGTGTTTTTACTCGGCCCCCCGTGTTTAGGATTAGGAGAGAACACTTGAGAGTGTCTTAGAGGAAATGGCGACGGATATATACATATGTAATCAGTGTGACACAAGCTACACCACAAGGGTTACGTCACTGTCGAGTGAGATCAGTGTTGTTCAGAATCTAAGCAGCATATCTTCTAAGCTTGTGTCTTTTTGAAACATCGTATCGTATATACTCTACTCTACACGGGAGCCAGCCCTTATTGAAACACCCTCCGCCATTGGCCTGGCCCCCTTTGCGCTGGTCATCGCACTCGGTATAGCATGCCCTGCAGATCTTAATTGATGACGGGAGATAAGGCCAGGGACTCGATCCAGCTATGGGGAATACAGGAAGGGAGTGAGTGAGTGCCCCGCCCCCATGCAAGGCTGGGTTGTTTACATGTATTGATCAATGGCCGGAAGATTTACAACCATTTATAAGCTTTAGGCGGTTGCATTGGGGTTAAGGTAAAGCGCTATCGATCCAAAACACCGAGATAAACATCAATGTCCGGAGAAGGTTATTCAGGGCAGATATCGGCACTTATCCTTAATTCGGGCTCTCTCATTTGTGGGTCACATCATCTTATCTCCCTGGGTTCCGATGGGGAGCCTGGGGACTAGGGCTATCCCTGAATACGATTGCCACCGTTCATGTACATTAAAGTAAGCTCACATATACGCATACCCTCGTCGCTCCTCAACCGATCACTATTGTTTAAACAGCGTTTACGCGTGTGTATGCAGTTTCTAGCTAGTTAGGGCTTGCGCTAGGGCTTTGGAAAACCGTCTACCAGTTCGCTGAGTAATCGGATTTTAGATAATATCGACTACATAAAGCACTTACAAATACGACCAATTCTACTGCTAACAACATATCGCGATCGATCGTTCATGGGCCGGGGCCAAGATATATATGCGCAGGTGCTCTACCCACGTGAATCCGGCCGGGGCTCCTCGTTACACTATGTATGTATGCTCTCCTCTCTGCATCTCATCTCGGTCGGTCCAATTTACAAAGTTTACACTCAACCTCCTCCTGGCGCTGGCGCACGGACCCAACACTACGGGTCATACATACATGTACATACTCCAGAGGCTTAATTGAAACAGAGTATTATAAGAGGCGGGTGTATTAGAATTATAATAGCAAGTCTCCAATCACTGGTGGGTCAAGGAGCACGTGTTTTTTTTCATGAACAACCCCCGGTATGTATTTGCACAACAAGCACTTTGCTCTTAGTCAGAGTACATAGGCATGGACATGGAATTGTCCCGGTCGTTGTGATTGGTTGGTGGTGCTTCTTTGGGGGGAGTGTATCCTTGCCTTTGCCTTTGCCTCGTGGTTGTGTCTGTTAATTCTTCCGGCATGAACAGCGCAGAAAAGAAAA
Source organism: Morchella sp. 2016-72 (assembly GCA_024713865.1). Lineage (NCBI taxonomy): Eukaryota > Fungi > Ascomycota > Pezizomycetes > Pezizales > Morchellaceae > Morchella > Morchella sp. 2016-72. The sequence goes on from JAMJEY010000004.1 coordinate 277,111, forward strand.
AGCCAAAGGCAAAAACAAAAAAAACAAATGCCAGAAAGAGCTGTTGCCTAGTAGTCATGAGCATGCTTAAAAAGGGCGGAAACATCGGGAATCTCGTGGTATTGGGGGATATTACAATGTATTAATATCGATTCCCCGGCCCGGCTATGCAGAATACACATGCGCAACACCAAACACGGCGCCGAAGCTGTCGTAATTTCAACTTTACTAGAACAGATAACCCTCCCGCTCAGAACGCCGGGAAATACGGACCTTTGTCTGACTGAGTAAGCAACCACATGGCCTATTTCCGCTCCAGTCCGGCCTACATAGCGCAGCTCCAGCTCTAAGCTTGTTATTGTTATATACATTGGCTATCTATAACAAACTAACCGCGTCTGAACTGCCGCAAGATTTTGGGTGAGAAGCGGTAGTTAGATCTGTTCCACGCGACGGGGGGAGTTCGATCTCAACGCCGCCCTTTACTCCGCAAAACTGTGGTAAACCAGCGGTTGATCAGGATGGGTGAAGACATGAAGGAGGACCAAAAAAAAAAAAAAACCGGGGTAACCCCACAAACAAGCACTCGGTCTGATTAGGGGGGCCAGCCAAATCGCGATCTGATCCAGCATATGCAGTAGGCCCGGGGCTTGGATAAGTAAAGGAGCATGTGTACCGCCGAGGTAGGTACTCTGGATACTAGCTCTCTTGCCTACATACATGTACCTTATTCCTACGGATGAGAACCGAAGATTGCCGGGGGGAAGAGGGGGGCGGGGCGGGGCGGGGGGCGGGGCAGAAAACCACAAGCTAGGGGATGATCAACGTCTTTCTGGAGGTAGATATGGACATGGTGGTTTATTTCCCCTAGGGTTAGGGCTTCATAAATACTCACTCGCCCCGAAATTTTTGAGACAGATCACTGTGTTGTCTCCGCCGTGAGACCTTTGACCTGGTCCTGGCCCTCCCAACATATCTTGGTACCTATGTATGTACTCTATCTCAACGACCATCTTACTGGCACATTCAAAGGTCTCATTCATCCCACGTACGTACATGGTAATGTATCTCCTCTCCACACACCGCATTCCTGAGTACACGAGCGCCGTGACTAATTACAAGTGGTCTAGCTGAGTACATGTACGTACATGTACCTACTTACAGCACTTACCCAACACCAAAGTACCCCGCGTGACCCCACGTCCCAGCAGCAATCAGAACCTAAACCTAAAATAATCACATGTACCTAGGGATACGACCGGAGTTCGGATTAACCTTCTACTGGGCCGTCGCGGGTCGGTCGGCATCTCTGCCACGGTGACGGCGGCTCGTGTCGTTTTTTTTTTTTTTTTTTCTTCACCCTCTCTCAAGCCCCGATATCCATTGTCGTGTGTGTGCGTGGGGGCTAGTTATTGTGGGAGGCGAGCTGGGAGGCGCTGGGATAACATGCAATGGGCAGATAGAATACGTACACGTAGAGCGCCCCCTTACCTCTAGTTATGTATGTACTGATTATAAGCAGAGGGGATGTATAGCTTTGTATGGATATTTATCTACATCATGATGTAAGTGGTTCTCTGGTTATTAATACAACGCTGGAATCCAGTGCCTACATATGATGCATGATCATGGTTATTGGACTCGCCTAGATCCTGGGGAGGAAGGACGCGTACGATCATCTCTCTCGGCTCTACTGGCCAGGTACTTTCCTTGCCTGTCAACCTTCAATTCCCACGGTACCTTAGCTAACTAGTTTTCCCGGGCTGAATGGATGGCCAAGGGCTGGGCGATGATAGATAGGGTGGGAAGAGCTTGGCGAGATATGGTTGGAATCTACAAACCTGATGCCTAGAGCTATTTCGGTTGCTACATGGGTACCTTAAACTTGGGCAGGTCCCCTTTCTCGGGAAGATATTTTTTATTCACGATAAGTGATCAAATATAACATATCATACGACAAGAATATATATTTATGATTATGACGAGTATAATACTCTACACAATCATGCCGATGTGCTGGTCTCTATATAGGAGGTAAAAGATCAGAAGGATAGGAGGTTCTTTACCCGGGAAAGGGGGGGTTCTCCTGGTAATGATACTCTAGTGTAGGTACACAACGTATCACTCGAAAAAAAAACTAACGCGACGTTTTACTCACGTCGATCAAAGATAAGTGCCATGTTGTTCACGCATCGTGTGAAACTTTGTGAACCACCACCGGAGAGTTGTAAAGGGACAGCGCCAAGTTTTGACATGTAGCCACTTAAATCATACAATGTGTTTGTCTGCCAACCATTTTTTTCCTTATGTCTCTGTTATGCTTATTTGGATACCAAGCATGGAGTACGTCACGATCTCCCCCCCTGGTATGTATGTAATCATTCTCTGGAGATGATTTCTGTCTCGGCGCGGACGACACGGGGGTATCTAACGTTACTTGGCACTTGGCCGTGGTTTTTGGTTTTTTTTCTTCCTACCCGCTGCGGGTAGGGTCCGGCAGGGATGTGAACGGATGTCACGCAGCCTAGACAAGAACTGGCTTCGAGGAACGGAGAGAGGGGAGGGTTCGTGAACTTCGAATTTGGTTCGCCGAAGGTCTCGGTGAACCTTCTCTTTCGTGCTGGTCCCTCAGGTATTAATGTTTTTTTCTCCAAATGACCACGCACGGAGGAGTCTAGAAGTTTCTCTTGTATGGCCCGTCCATTTTAGGGTGCTCTTGATAAAAAATCAACCGCTGCCTACTTCGAGAATACCGGCTTTGATTTGTGTCTCAGTTGAAAAAATAATTAATCCAACAAATACCATAATTTACGCACCCCCGCTTTCCCTGAGATGGGAGACAGGACAGACGAGAGGTTAATTGCACTGCCCCCCCCTCCCCGTTTATTTTTTTTTGCTTGGCCTGCGTGTATGACTGCCGGAGTTGTATGGCCAAGAGACCAAGAGATGTAGGCCAAGAGGCACCATGGCAATGGTGATGGGTGCGTGGGAACGAAGCGAACGGGAGGTAACGGCTGTGGTGGTGTGGAGCACGTGCGAGTAGTAGTTGAGGAGGAAGAGCTAGAAACCGAGTGAGTGCTCAGGGAATAGAACAAGTTCATAGAATCCAAAGGGTTTGTGGGGGACGGCGAAACATGCGAATGAGGTGAAGGTTAGAAATCGGAGAAGGACAGAGAGAGGGTTATCGTGAGGCAGGAGGAGGAGAGGTGGAACTAAGGCAAGCTTGCGGATCAGATAAAGGACTGGATGGCAGCGAAACTTTTTTTTTGGGGTGGACCCCTGCCAATGCGCAAAGGGGAGGTCATCACGTTCTGTGCATGTCCAGATGGCGCTGCTCTATCAGAGGAGGAATAGGGTCTGCGTGTCTTAGTCCACCCAGAGTACCGGAAACAGAAGCAGGCGAGATGAAGAAACCGAAAAGAGTGTATCGTGTAGGGTTGCACATATGCAAAACCTGGACGTTAATTATGATAGTGGGTTCATTATCCACGATGCAGTTAACGAAGCGGAATTTAGTATGTAGCCTATAGACTCCAAGTACTTTACAGACCACCCACGCACATTTCTTTTTTTTTTTTTTTTTTTTTTTTTGCGGTTCAAGTATGGAAAAGAAGAGGGGATTTCGCGATTCTCTTCCCTGTTGCTTTTTTCCCCATCATCTTCTCCAATATTTCCCTAGCCAGTAAGTGGTGCCTATATGTACCCAACTCTAAATGGCCCTGTGCCTGCTGCTTTTCACTTGGGTAATTGGCTAATATTTTTCATTCTTTTTTTTTTTTTTTTTTTTTTTTTTTAAAGGTGGACTCTTCCCATCTTACCGTTTTGTTTGCATCGTGCAATCGCTTTCGTCGGCATACACACAGGGCGTTGGTTGCAGTGATACTAGCTGCATGAACCTACTATGTAGGTAGGTTCCGCAGGGAAAAAAAAAGAGAGAAGAGAAAGAGAAAACAGGAGACAATACAATGAGAAGTTGTATACGTACCTAAAACACCCGTTTGTTGAATTATCCGTTCCATAATTCGGGCAAAAAATGCGGGTTCTTTCGGCGGAGGCTATTTCGTCGTTTACTCTTTACACTGAACAAACCGCCGGGGAAAGTTGGCACCTTTCTTGTTGCGTCTAGAGAGCTCCACATCCACATTTGGCCCTAGGCCCCCCCCCCCCCCCCACACACCTCTCCAGGCACTCAGACGCCACTAGATAAAGCAGCAATGAACAGGGCTGCAAAGCGAGCAAGCAACAGACAGGGCACATCCTCCTTATTTGGGCGGGACTTGGATCTTCGTCATCAGTCCACCCGCACCCACTTTACACACTTGTTTGTTAGTAGCACCACCACTAGAATAAACTGTTCTCGGCATTATTCAAATTCGACCCAAGAGCTCTCTTTCACTCAGGGATCTTCCATTACTTACAATATTTTCTTCTTCCTCTCCTCTTTATCTTCAAGCCATCCCACTCCATCTTACATTCTATCCACCTTTACGTATCCACGCGGTAATCACAAGAGAGTACTTCTTAGCCAACGGCCACCTCACCACCAGTCCACATCTGGCTTCCCCGCTAGACTTTTACCGTTGCATCTTTGAACTCGCTACTCGAAAGCATCATCATCCATCACCAGCTTTCGTTCCCTCAAAGGACAGCGTATTTTCCTTTGCAGATAGCAGCCTCACAGAGGAGGTAAGGAAGTCTTGTTCCTCATTTCATGGGGGGGAAAAAAAAAGCAGCAATATTGCCCTCACCATCCAGCTTCTTCTGTCCGAACTATTGCCTTCAATATATCCGTTTATTTCATCTTCGTTACTTGCTGCATCTATTGATTGCTTGGCTAGCCCAACCAACCTATCGTATAGTCAACTGACAACTATTTAGTGCCACCTAATACTAGAAACCTGATTTGCTCACTACATCAAGATGTCTCTTGAATCTGCCCTCGAGGAGGAGCGTCTAGAGATTCTTAAGCTTCTTGGAACACCCGCCCGGAAATCTGTACACCAGCACACCTCTGGTGCATTTTCCACCCCTTCCTCACCCCGGCAACAGTACACCTCTGTACTTCCCCCGCACCATAGTCGTACCTCATCTCCTAACCGTGGCTCCACAATATCCTCTTTAATTGATATAGCAGACCCACCTCCCACTAGAGCTCCAACCACAATTACATGGTCACCAACCGTCACCCAGAATGTCAATGGCAGGCACCGCTCCGAATCTGGCCCCAGTCTCAATGGCGCTCCTAAACTGCTCAAAGACCGTGACAAGCAAGTAAACAGCTTGACCCCAAATGATGCCTACAATTTCTCCATGACGCCTTCTGTAGCGCCCCCCATCCCCCGAAAGCCTCGCTCTCGCGATCCAAGCGCCGCACCCTCTGCTCGGGGGAGCATCGGGCGACGGTCAATATCTCCAAATACGGGAGAGTTGATACGAGAGGAGCTGTTGCGATCAGCATCACCTAGATCGTCGGTAGGGCGGTTATCATCGCCTTCCCGACGGGACCCCCTTATCGGAATGGATAATGAGCCCAAGCTAGACCTTGGTCACGCATACGCCCGGCTAAATGACCAGGCCCTGGCGAATTCCGGTGGCATACTGGGCCAGCTGCCCGAGCGCAAACCGCTAACAAACAGCGATGGAGAACAAATACGTGCAGGAACAGGCGAGTCTATTAACCCTGAAGGGGGCGTTCGCCTGCAGAAGGATTACGATCCAGAGGGCGAGCGCGCACCAGAGGATTCGTCTGAAGAGGAGTCTAGCAGCTTGGGGAGCTCCCCCGGGAGTGAAGAAGAAGAGAAAGAGGAGAGGGGTAGACCGGGGTCAAGGTCGCGCCGCATAGAGGGCGCTAAATCGAGCTTTGAAGGGAATACTAGGGAATCTACCGGAATCATCAAGAGTATGATTAGGAGTGTCGGGGAAGCTGGTGGAGGTTCTAAAAAGAAGGGAAAGAAAGGTGGTGGCATTGACGCCAAGAAAGGGACGGGAAGCATGCGCAAGGCTAGTATGAGCTTGTTGGCCGCCGCAGAGGAAGAACGTTTGTTTCCTAGATCGATTTCCCTATGGGTTTCGGGGTTCGGTAACTAACTAAGTTTCAATATAGGCAAGGAAGTATCTGCACGCTACAAAGTACGTTCGCTACTGCCTTCAATATCCATCACTCCTTCCGGCAGCACTGTCCCGGGGGCAAATTCCCCCACAACAAGCCGTCGCTCGGGGGTGCACCCGACCACTAACTTTGATTTGCCATCTCACACCTCCACCCCCATGTCATCTGACACGGAAGCGGACGTCCTAGACCTTCGCCGAGCGCAGCGGATGGACATGAGTATTTCCCCCATTGTTTCAACACCTGAATCACAGCGTGTCGTCCGGACTATTTTGCGGGGTGATTATGCGGCAATTGCCAAGGAAGCCGAAGAGGGAAACAGACGAGTTCGTAAATACCTTGTTGCTACGGATCTCAGTGGTGAGGCTCAGCACGCACTCGAATGGACCATAGGGACAGTACTCAGGGACGGAGACACCCTCATGGCTATCTACGCAATCGACCAGGACACCGTTGAAGATGGGGGTAAGATTGTATCAGATGATGGGATCATCGCTGATATGACTACTCAGCTATCAGTGGCGTCCAGTCAGACATTGATGTCTGGGACGCAAACACCCGGGAGCACATCACCACGAACACCATTCCAAGTGTTTGAAAGGTCCGAGAGGAGCCGGGAAAGGACAAAAGCGGAGCAGGAAAGATTTGTGGCCGCAGAAGCGATCACTGGGCTGGTTTCAAAGCTGTTAAAGAAGACACGGCTACAAGTGAAGTGTACCGTGGAGGTGATCCATTGCAAAAGCCCAAAACATCTTTTAACAGAAATCGTAAGTATACCCTTATATCACTAGGCAAGCTTTATGTGAGACAAGTGAAATTGGTTTAGTAATTCTTATCTTTGCCTTGTACTAACCCCTGCATGCAGATCGATCTTGTAGAACCTACCCTAGTCGTTCTTGGCTCACGAGGCAGAAGCGCTCTCAAAGGGTATATCCTCCGCATACTCTCCTCCTCGATATTCAGGCAGTTGACATCATCCAGTGTACTCCTCGGATCCTTCTCAAACTACCTGGTCACGAAGTCTTCGGTGCCTGTGATGGTCGCGCGAAAGAAATTGAAGCATACAAAGAAATATGCAAATACGAATGTCCGGCTGGCGAACAACCTGAGTGCGAACGCCACAACGAGACAGTTGGCCAACGCAAAAGTCGATTAAACGACTTGAACGGTTTCCTTATTTTCTATGATTGTCCGTCCTCCTACCAGTTCAATCTGGGAGTTTATTTAAACGAGCGCGAGTTTGCGCAGTATTATTATGCCTTTACGGGACCCAGACGGACGAGAACCCCCCCTTTTCCCCCCTCCACCTTTCTGCCAGACAGATGGTTTATGCAGGGGGGTAGAAACCTCCTCATCTTGTGTGTTTTGTCTGTGACGACCCATTGTAAAATGTCTTTCTCTACTTCTTTTTCTTCCTATACTTCTGTTTGTGTGCGGATCGATCCCGAATTGTAATGATGTGCTGTGTTGTGCCTGTCATGTGGAACGGGGACAATGAATCAGTGTGATAAATTAAATAACTGGGCAGGGCAGGGAGGGGGATTCATGGCGTTGGTTTTTTTTTTTTGTGGACATGTTTGTCCGCTCTCTCTCTCTCTTTTTTTTTTTTTTTATTTTTTATGATGATACTAATAATCTTTTTTTTGTCGCTCCTTCAACTTCACAAAGGGTGTGGTGAGTGAAAACGAGTGATGGCTTGTGAAGTGAGACATGCCTTTTCTTTGTTAGAAATTTTTACCATAATAGATGAGCTATATAACCCCCGTAAATCATAAGGGCAGTTACCTGTATTGGTAGTGGTGGTGGTAACTGCCGTCAGTAATACCTACATGAAAAAAAAAGACTTATGGGGAGAGGATTTGTTGATTGGTTCTGTTTCTCCTTGTAATTATATATATGCAACTCCGCCTTACTGGAGTTATATATGTACGTAGGTATTTTGTGCTTCGTGACAGAAAAAAAAACAGTACATCAGTAATCACGATTCCCCCATAAGGTGAAACATAATTCCACCCCAACCCCTCTTTAACCTGAATCCCCCCCCCCCCATCCACATCCGGGTGAATGCGCGCGGTCCTCAATCCATAATTAGTAGTAGTACATGTACCATCATAGTAGTAATACTTATAACGTGCCTGATCATGCATAACATATGTAGACATCGCCAGTTGCTGTTTATCTTCATTTCGATCGGGTGCGGTAACCGGTTGCGATGTACCCGGAATCTCGATTTTTTTTTTTTTTTTTTGGCACGATGGATGGATAGATGGGCAGTCTCTAGAGGTCGGTCATATCATTGGTTTGGGGGAGGAGGAGGAGGAGGAGGAGGAGGGTTTAGCCTGTAAAAGGACGTTCACAATGGCCATACGATGCTCTCCGGCTTCTTCTGGCTGGATTGCTGGTTTGATTGCGCACTTTCTGGCACCCCCGGGTATGGGTATGGGTATGGGTACATCAGCCAGTATGGGGCTGGGATGATCTACGGTGTTGGAGGATGAGAAGGAGGAGGAGGGTGTAAGGGGCTAGAAGATCACAATCATCTGAGACGGTGGTAAGGGCGAGTCTCACCCAGAACGCGGCGGAAGCTAGCTATCTAAAATGTCTATATATATGAAACCAGCCCTTGTCAATGATCAAGCAGCAGGTATCCCTCTCTCTCTGTCTCACACATACATACATACACATACACACACGCAAAAACATGACCGGCCTCCCGCCGCCGCCGCCGCCGCCGCAGTCGCAGCTAAGCGGAACGTTCCGCGGCGCGGACGACAGCGACGCACCCGACGTCCTCGTCGTGGTCCCGCTGCAGACATTCTACCTGCACTCCGCGGTGCTCAGGAGCGTGTCCAGGCGCTTCGCGGCACACATTGCGCGCGGGCGACAGGGGGGCGGCGACGGCGTCGGCGGCGGCCAGTACAAGTTCTACTACGGCATCGACTACAACGGCGACGGGGACCCGAGCCTGCAGGTCACGGCGGGGCCGCACGAGTTGGGCGTAAGGCCCCCTCCTGCCTGGGTGCTGGGTGCTGACTGGGTGCTGACTGACGTGGGCGGTATACTAGCCTGTCCCGCCGTGCCGCGAGACGCAGGAGAAGCACCGCGCGGCCTTCCGCGCCCTCTTTGCAATCTTCTATCGGCGGCGCGCGGCGCTGGCGACGCTGGACGAGTGTGCTGCGGTTGTGGCGCTCGCGGCGGGCCTGGAGGCGCTGGACGCCGTGGCCGACGCCGTGTGTGCGCGGGTGCTGGAGTGGCCGGCGCTCGGAGCCCGCATCCGTGAGTCCCCTGCGGGGTATCTGCAGCTGGCGTACCGCGTGCGGTGTGCGCGGGTGTTTCGGGAGGCGTTTGTCCATGTTGTTGGCGCGGGCGGCGGCGGCGGCGGGTGGTGTCCGGAGGCGGCGGCGGCGGCGCCGGAGTGTGTGGTTGCGCTGGTTAGGGCGGAGGGCGCCCGTATTAGGGGGTTGGTGGTGCAGGCGGTCAAGAGGCTGCTGTGTGTTGGTGCTGCTGTGGCGGGGGGCGGGGGCGGGGAGGGGAGGGTTGCGGCGGCGGTGGTTAGGGAGCGGGTTGCGGCGTGTGTGTGGGTGCACCGTGGGGAGGGGCGCGAGGGCGCGCTGTTCAGGACGATCTTGGGGGCGGGGTTCGATGTGTCCGCGGGTGATGTGGCGGGGTATTCGGGGAGTGCGGATGTGGGCGGGGTGGTCGAGAGCGCGGCGGAGATCGTGCGCGAGGTAAGGGAGATTGCGAGGGGGTTGGTCGGGTGTAATTTGAGGCTGGCCGGGCATGGGGAGGAGATGCCGTATCTGACGTGTGCGGAGTTGGCGGACGAGGAAATGCCGTGGGTTGTTGATTATGGCGGTCAGTGATTGGGGTGGTTTTAGTTATTTATTTATTTTGTTTATTGCCGGGGGGATGGTTTGAATATTTAGTAGGAAGATATAGAGTCTTTTAGAGACCATTGGAGTTATGAAAATAGCCTTGAGAGCACGATACGATGGGCCGAGTGACATCCTGTGATTGAATCGATTTTGGGGGATATCCAACTGTCCCAAACCGAACCCTAAATAACCCTAACTAACCCTAACTAGCTGCAATGCAAAAAAAAAACCAACTAGTAGAGCCACTCCTGGACGGTTCCAGCCGCAGCATACGGCCCACGATGCTCCGAGTGTCGGCGCGAGCTAGCTGGCTGGGACGTTAAGCACTAGAGCGCACGCATAGACGGCTCCACCACTCGCCCGGGCTGGTGACCTTGGTTGGTTGGTTGAAGAGGGGTATCGGTCTATCTAGGCGGCGCCACTGTGGTGATACATGCTCCACCAACAATCACACGGGGGGTGGGCTCAAGGTACTTGAAGTTGATGCTCTTCATGGTGAGGGATATCACCTCTAGCATAAACACCTTTCTAGATCTTATCACGTGTCTAGTTGCATGGGGAGTCTTCAGGTGCTAGAGAAGCTCTGTACCTGATCATGATACCTGGATTAGGGGCCGTGTTGTGTTTAGGCATCTGGGGCGGGTCATGCAACGCGGGCCCGCCATTACAACCTACAGACCATTTCCCGCCCCGCCCCGCCCCGCCCCGCTCTTCACGCAGCACCACTCCTCGTCCCCGCAGGACCCCCCCCATATATACCGCGGGCACAAAAACCCCACGCCGCCCCCGTCTACCCCCCCCCCCTAAAAAAGATTGTATGGGGGACAGCGTCTTGACTCGGCCGACATGTAGAAGCTGACACGGGTCTATTTGGCCCCTCGGGGGTGGGAGGGGTGTTGTCCGCATATATGTACCTACATGTACATGTACATGTACCGCACGCAACACGTACACTCACCCCCACCAATAGCACGGGCCGAGTGATGCACCGTGACGCACCCGCTGTGGCAGTATCCAATGTCTCTATATTAATCCACGCCACACGCACCGCGAAGTAAAAATGAATAGGAAGTAGAGCCGGGAGGAGGGGGAGGCTGCTACGTACATAGAGCTGCTCGTATGATTGGGGGGGGGGGGGTAGGATGGAAACAGAGAAGAGAGGATCGGAGGGCGCCACCCAGTGTAACATTTCTAGTGAGAACGACAATGATAGGATAACTGACACGCACATGCACACGCCCACACAGAAGAGAACGAGAGAAAAGAGTAAAGTAGAAGGAAAAAGATAAATAAAAGATAAATAAAAAGAAAAAACCAGTATGCTACACTGCATGCTATGCTATGCTATGCTATGCTATGGATGCCTACCGCTAGTGCCACTACCGTTGCCCTCCCAGATCATCAATACCTATACTAACCGCTATGCCCCCTCCCCTCTATAAGTTATGCCCTACTGCCCGTCCTCCTCCCGCGCGAAATGCTCTCCTTTAGGCAATCCTCGCAGTACCATTTCGCTGTACCAACCCCAACTCGTTAGCACAATCCCGTCCCATCCAATCCCTTCAAAACCAAAAAAGAAAATGGGGGATAAAAAAACATACCTTTCCCCTTTGGCGCCGTCTGCAGCCCAACACAATCCAGATGGAACCACTCCTTCTTGCACGCATCACCATCACACGCAACCATCTCGCCATAGCTCACCTGGTTACAGATGCAATAACGGGGCTCGTCCTCGTCCGCGTCGTCTTCCGCGTCCGCGTCCGCATCCTCATCAACAGGCTCCTCGGGCTCCTCGGGCTCCTCAACCTTCATCAGGGCGGCAGCGGAGGAGTCAGCGCGCTTGCGGTTTCCGCGCTTAGAGTTGCCCGTTGAGGAGGACTGCTGGAGACCGTCAGAGGTGGATGGGCGCGCCTTGGCGCTATGCGACTTTGTGTGCTTGTCCGTGGTTGTGCTGGTGGCGGTTGAGGCGGGGTCGGTGCTGGCCGTTGAGGCGGGGGTGTGGTCGTCGTGGCGCTTGCGCTTCTTGTCGTCTTTTTTGTCGATCGAGTCTTTGCGGCCGTGGTGGTTGTGGTTGTGGGGCTGCTGGGGGCGGGGGTGGGGGTCGGTGGGCTCGACGCCTTGCATCTCGTCGGGGTTGTTGCTGGCGACGGTGATGCTGTGGTGCAGGTCCTTCTTCCGTTTCGGCTTCTCGGGGGGCGGAAGGAGCTGCGCGTCTGGCCCCTTTGTGTTGGTGGTCGAGGACTGCTGAGGCGGAGGCGGCAACGGCGCTTCGATAATAGTCCCGCCCATGACTATATCTGTGTTTGTGGACGGGCGCTCATCGCGGAAGGCATCCGCGCCTGGGGCCGGTCCTGTTACTTTACTATTACGTCTTGGGGCGACGGGGAGTGATGTGGGCACAGCAGTAATAGCAGCAGTAGCTGCTGCGGTTGCGGTTGCGGCTGCGGCGGTAGCAGCATCGTCAGCGACGGTATCTTTCTCCTTCTTTGTCTTGACAGGAGGGAAGAGAGCGTGGATGGGCGAGCTGGCTGAACCCAAGTGCGGGGATGTAGTCGCCGCGGGGCCGGCGGTGACAGGGCCCGGACCGTTCCTGCGTACATGTGTGGTTAGAACATGAGATGATCAGCGGAAGGTGCGGTTGTCTCGGAAGAAGCCGTGTAAGCGAAATTAAAAAAAAGAAAGAAAAAATAGGCAGCAGGGGTGGGGGCGAAGAAGGGAGGGTATCGCTTGATCGCTCTCTTTCTCTCACTCTCACGCGTTCTCCCTCCCTCACTCTCCCTTATTCTCTCTCCACTCACTCTCTCACTTTCCCCACTCTCCACTCTCTCCACAACACACCAGACAGACGCAGTTGTGTTGCCAGGGGCAGGGGGAATGGGTGAGGGGAAAGGGAATGATGAAGGGATGAGAGGGGGAGGGATGGAGGGATATGCAGGGGTAGAAAGAAGAGTGCCAGGGAAATAACAATAACAACCAGAAGCAACAGCAGAAGTAGCAGAATGCGCAGTAACAGCAAATAGTAACAAGAGCAATAACAACAACAATAACAATAACAATCAATAGATACCAAATATCGATAGCGCCAATAACGATAGACAGGCAGTCAGACTGACCGACCGACAGTAGTGAGAATGTGAAAAAAAAAAAAACAGATGAAAAAAAGGGGGTATGGAAAGTAAAAACAAAAAATAAAAAGGGGATATGCGGCACAAAAAAAACAATAGATATAAAAAAATATATGTAGATAAAGAGGGCTTCTTCTCCCATCCCCCCCCCGCCTCCCCCACGGACAGCTGCAGTAGCAGTACAGGGACCAAACACCCGGCGGCTTCTTTTTGTCCGTGCGGGAGGAGGGTGTATCCCTTTCTTTCTTCTCTGAGAAGGCGGCTCCCTAAAAACCTATTAAAGTAGCCCACATCCCCATCTAATTATACAAAGAAGCAAATAGTAGTAGAGAAAAAAAAAAAAAAAGAGAGAAGAGACTCACGCGCGGTAAACGCCTAACAGTCAAAAAGATACATACTCCTAACCCCCACCCTCTCCCCCAAATGGCTAATAATGAAGCAGCGAACAAAAAAAAAAAAAGAATAGATGGAAGGAAAAACAGGATATCAAACTCCTCCAGATAAACCTCCCCACATGAAACCGATAAATCTTACAAGTTACGCCTTTTTCTCCGAACAATACTTGTACAGCCGCAAAGAGACGAAAGGAGGGAGAGAGAGATAGATCGCCCCAAAATATAAAGTGTGTTTGTGTGCCTGAATCCATGAAAAACAAAAGAAATCAAATAAATGATAGGGGAACCCCAATGGCCAGTAAAGGAAAAAAAAAAAAAAGATAGGAAAAAAAAGAAAGGAAAAGAAAAGAGACTGGGGTGAATTTACCTTCGTCCCCCTCTACCCGCTCCCGTCCCAGACCCTGATTTCCCTCCCCTCTTGCTGGTAGTGCTAGCCGGCGTGCCAGCCCTCGGACTGACCGCACCCTTGCTGGCGGTCCCCGGTGCCGACACCTTATCCGCCGTTGGCGTCTCCTTGGTTGTATTGGTCGTCTTGCGTCTCTTCTGCTGCGGTGGAACGAGGGGTGTGGTTGCAGTAGTGGCGGCAGCTGTGGCCGCTGCGGCCGGTATGAGCCCACCATTCCCGTTCGCCGATTGATGCTCTGCCATCCTCTTTGCCGACGCTAGGGCCTCCTGCTCCTTCCGTATCTTTGAGTTTCCGTGAAGCTTCTTCGTCGGCTGCGCGTGGTTTTGTTCTCTAGGGGCTTGTTCATCTTCCTCGTTAACCGATGCTGCCGCCGCGGCCTGTTGCGCCGCCGCCTTCTGTCGTAGTAGGGCCTCACGTCTAGTCTCCGAACGCGTATTTGACGTCTCCAGCTCGCGCTGTTGCGCCGCCGCATGTCGCTCCTCTGCTTCCCTTTGCGCCCGCTCAGCGGCCCTCGCTTGCGCCGCAGCTGTCCCTTTCTTTACTGGCTCCTTGTACGCCCAGTGCTCCGCGCTTCCCAACCGGTACACATCCGGGATCTCGTGCTGCACATAGCTATACGCGTGGTCGATCCGCTGCAGGTGTTTCTGGAGTGCCTCGTACGCCGTCGTGATGACATGAATCTTCTCGTCCAGCGTCACGAGGATCTCCGTGATCTGCGTCCGGATCTGGTGGCAGCGCGACCGCCGCGTCTCCGGATGTCCCAAGATTGTCCGGGCCCCCGACACAATCTCCGTCGACTGTGTAGCCTCAAGCTCATGAAGCAGCATTGCCTCGGCAGGTGTCACCAGCTCCTCCCGCCTCCGCTGTAGATCGTCGAGCTGCTTCATGGCCTCCAGCGCCGGATCAAACTCGTAGGGGTCGTCGGGGGGCGGGAGCTCCTGAGCGGCCGTGATTAGCGAGCGCAGAATGGCCTCGGGTCCATAGGCCTTCGCGTCCACCTCACGTAGGAGCGTAAAGTGGCGGATCGTCTCTGAGGGTAGGGCGTCGACAGCATCGGTAAAGGCTGTGAGGGCGGGGTAGAACTTTGCGGGGGGTTGGGTGGAGGGCGTAGGGTGGCCACTATGTGAGCCGGTACCGTTGGGAAGGCGGCTGCTACCGACGAGCTTGGGGTTTGCGGCGTTTTTGCGCACGGGGTTTGTTCGTGCTTGTCGCATGGGTTGACGGCGGGCACTGGATGGGAGGAGAGGCGTTGAAGGACCGGCTGACACGGGGGGAGGTGCTTTAGATGCCATTGTTAACTATGACTGTAGATGCGTAGAAATTTTTTTTCTTTTTTTCTTTTTTTAAATCCAAGGCCTTGTAATGCTGTAGCGGTGGGTGTTTATGAGGGGGAGAGGGGATGGACCTTGGTATTGGTATTCAGGCTTTGAGGGAAAAGGGAAGGGGGAAATTAGTAATTCATTCACAATATGGGTATTTAGAGATGCTGCAGTGAGTGAAAGAGAGAGAGAAGAGAGAGATCAAGGAGGGAGGGAAGTAGAAGAGCTGGAGAAGAGCAGGACAGAGGGGGTCCCTGTGTCGATGGGTATGTGGTGGTGGTGGTGGTGGGGAGGGGGAGAGAGGGGGTGTTGCTTGTGAGGAAGATGAATTCTATCTCATCAGAAGACCTCTCTTCGCTCTCTTCGCCCTCTCTCTCTCTCTCTCTACCGCTTGTAATTCTGGATGACACAATGAGCACAAAATATGTTACCCGGACGGGATATAATGGGATACACACGCACACACACACTGCAGAGCCGCAATCATCATGCAGCATTGCGCATCGAGCTTTGTGATTGACGTACCGACCATCAACACCAGCAAACTCTCTCTCTTGCCTGCCTATCACAAAGCTGTTGGAAGCTCCCTAAATATCGTTCGTGGGTTGAGTTTGATCCACTGATATCGTTACTTCCAAGCTCAATCAGTACCGGGGAGCTCTGAGTTGGTGAATTCAAGACCCGATAGGCACGAAAGAACATTTTACCTGTCAAATGATGGCACCACGTCTAGTCCAACAGTTACGGCCCATACCGTCGCTAAACCACCTTACTTTCCTAACATGCATGTACTTCTATACGCGCAGTTGAGATATTTAACATCAACAGCTATAGCTTAGGATTGGCTGACTAACTGGTTTCAAGTTTGAAGGAAATTCGAAGCAGAAAGACTCGCAATCACCAATACAGAGAGCTCATATCAGCAGTATATTCCTTTTAGCGGACGCAGAAATTAACCGCCTCTAGAAGAAGAGAAGCTCTAAGCACAATTACAGGTTTGCAACCTAGAATAGCTTGCTGGACATTGCTTTCCTGATAAGGAAAGCTGACCCATCAGCTTTGTTTATCCCTCTTTCCGTATCGGGAAGATGGTTTCCTTATTTGGATTCATCTTCCCGATTCGAGATATGATTTCTTTTGTTTCTTATTTTCTCTATTTCACCTATCTATAAAAATAGGACCGAATGATCAATTCACTACTCTTTTTAATAATCATATTACCTATTAAAGAAGCCCAAATCCCCAATATCATCATAACTCACCTTATATACCAAAGGCCACTTTTTGGACATACAACTAACTGGGCCCTTTAACCACCATTTTAGAGACCATCCTGCCATATATGAGTGGCTTAACAGACTGGGAGTCTATACACCCCCCCATGAGCCAGTCATGATAATTATCCTCAACCCGGCTAAACTGCATATACCGGCCCAAGCCCAGCAGAACGCGAGAGTACGATGTAGGTCCCTATATACCATATCCCCCCGAAAAATGTTTGCACTGCCCCCCCCCTTCCCTTCTACTCCCCGGAACACCCGCTCTCACTCGCGCATCGGATGATAATTGGTGAAGAAGCCAGCTAACCCGAACTGGAAACAGCTAAACAGCCTGTACCTCTGCTGCCGGGGGTACAATGTTTACCACACATCAGCTTTCTTATATGGCAGGTTCTTTTGGTATTCAATTGGTTATAGATTGCTGGCAGCATACGGTTCTACACTTGATGAATGCATAATAAGCTCCGTAAAGTTTCTAAAAATACCCCAGGGCCCTCACCTACGATCCCACAACCCCCAACCCCTCGGGCACCCCTGTGCAGTTCTGGCACTGCCACAACCTTAGTTATATAGGGGTAGGCTTATTCACCTCGACATCACAACCTTTAATTATGAAACCCCCCCTCTGCCGCACACCTGCATAAGGAATGCGGGGGGTGGTTTAAGATGATGGGGACGACAAAGTGCTCCCCGGGCCATGAATGAACGAAACCTGTCCTATCCTCCCCTCTCTGGCCCTATACATAATACCCACCCCATCCAATACCTACACCCAGAAACCCGACTCCGACACCCACCGCCATGGCCACAACCACCGACACCCCCACGTCCATCGACGACTACAAGCTCATAACAACCTCCCACAGCAACCTCACTATCCACTCGCGCGAGAAGCAGGAGCAGCTCTGGGTTCGCATCAAGCTGATTGGTACCGGCGCCTTCGGCGACGTCTGGCTGGAGCAGAAGGTCGCTCACCCGCTTGCGGCAGCTGGGGAGGACCCCGAGGAGGTGGAGCACGCGGCAGATGCGGAATTGCGCGCCGTAAAGCGCATACGGGTACACCGGCCAGAACCGCAACTGGCCGACGGAACTGAAGATACTGGCGCAGTTGAAGAATGTGAGGGTCCCTGCCGGTGTTTATGGGAAGGAGTAGAGATTGGGAGTGGTGCTAAAGGGTCGGGGTTAGAATCCGTCGTTTGTGGACTTTATCGGATGGTATGATGATTGAAGTAATTATGTGTACTTTGCAATGGAGTACATAAGACACGGCGACCTGAACCAGTACCTCAAGCGCGTTGGGCCCGAAGTGAAATCACAGGCAAAGGCAATAGTCACCCAGATCCTGACCGGCCTCATTGCGCTTCACGAGCAGAACATATGCCACCGCGACATCAAATCCAAGGTTTGACTCCACCCCCCCTCCACCCTTACTCCCGTCCCTCACACTAACCCAAACCTAGAACATCCTTCTCGCCTCCACCTCCCCCATCCAAGTCAAAATCGCCGACTTTGGCCTCTCCAAGAACGAAAGCGGCTCCTCCCTCCGCACCGCCTGCGGAACAGCACACTACACCGCCCCAGAACTCCAAGGCTTCATGCGGCCCAGCAAGAACCGCCGCTCCTACACCAACCTCGTCGACATCTGGTCCCTCGGGGTCGTGGCACACGAAGTGCTCACCTGCGAGCTCCCATTCCTCCAGAGCTCGAAGACGACGATGACTCGGACTCGGACTCCGAGTCCGAATCCGGTATCGAGATAGACAGGCAGTTCGAGCAGCCAGAGTACCCGGAGATGGACATGGCCCTGTTTGCCAACTACTGCAGCGGCAACGCGGCCTTCCCCAGGGGCCCATTGAAGGCAGCGGGGATTAGCAGTCTTGGGATAACGTTTGTCGAGGCTGTGCTCGTCGCCAACCCGCGCTCCCGGATGTCTGCGGAGAAGGCCCTGGCGCACCCGTGGCTTCTGGACCCAACACCGGAGCCGTATGGGACAGCCCCCCTGGTGGAGGAGGTCTCGACGTCCGGGGAGGGGGGCGGCAGGGTCGAGAAGGATGAGGGTGGGGGGATGGATGTCGTGCTGCACCGCGGGAGCTCGCTGTTCAGGAGGCAGTATGCGGCGAGGGAGAGGTTTAATAGGTTTGGGGTCAACAGGTCCGGCGTGGTGCAGCAGCGGTATGCGAGGGAGCGGCGGTATATCGATACTTAGTTGCTGGTACTTGATCAAAGAGGGCCCGGAGGGCAGCGACGGCTGGTGTGTTTCTTGACATTTGTAAAATAGTTGTTTATATTCTTTTAGATAGTTTAATTAGGCTCTGGAGGCCTATGGTATATAAAAATTACGGCTTGTCTTTCTAAACTATGAAGGTATCTGGATGTTTGGTGGTAGTCATACACGGTGCCGCTCTACTTCCACATACCATAGTACGTGAGCTATAAAACCGTGTTGGTACAGTACAGTACAGCTAAGCTACCCCAAACCAAACAACAAAATTAACCCCCCATCAACATCGAGTGCACTGCCGTGATGTATCGGCAGTCGACTAGTACATGCTAAGATATCCTGGCCCGTCGCCATTCCTACTAGTAATGCAATATTGTGAACTACATGTATTCTGACCCTACAATGCCAGTTCGACCCACTGATCCGTCACTAAATCCGCGGTTAGTGTGGCTCATTGGGGGCGAGCCTCGTCCGTCGGCGAATCTGAGCCCTTTTCTCTCGGGCCCGGGCTTAGGCTTGGGGCTTAACTACATGTGTTCTGCTAGGCCCTAGATGAAATAGGCGGGTTTACCTACCTCAGTACTCAACGAAGCAGTTTACCCCCTTTACCATGTCGGAATGAAGCCTCTATCTGCTGTTTTGCTAGGTTAGGTGGGGGATGACCCATTCCTCCGGTCACCGGCCAAGTGTACGAGCCTCTGACTCCTTGGGCCGAGCCTGTAGGTCGGCCGGCTGGACCGCGATGGTTTCGTTTTTGGGGACGCACCACCGCCGCCTATACGGTGGGTAGCAGGCTATCCATGGTCGCAGAGGTACTTACCTACTTCTATACGGGACTATATACATGTATGTACATGTATGTAGTGGCACCTCCTACCCTATCGGGCCATGTATGTTGTAAGGATCAGGCACCAGTTCGTCCGATGTCGGTACGTATGTAGATACCCACAATCATGGAATATCACTCACTCACCAGTGCTCGCTCGTGCCAAGACCGAGCCTTGACCTGTCCCCACCCGTTATACGTTATGCAAAAAAAAAAAAAACGAATGCCCACGTAGTCGCCCCCCCTTGTGTGGGACCCCCCCCCTCACCTCCGCCGCTGTACTCGGGTCGGGTGGTATGGACACTCTTGCTCTATTGCTCTATCACTGTAGCTAGCCCAGGCGTGGCGGTAGGGGTTAGGCGCGGTGCATGTGGATGGGTGGTGTGTAACAACTACTTACGAGCATGAATAACTCTTGTATACGTACGGTATGTCTGCACCAGTGGCTTTCTGTGGCGTCTTTGTAGCTAGCGGGGGCTGTGTTTATGTGTAGGGACCTGTTCACTGTTCATCGTACGTTTATGGCCCTAGGTATGGCGGCGGGTCCGGTGGTGGGTTTCGGCCGGTGTAGGCGGAGGGATTGGTGGATGGTTTGTGGATGGCTTATTGGGTTTAGAGGTTGTTATGTGGATGGCTTATTGGGTTTAGAGGTTGTTATGTGGCTGGCTTGGTTATTGGGTACGAGTGTATATATGCGGTGCCACAATCATGAAATATCACTCATGTACCAAACCCATGTTAATTTTACGATTGGAGGCTTGGTTTCAATAAGATTCACCATGGATATCTACGCCTGATATAATTGGCACAAGGCTTATCAAATCACATACTTTGCGAATATTAATCAAAAACATCACAGCCGGACCAAAATCCATTTTGGAAAGATTTTATTCCATTCTTTTTTTCTCTACAAACAGTCCACCCCACTACATCATATCCCTTCCTAATTTCCAAAACCTCCCGCTCTAATAGGCAGTAGTGCTGCACTTGACCGTGGTGGTTCCCAGTGGTGGGCACGTCAAACACGTGGTGACAACCTCATAGCTCGTGCAGCTCGCCACCGGGCAACTGCTCGTCGAGCAGCCCACTGTCTCCGTAACCAGCGTGGGCACACAGCTCCTATCGATCTCGCAATCGTCTGTGGTCTTTGTCACCACGCAGGGCTTCGGGCACGGGTCCGTCGTGCTTGGGCACGGCGCCGTGATCGTCGTGATGTTGCTCACCGTCACTGGCGGGAGCGTGAGGGTGGTCGTCTTGATGATGCTGGTGGCCGGGAGCGTCAATGTGGTGGTGTTGGTGACGGTGGTGGCTGGGAGCGTGACGGTGGTGGTGTTGGTAAGGGTTACGTAGACGATATCGGTCTTGTAGATGACGCTGGTGATGTTGGTGCAGGTGGAGGTGGGGGTGGTGGTGGTGGTGGTGCTTGTGGTGCTGGGCTTGACGGTGATGAGGGTTATGAGGGTTGCGAGGCTGAGGGTGCCAACGTCGATGAGGGATCTTTGCGGGTCTGGGTTGGCTTCGGGCGCTGCTTCGGGCACTGCTTCAGGTGCTGCTTCAGCGCGGACAACGCTGGAGTTGGGGTTATGTTAGTTGATATGATCATTAACCCAATCTCATGCCTATTCCCTAGCCTGTGTTGTAGGAGTGCTGGGGACGCGACTATCATTGCCCTTATGGGATACCCGGGTCAAATTCTGGGGCCATACCTGCAGAGGAGCGCAAAGGCAGAGAGGACAGAGAGCTTCATGATTGCAATTGTTGATATACGGAAGTTATGAGTCTCGAGATTTGGAGCTTGTCGGTGATGATCCTGCTTTGAAAAGGGCAGATATCCTGCTCACTTTATATTTCCCTTCCCTCACTCTACGGTATCCACGAACCCTCTTCTCTTCGCTCCAAAAAGGTTATTAAACTGATTAGTTATCCCCAAAGAACTGCCCCCTTAATCGAACCGTAACCTTATCGTGCTCCCAACCGCCATCATCACCATTGCAACTCGAGCATATCCTCATGAAGCCAGCGCCGGCTCGCCTCGCGATCATTCCCCCGGCGGACGGCTTCATGATATGCCGCGCCCTCGATGCCGCCGACTTTGGGTTCGAACGCAACACTCAAAACCTTCGCATGATGGTATTACAACCGGTGCCGTCGTACAACGGTCTAATATATCATGTCAGTAGCGAGCTGTATCCAATAGCAGCGGCAGGATTTATTGCACTGTAGTACAACGTAGCGTAGTCTACCATTATGCAAAAATCCACTATAGTACTAGTACTAGTAGAATCTACCATACACTCCCTCACCGAGAAACCGAGGAAACCCTGATGGGTTTTATTATATAAATGTAGGTCGTTGGCTGAGATGTAGAGATACCTGTCGGCATGCCCGGCGTACCACAGCCAAGAAATCGATAGGCGAGCTCGGAACGATGAAGCGTATTCTAGATCTGGGCCTGTGCTCAGCTGTTCTGTACAGCTGTGCCTGCATGAGTTGTAATCAAAAAATCAAAACTCTAGCTAGCTAGATCTAGAGATCGAGCAGATGTTTTGAACGGGGACCACCACAACTGTTACATAGGGTACAGATGAACTTGTTCGATTCCCTTCGTTTGGTAGAAGTTACTTTAGAGCTCCGTTGAGATCTGGGTCACACAATATTCGTTTATTAGTTCTGAAATTGTCTATCGATCTAGTACCGGTACCACATACTTGTATCGAGATATCTCTATCTACTAATCTAGCGAGATCCCTGTCGCCACGCGGAGCCCTTATTGGCTCATCTATACTACCCGGTTTCCGCTGGGCTCCATGTCCTGACCCAACGTGATAGAGTGCCTATTCTGGAATGAACATCGTGTATACCGGACTGTCATAGCTCTCGCGCATATTGTGACCCACTGGCTAGTAAAGCCTTGTAAGTAAGTACGTCTAGCCTATTCCCAAATTTTGAAGTATGTGAGGCTGCTGAACTAACGCCACATGTGGATTCGTTAATATAATACGTTCCGGCAGTTCTTATACTGCTGTGCCGTGTGTTTAATCTCATGGCCAACCTATGTTGTGATTGCAGCACAAGAGAGTTGAACTCGACTATAATACACTCACAATTAGTAGCCTCACAAATAAACCGGATAAAGCTCGCGTCAAGGAGAAAGCTCACTTCTGGGTAAGACTGGTGAAGTACGGGTATTGAACATCATGAAAAGTGGTTTGGGGGCTGGTGCCAAGAGTGTCATTCATCGTTAGGGAGTCCTCCTATAGGGCGTACATACTTAGCTAGGCTGTAAGAAGACGACAGATGTACGGGTACCTGCCAAGTCCCCATATCTCCCCACTCCGCGATATCGCCGAGACGTCAAGCCCATGATGACGCTACAAAGAATCGACCCCCAAGGCGACGTGATTCTCAAGACCTCGGGGGACATTTCCCTCCTCGTTTCCTCCAAGATCCTTTCCCTTGCCTCCCCGGTCTTCGCAGCCATGTTCTCCCCACACTTCCGTGAAGGCACCTCGTTATCTTCAGCCGCTCCAATCACTGTTGATCTACCCGAAGACCCTCCAGATGCCCTAGAGACCATCTGTAATGTTGTGCACTTCAGACATAACCATGTTAAAGTATATTTATCCAGCGATCAGATACTTGATGTAGTGATTGTTGCGGATAAATACGACATGGCTAGCTCGTTGGGCCCATGGCGAGAGAAATGGTTAAGTCAGCTTCTAGTTAATGTGGGATATAACCCGGGTCTTTATCGGCTAGTACTCATGATGTGGGTATTTGATTGTGAGGCGGGGTTCAAACATTGTACGAGAATGGTGGCGAAATATTGGAAGGGCGAAGAGGAGGTGGGGGAGGAGGGGGTAATTGAGCAGCTCCCGGACAGAGTTATAGGTTTCTATTGATAATCGCTACAATACTTTAGTACTACTGACGGGTTTTTAGATGCAATCGCTGCCAAACGCAACACCGCCATCGAGAGGCTTCTCGCTATCGCCGAGGACGCCCGTCTCCATTATCAATCTCCTGGGAAAAAGTGTAAGAGTTACTACTACCGGGACTGCGATGCTACTGTGTTGTGCTCTATCATTAATTCATACGCGGATATCGGTCTCTTTCCGATGCCGGTGCGCCCGTATTATTCTTTCTCGGTTGATCAACTAGCTAAAGACTTGGAACGTATACTTGGGGCGTTACCGGGGCACCAGAAATGCTTAGAAGCCGAGCTATGTGAGGTGCTCGCTGAATTGGGCAAGGTATTAGATGGTGAGTTGGGGCTGGAGCTGAAAGTATTTAAGTAGGGGCTGTGCTGCGGACAGTCGGTATATAATCAAGTATGAAACTCGGGATGTCTTTTATCCGTATCTATCTCGTATATTTAAAGTCCGCCAGATGCCGCTTCTCCCTGCTACTATATAATTTAGATATCAAGAGTGTGATCCTGCTGCTGCAGATGCAGAGCACGCAGTAACTCATGTCCATTACCAGCTGCCCTGAAACTGCATAGGTATATTTCGCCCCCTCATAACGGCCTTAAGTTTATCTATTTGCCCCTACAAAAGTCATTTAGTGAGTGGCATCAGAGGTTAATTCGAACAGCTTGGCAATTGGGCTTTACCAAATAAAACGACTACATTTATCTAATAGACCACTAGTCCAATTGGCCAAGTTACAAAAATTGTAATACACGTAGGAAATTGGAGACCCTTTGTTGGCCACTTATTGTGAACTGTCACTGTTCTTCGTCGACGATACGAATGAGGGGCAACTCTAACAGAGGGATGATGGTATATATTGACGGTGATGGGATGAGTGAAAAGAGACAAGCTACAAGTACATGTATACGGGTAGCTACGGGTAGACGTCACAGACACCTGTACATAATAACAATTGAATGTTACGCTTCCTCCGGCGCTTAGCTTAGTACTGTCCGTCACGTGACATGAGAACACCCAGAAAGACATGTAAGCAATACTTTGAGTGGGGGGGAAATTAAGGACGGGCACTGGAATACAATCACCCTCTCTCTCGTCATCGATCCTTTTCATTGATCTACTTTGAACAACTCGCGAGATGCCGCAGTACGTCGACTAACCTCATTACTGCTGGAATATGCTGGAATATGTCTCCAGATAAAAGAAGCTGACGAATCAGTTATCTTCCCTTATTTAGTCTCATTCTTTCCTTATCGGGATAATGCTCTCTTTGTTTTCTCTTTATGGACATCTCTTTCCGTATACAGATATTTTTCTTTGTTTCGTTTCTATAAAATAAAGACGATATCCACTTTGGATACATGTAATCATCATAGAATCAATTCACTACTCTTTTTAGTAATCATACTTCCTATTAAGAAAGGCCTTATCCTATTCCTATCAACTACTACATGTAGGCATTAACCAATGACATTAGCGTTGAAAGAAGAGCAAGAAGTGGGATGAGCTCAGAAAAATCCAAAGCGGGAAAACATCATCATTCGCAGTATCAGATTTGGTGCACTAAGATATCGGTGCATTAAATTCGGTACCATCAAAACCTCCTACATACATCACAGCCTATAATAGCTACAGCGTGTCCTATAGCGTATATACACATTTTCAAATTTTGAGCTCTTGGCGGGCTATCCACACCAAAAACTACCGCCCCGTTTGGAAGCCACGCAAATCACAATTTGAGAGGGTCAAATCATGGTCTTGAACCAAATTGGAATTTGGCAAGGATTTGACTATTTGGTTTGGGGTTTTGGGTCGGTCCGCAACCATGATTTGAGCAATCCGGGATTGCAACGAAATTCCATCCTATCCGTGGCCAGAGTCAGTTGAAAAGGTTTTAATCTCTCATTATGCCAAAATTCACGTCAATTCCCTACAATCAAAGATTCAAGTTCACAAGGCCCTTCACGAGACAGAACGTTGCGTTTTCCCATCTCCAGTAGTGAGTGCAACGATCACGGCCACGGTGCCCGAGAAGCCCTCAAGATACCTGAAAAAATTGCTCAAATTGATAAGGTTTGACCGTCTTAAGCTAGTGCTCCCAGTACAGATTTCAACTAACCTCAAACCAGAGAGTTGCCAAACTCGAAACACCTCATCAGCATGTCGTATTTAGTAAGCTTAATGAACTTGGAAAAAGCATTAAGACTTTGGAGGATAAGATAGATACTTCCGCCAAGGACATGGGGAAGGACATGGGGACAAAAATCGAAACTTCCCTCAAGGAACTGGGCATCACCATAGCAGAGAACAAAAAGTAATCGATGGCTTGGACTAGGTGGCTTGTGGGTTTCTTCGGCGGAACAGTACGTTGTAAAGAACGTTCTTTGGGGTTTCTTTTAGCTGATATATTTACAGGTTGTTCTTGAAGTTCTTAAGCGTTATTATGATGCCGGGGTCCGAGATCCATACTACATAATGGTGGTGAACCCTGGATTCATCGGATCATTTCGTTCAATGTGTCAGGCCGGGAGGACCCATTTCGTCAAGGAATCCGCGCTCGAGATGGGAAATCTGTCATCTCGGGTGTTGTGAATCGGATGGCCGTGATGAATTTTTGGACGTTATGGGAAGCAGCACATATATTTCCGTTTGAGAAGGAAGATTTCTGGATCGAGCACAACTACGGGCGATGGATCACAAACGTGGAGGATAATAGAGGGCTCTCGGAGACCAACTCGCTGCAGGGCGGGGTCAGCGGTCGAGACCCTGACCCAGCGTGTCCTGGCCCTGGAAATCCGCATCGTGTATCCGGTGAACTCTTCTGGTGGCACTTTCGACAGTCAGTCCTCGCAAATATGAGAGGCGGCCGGTGGTGAACCAGTATTAGAGCATGATTTTCCACTGGAGACGGGTATGGTGGAAGAGATACAAAGGGCCATGTGCGTAGGAATGGTTCGAGTTAGAGTTGTCAGCTGATTGTCAGTTGGCCGCCAATTGCGCCAATGCTCTGGGGCACCCTCAACTTTCTTGTGGGGCTGCTGTGGATCAAAAAAGAGCTCAAATTGTGAAATTCCTGGGATGTACGATTCCGTATTAGGGTGTATGGTTGTTTAAGCCATTTGGAAATGAATTTGGCTCTGTCTCGCCAGGTATATTTTATCACTCTGATTTTTACAGTACGATAATATGAGTGGAGGGTACTGATATTTGTCTCCCTATAGGGCCTTTGTATAACTCGGTGTCATGAGAACTACTTGTATACGTAGGTTAATGAATCGTGAAGATACCGTAGGAATTCGGCGGCGTTAGTTTAGCTTACTTGTAGTTTAGTCTACATCAATACAATTCAAGATAACCTATCTGATATATCGTATAATATTTATATCTAGAGTGGTATGGAGCGGAGTAGCACTGTTAAGATGGTATCAATTACAACAAGAGGGGTGGGATCACTACGGTATTCCCGTCACTAAATTAACTCCGTAGCCTTATGGTAGTATTTCACCCCGTTTTTTTCATACTGTATATTCGAATTAAAATATAAACGATTAGAAAAGTAGCCCATAGCTACATGTACTTCATATAGAAGTATATGCACATGTACTTACATGTACTACGTGTAACTTATACATGCATATAATGTAATGTAATCAAGAGTGATCGCCCATGAAGGAAGACATACATATAACTACATGTACCCACACTAATAGTATATTTGAGACCACACGCACACAACACCAACTCAGCCCTCATCTATTTATAGCACGCCTCTAACCTGGTAAGGAGGCCAAAATAGGTACGCTCTATCACCCTACCAACGTCATTCACTCACAACCACCTTCTTTTCTGATATTTCCTGAAGGTTGATCTCAAGCACGACTGGTGGCGATATCCAAGTTAGTCGGTGCGCCAGTATCGAATTGTAACGTTGGGCTGATTTGTATTAGGATTATGCGTTTTGAAACAATATCGCGTAGCTATCACGACCAGTTTAAATGAGAGGAGGAGGTAAAGACCAGGGTGTAAGTAATAGTATGTGCTCTAGTGTACTCTAGGTACATGTATGTAGGGTAGGGAGGGAGGGATAGAGCAGAGTGTGGAGTACTTATGCAAAGGAAAGAAAGGCACAGCAGAGAAAGTACTACTCTACCCACCACCTGCTCTAGAGTAGGTAGGTACATGTATGTAAAGGCACTCTACATACATCACACATCCTACCCAGCAGAGATCTTATCCCCCCCCCCCCCCCCCCTCACAAGCAAATTGGCATCCGCGGGTGACTACCCATCGCATATCGTATAGGCTGCGCCTTCCTTCCTTCCTCCTTCTGGAACATTTTGGAGAAGCGACAACTCCTTACCTCACCCCAACTTCTTCTTGCAACCATCATCGTCATTCAGTCAGCCCCAACCACGCCCCCCTCCCCCCCTCCGTCTTCCTTCAAGACTGACTGTTAAAGGTGAGGTACCTGCTACCACCAGCAGTTAGTTGTGCAAGGTCCACCACTCCAATATATACAGTCAAAGCTTAGCCGGGTGCTCGGTAACCTCACCTAGACCTTAGACATCGTGTTGTGTGAGCTCTGACTATTAACTCCAGAAGCTCTATTCATACTTTCAAATACGTCAATCACCACCTATCCGAGATTCTCCTGCAGTGTATATTTGAAGAAGAAAAAAAATAATGATGCCCCGCCTAAATCTCCTCCGCCATCACCGTCGATCTAGCAACGAGCAATCGTCAAAATCTACACACAACAAGCCTTCGACTACCCCTCCACCACAAATTCCACCGCCAGAAATTCTCCCTCCACTCAACATTGGTAGCGGTTCACCCACCCTCGGCACCCCAGACACGTGGCTCACCCCCACAACTGCCCCCGACTCCACCCCTCGGAGCCGTACTCCGACCGAGCCCGTCAACTCACCAAAAAAGACGCGGAAGTCTGCCGAGAAGGAGCGGAAACAGCAGAATGCACCTTCACCGCCAGCGCCAAAGGATAAAAGAAAGTTGACACTTCTAAATCCTATGTCGCTTCTCTCACGCCGGCGAAGCTCCCAGTCCGCAATTGAAAAGCAACAGAAGACAGCGCGTGACCTTCCAGACGACTTTGATCCAGGGATTATATACGGGACACGACATCCTGATTGGTCATCAGGACCGAGACGGGGCGGGTTGTTGCCAGTGAATAGACAGGAAACAGGGGGGAAGGAATTGTTGAAGGTTGAGGTCGTGACTAAAGATGGCAACAGCCATGGCTTTAAAGAACATTTTGAAGATGAGAAAGGAATTGAGGGGAGTATTATTCCGAATAGGGAGAAAGAGCGAGAGCAACAAAGGTCATTATCCGATGCAGGGCCACAGAGGCCACCAATGACGTCGCCTCCGTCACCGCCTATGAAGGCTCCCCCACCCCCACCAACTCTGCCAAAGGACCTTTCACCTTCGCCTCCGGCTTCGACAAAGGAGGCTGTCGCTCCAGTGCCACCCATAGTTGAGACAGCGCCAGAAGAGGGATCTGATAATGAAGGCGAGCTTCATTCACCACCGGATGGGCGTCCAAGAGTCACCTTATTCGATCATCCTCTCTCACTTCCACACCATTTGATTAACAATTCTTCCCGCTTCTCCTTCGAGGGTAGCAGCGCTGCAGGGGAGTCGACAACACACTCAAATGATAACCTCTCGTTAGTCCCGCGCGTAGCGCCTGACTTTGATCCCGATGACTCAGATGCTGAAATGGATATGGACGATATCGATATGGACGACGAGGACGATGACGGCTTTGAGCGTGCAAATGAAGCAATCTTTGGAGAAGGAGAGGAATATGAGGGCAGTGATGACGATGACGATGACGATGATGGCTTGGTCATGGCTTTACAGCCCATGTCCATTGGCCTTCACCCCATGTCCATTGGACTTTCCGTCCCTGAGGGTGAGTCTTCACAACACAGCACCATTGTATCGCCAGAGGGAGACTATACAGACGAGACAGAAGAGCTTCCGACAATGGACCCGAACCCTAGTGCGGTAGTTCCCTATATAGGTGTAGGTGGTGAGGTCCCACTGCGGAAGCGTATTGGCAACCCACGAGGCTACGACCTTGACGAAGACTCTGACCTTGACTTTCTTGAGGAAAAGGATGGAAATTTTGGTAATGGAATTGAGGGATACGAAGATGAGGAAGACGACATGTACTTTGATGATGGAATTATCATGGACCCAACCCCACAAGACATAAGCCAGTATGTAACGGCGCCCGATACTGCCCTAGCCACACCTCTTGGCGCTTCAAACCCCCTATTGCCTGAGGATCAGAGACTCTCATTATCAACAGTTGGGGTCTCCAGTGGCGGGGCTATGATGGTTGAGGATGGTAGTATGAGCGGCACTCATGGTTCCACCACAAACGGCGGTGGCTCCGGCGCCGAAAACCGTTCCTTCCCTCCCTTTATCAACCCAATTGGTGGTGGCCTCGGCTTTACCCAAGAACATGCCCAATTTTATGCTCCTGACGGCACAATGCTAGATGGAAATGGCTGTCCTCTTGCTCTTTCCACGCTGACACAGTCGCTCCATGCATATCAAAAGGAACAGCAACGTCGTGCTGAAGAGGAAGAAGGTCAAAATGACCCTCTCAATGGCTATGAAAGCGACTACAACTACACCCATTCGCGAGGTGAATCTCAGAGCGGCTACTACTCTGACGGGTATGAGGAAGACGACGAAACCATGGTCGCTGCAGCCAACGCAGAAGCACTAGCATACGATACCGAATTTTACGGACAAGAATTTGGTTTCTATCCGGCACCCCCTTCATCTGCTTCTGATACATCAGAGGCGGCGGGAGCATACGGTGGCTACTTTGGGCCACCCGGGGGCGAGGTTTTACAGCGGCCTCCATTGCTCAGAAGGCCGTCGCTCACACCGATAAGTGAGCGCAGTGAGAGCTCATGGAGGAACAGTGCAGTCTTCCCTGTAGAGGGGTGGAAAGGGCTTGGCGCCCAGCGACCGCTTAGTGCACTTTCTTTTGGCGGCGGTGGCGAAGAAACAGGTGGTGATGGGAGTTTGGACGCTCTGATGAAACTAAGGAGAGGCGCGTGGGGTGGAAGCAACGGCAGCATCAAGAGCAGCCTTGCTGGGACCGGCGGGGGAAATAGCCCGGTTGCCCCACCACCTGGATGGGGCGTTATGGGCGGTGCGGCAGGAAACCCAAATACTAATGGTAGTGGAGGCAGCCCTGGGGTGCTCCCGGGGAGCCCATTAGCAAGTGCTGGTGGTTTTGTGAGCTGTCCTCCAGGATTGACGCCGCCGCCTGGGCTATCGCCGCCGCCTGGGCTAGGCTTTCCGTCATCGCAAGGATTATCATTACCACCAGGCCTATCTCCCCCACCAGGCTTGCCTCTTCCGCCTGGTCTATCGCCATCACCCGGCCTCTCGTCCCCGCCACCAGGTCTATCACACCCAGGCGCAAATGCAATGCTTCCAACCAAGGGCTCGTTTGATGAGCAGCAACTGTTGATGATGCAGGGGAGGCAGATAATGCAGATGCAAATGCAAATGCAAATGCAGAACAGCTCCCCAGAGGCAAACAACGACTTTTACAATCAGAATCAGGGAATGCAAGTGCAAACCCAAACTCAACAGCCACATCAGAAAGCCCCCACAGTAGACTCAAGCTACGCGTCTGCCGTTGGGTCACCTGTTGATACCATAGGCCAGGATGAAGAAGAAAAGAGGGAGGAGGTAGAAAAATGGGTTTTTAATGGTAGAAGAGTTGGAAGCAGAGGAAGTAGAGGGAGTTAGTCCCCCTATAAAGGGCTTAGAGAGGTCATGATAATTAAACCCTTCTGGCTGCGCTGGTAGGCCAGCAATCAATTATTTTCTTTTTATTGGTATTAACATTCTGGGGCATTCTTTTTGGCAAGGGGTATTGCATTTGTGGGCGGGGGCATTTTGTTCCTTTCTTTTTTTTTTCTTTTCTTGATTCTTCGGACGGGGGGGCAAATTGTGGATTCTCGCATGTAAAAAGAGTACATACATTCTATATTAGTTTATTTATCATGGGCTTGCTTTAATGTGCGGCCCTGTTGAGTGTAGACGCTTGCACACGGTATCACTCGCCTTGATTAGGGCCGCTTTTGGTTTAGCGCACCGGAATATGTGCACGATCACTTCAAGAGACGTAACGAGGGCAATAAAATAAAGCACATACCACACGAGTGATAGCTTGTGATTAGCAAATAAACAATACAGTACTGGTAATGTTGGGTCTATACGTATTTCCTTGAATATGCCGATGCAGGGACTGGAACTTCGCCCTCATTTCCCCTCTCTGTATATTGACATAGTCCAAGCTAGGGTGGATACATGTAGCCAAGGGGTACGCACTATATTACGACTAATGACCCCCCCCCCCCGGTTCTTTAAAATGCCTAGGTTACCTTGATCTTAGTTTCCCTGTTATGCTAAACAAACTCATAGGTCTTAATACCCCTAGCTAGCTTCTATCATGTAGCGATATTCCGATAGCGCCGATAAATTGATTAAATAATGTAGTGCGGGAAAATGGCGATGTAGTAATGCACTGGAATTAGTACAGCATCCTTCCTGCAATACCGCCCCGTTTTTCATGTTATATTCCAAACTTCCCTATATGTTACGTAAAGAAATAAATTTTAAAAAATAATCCCAATAAGCGAAACCCCATCTATCTAAAAACTCATGTACACCTACTCCTTCATGATCTGTTCGAAAAGTAGATTCTGAATGACCCAATTGCCGTACAGTATGACAGCCACGAGACCAACGGCCATATCAGACCCATACACACCACTAAGAAAAAGTCCTAGTCCCAAAACACCAAGAACCCAAAAACGAGATGCAGAAAGAAAATACCTAAAGATGCTGATTGATAAAATTGATCCAAAAACACAGCCTGTCAACCTTGCCCCATGAGCGTCACCAAAAAAAAGGCCTACACCAAAGAGGAGAAGAATCACTGCGTGAACATTGCTGACATCAGATTCCTTTCCTAATACAACCTGTATATCTGTGTACCCGCTCTCGACCGCTAATCCCAATGGTTCCTGACCCTTGGAATTTTTTGTTTTTGTACTGGCTCCATTTTGTATCAGGAGTTCTACTATGGGTTTATCGCCATTCGCTACTGCAAGGTGAAGTGCTGTGGATCCTCCTTCGTCTTTCGCCATGACATTTGCTCCATTATCCAAAAGCAGTCTAACAACATGTTCGTGCCCATTGCTGACGGCTAAGTGAAGGGCTGTTGATCGTGCTGTGCTTGAGGTCTTTGTGACAATTTCAGGAACACTCTCGAGCAAGACCCTCACTACAGATTCACATCCTAACTGAGCAGCAACTTCAAGTGCTGTTTCGCCTTTCTCATTCTTCGTCATAGGGTATGCTTTCGGCCCATTCGCCACAAGCAGTTTTGCAATTCCTTCGTGCTGCATCTGAGTCGCTGCATGAAGTGCATTAAAACCGACGCCCTCTGTTACTACTTCTGCCCCATTATTAAGAAGCAGTTCAACAATATCTTGATCCCCTCTCCGCACCGCATTATCGAGTGCCGTCATATGGAGATCATTTTTGGCCATGATGTCTACTCCAGCCCCCAAAAGAAATTCCACTGTGTTCTTGTGCGCGGAATCGGAGTCGGTTGCTAGGTGGAGCGCCGTGCATCCAGAATTATTTCTGCCCTTGACATCTGCGCCCTTTTCGATAAGAATTTTCACAATTTTCGTATGTCCCGAGGAGCAGGCCATATGCAACGGTGTACATCCCGAATTGTTTCTCGTTATTGAGGCCCCGAATGTGAAAAGTAGTTGTATGATCGTCTCATATCCTTCTGCGGCGGCCTTGTGGAGTGCGGTATTCCCTTGCATATCTCTCGCCTTTGCGTCTGCCCCGTATTCCAACAACAGTTTTACAACTTCTTCAGTACACCATTGTCCATTCCAACGCCCGTGATCTAGCACATGATGAAGGGGGGTCTTTCCAAAACAATCCCTGCCCGCAGTACTTGACCCACTCTTCAACAATAACCTCACCATTTCTTGATTTCCTTTCTCAATTGACAAGTCAAGTGCAGTCCTCCCATCCCCATCCCTGGTCTTGGTATCAACGCCATACTCTAGTAAAAGCCTCATCATGTCTTCGTCGCCACCCTCTGCAATCATATGTACTAGAGTGGTGTCGCCTCGCTGTTTTGCATTGATATCAACCCTGAATTCTTGGAGATGTATTCTCAGAGCGCTTGTATTCCCATGTTTGATTGCGCAGTATGGGGTTAGGCAATTATGTGAGGGTTGATCTTCGTGGTCTTGAAGTTGGTCCGTTAGAAAAATACCTTGTAAGAACACATAGATGTACTCACAGTTTGGCATAGTTATTCCCAGCCCTATTTCCGCCGTCAACATGAATGGATCACCTGAAATATTTGTCCATAATGTGTCCGCCTCCTCCACCTCCATATCAAACGACAGCCAAGGGTGACCTAGTGCCTGTTCTGCAGTCAATCTTTTCTCCGGTTGTACGGCCATGAGACAGGCAATAAGTTTGATCGCGGTGGAGCTTGTACCATTATCAAGCATCTTCATTTCTGGGAAAGGGGTGCGGCCCTCAACATAATCCAAGAGCTGACGTGTGTCCGTAAAGGGCGTTTCCTTGGTAATTATGGCATGGATCAGGCATCCAAGTGACCAAATGTCAATAGCATTTGTGTAGGACGATGTATCCGATGAGGTATAACCTAGAACCTCGGGTGCTGTATAAGTTGGGGTTCCCACCATCGTTCGCAGGTCTGTGCCGTTTATTTGTTTTGAAACGCCAAAGTCGCCTATCTTAACGGTCATAGGGGATAAGGATACTACGAGAATGTTCTATATTTTTCTTCGTTTAGTTTTATGCAGGTCTAAACCTAAAGGCAGGCATCTAACCTGTGGCTTGAGGTCTCGATGACAAAACCCGTTTTCATGCATGATCTTGAGACCTTCGAGCACCTGTAGCGTGATCGTCTTCGCATGAATTTCGGTCAAATAGTCTTTGAGAATCAGGCTGTTCAGATCTCCATATCTCATATACTCCATGGCAATATAGATATTCTCCTCATTCTCAAACCACCCAAACAGTTCTACGAAATGTTGTGGGTGCTATATAATTGAATCTGTCAGCATAGCACAATATTTATTTCTGTGATGGGACCCAATAAGAGCAATTCTCCTACCATTTTCAATATCGTTAAAGCAAGCAATTCTTCTTTATTGCATGTTTCCGCCTTGGCTATTTGTTTTACCGCCCTAAGTGCACCTCTTTCACTCTTTTCCAGCCAAACAGTCCCGAACCCCCCTCTGCCAAGAACTCGTTCCTTGCTCCATCTTTCTTTCCTTTGAACCTGTGGCGTATCGGGATTATACGAGAACTCCTCGGAAGCGGGATCTAGAATGTGATCGCAGTAGTCGTCGCCAAATTCTGTAACAAGTCTGTATTGATCGAAATATTGACAGATGGAAGACATTTCGACGTCTCGGGTATGACTTGTGTTATCGAGCAATTGACTATGTAGAAGTCAGGTCTATGAACATGGTCCCACAGGTTTGACCATGCACCACCTAGATGATGCAGCGTGTCCTTAGTTGTGCATACACACACCAATCCGAGTGCTCGGACAACAATTCGCTCATGGCTCACCCTAGATGATCTTCGCCACAGTAGGGGCGCAAAATCGAAATATATAATTTCGGCATAGAAATAATCCTTGAGACATAAATATTTGACTGCGCGCCCTTTTTTTTTTTTTTTGTAGAGGATCGAATGTGTTGCGTGTACGGTCGTCATGATAGATCACTCGAGGCCTGTCTTAATCACTCTTTGGTTGGTTAGATTATGTTGGCGACCTAGAACCCAGGACTCCTAACAAGAATATAGATACACACTATGATAAAGGTTCCCCTCTTCTAAACCTTTGAATAGAAAGCTGCCGGTAATAACGGTTGTTTTGCCAATAGGTTATCAGTTATCCGATCGACTGCGTTGCCTTTGCAGCTTGCTGCATGGGTGGCTCGAGCTTGTAGTTTACGCAAATTAGGACTAGTCTAAGATATGTTTTGACAATGAATCTGCTTGCTATTTTGGGGCTTGGGTATTCTGGAACAGTTATTCGCAATGTCAGTGTTCCCCACTTTATATTGAAGGAAAGGAAATAGATTCCATAGGGTAGGTACATGCACACCCCCAGAATTACATGTGGCACCTACTCTACTCGCGGCAGGTAAGAGGTGCGAGTACATGTATGTATCTCTGGCGGACGCCTACAGGCATACCCATGTAGGCTTGTTTGTTTCTCCAGGTACTCTAGACTACCGGCGCGGTGCAGCATCTTGCATTTATCTATGCAGATAAGGAAACGCAACTCTTGAAGGGAGAAAAATAATGCATAGCTAGAGATCCAAAAGACACAAGATGTGGACCGATGCCAAAGTTATTGCGGTGCACACAGAAGAGGGGTTGAAGTGGTGATATATGTAAATCATGCGCGTTGATCTAGGCGAGAACCCCACCATCAAACATTAAAACCCATCAGATTCCAGCTCTTTCATACAAAACTCTTGTTTATTTCTGAGAGATAGATCTGGCTCTGCCTACTTGTTATATGCTGGATAACGAATCTTTTCAACTACCCACCTACTCTCTCAGGGAAGAAGATTCGCAGAAGGCTCACGTTATTGCAGTTGGCCCATCATCACGATTGTTGCACGCCGGGTGTATCAAAAGCAGCGGTAGATTCCGGGCAAGACAATCCAAGTTACTTCGCCGTAGTTACAACAGAGAGTGATTTGTTTGGATACCCTTCGATATCCCAGCTTAAATTTAAAGATCCCATTGAGCAAGACCCCAAGGACTTGATCA
This sequence comes from Morchella sp. 2016-72, assembly GCA_024713865.1. Taxonomy (NCBI): domain Eukaryota; kingdom Fungi; phylum Ascomycota; class Pezizomycetes; order Pezizales; family Morchellaceae; genus Morchella; species Morchella sp. 2016-72. Next base: position 313,505 of record JAMJEY010000004.1, read on the forward strand.
AAGTCATGACCACGAGAGCCGTTGGACCCATACGTAGGGAACAAGCAAGGTTGGAACTTGGAACAGAAGGATTTTCGGGTACACCACCCTGTCACCTACTATATTAAGGATCCTTGGTTGTCTAGATCGGCAAAGTTCAAACGGCCAAAGAGTTACCTCTCTTATACAAGAAAGCCCCCAAACAAAACCTCCTATTCAAAACTTTCTCCCCCATGCTCTATCTTCCATAGCTTTTCCGGAGTCGCCACAACTTGCTTAACAACATCCACCACATCGCTAGACCTATCCTTGGTTCTCTCCCCGCCTCCGCTCCCGCGTGTAGCGTTCAACTCCTCTCTCTCAAAATGTCATATTCTGCTGTTCCCGCCAACTACATGAGCGACGATGACCAGCTTGAGTCGCCGACGTTTCAACCCCCGAAGCTGCAGCTCCGAAACTTCGATTTCGGAAGCCTATCTTCTGCTTTAGGTACGAGTGAAGCTAAAGGAGGTAGATCGCGGTCTGGGTCTAAAGTGAAATCGAGTATACATTCTGGAACGTCCTACGATATGGTCGACTCTGATACCGAATCGAATTATGATGAGAACGGTGGAAGTTGGAATCAGAAAGGAAAGGGGAAAGGAGGTATGGAAAACATTCTGAATAAAAAGGCCAAAGAACACGACGAAATCCCTGGTTTTGGCGTTCTCGTCTTGAATCCTTACTCACCATACCGCAACAAGCAGAATTGATGCAAGGGGAAAATCTAAACAGCCACGGGAAACAGCAGCAAGTACACGACTCCATGGCACATGGCGGCGCGAGCAATATGCACTCAGAGATAACGAAAGACCCATCTCGGCTCGGACTACAATTGGATGGCCGTGCTGACAGCAACGAAAGGGGTGTCTCAGCCCAAACTTCAGCTGTACCACCACGGCTTGAATATGAAGATGATCAACCACGTAGCCCGAGAAGAACTAGAGGCAGTTCTCCGTCTATACACACTCCTCTACCACCGCCTCCAGAGTTCTCAGACCAGGAGTATAGTGGCTCCTCGGAAGATATACATCCAGTTTTTAGGCACTCACAATCAGTTCCCGAACTTCCTCCAGTTGACGTACAGGGGCTGCATATTCACGAAGATCGGGATTACCGACCAGCGACATCTGCATCTGGTGTGGGGGATCTGTTCAAGGATTTTGACGGTGTGCATTTTGACCTTGATAATCCCGAAGCTCCTGGGTTTCCGCTTCGAAACCAGCAAGGTTATCTTCCACCCTCGCCAGTGCCGGCCCATCAAGCTTATTCGGACCACCGTCAAAGCCAAGCATATCCTGATCATCATCAAAGCCAGGTCTACCCAGACCCAGGGTTAGTCTATTACCCAGCTCCCGTTCCTGCGATGCTAAACCTCCCACCAACTCTGTCCAAAGCTCGACCCAACAACCGAAACAGCAGATTGATGTCCACAGAGTCCCTCGGGCAAGGCACAAACAACCGTCTTTCAGTAGCACATCCGTCAGAAAAAGACCTCCACCGGCGTACAGCTGTGACAATGAATGATCCTGCGCTCAATAACCGCCGCTCACTCGCCAATCTCCCACCCGCTCTTCGTGCGTCCCAGTTCTTTGACTCCCAGCTCCCGCCAATAGTTCCAGACCTGAAAGAGGAGTCGGCAGTCGCGACGCTTGACAGTATCCTTGATGCGTCTGCTCGTGCCCCCGCAGCCGCGTTCACAGATCATCCAATTACCGGTGGTGTTCCATCATATGCACATAACCGCAACCGCTCGACTGCCACTAATCTAGGAAATTACCGAAATAGTGTCGCTATTAATGTCAAGTTGCATCCTGGTGAATCTCCTCGCACATCACTGGAGGGTGCTGACAACCCTGACCACCACAACCACAACCCCGGATATGAAGATGAGGATGCTGGGTCCCATCTGAATCCTGAAACTGGTGAGTACTACGATCAACAGCGCCTTTCAGGTACTTCCGAAGAACTTGCTGCAGCAAACTTAGACCCCTCGCTCCAACCTCTTCCCACCACCCTTCTCGCAGAGCTCGAGTCCCGAAAGGCTCAACAAAGACTTCGGAACCGCACAGCTGCTTCTGCATTTCCTCGCGGAATTCGAAGTACTCTATTGCAGCTTGATGCTGTTGCACAGGTGCAGCAAAAGCACAGACGCACCAAAAAGACTCATTTGGCATGGGAGGAGGGCGATGACCAAGATGACGACGAAAAAGATGAGGATGTGCCTCTTGGTGTACTATTTCAGGTTGCCCCTGGCGTTCAAAAACGCCGCGATGATGAGATACCACTAGGCCTCCTGATGAAAAAAGAGATGGAGGATGCGGAGCCACTAAGCAAGCGTCGTGATCGGCTACGTATGGTGAGCGGGCAGCCAATGGCTCAACCTCAGCCTCACCGTATGCTTGATGTACCAGGCCTTGGTGGCTCCGGTAGTGGTGCTGATGAGGAAGAAGTAGAAGGCGAGACATTAAGAGAAAGAATGAAGAGATTGAAAGAAAAGCAGCAGTTTGGGACTGGTGCTCTTGACATGAATTTCGGAAGCGACAAAGGGGGCGATCAGCAAACAGATAAGCCTGAGGTTGAAGAAACTCTTGCAGAGCGCCGGCGCCGTCTTCAGAAAGAAAAACAGGATGAAGAGAAACACCAAGCCCTCAGACGCGAATCCGTAATGCTTCAGCAAGAGGTTAAGTCCCGCCGCAATCTGGCTGATCTTCTTCATGCAAAACCAATAGGCATGTCAGCTGGTGCTCGGCCCCAATCTTTCTATGGTTTGCAAGGTGGTGCCGCTTCCAACGGCAGCTTCGGACAGCTTCCTGTTCACCAACAGCAAGGATTTTCTCAAGGAGGAATGATTGGGATGAACATGGGTATGGGGGGTTACGGCATGGGAGGGCCTGGTTTAATAGGACGTGGTGCCGGCGCAATGGGGGGCATGGGGGCGGGTCCTGCAGGAATGGGAATGATGAACCCAGCTGGTGAGATCATATTGGACCCCAAACAGAGAGAGGTAGTAGAGAGATGGCGAGCAAGTGTCATGTAGAATTTCCTTTTCTAATATCTTAGCGTATTGGGACACTGTTGGCTTTATCTTCATCGTTAACAACTCTTTTTTAGTCTTATTATTAGTATCATGTCGTTCATTTGACTTTCTTCTTGTCTCAAAATTGTTTTTATACTTTACCTACATACTGGGTTTTCTTTTGTCTTTGTAAAAGTAGCATCATAGCGGTAGGGTTTGGGCATAGCATAGCAGTAGATATTAGATCTAGTTTTTATTTGTTTATTTTGGTTACGGACCCGGTCGATCTATCTTCAAGGGCTTGGCAGCGTTGCACCAAAATTGAGGATGGTTGGCGGCCTGAAAATGAAAGGCTTCGCCAAGCATACATGTAGTTTTCATATACATATGATGGACTGATTTGGACGGCTAGAATGAAGTGGGTTCCTTGAGCCAGTATTCACGGGGGTTTAATCTATCCTTTAATCTATTAATTCGCATACCCCGCAGCACGGGTGCTTTTACTGACGCAAAACGGCTTGCTGTCTTGTATTTTATCAATCGAGTCATATCCTATGACGCGTACTCTAACTGCCTATACATGTATTACATGCAATTAATTAAGTACGTGCAGGTTTGCTTGTGGAAAGTTATTACCCGGGCCTAGCATTATTTAAGTTTCCCATTTCCACAACTACAGGCCACCACTCTTCTCAACGTTACTACCATCAGAGTCTGCGTTTATCCACCATCACCACACACTTCACACGTCACCATGGACTCCCCCACAAACTTTCCAGTGGGCCCATCATTTATTGAGGATCGGATTTCTCTAGATCCAGATGGAAATCTTACGATTATCAACAAAAGCGCCCAAAATCAGGTCCTGTACCGTTTCCGCGTTTGCTCCAGAAAGCTGTCAATGGCCTCCTCTGTCTTCTCTTCCCTTTTTCCAGATGACACCTCCCACAAGAAGCAATGTCAAGTCACCCTTGATGACAATGACCCAGAGTCAATAAGAATATTACTTGAGCTTTGTCACTTTGTGAGGAAAACTCCAATGCCTCCTGCTAGTCTGGAGAGCCTTAATGCGCTTGCCGCATCATCACAACGATATGGACTTGAAAACCTGATGGCTCCATGGGTAGTGGCCTGGTCATCACCGCTCTTCAATAATGACAAACTTGACTTCAGCAAAGGGGATGATTTGATTACATGGCTTAACGTTTGCCTCATTTTCGGCCAGGAGGAAATGTTTAAGAAGATCACCAGACGGGCCATTATCACGGCCACAGCAGAGTCACTAGATATATCTTCATCAGTCGAAAGCCCGTTCAGAGAAATCATTGGTTAGCTAAACCCCCAACCCAAAATTGATTGGCAAACCAGCCAAGAAGCCTGTATGCGTATACGGAACTAATATTTTACATCATTAGAGGCAATTTCCCTACGTCGTATCACGGTAGTTGCCGAGATCATCACAGTAGCCCTTGCATTGCTTGCCCGATATCAAACAGCTGAAGGTATATGTAAGAACGAAAACACTGAGACCTGTCATAAATTGCTCATGAATTCGGTTCTTGAGGGGCCCATGAGCTTTGGTTTGTATCAGCCAGTTCCACTTTTTCCGTATCCCGGAATGAGCGCGATGGGGATTGTTGGCGAGATCAAAGATTTACAACTACGAACAGACCCAAGCCATAGTGAGACCTGCGGTAGAGAGGTCAAAATGGAAACAATCGAAAAGCTAAGAATTGTGATTGGAATATTGGAGCTTGTTGGTGGGCTTGACTTGAGCAATTTCCAATTCAACATGAAGAAGGGACAAATCGGAGGAGTGCTGCTTCAAATTGTGGAAGATCAGGAGGCTCAAACACTCGACAAGGAACACACACCAAACACCGAGGATAAAACTATCGAACGTTTGGAAAGTAGAGAATCCACAGATAAGGAGCAAACCCAGGGGCCAGGAAACGAAATTAACGAAGGAAGGAACGAGAGGCTTGACTGCAGTGAAAAGGATGACGACGATGAGAAGGACGAGTCTAGTTTTGAGCACTCTAATCATATCAACGAAGATGTAGATTCTCTTTCTGCGACCAGTGAAGTCCAGGTTCCTGCCGGAGTCCTTGACGGCTTTTCGGAGACTGAAGACACAATTGAAGATTTTGGACCCCAAGTTCTTTTTAAGGAGGGGGTTTCTAGGAAAAAGAATCACGATATGGCAGAGGATGAAGGGGAGGAACAGGGCCAAAAAATGGAAGGCTTGAATGATACATGTAGTTTTCCTATAAAAAAGGACAACGACACTGTGGTCTATGTGCAGGAGGATATTCCTGTAACATCAAATCTTACCCCCGATAAGGAACAACCTGCACCTACAGACGAGGTCTGCGCTTCGGAAGAGACTCAGGCGGCTGAAAAGAAACCCAATTCAGAAACCGAAAAAAACACGCCACCCAAGGCTGCACCTCTAAGACACGCCGTGGCCAGAGCTAATGCCGAAGCACAAGGGCAAACATGGTCAACCCCTGGCTCTGAACTGGCAAGAAAGTATCAAAGAGGACCACGGATTCCTTTCTCTGATGCAATAACAGCGGGCGATGTGTCTAACGAAGGCCACATAGCTGATCTTAAGATCTTAAAGGACCGGTTCCCCACACTGAATATCAAAGTTCTCATTGCGTCTCTTAAGCAGGCAAACTGGAATTTGCAACTCGCAACAGAAACCCTTCGTGCAACCGAAAACACGCCTATGAATCAAAGTGATGGTGGTGTTTACGAAAGTGATAGCGGTATTTACGATGGGGCCTTACCTATGTCAAACACACCAGCCTTGGAACCTGTATCCGATAACATTACCAAGGGCCCTGATGAATACCTGCAAACATCTCAGGAGGATCCTGTGGAGAATCCTGTAGTTGAAGATCTACATCCATTTGCTGCTGTCAAAGTACATAATCCTGCTATTTACAAGGAATCCAGCCAAACCCCAACCGAAGCCCCGAAGGGCCTCCCAGAAAGCCCGGCCACCCGCCAAGTTTCAATACCCGATACTGTAAAGCCTGCCCCAGATGTGCTATCACCATCACCTCAGGAATTACCGGATAAGGATTCTAACATCCAAAAGATAATGCTTCGACCAGCTACTCCGGGATCTGGATTTGACAGTAGCTCACCCGTACCACAGGAAATGGCCCAGGAAGGTTCTACTGCAACACAAACTCATCTGCCGCCAGCTGTAGCATCTATCCATGATAGAAGCTCACCCGCCTTACGAGAATCGGTTTCAGAACATCTTACCCCCAAAGAAGCTATCCCACAAACTGCCGTCATCAACAGGGTCAGCATCTCACGTCTGATTGCAGGAAAACTTACCAAGGAAGAAATCGAAAAGCGCTTCTGGCCGGCAGAGGAGGCTACGGATATTAAAAGGGGTCTGGCGGTTAGTGCAAACCGGAAGACAGTTAAGAAGCTAGTACATCGGTTCCCCGAATCGACTGCCGACAAGGGGCTTATCGATGTGCTATACCGCACAGGTTGGGATCTTGAAAAGGCTACTAGTAGGTTGGAAGGTCTTGGGTTAGTTCGGCGTGCAAATTAAAGGGAGGGTCTAGCTTTATGTTGAATAGATTCGATCATCGATCCTGTAGCAATTCTGTGTTACTAGTGGAATAAAATTTAGTGTCAATGATAATTTTGACAAACGACTCTGAAGCAGGGTAATGTTGACCGCCTATGGTGGGAACTTGGCACCGCTTTGACCTCCTCTCCCCGATAAGCCGAAAAACTTACAGATCAAGAGATAGGTTGCGCAGCGATGCACATGAAAACGTGCTCGGGTGGGTGATACTAGCCCCACTTGAAGGGTCTCTCATAGGTGAGCTGAGGAAGTTAGGGATGGTGGGGTGTTCTGTGGGGTGCACAACCTTCGATCTGCAATCGTAACTATCCCTGTCAATTTCAAGGGAAAGAATGTGAATGTGAAAATCCATGTAGCCAAGAATCCGCCCCCAGAAACATCGTAAGCATACAACTTCGTTGTGTTGACTGCACCCTTCATCCCGAAATGTTGGGCATGACCCTACTAATAAGATATCAGGAGGTACTCTAAAGTAAATACAATATGTAGTCAATATCAATAAGAGTATCCTTATCCCTTGTCCGGGAAGCGATAAACTTACTGGGATTGGGGCGTGGAGGGTCTTGGTAGCCATAATAGCCTGATCAATTAGACCTGGAATCAGTGAATTTGAAGCTGTCTTGGGTGCGGCACAGCACAGCCCGCAGCAGGAATGTGAGCAGGGCAAGCGGCCTTGCATATAAGGACATAATCGTCGGGAAAAAAAAGCCAACACTCTTCCTCTTCTCTCCCCTTCTCACCGTTAAAATAAACAGCTCCCCTTTACCACCAGGAGAGAAACATTCAGACCTATATCAAACCAATGACAATGGCGTCTCTTTTAAGCCTCCCAAACGAAATTCTCCTCCTAGTTGTGGAACGTCTCGGGCCGAAGGATGTCAACTCATTTCTCCAGACAAACCGACGGCTCGCATTTCTATTCACCCAACACCTTCATAAGCTTGCCATTCAGGATGTAGATGATTTTACAGCACTACAATGGGCTGCATGGAGTGGACATAAGTCTCTTGCCAGGCTGGTACTTGAAAAGGGTGCAGATATCAATTACCTTCCCTCGGCCGATGAGGAAGATAAACACTACAAGACGGCGCTTCATTTTGCGTGCGAAAAAGGGGATGAAGATATGGTTCAACTCCTCCTAGAGCACAGAGCCGACACCTCAATCCGGATCCCACTACGTGGGACGATGGCAGGGACCACGGCGCTTCACATGGCCGTTAAAAGTGGTTCCGAGAATATTGTGGCCACTCTGCTTTCCCACGGTGTCAACCCATCCGCTACGGATATCAATGGAAACTCACCACTTATTTGGGCAATTGGAAGTAATAATATAGGGATTCTAAGGCTGCTACTAGATAGAGGAGCAGATCTCTCTCTTACGCCGAAGGGAACAACGCCGCTACATTGGGCTGCAAGACTGGGACATGATGATATGGTGAGGATGCTACTGGCGTATGGGGCAGATTCTGGCATCCAAGATACGACGGGATTGACAGCACTTGGGCGGGTTACAGTGGATCGTGGACCTGCTTCGACAGAGACGATAGATGGTCGAAAGCGGGCCATCAGAGCTTTGATGGAGTACGAAAGAAGATCGACGGTTTGCAATGCTGTGCCAGAAAGGACTTCATGGCCTGCGGATATTCAGTTATAATGCTGTCGATTCATGCATGTACGCTGCAGCGCCGGTGATTGTGAATAGACTGTATTCCCGACTTGCCCTTATTTATTTACTCACTATCATTTTATTGTCGGCTCTTTCTTTCTACTTAATTGGGCTAGTCCCGAGTTTCTTTTGTATCTCATCGGCATGTTATTTTCCGTTTCTTTAAATTTCATTCGCCGACATTGGTGTGTAGGATTTGGCGTCTCCTGGCTATTGCATTGGGTGCCCACCTCTTGTTACTATTAGTTTTATATCAACTTACGGCATTGTATTTGTTTCCTGCCCAGCGAGCCCGTCACCTGCCAAGCGCAACACCCAATTCCCACACAAATATCTCTTGGCTGCTACTTTAGCAGCCACCTTTTGCGTGCGAAAGGGCCCCCACACCTGGTAGGTGGTGAACACGATTTGTGGGGAAGGAGGGTATCCCTCCAACCGTGCCTCAACAGTCTTCCATTTATTTTACTCCTCAGAGTGCTTAAAACAAGAGTACGGGTTAATAGGAATCGAAATATGGTAATTTGAATATGGGTCTAACGATAAGCTCGGTACCGAATATCACCGATCTGGTGGGGAGAAATTAGAGGTGCATGGGCCGATGGATTCATGGTTTCTCATGGTTTCGGTTAGTTCTGTACCAACCGCGCAAGATCTCAACTCTGGTATCTGTTATTCGGTAAGTTGTTTATGAAGTCAGACGCGGCTGCATTACCTAAGGAAACAGAGAGTAGGGGAGGAGGAGGCTGAGTTAATTGTACCTGTCCAATCCCTGTAAAAACGCCCAAAACGTACTGTATATATCGATGCATGGTGATAACTAAACTTTGTTTCTGTGATGTATTTGTGTTTGGATGGATCGGTTAGAGTCTACATGTACCCTAGAATTAATGTCTTAAAGACCATAGCGTATATTTGTACGCTAGTGCTTACTATACACCGGTATTTCTTTTTTTTTGTCTCAATTTTGTCTGGGTACTCTAGCCTACCTGCATCACAATATATCACCCATCAACCCTTTTTTTTTTAGCCGCGCCAGAAGTCACATGATTGTATTGTCGCGGGTGTTGCGGCTGAGGTGTTATTATGCGGGCTAGTAAAATACGCGCCAGCGCCCAACAATACGCGCCCCTCTGTTACTTCGGGTTTTGTCTTGAAGCATATGTGAAATCATTTTATCTCGAAAGCCATTACTTTCCAATAAAAACCTTTTACTCATCGGAATGGTAATATGTGCGTTTTGCTCACCTATAGGTCGGCCGGCAAAAGTAACATAGTAGGTGAGCTGTCAAGCTCCACTCCGGGATGGCCCAAGAGATTGTTCGTGATCATCCCTAATATAATTCCATCTTTTGTCGAGTTTTTTCCGGAAGATTTGCTGTGTCTTGAAAGCCAAGGGGCACTTTTGTATATATCGATCGAATAATCATTTCTCACCCACGATGAGACGAGTGAGATTGCTATAAAATTACATAAAATGTTTACAACTCATCTAGTATCCAATTTAAGTCATGCCGTACCCCGTAAGCTCGGCTGTCTTCTGATATCTGTCTGGGTATGCGTTTGCGCCTGCGCCTAACATGGCGTTGCAGGCTTCTGTGCCGTTTTCGTGCGTTTCAATACACATAAGTCGTAAGTCACCATATCAAGGAGCAGGTACCTATTTTCTGCCCGGTTTCTCAGTCTAGAATCATTCGAACGTCTTTCCACATAATCTTATTGATCTCTTATTACCTCGCCGCTTCCCTTCCCCACATCTCTGCAGTTATAAGCAGGGAAATGACACTAGATCTTTGTAAAACTTTCTGTCTTTTCACAGGAACTCTCGCTCTTTGTCACAATCTCACCCCTATCCACGGGTACTAGCTCCGTATGGCCAATACTATGGTCCAGACATCCCTTGTCTCCACTAACTCCGCCTCCTATTTCTGCAAGCTGGAGTTTCAGAGCCAATCTATATTCTAAGAATTCTGGAGCCAAATCAACCGTTGTTGTGCTGGCCTCTTTGTTAACTTTCTCCCAAGGTTCTTTTTCTGTCTGCTTCTGTTGGGGGTAGTTCTGGTTTAGCATTCGATGTCCTTGACACTTCATCGCCCAGACACCTTCGAGAAACTGACCTTCTAGGACACCCGGAATATACAATCACATCCGGTATTCGCGAGCCCAAGTCTTTCGATGTGCTTCCTCGACCTAGTCGCAGAAAATCGACCCCTCCCCAGTCTCAGAATGAAATGGCCAAGTGGGTAACTTTCAAACTCGCCACCTATGCAAGAGGGAGACAGAGATTCTACTGAAATGATTCTAATGAGATGCCTCTACCGCTGTCTGTCTGAAAATCATTTCCTCTAGAAAGAAGAGTGATTGGTCTTGTCTCAACAGTTGAAGTTTTTTTCACCCGGTGAACGCCCCGACCGTACTCTAGGCCTAAAGACAGTATTGACAGACTAGACGCCCGTCAGCCTAGCTATTTGAAGCGTGTGCATCTATTGACTAATTAACTAGAGCTTGGTAAGTCTTCGTATAACTTCCTGCTAACCTTCTTGCTGCTTGCCCTTCATTACTTATACCCTCTGTCCCTCCCGGTTGCGTCCCTGTGAAGCCTATGCAAAGTCAGAACTCATCATCGCCATCAAATCTTACAAACCAGAAAAAAACTCGAACACCAACACTCTGTACTGGATAATATACGAGATATACCCGGCATTCCGAGCCATCTCTCCTCTTAACATTGCCCAGCCATCGAAAATCATCAGCGTCCTCGACCACCATCCGCAGCAGTCATAGCGACGTTCAAACGAGTCTGTCTTTAGTTACGCATATCTCATCAACTCGGATCAACTGCTCATCGATACGTTTCCTGCCGCCCATGTGCCATTTCAGGGTTTATGAGTATACAGTGTGTGGTTGCAGATGGACAACATTAGTATCTCCCTGCCCCCAAGGTATGTTGCCCCTGACTAGATTCTCTTACAAAAATACTGAATATTCTCGTTCAGGTGATGGAAAGCTCACGTGCTTCGGAAAGCCTAGATATGAAAAGATTGTCGAGAGGAGTGCGTGTGGACGGGACGAATGCCCACTAAAGGGGGTGTATTCTTTATGCAAGCAGGAGGGAGTGAAGGTGCGTAATGATTTCTTTCTTTGTGTTCACGACGTGTAGTCCTTGCTTACCTTTCTTTCTTAGTCCCTCCGTCTGTCTACGCCGTTTCCCACCTATTGATTAGTCCCACACTTATTCCCGAGTGAGATACTATGACCAAAAGTTCGATGGGAGCCGAGTATTTGGTACGGGGAGGCAATCTAGCTCGCTCTCGGCGAGCCCGCTGCATGGGTATAAAACCTTGAAATATAATAGTGAATTACTGTGTTTCTGGGTTATCGGACCTTATAAAAATTTAACGCTCGAATACGAAACTTAAAATGCGCTCGTGCTCTAAAGAAGTCATATGTATCCACTTACTTGAGAATATATTAACGTGTTTTGAGGGGTGCCTACTTTCTCTTGTGAAATTTTAATGATTTTCTTATGGGTGAATGTCTTTATGAACAGTTATTATGTACAGCGGTGGGTAATAAGTCATCGGATGCCCTAGCCACAATTTTGCCTGCAAACGCGCATTCTGGTGGCGTTCCGTCCGATGACTTAATATTACCCACCGCTGTACTTGGCCTACTTTGAATAATATCAAGGATTTAGGCCTCTTTTATTCATTTCCCGTACTCATATGTATACTCTGATCCGAGGGATTATTAGCAAACGATGAAACCGGGCGGGGTCGGTTGAAACAAAACCCCACTCACCGGATCATAGAATATCACTCGATAAGCTAATGTGCTATCGCTTTGAGATTTGATCTTCTGGAGGAAGGGGGGGTAGGCAGTACGAGACTTAATTAATATAACTGACTTGAGTGAAAAAGAGGTGCCTTATATACCCATATAAACAGTCACATATATGTGTACCGGGCAACGCTCTAGGCACTATGACTAGCTAGACTCTCAAACATAATAAATATAACTATAACTTTCGATACATACCTCGGAAGTCAAAACCAACATGCACGATGATATTGATGTACCTTGATGCGGAATTTATATAAGGCATTCTAATGATTACATATATTTGCATTGGCGACTGAGAATAGACATGAGGTGGATGAACTATGGATCAAAAACTATTGCTGGTTTGTAGCGAGTGAGATTCGGTATTAGAAAGCCTTAAGGAACGTACAATAGCTCTAATACGAGATTTCTCAGTTTAATATCAGCGCCCGATACATAGTACCTGTCTGTTCAGGGCTTTGTGGGGGCCATGGAGGGGCAACGACCGTTTAGAAGGTGTTTGGCAATGTCTATCTGTTGAGTATGGGAACAGAGTTTAACGGCCAGCTATATGTGAAGTGCGCGTGATACACCCACCCCCTCGACCATGCATCTCCCCCCGTGAGAGTGAACAAAAATTTAAAACTCCAGAGTTCTTTAAACCTATCCTCGAGATATTTCCTGGGGCTTCCACAAGAGGTGGAGTCTTTGGAGAGTGTAAGTATTTGATTCGGGTAGCTAAACAATAGGTACTTCGGTGGAAAAGACGATAGTTTACTGAAATTTGTCCTGGTGCTGCACGCGTATCTTTAATGGAGCTTTATTTGCTTGATTGTATAATAAGTTTATCTACCCAAACGGACAGTAGAAGTCAAACTATTGTTTCCAGTCACCATGAGTGATTTCGTATGATTGCTTCGATCCCCCGATAAAGCACATACATGTACGATTCAGAATTTGGATACATGTAGGTACAATTCAACGCTATTAATATTGTACCCGCAACTTGTCCCGCTAGCCGTATACCAACACTGTAAGAAAAGCGGGGAGAATGTGAGGGTGGGGGGGCGATTAAAAGAAATTCTAGGATAAGATCCTATACTGATAATTCGGTGAGGTCTCCAGGATCGCAATTACTAGAATAATAACCGGTGACCGGGCTAACCACTTGAAGTACCATTGGTATCTTCACTATTCTTTTTATGCCCTAAGATCTGATCTATAATGTCACCCCATTTGACATTATTCATAAGTCTTCCTCTCTCTTCCGCAACCTGTATCACCTCCTCTATAAAACTTCTCTCTGATACTGCAAAAATCTGTGAAACAGTGTAGGGTTTACGCTTTTCAAGTGAATGCCAAAAACTGAAGATGCTGATGATTCCTTTCGAAGGATAAAACCCCTTTATATCAATCTTCTTCAATTGAGAGGGGTCAAATTTTGCAGGTTCGCAAGTCACCTCACTTGCCTTGTCTTGGGTATTGACGAATTCCTTCTTTTCATAACCGATGAGCTTGTATTCTATACCGCTTCCAGTACCAAACTGAACAGACGGGAACGTCTCGATCAATGTAAAGAGGTGACCCTCCCACTTATTTGCCGTATTTCCTCTGAATTCTTCAAGATCGATGCAATCTGATTTCAGAGCGCCCGAAGAGGCAAGAATATAAGCGGCTTTCATCGACCTGTCCCCTCCCTTCGCCACTGAAAAAGTAAGGACTTCTTCCTTCATCCAGGCATTGTCAAGATACATCGATATCTGGTTAGTTACCCACGTGTCCCATACCTTGAGTGCCAAACCATTTTTAATCAGCTTCCCGTTCTTGTTTTTCCAGCCAGCTCCTCGATGCTTTTCAAGCATTTCCTTGGAGCCTATAACTTTGAAAACTTCCTGCGAGTTTATACAGATATGAATAGACGTATATGTATAACTCCCCTCAATCCATCGCCCGTGTAACACTTCCTTTAAAGCATAAATAATACCTTCAAGAACAGCAAGCTCAATCAGTGGCTCTCCATTGAAGGTAGTTAACCTTTGCATATTATGGTTTGAAGCCGGCCCGAAAAAGACGCCAATGCCACCCTTTTCTTTCACTGTCAACTGTTTCCCTCTTGCGTCGACGTAATCCTCCGAATATCCGCATACATATATGAGCAATTCACCATCCTCATTGATATGCACGTCCTTTCCATCAGCGATAGACCACGGGATGAGATCCACGGAGTCTATTCCGAGATACGTCGGCTTCATAGTTAGCCCTGGATAGTTACGGAGAAATTCTCGGCCTAACACAATTTGAATGTCCACTTCTGGGTGGCTCGGAAAAAGCGTATCCATTACCCAGGCAGACATGATGTAAGATCGATTATCTACAAGCAAGCAGATATCGGTCACGCCTACTAGGACCGTACCGGGTATTAAAACAGGACCTAACACCAGTTGGAAGCGCTTCCTGTGGTCCTCTGGTATCGCAATATTCTCATCTGGCTCAAACTGCCCGACTAAGGATTTCGAAACAAACGAGTGTGATGTGGTTTCATCTATCAGGCAGCGAACGTTTAAAGCTTTGTGATGAATATGCTTGAATATCGCCGATTTTGCAAAGGAAAAACGTGTAAGAACTCCACCACTCCCCCCAGAGGATGTCGATTCTCCTCTAGCAAGAGGATTCTTTGGGAGACGGGGCGTAGGAACAATGATCCGCGCTGTGAAGCCGTGATGTGTTGTTAAGCGGCTAAGGGGCTTGTTGGCGAAGTAACTACCCAGATAAATACAACTCCCTTCTGTTTTCTCTTGGGTAGTTGGAAAATGAGTGTAAGGACTGGGTTGTTCAGTATCGGGCACCGGAGCACTCTTTGGGGCATTGTTTGGGTTTTTCTTTTTAGATTTTTTAGATTTTTGTCGTGTCATCTTGAGTAGTTCTTTTGGTATTCCCAGGGAATGCCCCGTGTTAGGTTTAATATGGCCTGCTGGATGCTCGAAGGTTTAACAGTGAGAAGCTCAAACACTGCTTACTTTCTTTCTTGACGTTGCAATACATTGTGTATATCGTGTCCTGCATGCCGCTTTACTCACAAGTTGTCACTCGATATCCTAAAAGAGTTAGCCTCATTCTGGGTTCGGGCGTCCATGTGGACATGTAATTCTGAGACATTAAGACATCGATGAATGAGAAGGATACTTAATACTTAAGCGCACGTGATCTAAAGTATTATGTAGGTCGGGGTATGTAACTACAGGCTTGGTGGTTCTAGCGCTACTAAGCACTCTTCACTTAACACCAACCACTGAACCTCACGTGCAGGGTCTTGCGTACATGTAGTCTCGTGCCCACCCCTACGGACAGGTTGCTGTTCCCGTCTTGCTATACATGTACATGTAATTACATGTAGGTTTAGGGCCGGTATATTTCTGGGCAGCAAGCGACCTTCGCTCGTCAACTCCTTTAACAAGAACTCATCACAAAATCAACTATCACGCCGGTTATAGTGGTATATAATCTTAGTCAGAAGCGTCGTTACAAGTAGGTCACACATACATCACCCTTTTACTATATGTAATCTCTCAACCCGTCAACTCAATAAGGTACAACATATACGCCACTAACTCATCAACTGTAACTGAAAGCTCTGCTCACAGATACAATACATGTTGATCCCCCACACTAACAGGTCCTACACCACCATAGCTATGGCCGTGGTGAATAAACAATAAATAAACAAAGTCAATCTGAAAGTCACTATTTCGTGGGGATTGGCACCCGTACCCGCTCGTCCGCCTCAAGAAAACCACAAATAGCTATCAAGTCCTCATGGGTCGGTAGTTTGTCTTTGTCATTCAACGCCTCGAATATTTGGAGGAGCTTCTGCCGACAAGGTACTCCAAGTTCGTTAATCCGTTCTCCCGAGGACGAGCTCCAAGGCTTTGTGAGTCCGAGAATATCCCCCCAGGTTTCAACAGCCTGCTTTTCGAGGCTGGGCTGTCTGAATTTGCTAAGAACTGCGCTGAATATAGACTTAACACTGAGGAAGAACATCCTTTCACAGAGATCTTTTGCAGAGAAACGGTCTTGCGGATTGAGACTTAGCAGGCGTTTGGTGATCTCCAGTAATTCTGGGATATGTTTATCGCCTGGTGTTTTTGAGAGTTCTTCAAACTGACGCAAGACCGACTTCTTCAAGACTGGCGGACTACCACTCAAGTAGAAGAATTGGTCTCCACACCTCCTTTTTCCGTTAAGTTTCATCTCCTCAAATCGCTGGTCTCTAAACCTCTCCACGCCCGCTTTACCTCTCTCAATATAGGTTGCAATTTCAGCAAATATACACCCGAAAGCCCAGAGATCAACAGCTTGAGTTACGCAGAATCCATCTTCCACTTCAGGTGCCCGGCAGTCAGCGCACTGGCCTTGGGACTTCCAATAAGTCCCGTAGTAGGTCGTATCTTTTTGTGTTACCTCCGTCGCGAGCCCAAAGTCTGCAAGCAAGAATGTATCCTTGTTCACGAGGATATTTGCTGGCCATATATCCCCGTGCAAGTATCTCTTGGAGACCTTCTCCCCTGCTCTTGTGAGAAAGAGGTTATGCGCATCTCTTAGAGCGACAGTTATGCCATGCAGGGCACTATAAAATGCGAAGTTGTGTTTGAAGCTTCCCAAAGGATTTTGGTTGCGGTCGAGTTTAAGAAAGCTCTCGAGGTTCATTTCTTCACAACGGAATACTAGATTCCACTCCGCCCCACTGATGTATGAGCATAGCAAGGGGGTGACATTGGGGCTTCCTAGCTCCTCAAGATATGCTAATGGGTTCAACTCTTTCCCAAGTTCTTCAAGCATTTTGTTCTTTTGTAACGCGTTGGTGTTTTCGTCGTGCAGTAAAACTAACTGTTTGTTTAGGGATTTGAGAACCTTTCGGATAACAAAGATTCGACCATTCTAAACACCAAATCCAAAAATGATTAGTAAAAATTGATATAAAATCATTGACCCTCCGACATCGGGTAGTAGTACAAAGTGGTATACCTTATCTGGGGCCAGCCCGAACTGTTGCAACGAGGGCTCTATTTGCATCTTAAACACTGTCCCAAAATTACCAGCCCCTACTTGTTCTTGTGCAATGATTGGCAACACCCTATTATCATCTAGAATTTGCAGCGTTGTATTCTTCGGAAAAATGTGCGGAATAAACATATACTGAATCTCACTAAAATACCTTCTCTTACTAGCTGGATCGTTCTCAATGCTGAAGATCTTTGCATCCTCGAGCGTCCTTATGCCCAATGGAAGTTTGCTCAACAGCCGCTGGCGCAGGTAAAACTGTTTAATGACTTGCGGACACTGCATATACAGGAGGATACCGAATACGACGAGAAAGTCGCCACTGGGGGTAAATATGAAGGTCTGGAAATCAGAAACACTGGCGATGGGAGTCTTAATATTGGATTCTTGAAGGATCCTGCCAACAATATCCTTTGTGAGGAGCTTTTTGAGCCCGGTAGGGTCGAAGAATATTTGGCCGGAAACGGTTTTGCGCTCAAGAGCTTTTATACTCTGGGAGATTTTGTCGACAAGAGGTGAGCCCACCATGATGTGAAATCACTGATAAATAAATAATTTGTAAGGAAATAGGTCTCTAGAGTTTTCATTATACCAAAATGGCTATATCAAGGCTTCTTATAAATTAAGCAAAAAGTAACTAACAACATAAATTCCAAGTTGGCGCCTAGAAGATCCTTCGATAGAGCTGACTACGGCTACCCCAAGCGCGCGCGCATATTGAAGGGCCCAGTGGTTGAATCAATCACTCTATTAGCTGATCAAACCTAGCGGAGAGAGATATTGTTTTTAAGCCCCAGCGGGTAGAGAGCCAATGATTGTACAGATAAACTTTGTTGAGGGGTTTTGGTGCCGCTCATGCTCGCATGCGGCAAAAATTATCCTACCCAAGCAACCCTTGGATGTCTCAAGTTGGGCTGTCTAAGGGCGGTTTAATTAAAGCATCTGGCTGGAAAGTTGTGCCGCTGATCTGGGGAGAAATGCCTCAGAAAGGGACCTCGGCCGTATGAACTCTATATGGAGATTTCGAAAGTTCACCGGGTAGTGATGCGGCCAGGAAACCCCTAACTCTTCGAATTATTTTTTACTTGCGTATTAGATCCCCCATAGTAATTACACCCGTCCTTATCAGTTGGAACTCTCCGTTTCTTAGAGATTTTTTATATTCCCTCGCTTTAAGTCACACTAAGTCTTATTCCGCTAGCTTGAGTAGGCCGAAACTATAGGGGGACAGCTATCCCAATATAAGTCACGAAGATACTTCAACAGCCTAACTCTTGATATAAACGGTGTCTATATATAATATATGTCGATCAAATCTAACCTTAATTCCTAAAATACTGCAGTACAATGCGATATCATGTAGTCTGGCTCCCCAGGTGCGAGTGCCCTAGAACGGACCTCGACCAGCAAACACTCCCTCATTCCGTCTCACGCAAACTTCTAAGCTCACTCTATTGGTCCAATATCAGCGTCTGTTCTCCAAATAAGATTGCATATAACTTCCTACATCTGTAAGTTTTCTCGGCGTTATTATTCTTATTTTATCTCCACGTTGCTAGTCATAGTTCAATCAGCCTTAATGATCACTCTAACACTACACTGAATAATACAAACAGCGGACAAACCTCCTTATACCACTTATCATCCTCCGGCCCAAATAGCTTGGTTAATAACTTATTAATCTTCAACTTCGACATGTATCGACCTTCAACCACAAACTCTTCGGGGTCTGCACCAGGCATGATAGCTATATCTCAAAGCTAGAAGTCTTGGGTGAACAATTCGAGGCTTAGCTTAGGGAGGCTAGGGGGAAGGCAACTGCTGCCTGCTTGGATTTATACTCATACTCACACCCCGCTCATTGGAGGTATGGTAATCCTGGGTGCCTAAACGGCCCGGACCGCACCCCCCAACCCCAACCCCCCTGCAGCATTTGCATCAACTGCGAGGTGCCGAAGCCTGCCTTGAATTTCGACTGGCTGGTCCCCCGTCATGTGGGTAACTAAGGTACCTCTACATGTGCTTTCTAACCCAATCAAAGCCGAGGACACTCCTAATTGATCGATCACCAAGGCCCACGATAAGCTCTCACTGGCTTTGTACCCAAATGGGTCATTCATGTATGGTGACCATATTTTAATATGACTTTCCCCTCGTCAAAAGCGAATTCGTTAAACGCAGTTCAAGAACACGTTTATATTCGTGTAATAGTGCAAAGTTGTTCGAAACGATGTTGGAAACGATGTTGGATTACATGCACCTTCGCTCTGCATAATGGATAACCGCGGCGCTCCACCAATGCATGCGCCCCACGCGCTTCTAGAAGCTAGCTACGTACAGAACTATTTTAAATACCTACCGCGTCCTCTTCGCGATCCTAACCAAGGCTCTCTAGACATACTCCATCTACATAGCCGCCCATATCTCCCCTCCCCCGCTCCTTCACATAAATGGTCAGTATATGCACGATTTCCGAAAACTGCTCCAGCCAGCGGAAATAATCCACCCAACACGACACCATGGCTTCTGTGGGTGATGTTTATCTACCATGCAGGATCGGTCGAGTGCGGATGTGCTAACCGCCGCAACCAGGTCACATTAGGAAAGTACCCGCTCGGGATCACCCGCGTGGTGCCATGCGTCGATAATTTGTATCAGCTCCGCGAAGAGCTGGAGGGACGTGGGGAAAAGCTGTTTGTGGACCATGAGGATAAAGTTAGACTGGAGGTGCTGTATCGCGGAGTTATGTGGTCGCCACCGGCTCTCCAGGATGCCAGCTCAGGTATGAGAATTTGGAGCCGTGGGGGTAATATCAGAGGTTTTCTAATGTAGATATGGTTTCTGGTAGCGGATAAACCACATATCTCTGACACTGTAGAGTTGGAGACGTTTTTGAAGGCAAGGCATATAATACTAATATATCCAATAATATGGTCGACCAATTAACTCTATCTTTATCTGCAGGAAACTTCTAACGACAAAGCGGGTACAAAGATCTTGTTAGTTTCTCCAATCATGTCCGGGAACGATACGATTTACGTATCCCAAGCTGATCCCGTAGATATATAGTCTGATTCACCAACTAAACACCTGGTCACGCCTCAAGATAACCTTTGAGCTATTCTGTCTTCTTTGCAGCTCATACTCCATCTTCCCCAAATACCTCCCCTTCATCTTCGCCTTCGGCATCAAAAATGGAGAAACCGACCGCTATTTCTCAGGTTGCTCAACGCGCTTCCACTTTGACAGTGATCTAGATCTGCCGCAGGGATATGGTATGTCTATTTCTCCCTCTAGCTATATATACATGCACTCCGAGAGTATAATAATAACGAGCGGGTCCGTACCGTACCGTGACTACAGAGCTCTGCTACAATATCCGCTACTACGCCGAGAACGGCCGGGGCGATGAAGATCTCCCCTGGTCGTGCCGCCACTGCGCCATATACCAACAGTACTCGTTCCAAGACGATGCATCCGTCTGGGTGCTGGTACAGGTGCCGGTGAGCGCGCAGGAGGGGTTGAGAAGGATTGTGGTCGAGAAGGGAGATGTGGGCCATCCGATGCAGCTGCATTTACACTTCTTGGTGGAGTGTGAGAGGGGCTGGAGAGGATACATCAATTTCTTGGGCGAGAAGCTTGAGAAGATGGTAAGTGACACCCATCCCCGTATGGGATACGGTTATGGGCTTCTCACTTACGCCCTGCTGCGGCCGAGATAGAGTGAGCGGGTGCAGTTCCGTAGAATCAGAAGTGTCGACTTTGGCGTAGAGTTTCAGCACAGTCAGGATATTGGGGTTTTGAGAAACGGGCTCTCTCAGGCACTGTCTATTCTTGAAGCGAACCTTGACACGGCACTCCAGCTTGTGGCTCATGCCAATAACTTGAAGCCTTACAAGGCATGTACCCGCGGTGCCGATGCCTGTTTCAGGATGGAGCTGGCCGAATATGAAAGTGCACTTAGAAGCCACATTCGGAGCATTAAGGAACTTTTAGGAGTATCTGAGAATATCCGGCTAATGGTAAACATCCGACCATTGATGTAATATGAATTTGTGAGGAGAGTGTGCAGTACTAACGTCTCAGATCCTCAAAGTCCTCGACTTCCGCAACGACGAGGCCATGGAGGGCAATAGCTCAGCACTGAGGGAGCTGGCTGCTGATGCCGCATCTGAGAACAAGCTTCTTGTCATGCTTGCGGAGAAGACCCGAGACGAGTCGCGGTTCATGGGCATTGCAACGGTGGTAGCTATGATCTACCTACCGGCTGGACTGGTTGCTGTATGTTTGCAATTACCCTAACTTTCTTAGATCGGTGGTGATCGATTGATTAACTAATAGTGATGTATGGCGCGTAGGCGTTGTTTAGTACAAGCCTTGTGGAGGTTTCGGATAGCTCGAACTTGGCCGGTGGGGTGGTTGTGAGGAAGCAGTTTTGGGCGTTTGTGATGGTGACGGTGATACTCATGATGGTTACGATTGCGGCAGCGTGGATATGGAATTGGAGGTCGAAGAGGAAGAGTGAGCGCGGAAAAGCTACAGGGAAGCTATCTGTATAGGGAGAGGGATTGACTTCCTAGCTATGGGACTCTTTTTTAAAATGTCATGTTTATGGTTATTAGAGCGCCGATATAGGTACGTGATGATAGATGGTAATAATTTTTAGAGTTTGAAGAGGCTCGATTTTCTCTAACCACTTTATAACCTGAATTTGCGCCGATAAACTATCCCTAAATCCAAAAACCATAGTCTCTTGTCGATCGTCCGTATAGGTAGTACCGGGCGCAGGGTTTTATAGTCTCTCGAGAGAAAGGGTGGGAGCTAGAATTCGAGGCAATATCTATAGCTATATCCGCTAGCTACAGGGACCATCCATCACCCGTCAAATATTTGATCCCCAAACAGAAAGTATGCCAAGCCCCGCCGGCTTCAAAAAGTTCCCTGTGATCATTGGCACCTACGTCTTGGCACCACCATGACATTACGTTAGGGGGGGGGACAGGGGGCTGTTATACATTGTATATACACGCTGGGTACGTATAGTCGAAGGGAGCTTTGAGGAGGGACATGTATATGTAGTGAGGGGAAGGGAATATTACCTCCAGTCATGCATATACATATCCCTCTCTATAATAACTCCAACCTCAGGTATCTCCACCACTTACCTATATGTCTGGTAAGCAAGGACCCGTGACGGATACACTGAAACACCGCCTGGGCGGGCTGGAGGTGGAGGTTCATGTATGTATGTAGGTGGGCCTCCCAGCTGCTCGTGACCTTATAATACTTCGTCTCGACGCGTACGTATGGCGGACTCTTATCGACTGCATAACACTGGCAATGCTTTTTCGGTGGTGCGGGTCGATACACCGTCCTTTAGAGTTGAGTGATGTGGTATGAGTGGGGTGGTGGGGGACAAACCTCCCCCCCTCATCAACCTCCTGGTGTCAACAGTTTCAATACTGGTATCAACTATTGCTGACAAGTACGGTAAAGCAGTTGAGGGAGACTACGCATCCAACACTGGTCACGCGTTATGCCCGTTGAAGTAGTTCACAAGGAATCACTCGCCTCTCATGTTTCATGATTAACATATTCGATTGCTTTACAAATTATCACTATATAGTACTTAGTCCCTAACTCCAATTTGCGTCTACTCAATAGCTATATCCACTGATCCATTCCCCTCCGCGGCCGCAGCCTTGTCGATTTCGATCCTCCTATTCACACCCCCGTTGTCGCCCCTCCCCAGCACAAGCACCAACGGGCACACCGCTGCTGCCACAACCGCCTCAAATATCAATGACCTATATATCATGTAAGCCAATCTTCATTATTATCAACGAGACAGCGCACAAAACATACCTCCTCATCTTCCCCCCATCCTGCACATCCTTCAGCGAATCCATCACCAGCAAGAACACCGCCCCAAGCACCTGCCCCCCGCACCACAGCAGCGAGCTTGTCAGCTCGGGGCTCACCGGGTGCGTCAGCTCCACAACCCACTCCAGCACCACCGGTAGTAGGCTAAAGCTGGTCGCGCCGAGAACCGCACACACTATGTAGGGCGGTGCGAGGGCTCCCCCGACATCGACCGCCCAGATCAGAGCGATGTAGCACGCTGCGATCAAGGGCACTTGGATCTTGATTGCGAGGAGGAAGCTGTGCGTGCGGTCGATGAGGGGGGATATAACGGCGCTGCTTAGAAGGCCTACAACAATTAGTACGGCGCCGGCAATGCCGGCGGTGTCGGCGGTGTAGCCGTAAGGGAGCATTATCTACATTCTAACGGTGAGAATTGGTGTAGGGGACAGGGAAGATGGTGCATACCTGGTTTAGGAGGGACGACATGGCGTTGAAGAAGCCTAGATAGATTGAGAACTGTGGGTATTTACAGTATCGAATCGTTAACCTTCCATCCCAATACACCCCCATAGCTAACTATACTAGAAAGCCTCCTTACCAGCAACCAAACAACCCAAAACTCCCTATTCCTCAGCACCGCACACAGCGCTTCCCGGAAATATAGCTTCTGCGTCGCCGCGCTCGCGCACGGCGGCGTTGGCGGCCTCGCCTGCACCAAGACACACGGCACGCAGGCCACCGTCGCAATGACCGAGACCCACAGCACCATCCCCGGGACCTTGTCCGGGCCCGTCGCAATCATGGGGTTGATCAGCTGCCCGAGCGCCGCGCCGAGCGGGTTTGACAAGCTTGCCAGCGCAGTCGCCGAGATGCGGCCCCGCGACGTGAACCACAGGTCGCTATAGTATGTCGGCGCCGAGAGCACAAAGGGCTGGGCAAAGCCGATCAGGATCTGTCCGAGCATCACCGCACCAAAATTCTGCGTGCGGGTGCCGGCATAGCGGATCCAGTTACCAGAGAGCGTAAGGATAGAGGCGATAAGGAGGGCGGTCTTGACACCGTGGTGGTTGAGGGTGTAGATTACGGCGCTGGATGGGGATATGATATGTCAGTTACTGGCCACCCAAGCATCTATCTAGATAACGGGGTTCACGAACGGACTGGCAACAGCGAACGCAAAGAATATCACCGTCGACAACCAGTTGACCGGCGTCTGCGACAGTAACCCAAACCATATCTGCACGCTGTCACTCACAGGCGCAAACGTGAGCCACTGCATGCATCCTCAGTCAGTAAAACCCAACAGAGTGAGAGAGAGAGTTAATTGCCATACACCCCACGAGATGACGATATTCAGCAGCATCAGCACCCCCAGACCAAACCACCGTCGCTTGTAAACCCTATACACCATCACCATCCCCACCTCCTCCCCCGTAAACGTGTTTAGACTGTCGTCGCTGTGGCCCATCCTCTGCCAGCCGGTCTCGGTGGTGGTGTCTGGATGCTTTGCTGCTGCACGGTGCGGCGGCGCCATCGTGGATGTTATATGCAACACCTGCTATTGAGTTGAAAAAAGGGGACGATGAGACAAGTCAAGACAGGCTAATTGGTCCACACACACACACGCAGCATAATGTGGAGAAACAGAACAAAAGTGTGGTGGATCGAAAACCTTGTTGGGCATCCCGGTCTCTCTCTCTCTCCCTCCCACCCTCGAGATATCGCGGGGTACTGGGTCAGGACTGGTAATGATTCTCGCGGGGGGCCGGATAAGTATCGTTATCGATCTCTGCTCTGCCCAACTATTCAAAACTATGTATGTACTACCTGCTACTCTGAGAGGGGATCAGTTTGTGGGGTATCTACAATACATACACATAGAGTACACACCTGAGAAATACGCATAGATAGATGTAGATTGATGTAGATTGATGTTCTTGAGTTCCTCTCAGTCCTGGCCGTTGAAATAAGCACTACCAGTCTGTGTGTGTGCCAGCATCGACAAGTCGCTTAGTGATACTCCAACAGCTTATTTTCGAGCATGTACCTAGATTACGTAGGCAGGCTTTAAAAAGGTACGGGTTACTTTATCTGTGCGGCGCTGACTCACAGCGGCAGAGAACGCCCAATCATGTATTCTCGCTCGTTCAGCCCCGGGCTCTTCTTCTCTCTCCCGTGTGTGTGTGGTGGAAATTACGGGGGCTTCTCCCCCTAGCCGTTAGATTCTCTGTGCAGCAGCGATAAGATTTACCACGAACCAAATAAGCATAAAACACATCGCATTAAATCACACTGATTATAGAAAACGCCCCCAAGAACCCACGCATATCTGCTCAAAAAGAGAAAGAAAAAAACATTTGCGGAACGTTACATTAGAATCATGAGAATATAAACAACGTGAATTCATGCCACACATTCAAATCAACGCTCAGTTCCATTGCTTCTTCCTCTCACCACCCTTCGCCTTCTTCCCTCTCGCCGGCGCCGTCAGCACCCAGCTCCAGTCCTCGACGCCGTCGACGAACAGACGATATTTCAACACGGCCTGCTCCACGTTTGTCGTGTCGATTGTGATTGCTCCGAATTTGACGTTGCCGTCGGGTTGGTACCTAACGGTACCGTTAGCAGGGGGCAAGCGAATGATATTTGAGGGCTACTTACTTGATGGTAACGTCCTCGTTATCTTCTTGGCGGTACGTCCGGATCGGCAGGTAGAACTGGCTTAGAGGACTACAAGAAAACTCGTGAACCGCGCTGCTTGCCGGCCACGGCGAATTCTCGGGTGGTGGGAAACTACACATGAGGAATGGAATTGGTCAGTCAAGATACCAATGGCTAGCTAACAATGCACTAATGGATAACTCACGCAGTAGCAGCAAATTCATGACGATCACCACTCAATACGACCACACCGCTGCGGCCACCCACACCCCATGCAGCCTCCAATATCTGCCTACGCTCATGCAGATATCCAGCCCACGTGTCGTTTCCGCCGAAGCGCCAGTTCTTCGTGAACGGGACACTGCTGATGATAAACTTCCACTGCACCTCCTCCCCGTGGCCCAAATCGGCACCGCCATCGTCCTTCTTGAGCCAGTTGAGGAGGTCCTCGAGCTGCTGCCTCCCCAACATGGTCTTCTCCGGTCCGTCCGGGACGCTGTCGTGGGACCTGTAGCGCCGGGTATCGAGCATGAAGAAAGATGCGCTGGAGCCCCAGGAGAAGGTGTAGTACGTTTCATCGTCAGCCGTGCGGACGGCCGGGGGATTGGGTGCGTGCTGATAGTGGTTGAACGGCTCGATGGCCGCGGGATAGATGCCGGTTGTGTTTGAGGACCAGTCGTTGGCAATTTCATGGTCGTCCAGAACGTGGATCCAGGGCAGGTGATTCCCAGCGGCCGGCCAGTCGGGGGAAGCATAGACCTGGCGGTAGTATTGACGGTAGGACTCGACGTCGATGCCGGGGCGGCGGGGGACGTCAATGTAGATAAAATCGCCGAGGAACAGCATAAAGGATGCTTTTAGCTCGCCGAGCATCTTGCCGAGAACTTTGAAGCCTTCGATGGCGAGGGGGTGCTGCAAAGGATCATAAGGGAAACGCGGCTTGATGCAGGAGCTGGTCAGGAAGGTGAATTTGCCGCCGGCGGGGGATTTTCCGAGTGGGGGTGCGGTGGTAAAGGTGCCGTTGTGGGCAGTGGAGGTAAAGTAGTGGTATTTGGTTTCTGGGCTAAGATGCGGGATTGTCACGGTCTTGGTGTAGTCGGTGGACTCAGTCAGGAAGGGGATTGTGTCAACGAGATGTGCGTCAACAATGCCAGGGGCCTCGACCTGGTACCAAATTGACACTGGATACTTGAGCTTATCAGGCTCGCGAAAGAGAAGCCTTGCAGAGTTGGGACCAACATAGCCAATTCGGGCGAACGAGAGGTCCTGCGCTTTGTAGAAGTAATCAGTACGGAAAGTCAGGTCCCATGTTGCAAGGGCCAAAAGACTGTTGATTGCGAATGTCGTCCAAGACAGCGCCCGAGACGAGGGCGAAGGAGTTCCCAGCAGTAATGTCTTGAGTGGGTGTGTGTCTTTACGACGATATACAATAGTCTGTGTAGCTTCAACTGCAGAAAGCTTGTTCGGGTTAAGTAAGGGGTCTGTCTCCGTGCTCTCCGACTCCACAACCACAACTCCAGGTGTCTTTGAGACAGCGTATTTGACCTCCTGTGTCTTTGGCTGCACGACGGTGATTTCTGTTGTTTTGTCAACCACTTTATATGCTGGTTTTACGAGGTAAATGATTGTGAATGCGGCCACGTAAATGGCAAACGCGGAAAATACAATGCCAACGAAATGCTGGGAGCTTGTTAGCAATCTCCCTCTAGGAGAGGCCCATCCAGGAATCACCATACATGACCGGGTATCTAACACAAACTCAAACATTAGCCAAGGACCCTATACCAGTACTATAGCTATCGTATCATACCCATCGTAGAAAAATGTAGCTCGCGCCTCTAAGTGTTAGAGAGCTCAGGGCGCAAATGGCCGTCAGGGCCGGCGTAGAATCCATTGTGTCCCAGCACTTTTACTGCAACAATGTACTATGAGGAGAGAAGTGTGTATGTGTGTATGTTGCAGCTATATAGACAATATTCACAAAATTGCGGTGCCTGTTGGGTTTGGTGTTGGGGTTTTTGTCAAACTTGTTGCCGACTGTTGGTTGGCCGTGGAGTGACGCAACCATGACACAAAACACGGGGCGGAACTTGCCGATACCGCTTGAGCCTCAATGACTATGAGCATTCGGGGTTCGGGTGCTCAAAGAACCGGTAGGCAATTGAGTTATCGGACCACTGGAAGCTTGTGATTTGATTGGAATCTTCGTTTTCGGGATCTGCATTCCGATCAGGGGATTCCAGGCTGAAAAACTAGATTCAAGACATGCAATGCAGTCTAGAGTACTCTACATGGGTGCAGGCACGATAACTTTATACTCTAAAATTATTATACGTGTCTTGATTGAAGACAGGCCCAAAGATCAGTTCTCCTTGCAAGTGGAAAAAACTAAACTGAAGGAAGGGCTAAGGAGTGAAGAGACACAGGCTCAAGCTCTAGACATCTATCACCCCGGCAGCAGCTGCAGGATTCGGACACAGCACCTTCTGAGAACATATCCTTTATGGAGTAACTATAATCCTATGCTTACTGGGTAGGAGTGAGGTTCTGGGATAATTCTTTTCAGATAATGGTAACTAGCAACTGGTCATGAAGAATCACTCGAGGCTCCATGTTTGCCAAGGATCAACATTGAGAACTGCACACTAGAACGTTGTAAAGACACCCCCGCCCTAGGGAGATAGGGGCTTTGATGACGGTTTTGAATGTTCAGGTTTTTGAGGGTATAAGTAAAAATTTGTGAATTTTGTTTGTAATGAAATCGGTGAGGTGTCGTGGATCGAAGTGCCGATCCTAGAAAAAATTTCCTGCCTAACAAATGAAACAAAAGAAAGTTATACATTGTTCATGACTTCATTAAATACTATTACTACTCAAGGAAATAATTCAAACTATCGTCTAGATAATCGTCAGCTACGACCCAAAAATCCTAGGTATGAGTTTATTACCTTTTCAAATAACTACTTTCGGCGCCACCCAAGAATTCGAGAGACCAAACCCGTTGGTTTCAACAGCTTTGAAGCGCGGTCCTTCAACAATTTAAACTCACTCCTCTGTTTCTCCTTCTCCTTCTCCTTCTCCTTCTTCGGTTTGCCCCCAAACTCCTCTGGTACCAAGGAATACCGTACGATTTTGCTAGGAGGTATTATTAGTTTTTCCGCGACTCTCCGGGCCTCCGCCGTCCGATCAACAGCAATCGTTTTCTTGCTATCGATTTGGGCTTGTTCCTCTCCCTGAGCACCATATTCCAATAGAATCTGTACAATATTCGCCCGTCGAGTCTCTAGCTCGTATTCTGCTTCCAGAGCTGTCTTCCCGCCCTTATATCTCGCCTCAATATCGGCACCCTTGTCTAATAAGACCCGCATTGCATATTCATCCCCGTGCTCTACTGCGTAATGGAAGGGAGTCCGGTCGGACATATCCCGAGCGTTGATGTTCGCACCTCCGTTCAAGAATAGTGTGATCATATTCTTGTATGTTGTTTGCGCGGCTACCTGATTCCCTAAGTCTACTTGTTTTGACGCTCTACCGGGGGTATTCCTCTCCTCCTTTAGCCTTGTTGTATGCAGGCCGTTCTCGGCAACATAGTGAAGCGCCGTTTTCCCTCTGGCATCCATAGCCCTGACATCTGCACCGTTCTCCAAAAGAAGATCTAGAATAACCTCTGGGTCACGATCCTTGAATATGACCATCCAGCAGCAAGACTCCGCCACCCACTGGAGAGGGGTGCTTCTTCTCTCGTCTATTGTCACGACATTTGTGGAAGCATCGTTTTCTAACAACGCCGCAACAACGTCCTCGTGTCCCATCTTAGCTGCCCAATGGAGCGCAGTCGCACCAGCCTTAGTAGTGGTCATGCAGTCGACTCCCTTCTCTAACATCCTCTTTACCACCGCTACGTGTCCGTTTTTCGCCGCGGAATGAAGTGGCATGTTTCCGGCGCGATCAAAAAACCCCGCTGCTTCATCTGCTACAAATCCTGTATCCATCAAAAGACCGACCACCAGATCAAATCCTTTTTCGGCCGCTAAGTGAAGGGCTGTCTTTTCACGGATAGTCATATGCGTGATGTCCGCCCCCTTCTCTATAAGGATTTTGACAATCTCGACATAGTTGCCTGCAGCAGCGAAGTGTAGGGCAGTCCATCCAGCATGGTCTTCGATGCCAACTGCTTTTCTGACTAGGGTTTCTCCTCTTTCTTTTCTGACCAACAATCTGAAACAACCCTCGAGCCCCTTATCGGCCGCTAAGTGCAGTGCCGTTGTTCCGATCCTGTTCTGTGCTGTGATGTTGACTCCCTTTTGCTCTAGCAGCACTCGCACCACTCCTTCATGACCATTTTTGACTGCTAGGTGAAGCAATGTATCGCTATCCGCACCACTTCGAGCAGTAACATCGCCTCCCCTCTGAACAATTTGAGTGATGGGTGTTTCATGGCCTTCGATTACAGCCCATTCAAGAACAGTTTCTAACTTGAATTCTTGTGTTGCAAGTAGGTCTGCAACAGCGAGATCGTAGAAGCGAGGTGTTAAAAGGTTCGCAAGCTGCCGGTTTGTAAGGAGGAGAGACTTGACGTCTTTTTGTCCGAGGTATTGTGCGATTGCAAGTATAGTCTTGTTTTCGAGAGTGAGAAGAGCCATTTTTCAGTGTAATTCAACACGAGGTAAAGTGATCTGTCCCTTAATCGTTAGTTATTGTAGCATGTGTGACAGTATACTACAAGGTGTTGAGGTTGTTATAGGAAACACACTCTACCCCTGAATGGGCTTGTAAAACGTACCAAAACGCGTCAAGATAATCCAGATAATCCAAAAACACAAAAAGGAAAACGCTTGAGGGAAGGAAGGAAGGACAAGAGGTTGTGGTGGTGGTAAAAGGCTTCTACGGCCGCGGAGGGGTACCTAAGTACTTCACCACGTTTATGACGAAAGTGATGATGTGGACTGTGAGACATAGTTCGTTCGAGCATGTCCCCGGTAGGTGAGTGTGGGCCAAGGGGCCAATGGGCAAGAAATCACTGTCTTTGATTGACAATTTTGATAAAGCCACGGACCCTGAGCCAAGACCATGTAAAATTTCATTTTCTTCAGGGATCGGGTCACGGGGCACCACTTAGTTGATCCAACATGCAGCCTTAACCAATTGTCTACCCACGCGAGTGAGAGGTGATGATTTCTGGGAAGGCTTTTCCCGTTCAATCACTTTTACCGAGTCGACACGTCTGGTACAGGAGGCATGAGCAGCTTCCCAATGTGGGGCCGCATGCTGTCAACGAGGGAACCCCGCATATCAACCTCCAATAGCCATGGTCCCCTATCGAGCATCACGAATCAGATTTGGTGCGTTTCATGCACATAAACGAACTCTAGGATCTACGGCTTTATCGTTCTTCAACTTATACAAATCACCAGTCAGTAAATTAATGATGCACAACGCCTGAACTGACTGTACTTATGCGAGAATCACCATCCACGGGCATCACTCTGCACATCTTATCAAGCCCCATAAGAAGTGAAGCCCAACTAAGTATTCCCCTCACGCATGCACTTTCTTATCTCTGGCATCCTTAACTCTTCATACCCACTCAGAAACGGGTTTTCTGTATCAGGTGATAGATTCATCATCCTCTGGTCTGATGTGGGGAGAGAAGAAAACGAACCTCAAGATTCCTATATCCGTCGCCCATGGGATTTAGGGCTCCTAGATCGATGAAATTCGGTGATGATGTCCTGACCAAGAGAAGCCTGTCGGCTACAGTGCGTTGCCGGGCCAGAGGGCCTGTGCTTCCCGATTCGCAATTAAACACTTCAGGTGAAACTGAATTTCGTCCGATATCTGCTCGCACTAAGCATGATCCACTAATCTATCTAATATTGATGCAATGAGCATCTCTTGACTCTAGGCCTTAAGGTAATTTCAATGAGCCGATGTGTGTCTCACCAAATCATAAGTAATGGTGTATCAACTCGGTATGCGGCACCGAAAGCGAAGGGTCGATTATCTTGAGATGTTCGCTATCTTTATGTACGAACCCACGAGGCATCATCATGTGCTATGACAACTCATATGTAGCACTAGCGCTGCTTTCACATGGTCAACCCTAGTCACTAACTTGTACATAATATAGGAATACATGTATCAGTTTATGGTATTAGTGGGGGTAAAGCAGACCTCCCCACAGTATATAGCCGTCGTCGTCGAAGAGATCGTAAATCTGAAGAGGTTAGAAGGCATGACGTCGATCATACTCTTGAACCTTGTAGTCTGCCTCAGGTAACGTCCCGCAAGGCGCAAGGTAAGACCAGAGCTTATTTTTCCAAGTCACAGGTTCATTCGTGGCGTAAGCAGCTTCTGTGGCTCCTTTAGTGGGCATATGGTAAAAGCTTCATTACAGGGATCTGATAAAAGATCTAAATTGCCTTTTCGACAAAGAATCAAACTTTGACAGACGGGAGATTTTTGTAAATGTACACTGTTCAACTACAATTATACTTATTCGAAAGACAGTCGGAGACTTACTTTTAATTCAGAGATTCAGGGCCCTGGCTCGGTCCGGGACTTTGTTACTTCGGGACAACTCGGGGGTGGTATTTTTTTCTCTCGGGCACCAATATTTTAAAATCGTTTCCACCGAGGTGGTAAGATATAAACAACGAACCTCGGTTCCCTGTAGTTTACTGTCGGTGGTGTTGTAGCCCCTACAATATTGGTATAGATATAGGTTAGGGGTAATGTGATTTTACACGGATTTACTCCCCCCCCTCTTGCGGATATTTATATAGCCGGTTCCGAATATCTCCTTCTCAACCGGAATCAAATCCTCACACGATATCACTCGTCAGGTACCAATATTAGGTCTCATGCCCCGTGTGCTGCCCCCACCCCCACCTCCCCACGGGGCGACCGGTGGTGATTTTGAAAAGACTGGAGCTCTAAGCTCTAGCTCGCTTAGGATGCTACGTTTTGCAACCACTTGAAGACGTAGGAATTGTAGCTGACACTCTTACATAACTAAAACACGGTCATCTGTCCTCTCCGCCAAGGGTTCAGAAATTTAGTTGTCCAGGGAGAGATTAGATCGTGCTTATCGATTCGCTCAGGGTGCAGAAGGAACGAGGTATTTTACCGCGCTAGAGCCGCAAAGGGACTAGTCGGAGGTCACATCCCCACGAATCTCCTCTCGTGCGCTTCATACTTGACCTTTTTTTTCTTTTCTTGCTTCATTCTAGAAGAGAGTGCCCTGTTTAACGGACCCCCTCCCTAGTTCTACGGCACTTCCTCGGGTCACCCCTCCGAGTTTCCCTCCCGAGCATTGATTGCCCCCCTCCGTCCCCGAGTATCTATCACTACAACCACAGTAGCCGCCACCATATTCATCGCCGTTTTTCATCGTATTGTTCCTCTTCTCTCCCTCATCTTCTCTATACCCATCACGAGCATCTTTTGATACCCAGCATGCTTCGTTTGAGCCTTCGCTCATGTCGCCTTAGCGGCAGTTCTATCTCCAGCCTTCGTGGCTCAGTTTCTGTGACTACTCCACCTCGCTGGTCTAGATCTCTACCAGCACAGAGAAAGTTCTTGGCTGCACAATCAAGAAGCTATGCTGCATCAGCTAATGCTAAAGGAGTGGTATGAAATATAAATGCCGGCAAATAAACTTCTGCGTATGGTCGAAACTGAGAAAACCCATATTTACAGGATCCTTCAGATGCTTTCCTTCAAGGAAACACCGCAAATTATATCGATGAAATGTACCTCTCATGGAAGAAAGACCCTACAAGTGTTCACATTTCGTGGCAGGTATATTTCAAAAACATGGAGGGGGGTGGCCCTGCATCACAAGCTTTCCAAGCACCCCCAACTCTCGTTCCTACCCCCACCGGTGGCGTCCCTGCGATCGTTCCTGGAGCCCACCTTGGCGGTAATACCGATGTCACAAAGCATTTGAAGGTGCAACTTCTTGTTCGTGCATATCAGGTTCGAGGACACCACAAAGCAAAGATAGATCCTCTTGGAATTCGGTCAATGGATATTGGCGGGACCGCGAACCCCCGTGAGCTCGACCTTGACCACTACCAATTCACCGAGAAAGATCTCGATGACGAGTATACGCTTGGTCCTGGTATCCTCCCAAGATTTGCTATAGAAGGTAAAGAGAAAATGACCTTGAGGGAAATCGTGGCTGCTTGCGAGAAGACTTACTGCGGCTCCTACGGTGTGGAGTACGTTCACATCCCCGATCGCGAGCAATGCGATTGGATTAGGGAACGTGTCGAGGTTCCTACTCCTTACAAGTACAGCCCCGATGAAAAGCGCCGTATTCTTGACCGTTTGATTTGGTCGACATCCTTCGAGTCTTTCCTTTCAACCAAGTACCCGAATGACAAACGTTTCGGTCTTGAGGGTTGCGAGGCTTTGGTGCCTGGAATGAAAGCATTAATCGATAGATCGGTTGACCACGGTGTGAAGGATATTATCATTGGTATGCCTCATCGTGGTCGTCTCAATGTTCTCTCCAACGTCGTTCGCAAACCCAACGAGAGTATCTTCAGTGAATTTGGAGGAACAACTGAGCCCAGTGATGAGGGGTCTGGAGATGTCAAATACCATCTGGGAATGAACTTTGAGAGACCTACCCC
Source organism: Morchella sp. 2016-72 (assembly GCA_024713865.1). Classification (NCBI taxonomy): domain Eukaryota; kingdom Fungi; phylum Ascomycota; class Pezizomycetes; order Pezizales; family Morchellaceae; genus Morchella; species Morchella sp. 2016-72. Next base: position 347,875 of record JAMJEY010000004.1, read on the forward strand.
CTCTGGTAAACGAGTGCAGCTTTCTTTGGTTGCAAACCCCTCTCATTTGGAGGCTGAGGACCCAGTTGTGCTTGGAAAGACCCGTGCAATCCAACACTTTAACAATGACGAAAAGACCCACACTAGTGCCATGGGAGTCCTTGTACACGGTGATGCCGCATTTGCTGGACAAGGTGTGGTTTATGAAACTATGGGTTTCCACTCTCTCCCTGCATACTCGACCGGTGGTACCATCCATCTTATTGTAAACAACCAGATCGGATTCACAACCGATCCCCGATTTTCCCGCTCTACCCCTTACTGCTCTGACATTGCGAAGTCGATTGACGCCCCTGTCTTCCACGTGAATGCTGAAGATGTTGAAGCCCTTAACTTTGTCTGTCAGTTGGCGGCGGACTGGAGAGCTGAGTTCAAGAGAGATGTCGTCATCGATATCGTTTGCTACAGAAAATACGGTCACAATGAGACCGATCAGCCCAGTTTTACCCAGCCTTTGATGTATAGGAAAATTGCCGAAAAGGTGCCAGCATTGGACCAGTATGTTCAGGCTTTGTTGGATGAGGGCAGTTTCTCCGACGAGGACATTCAAGAACACAAAAAATGGTTCGTTGCCCCACATCAAGGCCATAATTTTATCAAAAATGTATTCTGATTGGCCGAGATTTAGGGTGTGGGGCATGTTAGAAGACAGCTTTGCCAAATCAAAGGACTACCAGCCCACTGCCAGGGAATGGCTTGCTAGTGCATGGAACGGTAGGTGAATCATGTATGGCCTTTAAGCTCTTGTACTAATATACAACCAGGCTTCAAATCCCCCAAGGAATTGGCTACCGAAGTCCTACCTCACCTTCCAACCTCAGTTGACGAGGCTACCCTGAAACACATTGCCGATACAATCTCGGCCGCTCCTGAAGGGTTCAAGGTTCACAAGAACCTGCAGCGCATCTTAGCAAACCGCAAGAAGACTGTTGAGGAGGGTAAGAACATCGATTGGTCGACCGCTGAAGCGCTCGCTTTTGGCAGTTTGCTCAATGAGGGCAAGCACGTTCGTGTCGGCGGACAAGATGTAGAACGTGGTACCTTCTCACAAAGACATGCAATCCTCCATGACCAGCAAACAGAGGATACATACACACCCTTGCAGCACATTAGCGAGAACCAGGCTAAATTTGCCATTTCCAACTCTTCGTTGAGTGAGTTTGGGGTGTGAGTTTTCTGGGGTTTTGCCTTTTTTTTTTCGCTGGGCTATATAGGCTAACATCTTCTTAGGCTTGGTTTTGAATACGGATACTCACTTTCTTCTCCCGATGCTTTGGTTATCTGGGAGGCCCAGTTCGGAGACTTTGCCAACAACGCACAGTGTATCATCGACCAGTTCATTGCTTCCGGAGAAACTAAGTGGCACCAGCGTACTGGTTTGGTTCTTTCACTTCCTCACGGGTATGACGGGCAAGGTCCAGAGCACTCTTCTGGAAGGATTGAAAGATATCTCCAGTTGTGTAACGAGGACCCCCGCGTTTTCCCATCAGAAGCAAAAATTGATCGCCAGCACCAGGATTGCAACATGCAAGTTGCATACATGACCACACCCTCCAATCTGTTCCACATTTTGAGAAGGCAGATGAACCGTCAATTTAGGAAACGTAAGTTACAGTACCTAAAACCAACGAGACATTACTGATTCTTATAAAAATCAATAGCCTTGATCATCTTCTTCAGCAAAGCTCTTCTCCGTCATCCAATTGCTCGCTCTGAGCTCTCAGACTTCACCGGCGATTCACACTTCCAATGGTTGATTCCCGAGACTGAGCACGGCAATGGTCTCAAAGATCCCTCCGAGTGCACTCGTCTCTTGATTTGCACTGGTCAAGTTTATGCTGCTCTCCGGAAACACCGCGAAGCCAATAATATCGATGACATTGCCATTGCCCGTGTTGAGCAGCTGCACCCCTTCCCTTGGGCTCAGCTCCGCGACGAGTTCGACAAATATCCCAACCTGAAAGAGGTCGTTTGGACCCAGGAGGAGCCACTCAATGCTGGAGCCTGGAGCTTTGTGCAGCCAAGATTGGACACAATTCTTCGTAACACTCAAAACCATGCGGACAAGCACGTCCGGTATGCCGGAAGAAACCCAAGTGCCAGTGTTGCCACCGGTCTCAAGGCTAGCCATGTGGTATGTTTTTCTTAATTATGTGTCCATTATTGAATTTCATACTAATTCCTTTATAGAAAGAGGAACAGGAGCTGCTGAACGATGCCTTAGGCCTCAACAACCACTGATTCTCGAAATTCCCCTGGTTAAATCGAGATTCTGGGTGATCAAGGTGCTATTTCTTGGTTCGGGAGTTTTTTTATATTCTATTTGTTTCCTTTTCATCCTAAAATCTGTGACAAAGCCTTATCGGGGGCTTCCCGTCCATGTTACTCAACCGTGCCATAACACCAAATCACCACAATCTATGTCTGCAATTATCTATATTCGCTCTCTTCTCTCGTGTCTTTTATTTTTATTTTTATTTTTGTTTGTCTTTTTGTTTTTCCGCCAGTTCCTAGCTCTTGATATATTCGACTCAGTTCTTGATATCTGTCTATCTGTACTATAATTATTTCCTGGAGGTCCATTTCCACCTTCACAAGAATTTTTATTTGTTCAAGCGTACCACCTACCTACCTAACTACTACACAGCATTTTTATGGGCCTACCGCAAAAAAAAAAAAAGAAAGAAAGGAAAAAAAGAATCTAGATTATGATAATAGAAAGGTATTCTAAGATTCTCCCCCGGCCCAACTAGGCTAGGGAGTTTCGCGTAGATGGGGGTTTATAATAGCTGTTTCCTTCTATTTTTACTTGTAAGACGCGGTTGCAACGGGTAAGGCTAATCCAAATCGATAGGTGTCTGTTTCCCCGCGATTCACAGCATTTTGAACACAACCTTAACGGCAAGCACATGTATACACACACCACACTATCCCGCACAACCGCGCCAAGCGCGCCTCTCTTGCACCGCCGACAGCCGTTCTTAGCCAGAGACTGATTTTTGTATTGTGGGCCACAGATTGCCACAAGCCCTTAGAATTTACCTAAATTCAGACAGGCAAATAGTACCGGACAATGCAAGTCCTGTCTCTAGTTCTCGCGCACCCATTGGTGAACCAAAGGGTTTGCCTCGACTTCATGAGACCCCAGGCATTTCAATGTGTCTACCTAGCCAAGTACCAGTTATCCAAGATCCTCTCACTCGGCCGATGATTCATAAGGCGTCACTATATACTACATGTATGAGATATGCACTGTCGCCCAACGCAATGGTCATAATACCAGTACTAACGTATTAGACTGGGTACTGTGGTAGACCTAGAAGAGTGTCAATCCCACAGTATGGCGATTTCTGCTACCAAAGCTATCTATCTCCACTGTACTACCTCTTCAAATATTTACTACCAGATTTTTACAAGCATTTGAACGGTTTACGTATCAACTATGGTGTTTTTCTGGGTCTTCGTCCCCCCGGAGTTTTGGTGCCGTTGCCTGTTTGAACCCGAGATCACAGAAACTACATGTAGTTTTGTGACTCAATTGATAACAGCCCAAATGCTAAATAAAATCAAAGGGCCGGTTATAATGAGTCATAATGGTGTACGTAGTAGTTATAAAGACATCTCCCCTAGTGAATAAGCTCATTAACAGCTAACAGACCTTGATTACCAGTGGGAGACAGAACTGGGCCTTTGTCGACGAGCACTACTCGTGCAGTATCCGCCTCGTCCGCCACGGCTCACCGTGTAGAACGACTCCCACACCTGTACAACGACTCCCACACCTAGCTGGGCGACGTCAAGGGCGGTGATATTCGTGGATCTCGCAAATACGATCTTATCCCGCGATTTAGTGACGGACGTGATTCCCCAGCTACCCCACAATCGCACTACCAGATTTCACCCGATGCGGAGTACCGCTTCCGCCACAATGGTCACAATATCAGGGCCAACAAGGTCATAATTCGCAGTAAACGCGAATGTGACGAGAAAGAAGAGGGGGTCACTGCACTGACGGCATATGGCCGCAGCCATGATGTGCTCAAGGGACTCCCCCAGGATGTGCTCGCCCACGGGGAAGAGTCGCGACAGGGAATGGCCGCCGTCTACAAGCCTACGCGCATGGACGACATGAATCAGGGTGCACCCCGGCAAGAGGCCACCATCCGCCCCAAGCGCTCAATCGCAAGCGTGGTTCTTGAGGACGATCAAAAGGCCAAGACCCTAAACGACACCCAGGGAGCACCTGCTCCCACTGACAAACGTGTCGACCTCCAGATTGCGTTCTCCTACGCCTCGAGGTCCGTCATCATCGCCCTCTCCGAGGATATCTACGATGCCAGCGGTGATGATCTGGCTCCGAACTATATCCCTCCAGACTTTCCGGAGAAGAAGGGGGTTATTGGATTGGTGGCAAAGTTTGCAGATATAGTCCCTGAGGGGAGGTTCACGCCAGCAGAGGTGCAGGGGCTGTTATTTGTATAAGGATTCGAGGAAGGTTGTGGCGATTGCTCCATCATGGGGAGAAGAAGTTGATGCAGAAGGAGGAGCATGAGAAGGCAGAAGACGGAGAAGGCGAGCGTTGATGCTTCTTGATCCTGTACAGCTAACATTGTATAGATTCAAAAACATGTAGATATACAGGAGAAAAAACATATAGGAAAATAAGGAAAGAATATAATTCTGCGAAAAAGTCCTGGTCCCGGGCAATGATGCTAATAGTCTTAATACTTCTTAACCCGCTTGACCGTACCGTGGACATACTGGTAAAAAGCAAATAAGACTACATGTATAAATCATCAACAGATGTCTCTTTCAGGCGAGTAACACTCCTAGAAACTTCGATTTGTTTGTAGTGTAGCTTACAACGTATGATACCAGTGCTGTATCATAGATAATCACTCGGCCATCTAACCTAGTATAAACGTAGGCCTGTAAATACGCACACAAGAGGTAGACCTAGCCCCCTTCACCGAGCCAAACACTTGATCCCGGGCCCCGAAACAACCTCTCCACCCACCCCCACTCCCACCCCAACCTACAATCCTCCGCGCCCCGCCCCACACCACCAACCACCACAAAATGGACGACCACCACGGCCGCCAAACCATCCCACTCCTCCCCGTCAGTCTCACACTAACCAGCCTCGCCCTCTACCTCCACGCCCGCTACGGCCTCCTCCTCCCGCTGACGCTCATCGCCTTCTACAGCGGCAAGCTCGCGCTCCACTATGCGGCCGAGAACGGCGCCCGAGCCATCATCGGGGACGTGATGCGCCTCCACGGCGCGGCCATCAGGGAGCGCTATAACACGGTGCTGGGCGTCCTCCTGCTGGGCTCTGGGGTGGCGGCGCTTGTCGGCCGGGTCTTGCGCGTGTGGTGGGGGGTGCTGGATTGGATTTTTAGTGGTAGGTGTTTTGTGCCCGGTAGGTAGGGGGGAGGGTGCTGACTGTGCGGTGATAGGGTACAATATCATGGAGGACCGCGAGGCCTTCCGGGATGATAAGAGGGGGCCACGGTTCATCTTTGACGAGCGCGGCGGCAGATACGGGCAGCTCGAGGGGAGGGAGGGTGTTAGCCTGGTCCCTGGCCCTTCGCCTCAGATGAAGCTGGTGGTGTACAACCCTGCCACGGCCCGGAACGCTGAGCGGATATTCCGGTAGGGTGCTGTAGGAGGCGGGTGGGTGGTTCAAGGGCCCCTTCTAGGTACTAGTTTCTTTTTGTATGTACCTATTACCATAGGTGGAACCACTCCCGGCAAAACATTAGTAGAGGTCTTCTTTGCGTGCATTATAGTGTTTTCTCAGTGAGTGCAGAATTAATACTCAAGCGTTAGGGAGTAGCATGATGGGGTCAATAAACGTAAGGTTTATCTGGGAATCGGGTTTTATGGGCAAATAGGGAAGGTTGGTTTCTTTCCGGGGCCGGAGAGTGCAGGTTCAGGCCCTCCACACGGTTATCAAACCTGACACTCGAGTGATAACCTGTGACCCAGTGTAACTCCCCAAGTGTATTAATGCATATATATAGGTCAAAGGGCTGTTGTATATAGGCTGTGTGGTCGCCACCTAAAGCGAAAACCAAACCAACGCTGAATCGGAGGATAAAGTAGGCGAGAGGATCAGGGCCTACTTATATCTTCATGACCCCATCTAGCCTATGAGATTCAATCCTTAATGATCGTGCTAACTTGTCTTTAATTTTCCAGCGTTCTAAAACGCACCCCCCCCCCATTGTGGGAGCCATAATATCCTATATACACCTTTCTACCCATCTCCATCCCTTTTACCACCCCGACCTGTCCGTGCGATGGGCACTTACTCGCTCGTGTGCGAACCGCAGCCACTACCACACCATCCGCCAGCTACGTAGCTCAAACAGACGAGTGAGAATCCATGACCAACCAGCACTCGCCCAAAGGAAGACAGAAAAGCTACCTCTACACGTTTTATAGGGAAAAGGGAAGGCGAAGGAAGGAAGGCCGCTGTGTGCCGTCATCATTGGCTCTAGGTGCTTACCAGCGCGCGGTCGGTTGTACTGTAGCTGTATGGCCGGGGGCTATAGTATTCAGTCCCGTAGGGTTAGGGGCCAGTAGAGGGAGCCCTCTCGTTTCTCAAACAAAAACAAAACTGTTTACGACACTGAAATACGAAATGTCTCACAAATGGCAGAAGTTATGTAGACAGCTACTAGAGCCTTAACCCTGCTACCACCATCCCTGGGCTGGAACCTATGATCGACCTAGCTCTGGCCACAGATGCGTTGTATGTACCTGCACCCCATTGATTTAGTTAGGGCCTATCCCGGCGCTTGAGGCAGTGGCCAGATTATACCAGATTGCCATAGCTTACCCCCCATTCGTACGTACGTTGGAATCCTAGTCTCCTTCATAGGCCTAGGGAGCTCTACATAGAGTCCATGTATGTAACGACGTAATGTATACTACACCGGACCAGTATCTGCAGTAGCGTGTTTAGCCCATGCGCGCCACAAACTGTCTGGTATCCAACCTAGACCAGCCAGCGCGCCCATTCCCCTGAGACATACATAGGACGAAGAAACAGCCACCATGAAGTATCAATCATCAATCAATCAAGAAACAGCCACTCCCCGCTCAAAATATCCACCGAGTGATAATCTGTGATTCATATATTATGCGTCCCCCCCCGCGGATATTATTTTATATCACATACATGCACTTATGTTTCCGCGGGAAGGGGGGGGGGACAAAAAAAATCTATAATTCAAGTCTCGTCTATAACTAATCCACATAACTTTTTAAACAAAGGAAAAAAACAAAACAAATCTATGTCTATAGAGCGGTCGAATAAAAGGCCAATCATCTTTCCAGAACCCTTCCCACCCACCCACCTGAAACTCACGATATCCCCGGCCACCATTCCCGCGCAGCAAGAACCCCACCCCCCCGCCCTCGGTCATGACTCGGACGCCAGCGCCTCGAAGATGCGATCCAAGTAATGGATCTTATATTGGTGCCTGCCAATCCACGTCTCACTGAAAAAGAACATATACACCCTCATTCCGACAAACCCGCCCACGACGACCCACGCCACCCCCGCCATCGCCAACACAAAGGCCCCAAACCCAAATGACGCCCTCTGTACATTGGCGCTCGCCGCGCCATAGTCCGTCGACAGCAGCGCCTGTATGGCTGTCAGCACCACCGAGAAATACCCAAATGTCAGCACCAGCCACTCGAAGCTGATTGTGTCGAACAGGAACTTGTATCTGTTGTCGCCCCAGTGGAAGGGCTTGAATGCGTGCACCTCGTACAGGAGGTTGAGCCGTGTCAGACGCAGCTCCCCGTAGTCGTACCGCGGGCTCAGGATCATGCCGCTGGTGCTCATGATGATGTCTGCGGCAAAGGCGGACCATTGCTCCCAGGTCACGCTGGCGGGGACAAGCTTCATGTCTCGTGCGATATTCAGATCACTCTCATGCTGGATCAGGTGCGTGTAGGATCTCAGAAAGCCGCAGGCGCTGGCGTACAGGTCCAATTTCCCGCCCTCGGTCGGGGAAGTGCACAGATGCTCTTCAAAAAAATCATAATGAAGAAGGAATGCCGGGATGGGCTTGAGATAGAGCTGTCTCCCTTCCCAGCAGAGATGGAGATCAATTTTCTCTACGATTACGATCTCACGGGCTGCCATAACCTGGCAGTGGAGGGGGCGCTCTTGTCCCCGGGGACCGGCGAACCAGAGATTGGTGGATATCTTGTTGAAACGATCTACAGAGAGCTCTTTGGTGAGGAAGCCTGAGAGAGTAGTATCCGGGCGGAGAGTGGGGAGAATGTAGGGTGAGCGTTTAGTAGTTTCAGGGTCCTCGGGAGTTGCAAGGAGGGCATTGTGGGCGGCATAGGGTGGGGTGAACGTGAGCGGCACTTGGCTGCAATCCTGAAAGAGGTATTAGCAGATGCAATACTTGTTTAAATATCATAAGAGTTTTAGGTTATACATACTGGAACTGGCGGAACTGGAGTAGCTGGTCGTGATGGTGTTGGTGTTCCCGAAGACATATCGTTGTCTATACCCAAATCTCGTATAAATCCTGCTTCCAGAGTAGATATTGCTACGATTTCTGATGTAAGATAGCCGATACTACTTCCAGAGTAATTCTTCTTTTTCTTCTTCTCTTTTTTTTTTTTCTTTTTTGTAATTGCTGTTGATGTCGATACTGCTCCCAGAGCTATAGCTGATATCTTCGAAATTTGCTGTTTACTAAACCTCTCCCAGAGCCATCAATACTTATATATCCCAAACCCAGAAGCCCGGAAGCCTTCACGATTCGCTATTCAGTCCAATAATAGTAGGTCCAGCGTAGTCTCTGAATGGTGCGAACATTACGATCTGGCCCAAGGGGGCCATGATAGGCTCCGCGACAGCCCCTGGGTGCGCGTCTTACCAGGTAATGTTCTGTGGGGTACTTTTCCCTCAGTCAGCTATATACCTCCGGACCCGAATGTACATACTCTAAGTAGCTACCAAAAAGATGTTATAAGAACCCCCTTTGTTGGGGAGTTGTGCGTGTAAAGTGCACTATTGTGGCTGTGCGGGCGCCCCCCACCAATAGGAGCCCACCCTGGCCCTACAGACTCTGAAAACTCCGACGTCATGGCGAACCACCTGGCAGAATGATGTTCGCGCTCATGTTGGAGTTGCTTTTAGCTTGGAGAGTGCTCACGGTTTAGGAGTTTATGCCCAGTACACGTAGGTAACCAGGTCATAGTTTCTCACTCGTGTGGTTGCTGGGATCCTGTAAGTAGAAGAGCACACTACATGTATGGACTTCGCATTTTTTTACATCATTAGACTTCGCGTGGTAGTTCTGGGTTGCGCAAAAGTAGTGCAACTGAAACGGCGAAGAAGAAGATTGAGGGGGCTTAGTTAGGGCTCTCTCTACCCCTCTCCGTGTAATACGTCATAGGAGGTGTCCTAAGAGCCGCCGGGGGGAACCGGAGTGCCTTGAGATTCCCAACTTGCTCACGTCCTCCCCATTAAGTCCCCTCATCTCTTTGCTACAGCCATATATGTAACTAAGAGCCCTATAATGGCGGACCACTTAGTTGCCAACTAAAGTGCAAAGGCATAACCACCTTGATATGACATCAGTAATAGTTGGATTTTTTTTTCTTTTTCCAACTAAAAGTGTGAAATGCCTGAAACCGACAGCCGTTTTTAGAAAAATACCCTGGCGCTGGGAAGGCAAAAAAAAAAAAAAAAGGTCATTAACCTTCATTCTGCAAAGAACAGTTTTCCTTGCCATGATTAAGAAGTGTCTCCATTTGGCCATTATATCCCTAGTCTGTACTGCTGCCTTGTTAGTATCTCCATACCGTATTGCGTGTATACACCTGGCTAGGCTGCCAATGTAGGACAAAAGCCGTAATTATTACCGGCCCTTAAACCACCATATAAAACCTGCTTCCTCCTGCTCTCTTGTTTTTCCTCAGGAAGTATCCCCATGTACTTGCTTATTTTTTCCTTATGAGGAAGAAAAACTCATAGCATCATTCCTAATTGCCTCTGCTCTCCACAGAGCCCGCGTTAGAATAGTTTCTCTAGCAGCTAGTGCTTAGGAGGGGGGCAACCTACACTAGTTCTCCGTGTCTGGCCCTTGAACTCTACCCTAGGAAACAGGAGAGACCTGAGTTAGATTAGAACCCCCATCTTATTCAGTCAATAATTTAAGGCCCAGTCTGAAGGATTGAATGAGATTTCCCCTTGCCTTTGCCTTTTGTACATACCGTCTGCGTGAGTATCTGAGTACCCACCCCATTACTTCCCGCCATCGCGCAAGCCCTAAATAGCTATGTCCAACCGTACCCACATCGGCACGCCGCAGAATTCTTGTGTGGCACAACGCCGGGACCATCATTCCGCCCTGACGTCCACCATCTATCCCCACGCAGTCAAGTAACGAGTGATAGCCCATGACCCACTACCCACCACCCACCACCATCCTACCTTCCACTCGCCCCCCCCCCCCTCGCCATAAAGGAGGAAGAAAAAAAGAAAGAAATGCAAAGGGGGAATGAGGACCCACTTTAAGCATCTAGTCAGGTGGCATCAAAGTTGTCGCAGGAACCCCGCAGGAACGCCAGCAGCCGCCCCCCGTCCAGTATAAGATTCAGCTCGCCGCTAATGCCCGCACGACTAAAGATCAAGCCCAGCCCGCCCATCCAGCCCGGAAGCTTTGTATTCCTCCTCCCAACAGCAACAAAGTCAACCTCATGAGCCTAGCACGGCGGTCCATGGCCGCTCGTGTTGTTCCGGGGGTTTGCCAGGCTGTTGCAATAGTATAATATGGGTATGTGAGATCTAGAGCTGGCTGCGTGTGCCTACTGATGGCAGCTTCCGCAGTGCTCCTACGGGCATGCACTGCGCTCCACTGTCAGCTACAGTGAGCCTCCTACCAGGCTATATTTGCACATGCCAAGTGTCACGCCTTGTACCGCCGACGATCGATCTAGACTCACTCATACTCATACCACCGTGCACCTCCAACCTCCGCCATCCAACCAACCACATACACGAGTGATTTCCCATGAAGAGGTCCTCCTTGACAGCCAACCAACACCCCGATCCAACATCCGGCCAATATGCCCCTACCGCACACATCCCGCCCGAGTGATTCTCCATGACGCCCACGGATACTCCCTCAACGTTCAGCCCTCCAATGTGTTGGCACCAACAGCTCGGGTCACGGGTGGTAAGTTCTGTATAACCATAATTGCTTTTTCGCCGGCACATACCGCGAGTGAGTGTAGGTACAACTGACTCATGCACCATACCCATAGCTCTTAAGCGAATATAGCTCTAAGCTCCCTGCTATCCTTACACTTAAAAGGAAACAAGCAATCTAAACACTTTGGATGACCCCGTATTTTTTGTCTTTAATATTATGGCTCATTCACCGACGATCTCAGCATTCCAATAATTGTATAAGGCTTAGCTTCATGCATGGAGGGGTAGGATACCTCACAGGGCTGAGTCAATCGCAATTGCGCGCTCAATATAAAACCACACTTATCAGGCTCGACAACAGCAAGCAATTGCAATTGCAACTTTTGCAATTTGAAAATATCCTCCAAGATATCTTCCAAACCAGCCACTACAATGGCCACCAGTACCACCACCACCCCCTACCGCCAAATCCGTGCCCTCTACGATGAAGACACAATAACCGTCTACCAGGCCTACAGCTCCTCCATTGCTGTCCCCGCTGTCGCCAGCCAAAAGCTTTCTGCCTCGCCCGACTTCCTCTTCGAGCGCATGACGTGGATTAAGCCGAGCTGGAACTGGATGATGTACCGCAGCGGATACGGCTCCAAGAGCCCGCGACAGGCGCACATTCTCGCAATCAAGATGAAGCGCGAGGGGTTCGAGAAGCTACTTACGAATGCGTCGGTGGCGTGGAAGGAGCGGAAGGAGGTGCGTGTGCAGTGGGACCCGGAGAGGACAGTCGCGATCGAGAAGCTGCCGTATAGGAGTATCCAGGTGGGGGTGGGGAGGGGAATAGTGAAGGAGTGGGTGGATGAGATGATTGTGAGCATTGAGGTAGGTTTTATATTAGTAGCTGATGATTTTTGTTTTGATGTTGGTGTGGTTGGTGTGGTTGGTGGTGGCTAACGAATGGGTGATATACGTGATAGGATGTGACCGAGCGGGCGCATGAGATATCGAGACTTCTTAGCGAAGGGAAGATCTCAGAGGCCGAGAAGTTAGTACCAGAGGAGAAAGAGTATGTGGTCAGTGATGAGTTAAGGGAGGAGCTGTTCATGAATACGACTAAAGAGCAGGAAGATGAGTGGAAACATTCTCGCGGGAGAGAGGATAAGGAATAAAGAAAACATGTAGTCCTTTTGTTTCTTTCCGTAGTAATGATATCCTTCAAGGGACTTTCCTGGGGTGCACCTGATACAAAAGATTATAGCTTTTTATGGTATGTCTGGTAGTTTAAACTCAGAGCTGATATATATAGTCACCAACGGTACGAACAACACCGCAGTTTCCCGTATTGTAGCATATCGTAGTAATATGTCCATTTCATGAATGTGGTCAATTTTGATCAGGGAGAATAATTTTATGCCCCTAAATATAATTTCGCGGGTTTATTTTCTCCCGCCTCCATTTCCGAACCCCACGATCATTGACACCTGGAACTCCCGCCGCGCACTCAGCCGGCAACGGCGCCAACGTATCCCCTTGTAATTAAACAAACGCCGAAGATAGTAACCACCCCAAAAATAGCACTTTAGGGCTGATGCACCTTACTCCTTCTCAACTCTAGGAACGCCGCATCAGCAATACGGTTACGGACACCCCCAACGCCGCACATCAGATAAACGACAATGACCCATCCGGTCCTCTCCGTAGCCATCTATGCAAATATTAACAACCAGCCCAGTTACTGTATAGAGACAGCCACCGGGCGTTTGTAAATACATTTACGTAGTAAGATATCGTCCCATGACGCCCAGCATTTCTTGTCATCGTATCATTCATCACTCTTGCACTCAGGATAGCCCAGCTAGCCAGCCTCCAGCGGTCGAGTGCATTTATCCCCACCGTAGCTAGAAACCTTAGAACCCGGATTTATCCCGGGATGGAGGCCCGTATATGTATATAGTTGCGCCCAAATGACCGTCATGCATGACCCGAAGGCCAATTAAAGTCCCGCCGGGTTCCCTTCGGCCCGATGTTCGTCACAGGCTCAGCTAGAATCCCTCATCCGGGCCCCATGCACGCCACAGAAAACTGAAGCTCAATATTCTACGCCCTGGCCCCACTTTCAAGCACGGCTTCCATCCAGCACCGCGATCTGATACCTCACAACCACCGCCGAGTCGAATCCGGCTCGGATAGCTGCATGTATGTACCCAACTGGCCCAGCTGAGCATCCATACTCATCATCGGGAACACTACATACCTATCTACCCCTCCTCCTCTCAATTTCTCTCCGGCTTCTCCCATATCAATGGTGAGGGGTAGGAATGATAGTCATGTCGCAGAGTAGATATATAGAATCCCAACCACGTGCCATCACTCGATGGCGCCACAACTTCGGGTTCCGCACAGGCCGGCGCCGCAAAAACAGCAAAAAAACAATTCGTTCTGTAAATCCCCCACTGGGAAGGGGAGAAGAGGAAGGGAAAAAAATTCCTCACGCGGGCAGAGTCCACATAGGTAGACACTGTCAGGCTACCTAGTAAGTAAAGCTAGCTGGGTTAATGAGTCAAGCCTCATGTGTACGGAATGCTAAGGCTGATTCTTTTTTTTCTTCTTCTCAAACTCTCCACTTAGGAGAACTTTTTTAATTCCCCTTCTTGCCGAGGGGGGGAAATCCCTGTTGCTCATGAAATTCCGACTGTGCGGGTAGCAATATAAATGTTTTTTTCCCTTCTTTCCGCTAAAAACACTTCCTGAGTGAGGAAGATGCTTGGAATAAACATTTCTCTCTCTCTCTCGGCGTCCCCGATTAAGTCGCATGAATGACGATGCTTTCTAAGAAGCGAACGAGTCGGCGAGTAACAAATTTTTCGTTAACCTCGGCGGTGGGATCATCAGCGTCCCATAGCATGCGGTCATAAGCTATTCCGAGCTAACTATGCAGTAGTGGAACAACTAATGGCCGACCCAGCACGGGAACGCCCGCAGGTTACGGGTTTTATAACGCAAGCTAGACAGACCCTTAGCAGTAACACTATCGGATCAGGATCCTCCAGAAGCCTCGGTATATACTCAGTGCAGCTAGCTACCCTACATAGTTAGTGCACTAGCCAGAATTTCAGAACTGGCATGATGAGTAAGGTCTATCTGTATAGAAAGACCCTTCAGAGAATGATACATCAAATATTGATGGTTGCACATCTGTATAGATCTCCTCTACCAACCAATCGTTTCCATTTCCCCGGGTTGGGAGACTCATGACTCCCTCTCGTCTGCTAGGTATGTCTGTTGTCCCGGGCCCCGAACGAATACATGAAGGGGACTATCAGATTAGTTAACCACCCTCTACCAGTGGGCCGATTTGCACGCAAGTGACAACTGGTACCGGTAAGGCCCTGCTGGGTCAACGGGGCCCAGTCATCCCTACCTACTCTAATTACATGTACCCATGTTGTGAAATATCATCATAGTTAGCGCGGTGCTACCGATCTCCGTTTTTTCGCACAGAAAAAAAAAAAAGACGGTGTGACATATGCAGTCCGGATCTTCTAGGTTGCTGGGTGGGTCAGAGCAAAGATTTAATTGATACCATGGATATGTAGAGTTGAGTTATGTGTGTAGGTACATGTACTGGGTATCAAACCCTATTCGATAGCCCACCCGGTAATATCTTGTGCTGCGATTCCAAGAGTTACCTGAGTGAGGCTCGCATCATATCGAGCTGGAATGCAATAGGTATTTCAGGTTTGATACTGGCACCCGACGTTGTCTAGGATTGACGACAAACCAAACGTTGTAAGCGGGATGAGTGCTACACTCGATAATCTAGATCCTTCTTGCATACAGTAAGGAAGTAGATAGGATAGGTATGAATTGTGCAGCTATCGTAAATACCAACGTACGTGGCGTGCTCTCGCGGTCCAGATCTCCTGGACAGAGTAAGCAAGAAGGGTTTATTTCGACACTCAACGGCCATCATGGAATGCTGCTTGGTTAGCTAGAGCATGTATCATATCATGTAATGTGTTTCTCGACCCCTTGGCGCTTCCGCAGGTCCAAACACAAGCTTTCCTTTCTGTAGCCTGTCCGGTACAAATTTTTCCGGCCGCCGCTACATCTTGCATCAGGGTGGAACTTTTTTTTCCTTTCTCCTCTGGCAGACGTTATTTATTCCATCCATCGCACGTGAGGTTTCTTTTTTCCTTTTGGCCCGGGCCGGGATGTGTGGTGTTCCGGAATCCGAGAAAGCGATCCCCTCCCCTCCATCTCGCCGTTGCTGCAGGCTCCATGGGTCTTATTTCTTTTGAGGGCTAGCTAGCTAAGGACTGACTGATGTGAGGGAGGGGGGTGACATGCAGGTGTTGTGCATAATAGGGTCTGAGGATCATTTTGCAAGATGTACCCAGGAATGCTCTGGGGATGAAGAGAGAAGAGAAAAAGACGTTTGCCTTCTTCTAATTGACTCGGGCCGAAAACTGAGTCTGCATATGTCAGGCTTGACATTGTGGCTCCCTTTTCTTTTTTGCTCGATGGCATCAACCCCTCACCAAGCCGAGCGTCCAGCAAGGCAAGTGCAAAAGAGAGTTCTTGGGATTGGATTGGCCAGTGATAGAGGCTCATAGGCAGCTGGCACGTTACCTACGGGCTACGTGTGTGGAGTACAGAGCTTATTTGGACTTGCAGTTTGCAGGATCTGGTGCAGTGGACACATGAATTTGATTGATTGCCCAGTACTGACTGACAGACTGAATGGAGGATTGGTACTACAATACACATCACATAAGCAGTTGTTTGTTTATTACAGAGATTTACACGAGGCGTAAGATGTGTTTATTGGCTAGCACCGTAGAGATGGCTGGAGTCGATAGGGCAGGAAGAAAGTGGGTAGATATGTAGATGTAGGTTGGTTACAGGCAAACTGTAGACTGGTTATGGTTAGGTATGATTATCGGACGCATCCCACCCTCCCTTGCTTCTGTTGAGCCAGGCAGGCAGGCAGATTAGAACCATCGAGTGTAAGTACATGTAGGTACATGTATGTATATTGATATGTAGTATGTAGGCAGCTGGTCATTATGAGCAATACCTGGTTTATTCAGTGATAGAGCACCCTGTTTTTGGAATATATTGAATATTTTTTTTCTCTCTGGCGTCACGCAAGGTTCGTCATGGACGTACGACGAGTGTGTGCTCTAGATACATGTACGACTTCTATCTCTATAATCTACTACCTATCTGCAATGCCATGGGTGTACGTAGGTAACCATCACAATCGATAGGTGGGATCTGCAATGTTGCACGGTATCCTTTTCTGGAAAAACAGTAGAAAAAAGGGTAGCAGCAGACTTAGCGGGACGAATTCCCGACGCTCATTGGCGGGCTGCTCGCTAATTGTAGTCGTAAGCCCGTGCGAGTATGGCACGTAACGTGGAAAGGAGGAGAGTCTTGGACTCTTGGTACGTGCAAATTAAAGTACATGTAGGCACATGAAGGTAGTTCACATAACGAGGCTACCAAAAGAGAGAGAGAGAGAGAGAGTGGGTGGGTGGGAGAGGGAAACAATTGCAGGATCCAGGTGAACGATTTCCAAAGTGTGCAAAAAGGACCACTATCTAGACATGGTCGGATTAGGTAGGGCCCCGCACAAATCCGTCCTCTCATGAACAGCTCGATATGCCCCCACTAATTGGGAATAGGAAATATTTCTGGATCACAGACTCTGAACAGTGCACTCGGTTGGGTTTCGTCTCAAGTCCTCATATTCAGGTTCAGCACAAGATTGCGCTTAAAAAAAGCACACACACATCTATGGAGCTGCACAGCTGGCCAATAGGAGAAAACTTCGCTTAATGCACAGCCAGCTGCGGCTCTACAAAGGGGGGGGAGGTGGGAGAGAAAGTGGCTAGGATTAAGAATAGCCTTCGATGAGTGGTTGAAGATGCGCTAGGTGATCGGGAGTACTTTTTTTCACTGGTCTGTTTTTTCACTTGGGACTCGGAGGCGGAGGAATAAAAGTTGCGAGTTACCTAGAAAGAGGAATCACAGAGGCAGGATCTGGAAGTGACTAACTTAATCCCGTATCATTATCATTATCGTCATCATCATCATTATATTAAGTGGGCTTGAATAATAAGCTTTCGGCCGATAATACTGGGTCTGAAAGGATCTTTTTTTTCTCTTTCTTCCCCCCAGGTCTATCTTAATGTGTATGTAGGTACCTACATGTACTCTATGACATGACATTAGTGGTGGTACAGAACCGGGTTGTGAGTAGAGAGGCTTTGAGACGTGGTCCGGCTACGGCGACCAGAACAAGCGCTTCAGATGGCCAGCGAGAGGAACTGGTGTGGGACGTATGGGGGGGGCATGGTAGAGTAGAATAGAATAGAATAATGCGGCGTATGTGGGCAAGATAGAGATTTACATAGGTACATTTGGGTACATCATGTATAGAGAAGACGAGGAGCCTCTCCCTCTCCTACTGCGCATGGTCCTTGTAATTGCCTGGCCTTGATTGAGTCTGTTTCTGAGTTTAATTCCACCAGTACCAACCTACATGGCCGGTCCTACAACAACGGAAGGACTACTCCATACTTACATGTTCTACTCATCAATCAGCTCGTGTTCGTTCCCGCCATGAGTAAAAGAGAAGGGGAGGGTGCAATTAAGCGATCACTCTGAAGATAGACTTCTGACACTACACTGAATATCTAGAGAAACCCATTAATAACAATTATTAGGATCATTCACGACTTCCCCCCCTACGGGTATTCGGAGCCCCGGGGCACCGAGAGAGCAAGTTGACTTCGGTGTGTGGGTACTTTGAGTTTCCGTGTGTCTAAAGCTTTGGGTTTGGGTTGGTCGAATTAGCGGCCCGCACACACTTACTGGCGCCGCCCTGCAAAGAAACCTCCCCCCCCCCCCTCTCCCCCCCTCCACCTTGCTTCGAGCAACCTTGCCTGCCTTGTATGTACAGGGACGCCCACTCATCAGACATTACCACTACCTGCCGGTGCCTGCTGAAGCTATGGGTTATATCATCATGGCTTTCCTCCCTCCAGCCCTATCTAATCCTTTCATACCCCCTTCCTTCACTCTTCCCCTTCAAGTCCCTTTTTCACCTTCGCTCATATACTAAAAGAATTTCCCCCCTGCTGCTACTAGTTGCTTCTACTACTATTGTTTTTGCTACTACTACACCCTGCTACAACCACTTTTACTACCAGCCTCCCTAAAAATTTTGGTCGATACATATCCCCAATTGGTATATATACAATCAACAGTGCCTGATTTTCCGATATCCAGGTACTACTCACACTGCGTGTCTCGGAAACTCACTACCATCTCCAGTTAGCTACCAGTACCACATCACAACACCTGGGCTAGTTTTTCATAGCCAATTCCATCAAGCAGGTATTCACTCACCTGCAAGAAGCATTGCTCAACTTGGCTACAGTGCACATTTGCCAAAGAAGAGGAGGGTTCATGCCCCAGACGCCATGTCCTTCTTAACCCTCTTCACAGCCAACGCCGCCGCCGCCCACGGGCACGAGTTTTCTGGTCCAACATCACCCAGCGGGCTGGCCTCGTGTGCTCTCCAGATGCTCAGTCCAAACACTGTACAGCAGTCCTCTAGGGCCTCCATCACAGCTGTCCCCCCGGCCCCTGTCTCCGTCCCCACTGTCCCAACGCCTATATTTGAGGATATTCCAACAACACCTCCACCACCACCAAAGAAGCTCCCAAGGTCGAAAACATCATATCACCTGGCACAGCCCCCGCCAGGATCACACCACACGTTTAAGCCTTCAAGGTCGCTGGTGGTGCAGCTGCAAAAGCTCTCAAACACAACACGCCCGTTACCAACACTGGATGTGCTGCCGGCGTCAGTATTTGCCCCAAGGCTAAAGAGGAAGCTAGGGAAGTTCTTTGGGAATGGCATGGGGATGCAGGATCTAGTGTTTCTCTCAAGTGAAGATTTTGGACATGATGAGGACGATGAAGATGATGAGGATAGCCTGAGTGCTAGGCAGGTGGTTGCGTCCGTGTCCTCGGGATATAGGAAGATGGATGGTGAGGATGGAAAGGGCTCAAGGGTCACAGTAATCCAACTGAGCAGTGGTCCGCAATGGGAGGTGTCGACGACAGCTGCTGGAGGATACGAATTTGTGGCCCACGAGGAGGACGGGAATATATTGATGGCGCGGTGGAACCCAAAGTCTGCAAACCCGCGCAGACGATCCTACCAGACCACCAAGAGCGAGACTGGGGAGGAGGAGAAGAAGTTCCAGTTCTCTCTTGTCAACCCAAACTCTAGGAAACACCCCATCCTTGGGTGTCTGACGAAACAGACAATCGAGATCAATGACAGCTACCCGCTCCCGTCACTGTCTTCACCCCTAGCATCTCCTGCAGCAACACCACCGCACTCGCGGCCAGGTTCCCCTACAACAACATCTAGTCCCCTAGGCGTCGCCTTTCAGGTACCCGAAGAGCGGATCATGGTCAAGACCAGCGAACACATGCGCTCCCTCATGCTCGTCTCTGGCATCTGGATCGCCCTCCGCGAGGGTTTTGTCGCAAGCAATATGCGCCTCGACGACCCCTCCCAGCCCCACTACCCACTTACGCCATCCTCCTCTCTCTTTCCCGGCGGTCGTCTCTCCCCCGTCTACAACCGGCCATCAATCGCGGCGCGCTCCATCTCTGACCCCCCTGGCGGCAAGGGCGCCTTCGACGAGCATATTCCGCGGAGGCCCCGCAGGACCGGGACGCTGCTGGCACATGATGTCACGACAAATCACCACCGACATAGCGCACCCTCTCCAGGAGAGGCAGGGTCATTGACGCCACCGAGGCGGGCAAACTCATTAGGGGGTGCCCAGCCAAGGGGAAGGGCGCACTCCACAGGCGTGCTGAGGGGCTTTGGAAGGGCGTCGCCGGTTATGGAGAGGTCGAGGGCGACGACCCCGGAGACGATAGTCAGGGTCCCGGCATCGCCGACGACGCCACCAACGGTCGGGTGTATCAATAGGAGCTTCAAGGGGCATAGACATACAAATTCCGTCTCATTACCCAATTCGCCGGCGAAACATCGGGAGAAACAGAAGCAGGCTGCATCGACGACGCCGTCCGTGGAGACGAAAAAGTCTGAGAGAGAAAAGAGGAAGTGGGGGAGGAGGATTAGTGGGTTGTTTGATGCGTTGAGGAGTCGTAGTTAAAAAAAAAAAAAAAAATGGACCTTTTTGTTATCCTCAGGCAGGCTGGATATATACCTCTCTCTCTCTCTCCCTCTCTCGTTTTTATTTTTATTTTTTATTTTATTATCGCTGCTGGTTGATTTGGCTTTTTTCCCCCTCTCTTCTCGCTTTCCTTCATACGTTATTCACAGGGGCACATTTATGGCATTTTACGATTCTTTTCTCCCTTTTATCATTGGTATTATACACCACAAAAGCTGGGCGGGTTCGTTATTTCGTTATCGGTTCGTTTCTCATCCCTCCTCTATCGTCATCTCCGCGCATCCTCTCTCCTCTCTCACTCTAGATCTCTCACACTCACACGGTCACTCCTTCCCCAAATATTTCATATGTAAGGGTGGCTCTTTCTTTCGTAGCAGCAATTCTTTGATGATACCCTGGGATACAGGCCATCTAGCTAGCTGGGCGCCGTTGGTGCGTTTATTCCCAAGCTTATTTTTGTTATATATATTTATGCGGCGGGTGGCACTCAACCGAAGACATGTGGCTTCTCGGTTTTCTTTCTTTATCGCAACCTTAATTTTTTGTAGGTGGGGGGAAGACGTTCAGCTGGGTCTTCGCCTGGCGGGGGGGGGGGGGGTTTAGGGTTTTGGGAGAAAAACGAATCGTTTTCCACCTCTATCATCGCTCGACTGAAACTCATATCGGTGTTCTGTGTGATGTGATGTGATCTGATGTGAATGTGAGGCTGTGGCTGGGCTGTCGGTATCGTGTGTTTTCTGTTTTTTTGTTTTTTTGTTTTTTTGTTTTCTTTCTCACCTTCTTTCTTTCTTGGTGGGGTGGGGCGTTGTATAGATAGGCGATCATAAAGGGTGGATGCATTTGGGGATGCATGCGATATCTAATTGGGGTGCAAATTGAGTTTGCTTTGATTAATCTGGGGGGTGTGCAGTTTACTAAATATTAGTGTTAATTCTGAGGGGGGTGGCCTGCTAGTCAGTGGCATATGTAGAATACCTACATACATTCTATTTTTCTTATCCAAGATGCTGTACTCCACAGATGCATGTATGTACGCAACTTTAATGGCACTCTCGATGATCTCCAAAGAAATAAAGTTTGTGCTACATGTACTTACCCCCAGCAACGGTAACGCGGCTCAAACAAGCAGGCTACATACACCATAAGTACATGTGGGTACAAGATACATGTACCTACATGTACCTACATGTATGTACCTTCCCCTCTATTACCCTCAGCGAGTGCTCTCTCATGATCCCTCCCCCAACCCTTAGCAACCATCCACGGCCCACCGACCTCTCGCCAAGCCGGGGTGTTGCGTTGCCGTACCGCAAGCTACACTCCGGGACCCCGAAGTGGTCATGGGCCCCCGCCCCCGGGAAAGCCGCGTATGTGTATAAGTAGAATCAGATATTAGGTGTAGGTAGGTACATTTAGATACGGGGCTGAAAGTAAGAAGAAGAAGGCGCTGTGCTGAAATATACGGGTATCCTTCCTTGGCGAGGGAGTGGGATTCTTCTCCCTTCTCCTGTTCATCTTCATCCTCTCCATCGTCATCCTCTTCTGCTGCTTCTGCTGCCACTCCTTTGGGCATTTCATTCTCATCATCATCATCATCAGCATCATTGTCACTATCAACTTCAGTATATATATATATTACAGTACCTTCTGTTATACATCATCTACAGAACTATAATACATACTCTCCTCTATTATACTACTCGCCCACTCCCCTGATTCTAAATCAGAGGAGCACACGATCAGCACCCCCCAGATACGAAGACATACATATCATACATACGTTGCAGCAGCAACAGCATCCACACACCTCAAAAGCACAAACGCACCCTGCATCACATCACATCTATCCATCACCCAGCCATCCACCCCACAGAGAGCTCCCCCCCCCCCCATTTGAGCCGCTATCTTCTTCTCCTTGCACCTCCTATCCCGATACGTTCTTTGCACAGCTCATCAATCACCCACCACACCAGCTACCTACCAGCAGCAGCAATAGCAGCAGCTCCTTACCAGCCCTCGACCAGCACATCTTGCCCTCCCTATCTAACCCCCGTCCAGTTACCAACGCACCCACACATCCACCCACAGCCACACACTTGTCCACCGCCATAAATAGGGGAATAGGTCCCCACCCCCCCTTCATACTCACTCTGAAATGTCCACCCACAACTACCAGCACCATCGCCCACCCTCCCCCACTTACTCTTCTGCATCCTCCTCGGACCTCGACCTCGACCTCGACCTCGCGGAGCTGCACGACGGCGCCGCAAGCCGCTCAATTCTCTCGTCCGAGCGCGAGCGCGAGCGAGACCGCGAACGGGACCACCGTGATAGCACCACAAGGGAGAGCGGCGATAGCGCGCGCATTGCACTGCGGAGCTTGAGGATGGGGCTGGGACGACGGGGTGTGCGGCGGGAGGAGCTCAACGAGGACGAGGAGGCACTTCTGGCAGAGCACGATGCAGAGAATGGGGCGGATAGGGAGTCGGTTCAGAATGGCAATGCTGGAGGGGGCAAGAGGAGGCTTCTGAGGAGATTGAGCAGTCGGTTAAGTTTACGGCCAGGGAGAATTGGGGGCTCGGGGGCGGCGGCAGGCGTGGCAGGAGGGGATGCGGAGCCGGAGGTGGATCTGGACTTTAAACCGAGTAAGGAGACAAGGGTGGTGGGATTGGGGGCCTCGGGGGCGGCGGGCGTGGGGGGCCTGAAGGCGCTCAGTAAGAGGAAAGGGAAGGAGGCGGTATACCCGCCGAATATCATCTCGAATCATAAATTTACGCCAATCACGTTTTTACCACTTACTCTCTATCATGAATTTAGTTTCTTTTTTAACCTCTACTTTTTACTTGTGGCACTCAGTCAATGTATTCCGGCATTGCGGATAGGATACCTCAGCAGTTATATAGTCCCACTAGTATTTGTGCTTGCAATTACATTGGGGAAGGAGGCACACGACGACATTGCACGCCGGCGGCGGGACAAAGAGGCCAATAGTGAACTATACGAGGTCCTCTCCTTCGCCCCCGGAACGAAGCGGAAAAATGCGGGGGATCATCTAGACGACACCCTTACGCTCATGAAGAAATCACGGGACCTTAGAGTGGGGGATATATTAATCCTGAAGAAGGACCAGCGGGTACCCGCAGACGTGATAATCCTAAAGACGATATCGAACGAGACAAACAACGAGAAAGAGGAGGCCTCGGGGGAGGCGTTTATCCGTACCGACCAACTGGATGGAGAGACGGACTGGAAGTTGAGGCTTGCACCGGCGCCGACGCAGGCATTGAGGGCTGGGTCTTTGGCGGGGGTCAAGGTCACTGCGAGCGCGCCGAGTAGGGAGGTGAATAACTTTGTAGGGTCACTGGCGTACGAACCGCATTCGATACCGGAGGATGAGAATACAGAGTCGTCACTTGCAAGCCCGTATACGCCGCAAGCGGGTTTCAAAGTTGGGCTGTCGATTGACAATACGGCGTGGGCAAACACGGTACTAGCCTCCAACTCGACAACTTTGGCGGCAATCATTTATACAGGCCCAGAAACCCGCGCTGCTCTGTCTACCTCCCGGAGCCGTAGCAAAACTGGTCTGCTCGAGAGGGAGATCAATAATCTGACCAAGATTCTCTGCGCAATCACCTTATCACTCTCAATTGCTCTCGTTGTCCTCCAAGCCGCTGAAGGCCATCCGGCCGAGGAAGAAGATGGCGGCGTTAAGCGAAGCCCATGGTATCTGCAGATTCTCCGCTTTTTGGTCCTTTTCTCAACAATTATCCCGATTTCGCTGCGTGTCAACCTCGATATGGGTAAGTCCGCCTACGCATGGTTTATTGAGCACGACCAAAACATCGCCGGCTGCGTCGTTCGTACATCCACCATTCCCGAGGAGCTCGGGAGAGTCGAGTACTTACTGAGCGACAAGACGGGCACGCTCACGCAGAACGACATGGAGCTCAAGAAGATTCACGTTGGTACGGTATCATATGCGGGCGAGGCAATGGAAGAGGTGGCCGACTACATCAAACAAGGTTTCCTTGCCGGTGAAGCTGGCGCCGGCAGTGGTGTACAAAATAACGTTGCGGCGCCGAGCGCAGGGATGGGGAATACTACTAGGACACGTAGGGAGATTGGCACGAGGGTACGGGATGTGGTATTGGCGCTTGCGCTCTGCCATAATGTGACGCCGACTACAGCAACGGAGGAGGGTACGACAGAGACAACGACAACATATCAAGCTTCTTCGCCCGATGAGATTGCTATCGTTCGCTGGACAGAGTCTGTTGGGCTGCGCCTCGTCCATCGTGACCGCAATGGCATGCGACTTGTCTCTGTAGCCACTGGCGAGGTTGTCGTCCGTGTCAAGATCTTGGAGGTCTTCCCGTTTACCAGTGAAGGAAAGCGTATGGGTATCGTAGTGCAATTCATTGTAAACAACCACACCCCTGACCTACTCAGCGGGCCGGAGGAGCCAAGCGGCGATATCTGGTTCTATCAGAAGGGTGCGGATACGACAATGTCTCCCATTGTGCAGTCCAATGACTGGCTAGATGAGGAATGTTCCAACATGGCAAGGGAAGGCTTGCGAACGCTAGTTGTAGGGAGAAAGAAGCTCTCGCACTCAAAGTATGCAGAGTTCTCGGCGGCGTACAAGGCCGCCAGTTTGCAGCTTCATAGTAGGGATACGCAGATGGCGAGGGTGGTGGAGGATTATCTGGAGAGGGATTTGGAGCTTCTGGGTGTCACGGGTGTGGAGGATAAGCTCCAGAAGGATGTGAAGAGCTCACTGGAGTTGCTGAGGAATGCCGGGATTAAGATCTGGATGTTGACCGGAGACAAGGTGGAGACGGCGCGGTGTGTGGCTGTTAGTGCTAAGCTGGTTTCCAGGGGACAGTACGTCCATACAATTGCGAAATGTAAGTTTTTTCTTTCTCCTCCGGAGGTGGTGGCGGCGGCGAGTGCTGACCCATGATGCAATAGTAAAACGGAAGGATCTTGCATACGATGCGTTGGAGTTTCTCCGGAATAAGACAGACTCGTGTCTCCTTATCGATGGAGAATCACTGGCATTGTTTCTGTCCGTATACCAGACCGAGTTCATCACACTGGCTGTCCAACTCCCCGCTGTCATCGCCTGCCGCTGTACCCCCACACAGAAAGCCGATATTGCCCGTCTTATCCGCACCCACACGCAAAAACGCATCTGCTGCATCGGTGACGGCGGCAACGACGTCTCCATGATCCAAGCCGCGGACGTTGGCGTCGGTATCGTCGGCAAAGAAGGTCGCCAGGCCTCCCTCGCCGCCGACTTCTCTGTCGAACAGTTCTGCCACCTCACCAAGCTTCTCGTATGGCATGGGCGCAACTCCTACAAGCGGTCCGCAAAGCTCGCTCAGTTCGTCATGCACCGTGGTCTCGTCATCAGCGTGTGCCAGACAATGTTCAGTATTGCGAGCAGGTTCGAGCCCATCGCGCTGTACCAGGGGTGGCTACTGGTCGGGTACGCGAGTGTGTACACCATGGCTCCCGTGTTTTCGCTGGTGCTGGACCGTGACGTGGATGAGCGCCTAGCGGAGCTATATCCGGAGCTGTATAAAGAGCTCACGGAGGGGCGCAGTCTTAGCTATCGGAGCTTTGGGGTCTGGGTGCTGGTTAGTATCTACCAGGGGAGCATCATACAAGGCCTCTCGCAGATCCTGGTCGGGTTGGGGGAGGAGAACTTTGAGCGCATGGTGTCGGTATCGTTCACGGTCCTTATTTTGAATGAGTTGATTATGGTCGCGCTTGAGATAACCACTTGGTAAGGAAACCTCCTCCCTCCCTCTAACTTCTCTTTTGAAATTGCTAATACTGTGGGCTTAGGCACGCATACATGATCTTTGCCGAGCTCGGCACGGCCATCCTCTTCTTCGCCAGCATGCCGCTGCTCGGCGAGTATTTCGACCTGAGCTACATCGTGACAATAGGGTTCGTGTGGCGGGTGGCCGTCATCAGCTCCATCAGCCTGATACCGCCGTGGGTGGCGAAGGCCGTTAGGCGGAAGTTGAAGCCGCCGAGTTCTGCAAAGGTACAGGGGATTTAGATTTTTCTTTCTTTTTTTTGTTTCCTTTTTTAATGTGCGTTTTGTGGGCGTTGTGTTCTTTTATTCTCTGCTGCTGGTGGGGGTTGGTGCGGGGATATAAAAGGTTTGGTTGTGTTGTGTATTAGTACTACTACCACTTTACTGTCGTGGTGGTGGTGGTGGGTTATTTGCATACATGGCTTAGCTGCTGTTTGGTATTTCAGTGGGTGTAATGTCGGGCGATGAACTACTACATAGATGTGCGGAAAATATAATGCGTATGAATCTCACGAGACCGGGGCCCGGGGGGGTGCGGGGGTGAGTGTTGGAGCGTAGTTTGCGGGGGATGGTGTACGGCGAAGAAGGGAGGAGGATGCATGTAGATTCCTGATCACAGACCCTCACTCGACGCCCCGTACGTAACCTTCTTGGCATGGCAGCCCCGGTGCGTGGGTTAGGGCTAGATAGTCCCACCCAACAAGCAACAAACAAATAAGGCAACCAGTCAGTCCTCTACGTGTATTATCTAGCAGCACCTGTTTGTAGGTACATTTCCTTCGGGTGTAGTGTAGTAGGTATATGCTGCTACGCCCTTCTATATATATACATGCAGCCACGATATCCGTGTGTATGCAGATGAAGTTGTTGGTTTGTTTGTTTGGGAGGGTTACGGGGGAATTGTCAGTCAGTCATGGATTGTCACTCGCTGTGTCGAGTAGCTAGACGATGTTTTGTAGTACTCTTTGTTGTTGGTTGGATATCATACTCGCTCTCACTCTCTACATACCCACAACACTAGCCGCACGTCCAAAAACACAATCAATCAAAAAAACAGTTTAAAAAAACACACTTTAAAAAAAACCACACTTTAACAAACAAACAAAAAATAAGTCTATTACACCCCCGCCCCCGGGCCCCCATCAATACACCTCCTCCTCCTTCACGACATCCAGGCCGCCCGCGCCCGCGCCCGCAGCGCCCCTAGCACGGCACTTGACGCCCCAGTCGACGAGTATGGGGAGGAACTTCCAGAGGTCAAAGTCGGGCCAGAGGCAGTCGAGGAAGACGATCTCCGTGTCCTTGTGGCACTGCCAGAGCATGAAGTCGCTGAGGCGCTCGACGCCCGATGTGCGGATGAGCAGGTCGAGCGGCGGGCAGTCGGCTGTGAACATGTGCTCGGTGAGCGTGTGCTCGGTGATGCCCTCGATGTCCATGTAGCTTTGTGTGGCGGTCTTTGAGGAGGCTGTGGAGGTTGTGGAGGAGGGGGAGGAGGGCGGGGAGGGGGCGCTGGTGGGGGAGGTGGAGAGGGAGACGATGGTGCGGATTGCGGTGGTGATTTCGTCGCGGGAGGTGTATGGGAAGCAGACGTTGAGGATTGCCCTGTGTGTGGTCAGCATCTGGCAAGCAACTAACAACCCCAGGGGCACCTACTTTTTATTCCCCCTCGTCATCTCCGTCGCCTGCTCAATAACCTCCCTCACATCGGGCCTCAACAGCGGCAGATGGCCAAGCACCCTCAAGCTCGCGCCATAGCGGTCCATGAGGTCGCCATGCTGACACAGCTGCGAGAGCTTAATCTTTGCAATCTCCATGAGGGCGTTGACCTCGTGGAGGGGCCGCTTGAAGTTCTCGATGCTGAAGGCGTAGATGGTCACGACCTTGACGCCGCTCTTGTAGCACACCTCGAGGATGCGCGCCAGCGCCTCGAACCCCATGTTGTGGCCCTCGACCGTCTCGATGTGCGAGTTGCGCGCGAACCGCCGGTTGCCGTCCATCACGAAGGCGACGTGCTGCGGGACGGGGCCCTGGCGCAGCGCGTGGATCAGAAGCGATTGCGTTAGTGAGATGACGTACTCGATGGGGGGCGAGGAGAGGAGCCATTTGCGCGTGCGGGAGGAGCCGTGCAGGGTTGCTGGCATGGCGGTGGTTCTGGGGATGTGGGGATAGCTGTGTGGAGATGTGAGGTTTGTGGTGGTGGTGGTGGTGGTGGTGGTGGTGATGTTTGGAGAAGAGGAAGAGAGGAGGCCGGGTCAAGTTGTTTCGGTTAATGGAGATGATCATTGGTGCGGCTCCACGTCATCCCCAAGACTTGTATTTAATCTAATCTCAATTCCGGCTATTCCACATTCACGTGCGATGCGAAGGCGAAAACAGGGCCGGAACCAAACATGCATTTGGCAGAGGAGAGAGCATATCTCAGGTATTGTATGCAAGCACATACAATTCAATGGATGTCTCATCTGTACCTGCATCCCACCACCACCAATCAGCAGCACCAGCCACCCGCCGACTCTCGCTGGTGGTGGCTGGCGAGGAGGGAATGGAATGGGAGGAGGGTCAATGATACACACGGCTACATAATTGCCTGTGCTTGTGCGGCCACACGCACACGGGAGCAAACAAGCTTTTCCTTGGCGGAGCCCGTCACTGGCCGTCACTCGTTGCTCTGGCCACAGCACTCGGAAAAACGGCATTTCTATTATTACCAGTCAGGGCAACTACTGTCAACATTTCTGAAAGCCCTTCTGTCCCGCCCCCAACAAGTCCATGGCAACTCCACTACTACTACTACTACTACACACCAAAAGAAAGAAAAGAAAAACGTATTTATTAATATTTTATATTTCTAACGCCCCTAGGCTACGACATCCACTTGGAGGCATTGCTCGGGATCAGCACCCTCAAGCTCTCCACATGCATCTCCAGCAACCTCCTCCTCGCCGCCTCCTGCCCAGACCTATCGACCCTCCTCTCCCCCGCGCCAAACAGGACTGTATAATCGTCGACGACCTCCCCGTCGGCCACCCTCGTCAACGGCGCAAACTTACAATGCTGCCCCACCATTAGTCCCCAAAAAGACACAGCTTCTCCCGGGGAAACGAGAAGAGACATACCTTCCCCACGACAGCCCCCTTCCCGATCCTAACGCCAACCTCGACGGTAGTGCCCTCGCCCACGGCGCTCGCCTCAACCACGGCATTGACCTCGACGACCACGGCGTCGCCGACCACGAGGCCTGCCGCGTCCGGCGCTGCCAGCTGCGTGCGCTCGCTGATGATGCAGCCGCGCCCGATGGTGATGGGCCCGTGCGTCGAGTTGAGCTTGCTGCGCGGGTGCACGACCGTGTTGGCGCCGATGCGGATGCGGTGTGTGCCGGACAGCGAGGCGCTGTCCGCCATCACTAGCGAGGGGGAGAAGTCGACGGGTGGTTTGGCGACTTCGGGCGCTGGGGTGCGTTTGGGTGGCATTTTTGGATGTGTTTGGAGGTTTGTAGTGGGGGTGAGGGTGGTGAGGTGGTGGTGGTGCGGTGGTGGCTTGGCTGCATAGGCGAGCTGTCGGTGGTGATAGCTGTGGAATAGCTTCTACTCTAGCTAGAGCTACCTGTGATCTGCGGCGGTTTCTGATAGGGCGGCGCGGACCGGCTTAAATATAGACATAAACACCCTCTCCACAACCTTTTCTTTGTATATACTTGTTAACCAGTGCAGTCCCCACGCCGCAGAAAGACCTCCTCCCCTGGCCACGGGTGTTTTCAAAAATAGCACGCACCACTGTATCGTCGTGGTTACATCCTTCTAGAAGCTACATGCAAGTATTAACAAGCATTTCGATTCAGTGACCGGAGGTACTACAGTTAAGCCACTAACTAGGCAGTTGAAGATAAAAACATACTTAAGTATATAAAAGGTATGTAGTATTATAACAGTAGTAGACAAGACAAGAAAAGACAAGAACAGAAAAGAAAAGGCAAGAAAAGACAGGAACAGACAGGAAAGTCAAGACAAGGAAAGAAAAGTAGTACATACCGCGCTCCCGAGTAGAGTCCCAATCCCTCCCCCAAGACCCCACCGGACTCCGGCGCAGCTGCAGCTTTATCCCACAAGTAAGTACACAACCCACGCACCCGCTCCACACACACAACCACCACCCGCGCCGCCTCCGCCATGCCTCCATCTCACCCCCCTCCACCCCCGCCGCCGCCCGGTGAGCCAGCCAGCCAGCCAGCCAGCCCGCACCCAAAAATACCCCCCCCCCAATATGATATATAGTCCCTCCACCCTCCCCACAACCCATATCCACCACCACCACCAATCCAACCCAATCCAAACCAAAAAAAAGAACCCCATGCAATCCCAGCTCCCCCTCCTCCCCCTCCTCCTCGCGCTCGCCCTGGCCCACAGCGCCCTCTCGGTTCCAATCTTCGGCGGAGGCTTGGCCAGCGGTCTGGCTAACTATGGCGACGACTACGACGTTGCATCGGACGAGAGTATGGTGTTTCGTGATATCGGTATCACGCCTAAAGGTACCCACCCCCCCCCCTTCCCCCCCAGAACACAGAGTGTATGTGATCAATTGCTAACTGGGGAACTAGAAATTCAAGAGATTCGTGAATTTGAAGAGGAGTTTGATCTGAACCTGCTGGACGATGTGTTGGATATCATCAACGAGAGTGCTAGGGAGCTGTGAGGTGTGTACCCGGGGATAGATTGGGAAAGAATGTAAGGGCATTGGGACGGAGTTTTTTGTATTGCATGATATTTTAGAGTTTAATTTTGACCTCGGTTTCGATCCAAATTCTTTTTTTTTTATATTAAAACAACTATCCCAATATTCAATAAAAAATCTACAAGGAGTGTAAAAAGAGAGAGAGAAAAGGGATTTTTTTTTTCCATCTTCTTTCGGAAATGGTTGATACCAACAAGAATTAAACACCAAAGGAAGCCCAACATCACCGTCATCATAAATAGACGACCAGGGGGAGACAAGAAAAAAGCGAAAACGAAAAAATAAAAATAATAAAAAAAGACCCCCCCCCAGGAACTAACTCAGCCTCCCAACTCATGACGCCGTTTCGTACATTTGATCTGTTTTTCTTCTTTCCTTGCCAAATATGTGGCCTTTATATCCTTTTATTGTAGCACATCGTTTCGAATTTTCTGTCAAACTTGAGATATTCCAGTGTATGACAGTCATATATTTTCAATCCTCTTTCTTTGTTGCATATTCTCTTGATTTCATTAACGGCCAATTGTTCCCATTTTTTTCTTTTTCTTTTTTCTCTCCTTTTTTTTTTGTGGCTCGCAGCAAAAACGTAGTATTCAGTACCCAAAACAGGGTTTAAAAAAAGGCCTTCTTGAAACCTTAGATAATACCAAGCCAAATATTAAAAGCAACCTTAGGTAAACCTGTTCACTGAAAGAGGTTCTCCCCCATAATTTCGTGGTTTATATCTTCCAAACTGAAAAAAAAAATCAAGTAGCCACCCAGTATTTCGTTTATATCAGTCATCGTTTTAATTTCCAGCGCCATTGTCGGCAAAGGAGCGGCGGTAAGCAGCGCTCTCATCGATTAATTTGCATAAAGCGGCGCCACAATCAGTATCGATTTCCTGCCCATCACGCCCAATAAGGACCGGTTGGTCCTCGTTCAATCGATTGTTAAGATGCGCTACTCGGTGGAAGCTAATGTCACAGATAGTGATCCAACGGATGCGGAAGGGTCCAGAAGATTCCCAAAGAAGGTTTTTGGCCCAAGTGGGGACCGGTGCTGTTCCAGGAGCAGATTCCATACGGGCCTTAATTATGTTAACACATTAACCATAGGGAGAGTGGGTGGATATTAAAAACTCACATAGCCTTGGAATCTCCCGCTCTTGTTAACAGAAAAGACTAATATAACGTCACGTGATGTTTTGAAGGCTTCATCAAAAATCTCCGAATTTTTCTTTTGCGTAGCCCAAAGTTCCTACGCAATACCATTAGGTCACAAAAAACCAATATGGTAGAAAAAAAGCTCATCTTACATCTTTTTGCGCCATTGTCACATTATCGTGGTTAAAACTTTTTACCACGAAATACCTTGTATCATTACCCCTTGTATCTAAGAGATCAAGACAGTGAATTGTGAGTAACTTTTTTTTTATTACAAAAACAATAGTTACCGAAATCCACTACCTGATTCAAACCAGCACTTGGTGCCACGCCATGAATGTAATACGTGTTGGTAGTTTATTTCGGTAACAGCAGAGTCACGCTAAGACGTAGTCGACTTACCAATGGTATGTTCTGGCCTCCTCTCGACGTCCATGGTGTCTGCATAGAATTCCTTGTTTTCATGACGAGTGGAAGGATGGAATTCTTTATGGAAACCACCACCACCTCGACCACGACCACGCCCATATGGTTTTTTCTTGAAATCTTCAAAAGAAGATCGTCGAGCTATGTTACCTCCTGGGTGGGATTCATCAGAAAAACGCCTTGGTTGAAAGGGCTTCCGAAATTCATCTCGAGGAACAAACTTCCCAGAAGCTGTACGGCCTGGTTTTTGAAATTCTTTTTGAAACCTAGGCGATTGCTCAGGAGTACGGTGTTCTTTATCGAATGCCTTGCGCTGAGGGCGTCCGTCATCTCTATGGAACTTGTTTGGTTGTCCTGTAGTACCATCTTCATGTTCTCGCTTGACGAAACCCTCCTTACGTGAGTCATTCTCATATCCACGACGAGATGGGCTCGGCTTCCGGATACGGCTTTCTAGAAGCGCTGGAGGCGATGCTTCGCGGCCACGGCTTGCGGCAATTCTTTTGGATAAGCTTTGACGTACGGCAGATGCTTCATCTTCGGTATCTTCAAAACGTTCTTCTTTGATGCGTCTCGACGGATGCCTATTGTCAGTGGGCTCTGTATGCCCAGAACGAGCATTGGAAAACCCTTTGTTATGTGTACCAAATGATTCATTATTGATATATTCTTCTGATTGTGGTGCACGGTGTGGAGCTTCGTAGCTAAGACGAGCAGATTTTCCAGTAGGGCGAGATTGATCCTCATAATCATCCTCGCGGAAGGAAATTCGCCTCTTAAGACCCCCAGTATCGCCCGGAGGAGACGCCCGAAATTCATCTGCATAGCGTGGTCTTTCATCCCTTGGAATAGGTGGGTAAATAGCTGCCCTGGATGGGGCACGAAGCGGTACACTTTCATGAGCGCGGACAGATAGTTCCCGCTCCTCACGGGATGGTATTCCTGATGGTGGTGGCATAGCATATGCAGAAGATGCGCGTACTCTTCTTATATCGTCATCCCTAGGCGCAATTGTCTGGGAACGTGTCATATACCCCCTTGAGGCCTCAGGGTCATCTTCTATGGCTAGCCTTCTTTCCTCTAAAGCCCTGTTTTCGCGGTGGCGCGCTAGTGTTATTTGACGATGATGAAAGTCGTGATAGCCGGTAATATCAAGCCATTCCGACAAATCCCTGTAATAAAGTGCAGCGTAATCTGTTTCTGGAGGACGGATCACGCGAGGATCGTCTCGAGGAGGAAGATATCGGCCTGGGGGGCCAGCAAGATAAGAAGCCTCGATCCCAAGCTCCTGCCCATGCCAGGCTGTCTGCTGGTGCCTTAAAGTTCTTGAATAAGGGTCTCTAGATTCATCTCTGGGAGCTTCTGGAATTTTGTATAATTGATCATCCCTGCGCCCACGAACTTTTTCTTCTTCTTCTGCATAATGGCCACGATGATCACTATCGCTCCTTCGACCTTCCCTTTCAGGCGGGCTTATTTTTTCCACCGGATGCCTTAGTTCTTTTGCCGAAAGCGGTGGATCCTCATATCGATGACGAACATCCTGGCGGGAGCTATCTCTTCTATCCCGTTCTTCATGTTCATAACGCGGGCCTCGAGAAAACTCTGATCGTGTCGCTGAAGTTGGAGTGCGACTAAAATTACCACCGTGTCCTTCCTTATAATCATCACGAGAGGGATTCCTCCCTCGGTACTGCTTCTCATTTCGATTTGAGGGGAAATATTGGCCCCCAAAACTGCTCCGGCGAGAGTCAGGGTCATGATCTGGACCTGTCCTAGGAGAAGCATTTTTATGGTGTTCATTTCCTGTCGACTTTGTAGCAAGCTTCAAGTCATCTGGGTAATGTCTCTTGCGACGAGTTGGGTCAAATGAATCTTCAATGGGTGACCTAAGTCCAGCTTTAGACGGCTCGGTTGGTGTGGTATCCGATTTACCAGATGATGGTTTTACCGAGCCCATCATGGCCTCAGCTAGAAGAGCGTTGACAGCTGCATCACGCTCTGGGTTAGATGCAGATCCCTTACGCTGGGTATTTTCCACACCGCTGGCATGATCACCGTTGCTTGCAGCAGATACCGCCTTGATTTCCGGGGAAAGGTCTAATTTCCCAGTTCCCTCTTTCTCCTGATTCATAAACACGGCAGCCTTTTTCTTCTTTTCAGCCAACGACTCAAGAACCTTCTGACGCAATTCGTTCGGGTCTACATCTTTAGAAGCGGCTGAAGAGTCTTTCGAAGTAGTTGGACTCGTCTCCTTGTCAGCCGAACCTCCACCATTTTGGCTCGTGTTGAGCCCTAAATATCCAGAT
The DNA here is from genome assembly GCA_024713865.1 of Morchella sp. 2016-72. Lineage (NCBI taxonomy): Eukaryota > Fungi > Ascomycota > Pezizomycetes > Pezizales > Morchellaceae > Morchella > Morchella sp. 2016-72. Next base: position 382,782 of record JAMJEY010000004.1, read on the forward strand.
TTATGATTGTCACCCGCCACCTCATTGTTAAGGGCCGATTGTGCATCATCCTGTGAGATTTAGTAAAATACTCTGTAGTCAATGATAACCACCCGTACCTTAATGGACCCTGGGAGCCTTTGATTCCCATTTGTAGAACCGCCCCCGTTTTGATCGACTTCTTCGTCCGCTCCTGGGGAAACGTCCCCATTATAATCTTGATCAGGCATGGAATTAGAGATGCGATCCTCAAGATTTTTGTTGGGGCCTTCATTCTTTTGCTGTTCCTCGTACATATCCTCCATATTGAACCCAGCTGGAGTGCTATCGTCGTAGTCAAGCTGTTCCTGCTCGCGATGACTATGCTGTTTTGCGCGGTTATCGATTGACCTTGACCTGGAGTATCCCTGATTGCTGTTGTTGTACTGATGATAACTTCGGGTCTGACGAGATGGGGGGTAGCCCATTCTCTCCTCAAGACTCCTACGCGAACTGATTTTTCCCTCGGGAGGCATGCAAATTTATACCTCAGACCCCTATCGCTCCCTTAGGATACGCAATTTGTAATGCGTAATATTGCTGAATCATCCCCATGTTAGGATTATAAAAGCTGTCATGAAAGCTGGTAGGGTTATCAGAATGTCTTACTCGATGTTTAATTGTAGCAGCAATGGTACTTCCAAGTATATTTTTTCAAATTATTGCCAGAGAATCCGCATGTGGTTTGAATTGTGTCGCTGCTTAAAAAAAAAAAAACGAGAAAGGAAGAAGAAGAGAGTGAGAGCGAGAGTGTGAGCGAGAGTGTGAGAGAGAGTGTGTGAGAGAGAGAGATAAAGATATATATATAGAGAGAGAGAGAGGCCTTAAAGCTTTTATCCGGCGATGTACTTCAGGAAGGACTCGTAAATACCAAGCACAAAAGCCTACAGTAGATTGAGTAACAGTGTCTCTAGGACGAATTAACTTGTGACAATGAAGTAGGGTTCTATCTGTGCATGAGATCACAGCTGGTCTTCAGAAAGTAATTGCACTCAGCGGCTCGCCTGGATGGGTGAATACAGGGAGTTGGATATGGCCGAATCCTCAGGAGTGCAGAGGAAACCAGCAGCGTAAGTAAAACAAGCGGGGTTGAGGGAGTGAGAATGGGGGATGAAGAGGGTAGAAGGGGAAGAGGAGAGAGGGGGGGTGTGTGGGACGGATGATGAGGAAAAAAATCCGATGGGAAAGAGCTGTAAGTTGTCGCTAACATCCGGCGGCAGAACCAAAGGGCACCTGTCCCGTGTCGTCACAAACTCCGCTTCCTAGGCCCATGTAGCAACGTATGTAACGCACTACATGTAACCACCCTAACATCTACCCAGCTTCTAAAATACGTTCCTACTTGTACTTTAAGCCCAGAACAGAGCTAAAATACATTTCTCTATGTACTCGAGCTATTCTTGTGTTCGAACGCTGCAGAAATCTACTTTAGAGTACCGAATCCTCTTATCGAACAGATGTGTTTATGTGCCTATAGACCATCCAATTGTTTACGCTTACGTGCGCTTGTAAGGCAGAAAGGCAGACATTGCTTTCTAGTATGAAGTTTAGAATCCAGTACTCCAAAAAAAAACGGCGGCCCTCATGATTGCCACGTTTAGCAGGAATATCGGTATCGAATATCTGGCGGTACATACTTTGCCTTCCTAGAATATGCATGGGTCACCTCAAGATACGGCACAAACTTTGACAATAACGGATACTCCGATTGGGTCATTCCAACGCCGTGAAGTCGGTAGTTTGTCATAACTACATTTAAAGAACCTAGCTGGAGGAGTTAATGGGCACGTGCACTGGATGTTAAGACTGGAACACTATTGCTTGCAAGGATGTCCTGCCCAACAGTGTACTCTGACATTTGCTCGAAATCTTCTGGACCTAGCTACTCTAACCTCTCCGTGTGGGGGCACAGCATGCAGATTCATGCAGTGTGATGTAAATTTAGGAAGATCTTCGACGGGGTTTCAACCAGAGAGACAACCAAATAAAGTCAACGAGTGAAGTTACTATCATATATAAGAGCTGTTTGATATTGCCAAGCTGATAAAGCGAACAAAAGGAAAGATTGATGGCTCTTTAATTATACCCGAGCACAAACTGGGAGTACAAACTGGGAGTACATACATGCAAGTCTGAATGCGTTGTACTCGAGTTCTCCGAGTCGCTATCCGCAAACCCTTAGTTCGCAAATAAGATCCCCGAGTGACACCACATGCCCAACAAAATCTTTCAAGTTTAAAACTAGTCAAGGAGCATCAGTAGCAGACAAGTTTGACGAATACTGTGTGCTTATTAGTCGCTAGCAAAAGCTCTTGGACAACACTCCTTTCTTTCCATGCACTTGGCTATGAATGATAAGATGTTTATGTTACAGATCCAAACCTTCATTAGGTACCCGATGCTATGAATTTTATTCAAACTAAGGGCTTATCAAAGGAGAGAATAAAAGAGACAGCCCTGTAGCCTTTATGCATCAACTCTAGTACAAAAGAAAGGCACACTGAACTAAGTCCCCTGCGGAACCCATATATTCCATCACCCCCTTACCACGAATTTCCGTTTTGCGTATCTACGCAAAGTAGCTTTTCCACAGGACACCTTCAAGGTCCTCAAGTTGATCTGGGGTAAAGGCCTATAGTTTGTGGTGTCAGCAAGTTATTCAGCATTAGAGTTAAAAGTAGCTATACCTTTACATCTACATGCCATGTGTCCTGTCTAGTCTTTTTGAACTCTCCTAAAGCTGATTTGACACTCTTGCCCACCATTCCCGGGTCCGCTGCAGCTTTAACTGCCAGTGTTGCCAAAACTTCCGGCAGCCAAGCAGGTGGCGGGGATGTGTAAGGGAATGCCTGTACTAGAGCGCCGAGTCCGAGTACCGCTGCGTGCCGTAGCAAGATGATGCGATTGTAATCTGGCGTTGGGGTTCCGGCTGGTGATCTTTTCGGCAGTCGATTACTATTCAACATTTTGGTAAATCTTTTCTTGAGTTCTTGTACAATCCCCTCACGAAGGCGGACTGGTGAACATCGAACCATCCCAGAAAGTGTTGTTGCGGCCCCAAGCCTAACTTCGAGCTGCGAGTCTTCTAGCATGGTTGAGACACAAGTGAAAATTCGCTCTTTCTCCTGGGCTGTAATAAGGAATAGGCGCCGGAAGTATATGACCTGCATATTAATCAAAACACGCAGTCTTTGATGCCACAAAGGTGATGTAGTTCCGATGCGAATGAGAGCCGAAATGAAGGAGTGGTCTTCTTTATAAGGAAGTGGGATGTTAGGAAGATGTCTGAACACATGATACGCAAGCGACATCAATTCCGGGTCTTCTTTGATATCCATCATGTGCAACATTTCACCCATGAATAGGTCAGGGAAGAAGGGGATCAATTGCGTGCATTCGTGGGATGATAGGGTTGTATCTAGCCACAGAAGCACCGTCTTACTTCCTGCTGTGTATGATGATGGGGCTTGCTGGCCGGGTGTGCGTTCATGGCGCCATTTTTCAAGTCGTTTAAACACATCAGTGATTGTTTCAGAAAACTCTGCAGTTGGTTTGTATGGAGTGCTTCCAACCGATGAAATCCTTCCTTGAGTATCCATTAGGGTTTCCACGTCTTTATAAGATTCGTAATGTCTGGATCGGTAAAGACTTCCTAGTGTTTGTCCCATTGCCTCTCTCACACCTATACCAGAAGATTAATATGACAGTTGATTACAGACTTGGGTCAATGTGGTTAACTACCTTTGTATGGATGATCGATATGCTTTAGGAAATCTTCCAAAATTGGTTTTTCCAATCTGAAATGCCATCCAGCTTCAAGGATACACTGCTGCAAAAGTTGAACCTTTGAGCTTTCCTTGAATGCAGCATTCGAGCTCATATCTAACCTGAAATTGGTCAGCCATTCAACAATGGGCCATGACCGCCTAAGATCTTTCCCTTGCTGAAAATAGAGTCAGCAAGTGCACGAGTTATATCCATCTTAGATAACCTACCAGAACAAGGTGTAAGAATGAAGACCAATAAGAGGAATTTTCTGGGGTGAGGCCGTCCTCAAATATTCTCTTCACAATTGGGAAGACATGACTCCACATTGCATCTCGATTCTCGACTGTAGAATCTCTGTAGGCAGAAACGAGAGCCCCAAGTATCTCTGCTGTTGCTCGGTGTTGGTGCTTGTCACTTCCGTCCTCAAAAATGGCAACAGTCTCTTCCTCGATCTCATTGTAAGTCACGGGCGTCAATCCATCTCTAACCAGCTCAAAAGCAAACTGGAGTAGCATTGAGCTGGCCATTCTGAACCGATCTGGCGACCCATCGCGCGGCTCTTGTTTGAGATATTCGAAAAAAGACCTGAACCAATTTCTGTCAAGTATATTGGCAATTGTCTTGCGGGCGTTGGTTTCAACTTCATCAAACTGTAGTCCCTCCCTTGGATTTACTTCATATGCTGGAAAGTTTTTGCCCCATACTAGCCACCCAGGGTAATCGTGATCTACGTAGTACTGAGCATCTGGCTTTGTAAAAGAATCCAAGAACTCTTCAGTCCAATTTGGGTCATTTGACCTGGTCGGTACCAAGAGCTTGTTTGGCAAGGTAAGCTTATCTAGGAGGAAATTTCGATAGTTATGCTCACAGGTGGCTCTGAGTTCGATAAGGCAGAAAAGGGCGACCAAAGCACCTGAGTATAGCCCTCTCAGGCCAGGATGACTATCAATAGTTCCCTTGGTTGTTAATTCGAGCATGGAGCTTGGCGCAATTGTTTGAAATCTCAACCCGAGATTGACAACAACAGTTGCCGTGCGGCTAGCAGTCTTCCAATGAGAATTCTTTGCAAGCTCAACAAGCTCCAGTGCAAGATCGGCCTTCTTGCCTTCGATCCGCTTTCTTTTCCTTGCAATTTGCTCTCGCTTTTTGGCAATAACAGCGAGAAGGTCTTCGTTCGGCGCAATTCTTCTGACGGTTTCCTCATTTAGTATTACCATACGCTCTAATGGCCGCCCATAATCCATAACTTGATAAACTGCATTTGTAGCAAGCTTTTGAACGGACGGTTTATCCGCCGTGCTTGCTGCAATAAATGCTTTAATCAACGAAGGAGTGTATCTCCAATCTCGGCCAGCAGTCTTCGCCAGAGATCCAAATAGAAGGCTGTACATGGCACCCTTCATACGACGGAAATCATTTGTCTTCAAAGACTCTTCAAAAGCGGCAAGAAGTGGCGGGATCACAAGAGGTCTCGCGCCAATAATAACTTTTGTTGCCGAGTCTCCAGCGCTCTGGGCGTGTCGGCGAATCTCAGTGTAAAGTGATACACATGATTCTGCGAGATCCAATAAAAGCGTCTTATCCATTACGGACAACGGTCGAGGCCCAGCATTATGCCTAAGACGCTGGAGATGGTAAACATTGGCCCTTCGTAGTAAAAGGGGGCGAGGGTAGTTTTTTCGCAATCCGCTAACTTTGAATGGGTGAATGTCCGCAGCGAAAAGACGGGTCACTCTATCTAGTACATGTGCCGACCTCTCGATACCAATATCTACGAACCACGAGCGATAAGCCTGGAAAATGTTAGCTTTAGATTAATATGAATACAGGCTCAGGAATCTTTTGTACCGTATATAGAGCATTAAAACAAGGGACATCATCCTCTTGAGACTTAGTCAAGAAGACATGAACTTTATGTAATACTTCCCCTAGTTTATCACGCAACTCGTGAACAGTGATATAGAGTGGATCTTCTGGGCTTTTGAAGAAATACCCTGCTGGATATCTGTAAGTTGGCTTCACATCGTCATCCTGTGCTTCACCCATAGGCTCGTCACTATTAGGGCCATCGTTTGACTCCCCATCCGCATCTTCCATCTCCACGTCTTCTTCTTTCTTTTCTTTCTCGACCAGAGCTCCCCCTGGAACTCGTAGGGGGTCGAATAATACAGAAACTCCAGAGATGACGAGTCTAAGTAAGACCAAGTTTCTAGAAACCTCATCGGACCATTCTTTTCCGGTTCCATCTCGTTTCACATCAGATTCACCACTAGTAAGTGATGTCAGCGCCTCTAAGGCATTCCCAGCCTGAGATGTGAATAACTCCACAGCAAATTCGATTTCCGCTTGCGAAGGATTGTGCCAGCGGATGCTGAGATCATTGGGATTATAGACCTTTCCCCAGGCTTCAATTCCACATGCTATAAACTATATTAGCTTGTTGATTGAATCAACCTTAAGATTTAGAATCCTACCTTCAGTTGGCTCGACAAGTCCGTAATCTACAGTATACACAACTGTCAAATTGAGTAACAAATGATGGATAAAGTTAGAGACATGAACTGTGGGAATTCCCTTGCACCTCTTTTGCATGAAAGCTGCGATATCCAACAATTCTTTCTTATGATTTAATACTGCATCCCCAATATGGACAACACACATGCTCAAAATGCTCACGTTCCAAACAAGACCTCTGTCTCTTGGGAGAACATCAGAGCCTGTGTTTCGTGTTGAAGCAGCGCCATTCTCGTCGATCTCCGTTCGAATATTGCGAATCAAAACGGGCACCAACTGTTTCAGCGCCTTTTCTGGATTCACTTTACATAATGAATTGCAAATAAATGCCATTGCATCACGAGCTTGATGGATAACGTGGCTGCCCACAAAATCAGTGATTTTTTGGAGGGCAATATCGTAGAGTTCTGGAGATAATGCAGCAAGAAGTGGTGTAAAGGCCGCCGGCAATGTGTTAACAATATGCTCTTCCGGAGAACCGCTACGAACCCGAGATGCATCTGGCAAATTTTCCAATAAGGTGAAAACACGCCCCAAAAATGATATTAGGAATTCGCTGAGCCCCGCGGTTGAGGATCTGAGTATTGCAGCTTCGGTCTCATCATTCAACTCTTCGTCATAATTGATCACAACCTCCGCGCCCTCTCTCTCAAGCCTTTCTACTTCAGAGCCAACCCATTCTAAGGCAAGGAAACTTCCACCCCCTCCACCCTCTTCATCTTCAGTTAAATTTCTGAAGGGGATGTTGTAAGCCACAGCTTGGACGAATGAGAGAGTATGTAGTGTCTTGTCTAGATCATTGGCGTCAATCCCAGGAAGAGCAAGGCCCAATAGGGTTGTGACGTGGTTTCGAAATCCCCTAGTCTTAACCATAATCCGGGAAAGCACCTGCAGAGAGCGCAACGAAGAAGTTGTTCGATGTACTTCTACCAATCCCTGCATACTGGGATAAATTCTTTGTAAAGCTCCTGGTAGGATGAGATCGGGCTCCAGGTATGCTAAGCTTTGTAGGGAAGATAGTGAGAAACTCATTGCTGTGTTGCTCTTTGCATAAATACCCATAAAGATAACCTCTTTCAAGCACATAACAAAACGCCTCTTAAGCTCAGGGGTTAGTCTCCGATCTTCTGGAACCTCCATTTCCCCACTCCGTTCCCTATTCCACCTCATAACGAAGAAGTCTGCCAGATAATAGACAAGCTGGGAAAGTGTCTTTGTCCAGCTGCCTGTATTTGAGGGGTGAAAAAATGTTTCAACGGCCTGAACTAAACCTTCAAGATTGGAGAGGATAGAATCTGGCCCATTAAGTGAATGAGGTGACAGAGACATAACAATCCATCTTGCAATATGATGCGCCACGGGGTTTTTTCTTTGGTCCCTCTCTAAAGCCATAGCCAAACCGATGTTCATATCCACGACGGTGCTATATGGGGAGGTTGCCTGGCCAACCGGTATCTCCAGAAGCCGTAAAATTGCAGTGAATATTAAGGTGGATTGCTCTTTGGTGAAGATACCGTACTGACTGAACGGAATGTGTTTGCATGGCAGCATATCTCGAGCCAATCGTGAGAGCATATCCATAAAATTAACATCAAACGTTCTAGAACGATTTACAAGTGACCACAGGTGAAATAAAGCTATTTGGGGTTAGTGTTATGACTCTCGTGTTTTGTTCTGCAAGGGAGGGTGCTCACTGGGAAGATAGTAAGCTGGTTGGAGCTTCGGATTGTCCGGCGGCGGCGGCCCAGTTGGAAGAAGCAGATTCAAGAGTCCAACCACCACAAAACCTCCCTCTGAGAAAGAAGTACTAAACTATATAAACTATCAATATTTCCCCTCAAATTGATAGTGGACAGACTAAGTCTTACATAAGGTAGGAACTCTTCGAACATTGATGTAATCTCTTCCGGGTCAAAATAAAGCTGTGCAAAGGAACACATCTTCGTTAATGTCCTCACACTCTTTTTTATTGAAGTCGTATGGACAAATCCCGACTCCTGTGGTAGCACAAATACTTTGAGTTCTTTGAAGAGGGGCCTCCAATCCAAGATAAGATCTTTTCCAGGACGCAGATAGTGTTTTCGCCTTGTATATTCTTAGCATTCATTTTAATTATGGGATCGTACAGTATTGTGAGAGACAAAACCAGTGGGTGTTTCCACGCCAGTAGCGAATCAAAGGCACTCATAACAAAGGGAATGTAGGAAAAATACTTTGTAAGAACCATAAACATGCTAGCAAATCTCTCGGCAACCCCAGGATCCAACCCAGGAGCCATAGCTAGCTCATAGTAGAGCTTTGCAAGCTTGACTCTGGTCTTCCTTGGGGGATCAAATTTTAATGTCAGCCAGCTTCTTAGCTCCCTCGACCAATGAACCGCCCCCGGAGCAAAGTCTCCAGCTTCAATCGAGATGTAAAGGTGCTTGATGATCTCTTCCAGGTTCCTCTGTCTCTCAGCCTCGTCTTCAACCTTGTAGGGAAGGTATCTGAAATATGGATAAGATCGGGGTCTGTAGCGGGTCTGCGAGTCGCCTTCAACATCATCTCGCCACTCGGCTCCGGGACTGGTTGCGCCTGAAGCTGCCTGATCATTCCCGTTGGCTCCAATATGGGCCGCTAGGTACTCTGACATTTTGCTCATGATGGCAAAGGAGGGGACTTGAAATCTCCTTGAGAGGAGACCTCGTTGGGTGAAATGATAATATGAGTGGGAGGATGGATGAAGCTTTGATACTAGGAAAAATTAGCTTATTTCGGATGATTCACCCCGGCAAAAATAGTCAAACGAAACGTCCTCGCTTGATGATGAACCAGAAGATGTCTCCCAAAGTTCAAAGAAGACCTGGCTAGGATGAAAACAGTGAAGTGTGCAATCGGTGTTTGATGGAAGCGATAGCAGCAAGTAGATGATGGGTGGAGGAGGAGGTACTCCAGAGCAACGACGAATTTGGGACTTACAATCGTAGCTGGAGGGGCATGCACGACGCAACACAACACAATAACTTAAGGCCGCACTGACTTCCAAAGCTGTCGCTGGATATTTTGATGAATGGATGGGAAGCTTTATCTCTATATTCCCAAAGGGACGAGGTCGGAGATGAAGTTTGAGAGTGTTCGATTTGGTTGAGGGATTACCAATTTTGCCAAGTCTTATGCGTTACCGGTTGATTTCCCAGGCGCCCCATGTACGTAGCTACTTCACACAAAGGCACTGCATTTTGGGCGCTTTTAATAGTACATGCAATTACATGTAATCTAAAACCAAGGCTTATCCCCCCCCTCTTGAGGTTCCTCCAACCTCGTTTCAAGAGGTTATTAGATTCTACCCCACATACGCAAACACCAGTATTGAGGCTTTGTCGGAAGTTGTCGATCAGGAAACGATACCAAGGTCCAACTACCTGAGATATTTCTTATTCCCAGGATGTAGAACCAATGTTTAGATTCAGAGGCCTGAGTTATTATTTCTTGGTGCTCATAATGCAGGTAAAGTAGAGTAGTAATCTATGTACTTCTACATAGCTTTAGATCTATAGTACAAATGAGCAGGACATTTTGTAGAAAATACTTCTTTAATATGCAACTCATGAAAAGTTGGACCACGTGATCAATTATTATGTAATCAGCCCGCCAATCATCAGTGGGTCATTTCAGGTTCAATCTTTGCAACTTCAACGTTCCGTTTCCTTTTCGTATCGACTCAACCCCCCCGCCCCCCCCCCCCCCCCCAAATTATTGAAGATGCCACTTTCATCATTCATCTCTGATCTCTACAACTCCCTCAGTATCACTGAGGTCCAGGCCGAAGCGCCAGCAGCTGAGGAGAAGGAATCACAACCCCAGGAGCAGGAGGAGCCCAAGGAAGAGAAGGAAGAGGCCGAAGAGGCCGAGAAGGAGGAAGCGGCGGCGGCGGAGGAGGAGGAGGAGGAGGAGGAGGAGGAGCCTGAGGATCCTGCCCCAGCGATCACAGAAGGTATGCCTTTCTCCAATTTGTGTTTACCCGGGAATGCCGGGACATCACGGCATTGAGGTTCTTAGGTGTTTTAGAAACAAATAAAAATGAATTGAGTTCGCTGATTATAGTATAGAGTGCACCAACTCCAAGGAATGCAGACCATACAAGCACCATTACGACCAATGCGTTGAGCGAGTCACTGCCGCTGCCTCCGAGGACGCCCCCGGCCCCAAGGAGGACTGTGTCGAAGAGTGTACAGTTCCCTATTATCTCTGCGGTTGCCCCAGTAGCCTCAGCCTTTAATACTTTGACTGACTTGAATTGATATTTGGAATCTAGTCTTCCATGTCCTTCACTGCGCCACCACATGCGCCGCCCCCAAAATCTTCGCAAAGCTGAAGTAAAGTTTGTATTGATATGATATTATCGCAATAAAGGATAGGGCGGAGGGAGAAATGATACCATATAAAAAGTGTAGTTTACTTTTCTTCCTCCGATTCTCTTGCGCTTGCAATACATGGGAAATTTGTGAGCGAAATTATAGAGCTTCTTTTCTTTAGCCACTTAGCAGGCTTGAAAGCTCGTTTTTGTTAATAGAGGGTATTTACAAAGTGTCAATTTTGACAATTGACACCAAAATTTAATGTTGTGAGAGGTGACGGCCCCCCTTGGCTAACCGCCCAAGGAATGTATAATGAGAAGTTTTGTATTTTGTACTAGTTGTGAAAATACTCCGGCACAGCATATTCAATTACCGCTTTTTAGATCGACGAAATATCAACTTTGGACACATGGTGAAAGTTTTACCCCCTAATATAATTGTGGTTTTCTTCGCGGGTTTATATCTATACACACATTCAGCCATAACAAGCAAAGTAGCACGCGCGCCTGGTATTTTGCACCTAGGTCTGAAAAATTAAACCCCTATCCTAGATGTTCCGGGGTATGTTGATATTTCCTCCAGGAAAAAATTCTCTAGAATTCGAGATCTGGAAAGGCGGCGCAACTGACACTCAACGATGTTGCGCGAACCAGTGTGCGTAGAGATCCATAAAGCATGGTGGGGTAAAGTGAGACAACGGCTACCGTGTTGTGCCGACCTTCTCTTCCTCCCTTCAAGATTTTCTGGCGTGACGACTGAACTGAAGTCCAACCCCACCACTTGCTGGTCCGATAAACGAATCCTCTACGCCACTAATCTTTCGTTAAAATGGCCCTTGGTGGGAAAATTCCTTCATTATAATAAGATTTTTGTTCTGTTCCAGAGCGTCTGTTGAGCTGTGTTCTTAATTCGCCGCGAAATTACTGTTTCACCCACCGGTACGAGCCGAAACTGAATATATCAACATCCGTAAAACCGAAGGCCGGCATCTATCTTAGTTCGAGCTACACATCTCAAAATGCCTCCTGCAATGCACCCGAAGTCTTTCTCGACAGCTGGTCTCTTCACATCCACCGCCGTATTAGCATTCCTTGTTGTGGCAGCTCCACATTTACTACCATGCCCCGCTACGGGCTTCGAGCGCGCCGAATCAGCTTCAACCCCACAGACACCTCTACAAGATAAAAAGCGCAAGAAAAAGCGAAAATGCCCAATGCCTCGACCAGCCCCAGGAGGTCTTGTTGGAGAAGTGTTGGGAAAAAAGGATGCTGGAGTAGTTGCGAAGGAAGTTGAGGCTTTTTGGGGGAAGAAAGTTGTATTTGAAAAGCGAACAGGAGAAAGCAGGTAGTAATTGATCGCTACCTAGGACTTTGAAAAGAGGTAGGGGTGAATTATGAAACCATATTAGCTCTTATTTTCTTCTTTTATTTTCTTTTGTGGGGGAAGAGTGCAGCCTATCGATTTTCGTGTTTGGGAGGGTGCAACCCCATTTGCTATCTTCCCATATACCCATCTCTGGGCGGGTTTACATAAGAACCTTTACAAGCCTTATACATATATATTACCAGAAAAACATCAATGTAATTATTTTTTATACCCTCTTGTATATTCTTTTTCATGTGATGAACTTTGGGAACTTGGAGAATTGGAGCTAGAGATGTCATTTTGAAACGTGAATAGAGCACAGGCTCTTAAGAGGGATGGTTTCTCATCATCTGTGTACATTCATAAATCATTTACCCTTTGACACGTTGACCCTCCTCAAAGAGAGCTTCTACCTACTAATGCAAAGCTTGGGAAGTTGAAAATAGTCCGAATAGTGGGTAAATGTATGTAGCCGATGTTCCCCGCCCCCATCGACGCCATTGGAATCATTGGTACTATGATTATAACTGGTCAAACCTTAATACCTTCGCTCTCCTAACATATACCTACTGCATGATATTAATGACCTAATCCTACGAGTACCAACTTGTCGGATAGTAAAGATATATGTGGGCCCTTGTACCGGTGGGAACTGTAGAGGACTAGAAGGCAGGTTTGTCAAAACCCAGGTACATACCTAAAAAGAATCACTCAATGGCAAGAGTAATCCATAGTCTACGAGTATATCATATTTGGGCGGTATGAGCTAATATATACAACCTCGCTGGCTCTGTTAGTATTGTGACTTAGCTAGCTAATTAAATCATGCGTGCTATAATAAATCTGTAATTCGCCCAATTATTTAAAAAATATAATCTTCCTATAGCTAACTAATGATGACTGGTATCTAGAACTCCAGATATGCCTTATATAGATTAACCTTCAGACGACATGTATGTATTGAAGACTACTAACTCTTACGTACTTACGACGGCAGGCACGTTAACTCAAGGATTACAGCTGTGGTGAGGTCCTCTTGGTATTAGAATGTTTCATGGAAGCTAGCGAGTGACAGCACATGATGTTTGAGAAACTGTTTGCTACAGGTTACCTGATTTGGTAGATATTTCGAGTGATGTTTGATGATTTCGTGGCTGGACTCGGTTATCGGATCATCGGATATAACATAAGCTAACTATTCAGCCAACAGTCAAAAATGACGTCTTTACTAGCCCCATCGAACAAGATACGAAACCATCAATATCTCAAACAATTTGAAAACAATTTCGGAGATGTCTTTCACACGCCTTGCCCTCCGTCCTGTTGCTCTTGCTAGTCGCGGATTTGCTACCTCTGCTGTTGCTGCTAAGCACGCACTTCCTGACTTGCCGTACGACTATGCTGCCCTTGAGCCCGCAATTTCGGGAAAAATCATGGAGGTCTGAGATCCTATCTTGAGTCACGAAGCAAGCTAGATTTATCACTAATTTTAAACGCAATAGCTCCATCACTCTAAGCACCACCAAACATATGTCAACTCTCTAAACGAGGCCGAGGAGAAATATGCAACCGCAGTGAATTCTAAGGACGTTAAAACCCAAATTGCTCTCCAGCCTGCACTGAAGTTTCACGGAGGGTAAAAACACCCCTAGCCATCGAGCATCCAATAGAGAACTCTAACATCAAATCAAGTGGGCACATTAACCACTCACTCTTCTGGGAAAACCTTGCACCCAAGTCTGCCGGCGGTGGAGCACCCCCCACTGGTGCTCTCGCTGAGTCGATCAACCAGACATGGGGAAGTTACGAAGAATTCAAGAAGGTGGTGAATGCCTCGCTCGCTGGCATTCAAGGGAGCGGATGGAGTTGGTTGGTCAAGGACAAGGAAACCAAGCAGTTGCAAATCGTTACCATGCCCAACCAGGACCCTATTGTTGGGAAGTATGCGCCATTGCTGGGTATTGACGCGTGGGAGCATGCGTACTAGTGAGTCACTCTTGAAGCCCCGACGAGGTTCAAAAGAAGGGAACGGTAGATCTGACGAAACAATAGCCTCCAATACCAGAACCGTAAGGCTGAGTACTTTAGCGCCATTTGGGATGTTATCAACTGGAAGGCCGCTGAACAGAGGTTCAAGGCATAAGTCAAAAGGAATGCATATCAAAAGTGTTTGTTAGTTCGAAAGCGTTGGTATATATATACGTGAGATATTGATTGATAGCGTAGCGTAGCACAGGCTTGAATGGATCTTGAGAAGTCACAATCAATAGTTTCCAGCATGAACCAACTATCATAGTGGATGTTCTTTACAGTGTGAAAACTTGTCTTTCTTTTTGATACGAGATGTATTTCTTTGAACATTTATAGGGTGCTATTATTTGTGAATCATGTAAATGATTAGTTCTGCAAGAAAAGAAAAGAAAAACATCTCCCACATATTTTACATGAGGTGAAGGATTCGGCACTTAAACTCCGGGTGAAAGGATGCCTGCATATCAACTTTCATATACCCACATGCATAATGGGCCTCTTATCGACGAGCCATATTTCAACTACACTTTTATTTCGAAAAAGAACCGGGACTCCTATTTCCTACAATAATACAAAAATGCCATGTGTAAACAGAAAAACGAGCTACATAGTACAGTGCTTCCCAGAAACCTGTATCATGGTGTTAGATACCGCCAATTGTGTTACGATCGGTCATAAATCATGTAACACGATCAACGCCCAAGCTAATTCATAATTTACTTAGAATCGTGCTTATCGAGGATTTCTTTCGCTTTTATAACCTCGTTGTATGAGCCCATGAAGATTCCCGACCTATCATGAATGTGCTCAGGCACCACGTCAAGCATCCTCTTGCGATCACTAGTTATTGCCAATCCACCAGCTAAATAACTATTATTAGCTTCCATTATCGCAGTCTACGGGGAAAGTATATTTATACCATTCTCCATGACCATAGCCATAGGCGCACATTCATAAAGAATTCTGAGCTTTCCCTTGGGGCTCTTCTTGTCCGCGGGGTAAGCGAAAATCCCGCCATAGCACAGCGTTCGGTATGCATCTGCGACCATGGATCCGATATAACGGGCAGAGTAAGGCTTTCCGCCTGCCTCAGGGTACTTGATGCTTTCGAAGTATGCCTTGCAACCTTCGGTCCAATATAAGGAGTTTCCTTCATTGACGGAATAGATTGAGCGTGATTTTGGCATTTTCATCTTTATGATGTTAGTAGAGAATATTTCCCTAGGAGGTAGGGTGAACTAACGTCGGGATGAGTGAGGATGAACTCTCCAAGAGCATTGTCGAGTGTGAAGCCGTTGACATTTCCTCCCTTCATGGTAAGCACCAAGTTGGCTGAAGCGCCGTACATGGTAAATCCAGAAGCCACCAATTCAGTTCCGGGAAGAAGGACGTCTTCTGCTTTCCCAGTCGCACCTTCGTCAAGCTTGAAAATACCGAAAATTGTTCCAACTGACACACCAGCATCCAAGTTTGAGGAGCCATCGATAGGATCACAAACAACGGCGTATTTGCCATTACCAGGGAAAATGATGGCCTCCTCCTCTTCCTCTGATACAAGAACCTTCACTTTACCGCAGCCACGCATGGCGTTGATGAAGATGTCATTACCGATGACGTCAAGCTTCTTCTGGTCATCCCCGGTCGAATTGGAAGATCCAGCAAGTCCAATAAGCTATGAAAGATATAAGCCCCCTTGTTTCCGACGATACTCAAAAGCGCTTTATATACTTACGTTAATCAAAGTTGCACGGCGGATATAATAGCTATACGATAAAACCTAGTTAGCTCTCAAGGGACTCTTACGGGTTTCTGAGGGGGGTGCTACATACGCAATACTCTTGAACGAGAACTGAAGAGCGTGGCATAATAGTCTATTCTCATGGTGTAAGTTTTCGATAGATGATCTAAAATCCCAAGCGTCAAAACTCACGTAAAGTCACCAGTCGCATAAGAACCAAGGTCATGCTGGGTCTCAGTGAGATAACGAGTCAAAGTGATGATGTCGGTTTTGATTTCTGTGTCCGCATTCGATTTGCCGTTTGACGCCATTGTTTAAAGTAGATTGTTGGATTTATTGAGGGGATACGAATAGAATGATAAGAAGCAATAGGATAAATAACAAAGCGATGGGCCAGCTGCAGAAGAGGTACTGAGATGAGCTATTGTATAAAGAGAGTTTGAACTGCTACGAGCTATTTAAATAAGCTCGGGACTATGGAAGCACACACAAGGAACAGATATTCCTCGTCCCGAATTGCTGCGATTACCGAGCTCTACCCAGCTCTACCCACGATGTGGGCAAGGCAACTACATAAAAATTAGGCACACGATACCCTTCTATTCCTTCTCTTGACTTTCCCGTCGTTAGCCGCCGTTCTTATCTTTGCTTTTTCTGTAATTGTTCCGCTCTTTAATACATCCCTCTCAGCCAGCTAGAATCCAAGGCTGCGACTCGTGACCTTTGATCACAGACCCCTCTATTCAGCAAAGAAGAAATATGTAACTACATGTACATGTAACCCCTACCTTTCTTAGAATCTACATGTAACTATCAACAAATTCCTTCTTCCCCCCGGACCTCCGATTCATCGCGAAGTTTCGGCAAGGTAAGAATTCAAACATATCAACCGGTGTCTTCCGAGATTTTCCGCCACCGGAAATGTTCATGGCCGAGGTTGAAGATCAATTGTTTGGTTACATACATCTATCTAAGTAGATGCAGCGTTTAAACATAAGTTGCGCGAGGGTCATCGGACATAGTCTTAGCCTTATTTAGCCGGTCAAATACTTTAATGCTAGGAACCATGTACTCGTAGTTTTCTAACGTTTCCGAACTGGACTGGGTCTGTATACCACCAAAATCTAGTTGCCAAGCACGATTTACGTTAGAAAACTACGAGTAGTCTTTGGTCCACCACGTGCCTAAATTTTAGTCAGCGCATGCAGCTGTTACATAGGGCTGAGGGTGAAGGGTCAGGGACCAGGTTAAGGGTTGATTTACCAGTCCCACAATTTCAAGCTCGCCAAGGCGGCGGTAAAAAAAAAAAAAAAAAAGGGACGTTACAAATAGAACGTTACATGCTCTTCTTGTCCTTTCGGCCCTTTTCACTCGTCGCGGTCAAAAAATTGCAGGTAAGCAATTAACCCTCACCACCTTTCTTACCACATCCCCACATTCTTGTACCAATGGTTTCTTTGGTGATGATTTGTACAACCGCATAACTAGAGTCTTTGACTTCTTCCCAAAGGGTTGAGGCGTGAAACTACTTTGCACGTCAGGCTGATATCGAAACCTTCATCATCACTTCTCCACATCGCAAGAGAATATATTGGTTCTTGGCTAATTGAAATAGAGAAATGTACATAGGGACCCAATGCTAACCGGCATTGAAACACGGGAGTAGTTAAGGAATCAATGGTATGTTCCACTCTCTTCTTTTCTCCTGCCCCTCATACTTCCCCTGTTCCGGTCCCATATCGCAAAGATGAACAATTTGACAACTATATACGCTGGAAATTACCGTCCAAGTGCTTCGGCGCGTTGCGGAAATAAAATGGCTATTTCTGAGCTTTTACCTTCACACCATTTAAACTTGCACCGAGAACTTCGTTTTTCTTGTTTGTTTTTGCTAACATTTATTCGTTGTAGTTTGATTGCTGATTAGTGAATGTAAGCTCACTTCTTTCTTCGTTAACGTCTTCCGTGCGGGCCATCTTGAATGATGATTTGCAAGAGCACTGGTCTCTGAGATCCAATGATCGAGACGCAACTTCGGCATGGGCCTCAGAAACCCTGCCACACTGACATCTTGCCCAAACTTTGTCGTCTTTTTGCTATGCTATCGAGAAGACCGATCGTTGCTGACACTTGTGTCAATCAGTAATGAAAATATTTCTTTCCATATCTGATCAGTTAACCTAATGGTAAATCAATCTCTTTGTTCCTTCCCTTCCCGCTCCTCCAATGATGATATCCACTTTAGATGACGAGTCATATCTGGCATTTTGCCAATGACGAGAAAAACTTTTTAATACCATTCATGCAATATCTGAGATTCAGAGTTCTGTGCTCTTAAATATAAAAGTCGTACGGAAGTAGAAGTATGCTAACTTTCTGCTTTGCAGATACAGGAACCCAATGCATCGACTACTAACTCTACCTACAGTCATAATATCAGCTGTAAGATTCCTATTTATCCTTAGTCCCGCCCTGTCCGATTCTGTATGATGATATTTCCTTAACAATAGACAAGCATATGTCTGAGCTGGAGTAGCATCCTTGCAGAAGACGAAAACTTGGAAAATCTGACCTTTGCCCGCTTGTTATCCAAATCAACCACGTTTATTCCACCTGACAGGGACTAACACCTTCCCAGAATAACATCATCTCAGAACCCTTGAAAACACCTAATATATACCTCCAAGGTTAGTCAATTCTATTTTTTTTTACTTTTCAATTCCTAAAGAAATCTTTTATATGATGATACCCCTTCTACAATCTCACGACGGTCTTCATAAGCCCCCGCCATACGTGGGGTATTGATGAACCTGCCCTTTGACCGGGGCCGTAGCCTGATATATGTTTCTTTTGTTTCTTCAAACGCTATACTTTCCCTACAATTCAATAACGAACATTAATTAATTCGGTCTCGCTAATAGACATTTTACTCGGATAGGTTGGTGGAAAACAACATGCATTACATATAAATAGATACATGTAATTAAACCCAAAATAAATTATTCGTAATCTTGATACCTTGGGTCAATATCTAAAAGTGAAGCTAGGTATTAGGATTAGGTGAAGAGTAAAATAATACACTAAGGCTTGTTCCTTTTGGAGCGTCTCTCTGCCACATTTTCGTCAGCCCTCTTTTTTCCTGCTCTGGCTTCAATACTCTTCTTCGCAGCTTGGAATTCCTCTTCTGTTGGTTCTGTGATGACCTCTTTGTCTAGATCGTCGTCAACGGCTTTTTTATTCCGAGCTGTCCTTTTCCCCTTCCTGGTCTCGCTTCTATTGACACCATACTTGGCTTCTAGACTAGCTAAAAAGCCAGCCTGTCGATTTGTCTGGCGGCTCTTGATTAGGTTCTCCAGGGCGGATGTATCATCCTCTTTCTTTACTTTAGCCTTCTTCTCAGCTCGTGCAGTAGACCTGCCAGCCGGTTCGGCTTTTTTCGTAGTTCTCCCCTTCCCCTTGCCCTTGCCGCCTGTATTTTTGGTAGTCTCTTCATCCTCATCTTCGGCTTCTTCGGCGTCCCGCACTTCTGCTTCCTCCTCCTCTGCCTCTGCAGCTTCTTGCTCCTCCTTGCGCTTCTTTTTTTCCCCAAATAGCACATCCCATACACCTAGTTCCTTTGCGTACTCCTCTGCTTCCTTCTTTTCACTCTCGGCTAGGTCCCTTCGCGCCTTTTTGGATCTCGCGGGCTCGTTTGTAAACGCTCTGTAGGCCTTCACTTCGCCAGCATCGATAGCTTCTTGGATCATTATCCGAAAACGATCTTCGTCATCAAGAACACTGGAAACCATGACGTGTTGAAATATGTGGTCGAGAGAGCCTCTGGTATCAGTGTACGCCTGTAGAACTGCCGCACGCTCCTCGTCGGACCCTATGCCTTGTAAGCATTGGTGTCAATGATTGGCATGGATGGCGAGTAACGAACCTTGGTATTCCTTCCTGAACTTCTCCACAGCTTCTGGACTCACGAGATCCTTAACTTGAGCCTTGAAAAACTCCTTCCAGTTAAAATTCTCCTCAATAACATCTTCACTTGTGTTTCCTGTAGCATCATAGCGTGCGCGCCGGTCCGTGTCAATTAAGATGGCGTATGCGAAGGCGATCTCTTGGAATTTTACATGTGCTGCTTCACGCTCGGCAGGTGGCACTTTGTCGGGATGCGTTTGGAGCGCGAGACGACGGTATGCTGCTCGAACTTCCCCCCCGGTAGCAGTGGGCGAGATAGAGAGAACTGTATAAGGGTTGATAGAGGTAGGGGGCGAAGGGAAGTCGCCTGAATCTGATGTAGTATTATCCTCGGAATCTGACATTGTTCTTTCTGAATCGTGGGTGTTGAGAAGAAGGGGAGGAGATGGGAGGAGATGGGAGCACTTTAGAATATGAGGATCTACGTGATGAGACGCGTTCAGGAACGCGCCAAATTTGAGCTAGCGAAAATCGTGATTCGTTGAAGGGGTGTATTAGTAAAGGTGGTGTCAAGCTAGAGTATGAATGGGGTCTTGGATGTTCTACATTTTGCGCTTGAGAGCTTGAGCCACGTATATAGTATTTACTATCATTTCTGCTTATCTTATCCAAGTTTCTCTCATATTAAGATCACTGAACACCCAAAGCTACGCCCGGTTCTATATCATGGCTGTAGAACCTAATCCAATGCTTTTGCACGAAAAAAAAAAACGAAAAAAGGACAAACAAAAAGAAGACACCGCGCCTAAATATCGTACAATAATAGTTCTTAAAATCGCCACTCATCGATAATAAAATCCCCCTCCCTTGGTTTTCTTTGTCCACCAAATACCACGAAACTCCAAATCCAGTTGTACCGCTACTATCTCGTAATGCCCGGTTTGAGAAAATGATTAAATTGTGTATTTAAGCAGCGCCGCTGAACGGATCGTTAGAATCTGCGTTATATACTCGGGCACACCGGAGAAGAATACATACACTAGAATATTGTTAACGGGGATGTGAATGAGCTTGACAATAAAGCCAATAGCGCCCATGACAACGAAACCGATACCGACTGCCTGTGAGATCTTGATGAACTCTCTCTGATCCGCTGTAGTGGCTGTTAGTGCGCTAGAATAAAAAAAAAATGCAATGGGATAACGGTGGAAACATACGCTTAGTGCATCTGTTAATGAATAGGGTCCCATCTTTAAGAAATTCCCTAGGGATCTCGGCGAATTGTGCGAGTTGGTCGGACATTGTAAATATAGCTGGAGGAACGGCTTTGAATGAATAGTTAGGGTATAAATTGGTAGTGGTCGTAATGTTTAAGCAGTATGCTGTTGAAAGAAAGATCGATGCAGAAATCAGGCTACCTAAATGCTTGAGGTCAGGGGAGAGGCGAGGTGTTCTTTTGCGCTGCACTGTGATCAATACTGCTCTCGATCAGGGAAACCTACATCATGCTTGTTCCTCACGACAAGCCTATTGTTTAGCCCAGATCACGTGGCGATTCAATGCCCACTAGCTACTCCAACGCCAGTAACTCCGCCATCCATCATCATATCATCGTGAACCGCCTCACCATCAACATTATCCATCTAATCAAATACCCCGATATTATCAAGTATCTAACAAAATACCCTCATCGCCAATTTCCAACTACACAGTACCATTTGGGCAGGCGATATGGCCCTTAACAGCTTCTTCCACAACAAGATCGAGTCGTTGGAGCTGGAGATCATCGAACGGAACTCCAAACTAAGAAGATTGGAGGCCCAGCGCAATGATTACAACTCGAGAGGTTGGTGGGCCTTTGTATTATGCGTTCTTATTAACCTTATCTATGGGATGAGACATGGGCTGGCACCAGTCTTAGAGACTTGTACTCTTTTCATGCGGAATAGCTACATGGTGGGGTCTTCGCGGGCCCTTACCTTCTCTGATATCAGATATTACCTTCCTTGTCGCAAACTTACTGCTCATGATTTTGTCCCGATGGCCTATGAATACTGATAATACTTCTCCTAGTTCGCCTCCTCAGAGAGGAGCTTGGATTACTCCAGCAGCCGGGCTCATACGTTGGAGAGGTCGTCAAAGTAATGGGCAGCAAAAGGGTTTTGGTCAAGGTTCACCCAGAAGGGAAATACGGTATGTTCCGATCAAGCTATAGTATTAGGAGAGGGCCATCTGATTTTTGGTGGTAGTCGTCGATGTTGCGGAAAGTGTTGATATCTCTAAACTCACCCCCGGCAAGCGTGTCACACTGCTTTCGGACTCATATAGACTAGAAAGGATGCTTCCAAGCTCTGTGTGTCTTTCATTAATCATTACCCACCAAGTTTCAAGCTAATATATTCAGGTTGACCCTCTTGTTTCACTCATGATGGTCGAAAAAGTCCCCGATAGCACATACGATATGATTGGTGGTCTTGACCAGCAGATTAAAGAGATCAAGGAGGTCATTGAGCTCGGACTAAAACATCCTGAACTATTCGAATCTCTTGGTATTGCGCAACCAAAGGGTGTCCTCCTTTACGGTCCACCTGGCACCGGAAAGACCCTTCTTGCTCGTGCCGTTGCCCATCACACAGACTGTCGCTTTATCCGTGTATCCGGTTCGGAGTTAGTACAAAAGTACATTGGTGAAGGGTCTCGCATGGTTAGAGAGCTGTTCGTAATGGCGAGAGAGCATGCGCCCAGTATCATTTTTATGGACGAAATTGATAGTATCGGTAGCAGTCGTGTTGAAGGAAACTCTGGAGGAGATTCTGAAGTTCAGAGGACTATGTTGGAGCTATTGAATCAGCTAGATGGTTTTGAGCCCACAAAGAACATCAAAGTTATCATGGCGACAAACAGGCTGGATATCTTGGACCCCGCACTGCTACGACCCGGAAGAATTGATAGGAAGATTGAGTTTCCACCACCAACGTATGTCACACGTGCCTTGCCCTCCCTGGATGAACCACTGACATTCTTGCCCTAGTGTCGAGGCCCGTGCCGATATTCTTAGAATTCACTCCAGGTCAATGAACCTGACCAGGGGAATTGATCTCAAAAAGATTGCAGAGAAGATGAACGGTTGCTCTGGTGCTGAGCTAAAGGGTGTGTGTACAGAGGCGGGGATGTACGCCCTCAGAGAGCGACGGATTCATGTAACACAGGAAGATTTTGGTACGCCAGCCCCCTTTCGATACCTCCCCCCACCTGCTAATAAATTTTACATAGATCTTGCAACGGCCAAGGTCCTTAACAAGCACGACGACAAAGAGATGTCATTGTCCAAGCTGTGGAAGTAGGCGGTTTACCATTCTGTATTCTATATTCACTTCTTTTTTTGAGAGCAGGCCAAACACTGTCTAGATTACCCTTTGATTGCCGTAAACATACCTAGTGTACACTTTCGCACTTATACAAGCCTAGTTTTCATTTCATGTCTAAGCGATCATTTCTTAAATTTGAACGCTCTCCAGACCAGAGGCAACCAAGATAGCCCGTCTTAGGTCGCTCAATCCCACCCTTTTCTCTCCCTTCTTTGCAGGGTCTCCAGCCGTAGCTAGGACCTCTCCCAGACCAGCATTGGCACCCGGAATTCCATTTTCCATGAGATCACGTACCTCCTTGAAGAGCTTTTCTAAATCTTTTGGCTTTACCCTGTCAATCTTTGACAATACGATCTGGTATGAGATACCCTCCTGTCCAAACTGCTCCAGAAGTTGCAAATCATTCTTTTTAAACCCATGCTTCGCATCGATTAGCAGGAAAGCACGCCGGAACCTATGAGTTTCGATATTAGTATGTCACCCTCGCGTATATCAATAAACCCATACATACTGCTTACGTGATTTTAAATACTTCATAATCTGTACTCCCCACTCTTCTCTTGAGGCATGTCCATACCCCGGCATATCCAATAAGACCAGCTTCCCGTCTGCAATACCAAACGCATTCATGAGCCTCGTCCGCCCAGGCTTCGACGACGTATACGCCAGGCTCTTGTTATTTAGTAGCGCATTCAGCAGTGAAGATTTGCCTACATTTGAGCGGCCCAAGAACGCAACCTATCTCTAGTATTAGCAGGGAAGGGAGATGGAACAGGAAAGGGAGACCTCACACCTCAGGCACATCCCCGAAATCAATCTTCTTGAACTTGGCCTCGGACCATAGATGCTTCGGGGGGTATTTTAGGAAGAAGCGATCGGCGGCAACAAGCTCGTCGGGAGTGGGGGCGAGCGTCTCCCAGCGGTAGGCGTACGGGCTGAAGCTTTCGGGAATGATGTCAGAGAGGTGCAAGTGGGGCTCTTTAGCTCGCGCCCCTTTGGAAGTTCTAGGAGCGCGCTCTATAGAGTTGGCCTCTACATTGGAATCGGCCCTTGATGTGTGCTGGTGGGGGGTGTAGTTGCTTGAATCTTCTTCATATCCTCTATTCCTCGAGGAGCGCTGGGGGGAGTTGTGGGCGCCGGCCTTTTCTACTTGGTAATTTTGATATCGGGGCTGCGATTGAGACTGATTCCTTGGTAAGCGCTGGCGGGGCGAGTAGGAGCCTGTCTCCTCTTCTTCATGTTCCCTTAAACGCTGTCTAGTAGTGTAACTACTAGTTTCCTCTACCGCATCGTAATCTCGGTTCCGATATTGCGATCTTTGCGGTTGTTGCCAGCTAGTCGGTATGATATTCTCCTGTAGTGTGTTGAACTTTTCTGGGGGGCGATAGCTGGCAAGAGATTCTGCTTCAATGCCCTCGGGCACATGGGGAGGTGGTTGATAATGCGCTGATGGGGTTTGTGGGGGCGCGCGGAGGGATGATCGTATGTTTGGACGGGTGCGGAGATGACGGACGAAAATCTTCATGACTATCGGTTATCTAGCAGGCAGTGCGATTAGAGATGGTGTGGTTGTAGAAACAGTTGTAGGCACGGGATTCACAATAGCGGATGTGAAGAATTAGGATGTGGGTTAGGGGTAATATGATATCGTCATGGATAATCACTCGTCCAGGCGACTAGATACAAGAGAGCACTGGAAATTTTAAGGTATAGTACCCTGATCCCTTTGATCTACCCCTCCTTACTAAAGTACCTGATAGTAGTGTTCATGCTCGGGCGCGTGTTTATAGCATAGGGCACTAATTTTGTCAGATTGTTCACCCAGATCCATCAGGTTGGTCCTCATTCAAGAACAGATGTATATGTTACTATTAATGTCTTTAGAGTCGAGAGGATAGATGAAAAGAACACAGTTATTTCCGGTATGTTGTATGTTTAGACGGGGTAAGTAACTTATTTAAGCCCACCCGCAAAATGGAGTTTCCAACTGTACCTACAAAACAGGACGTCTAGGTCATTGACCGCGAAGGAGGCTCTGCTTACTACCCTCCATGTTTGGTAGGATTCTATCAATTTCTCACGTTACCCGGCTCTCACTGTGCACACCCACTGCGAGGGCTCTTCAATGGGTAAAAAAAAAAAAAAAGTTGCAATGATACAAGAGATAGTTCTGTTTTAATTCGTATCAAACACTACATTAGAGTATCCGTGGAGTCCTGACCTCCTAGGAAGAGTTGCTTGTTATCTCCCTTATCAAAGAGACCCTGTACCCTACTGACAGTCCGTTGCTGTGGAGGAGTTTTTGCGCACTGGGACTCCATAAGCGCCCCCGTGCCCCACGAAATTTTTCCTCCGTTCTCAAAAAGAAAGAAACTTCTTTTCCCTCACATACAACCACAAACCTCAATTCGAACAACAAAACCTCAAGATGCCAAGTAAGTCTACCACGGGTCAATCCGTTAGCGTTTTGAAATTAATATAAATTCACCCCCTCTAGAGAAGAAGTCAAAGCGTGTTCCCGTCCGCCTACGGCACAAAATTGAGAAGCGTAGTGCGGAGAAACAGCGCAAGGAGCGCAAAGAAGCCAAAAAGCACCCCGAGCTCCACAGGGGAAAGAAAACCGAGAAATTGAACATCCCAAACAGTTTCCCTTACAAGGACCGGTTACTTGCAGAGATTGAGGATGGCCGAAGAGCAAAAGAGGAGGAACAGATCAGGAGAAGGGAGGCTGCAAAATTGAGAAAGAAGGCTGCCGCGGAGAATGGTGAAGACGGCATGATAGACGTTGATGAGGTTGACGAAGAAGACATCATGTCAGAGGAAGAGGAGGAGAGCGATGAGGACATGGATGAAGGAGTGAGTTTCTCCCGAACTTGGCCATGCTAAACCGGCTCCTAACTGCTTGCCTTTAGAACGGAACTTCAGCAATGGCGGCCCTTCTCGCCTCTGCTCGTGCCCGTGCCATGGAATATGAAGCCGAGCATGGTGCCTCCAGCGGCGAGTCAGACTCAGAAGATGACCAGAATGAGACTAACTTCACTAAAGATACCTCTCGCAAGGCCTTTGACAAGATGTTCAAGCAGGTTGTTGATTCCGCTGACGTTGTTCTCTACGTTCTTGACGCCCGTGACCCTGAAGGGACTCGTTCCCGCGAGGTAGAACGTGCTGTTATGGCTGCAGACGGTGGTGAGAAGCGGCTGATTTTAATTCTCAACAAAATCGATCTGATCCCCCCGAACGTTCTCAAGGGATGGTTGACTTACCTTCGCCGCTACTTCCCGACGCTCCCCCTCCGCGCCAGCAATTCTGCAGCCAATGCCCACACCTTTGACCACAAGGCACTTACTGTTGCCGGCACCTCCGCTGCCTTACTGAAAGCACTCAAGACCTTCGCTCACAGCAAGCAGCTGAAGCGCTCGGTATCAGTCGGTGTAATTGGATACCCAAACGTTGGGAAGTCCTCTGTCATCAACGCTCTCTGCGGCCGTCTCGGCGGATCCCAAGCTTCCTGCCCCACGGGAGCCGAAGCTGGTGTCACCACATCTCTCCGCGAAATCAAGCTCGACAAAAAGCTCAAGCTCATTGATTCCCCCGGTATCGTCTTCCCAGGCAGTGCCGAGAACTCATCACAGGATGACCAAGCCCGCCTTATCCTCTTGAATGCCATCCCACCCAAGCAGATTGATGACCCTGTCCCGGCAATTGCTCTACTCATCCGCCGTCTTTCAACTTCCGAAGCTCTATTTGCGAAACTCCTTGCGTTGTACGACCTCCCCCCGCTAATTAACACAAGTGCCAAAGACGTTGTCAACGACTTTCTTGTACAGGTTGCTCGCAAGCGTGGAAGGCTCGGAAAACGCGGTATCCCGAACATTGATGCTGCCGCAAAGACAGTCATCATGGACTGGCGTGACGGGCGTATTCAGGGTTGGATCGATCCTCCAGCGCTTGCAAACACTGTAACTGCTGCTGCGGAAGCAGCAGCACGTGGTGGAGTCAAGCAATCCTATGAGGGGGTTGGTGAGGGTGATCAGAAGGAGATTGTCAAGGAGTGGGCGGCTGAATTCAAACTGGAGGGACTCTGGGGTGATGACGGTGCAGAGGAAGATGTGCAAGAGGTAGATATGCAGGACTAATGTTTTAGTTTGAGGGCTTTACTGCTTTTTGTTCTTTCTGGTGTCTTTTCTTAACGTTTCCATATTTCTTTTGTATTCCATGAGTGGCTTCCCTTGTATGATAATAGGCTGTAATTTGTTGAACATGGAGTTTTCGGGACTTGGAAAAAAATCGATAACGAGCGTCAAAAGTTTGGCTTTTCCGCTTGCTTCTTTGTTCTATAATTAATAGAATCGGAGAACTAGACTCAATGAGTTGGATAGACTCCTGTTTGTGGGTGCTTGGGGGTTAGGCAACTTTGCTTGAGCAAGTTGTCTAAAGTCACATTTTAGACACTATAAATAGGTATGTTCACATTAATGGCATTCCTGCACGGGTGCGCAGCCTTTCAATATTGCAATCTGGGAACCAAGTGAGGATGTGGCAGCGCGCATTTCACTTTCTATCTTTTTCAACATGACTACACACCTCGCGATCTGGTTTTCCTTTCACAAGGCCAACTAATATCTTTGTATCTTGATAGTTTTTATTATGATCTATCTATGTAAAAAACCCACTAATGTGATATCAAGGAATCTAGGCTCTGGGCATTCATCATTTATCCTTATCCGCCTCCTCCCCCCCCTCCTCTTCTTCTACACCTCTGTCTTCTCGCTTCCTCCTCCTCCACTCCTTCACACCTTCGTCAACCACATCTGGTTCCATCCCATCTAGTACATGAACCATGCACACTCCAAGTTCACGATCAACCTCCACATTACGATGCTCGTCATCAAAAAATAGCATATCCTCATAGTCAATGCCAGTCTCTTTCATCAACCGCTTGAAGTGGGTAATCTTCGAGCCCGGGTAGATCTCCATATAATCGAAGTACCCAATGGCCTTCTCGCCCTCAATCTCGAGGAGCGAGAGCGCTTGCCTGGCCCCTTGTGGGGAGTGGGTTCTTGATGCTGCGGCGATTGGGATATTTCTTACGCGCAGAGCATGGAGAATACGTGGCACAGAATCGTAGAAGCCATAGGGTGTGTCTACACGGTCGAGAACAGTTGTGGGGTTTGAATACCGGAATGGCAGTGTGGGATGTGTGTCGACCCAGAATGGCCAAAGAGTGTAATCCAAATCGAAGGCGAACAGCTTGGGGAGTGGGCCCCCATCAACGAACGTTTTAGGGATGTCTACCCCCACAGTGGAGGAGTCTGGAGCAACGATTTTTGTTCTTCTCGGCATATTCGCCTATATTAAATATCATGTGCGGGGGAGATTTCGCGGGGTTATAAGGCGGTTACCCGGCTGCGGAGCTCCCTCGAGGTCAAAAATTGCCCAATAAAGTGCTAGCAGGCCTGCAGGCGGTAGCCGGGACCAATAACTACATCACCTTAGTAATAATCCCGCCACCACCCCCGGTCTGTTTCAGAGACCTCAACTCCCCGCGCCCGCTAAGATTCGCGCCTGCATCTCCCCTCAACCCCAATTGAACTTGACCGCCAATATGGCATCTTTTACTCGCCTGGCTGCGAAGAGACTATGCTTTGCTCGGCCTTCCACCTTCAGGGCGAACCCGCCGGCGCTGAAGGCATTCGCCATACGCCCATTCTCAAACACAAAAATATCGATGGCGGAGGCGTACACACCTACAACACTTACAGAGTCTGGTCCTGGAGGGGCGGCACATGATGCTGCTTGTGAGTTCACTGGCGGGCGGGTGGGTGCAAATATAGCCGGGGGCTAACTCTTGGGCTGTCAGTAATAACGGACCACCCGGAACCGATCGAGAACAGAAAGATCAGACACTACACCGTCAACTTCGTATGTCGCCACTGAGATGGTCGGTGGGAAGGACTGGGGAAAGCTGATTGAGTTGATTTTGGACAGGGACCCCAACATCCGGCTGCTCACGGAGTGTTGAGATTGATTCTCGAATTGAACGGGGAACAAATCATTCGTGCTGATCCTCATGTTGGACTTCTTCATAGAGGTACAGAGAAGTTGATTGAGTACAAGACATACTTGCAAGCCTTGCCTTACTTTGATCGCTTGGACTATGTTTCCATGTGGGTTTTCTATCTGCCTCTGGCATTATTTAGGGCATCGCATCAATTGACAATAATTCAGGATGACCAATGAACAATGTTTCTCGCTGGCCGTGGAAAAGTTACTTAATGTCGAGATTCCGGAACGAGCCAAGTTTATCCGTACTTTGTTCGGTGAAATCACCCGTGTACTGAACCATCTCATGTCCGTCTTATCACACGCTATGGGTAAGCCCTCGTACCAATTTGCAATTATACGGGAGAGGAACACCATGGTAACATAAGCTCCCAGATGTCGGCGCCCTGACACCCTTCTTGTGGGGATTCGAGGAACGTGAGAAGTTGATGGTATGTCTATCAATTCTATTGACCCCGACATAGCATAAATTCTCACTAGCCACCCAGGAATTCTACGAACGTGTTTCTGGTGCCCGCCTCCACGCCGCCTACGTCCGCCCTGGCGGTGTTCACCAGGACATCCCCATTGGTCTTCTTGACGACATCTACCAATGGGCTACCCAATTCGGTGATCGAATCGATGAGACTGAAGAGCTGCTTACTGACAACCGGATCTGGGTCGCCCGTACCAAGGGTATCGGTGTTGTCTCTGCCGCTGACGCGCTCAACTACTCCTTCACCGGTGTCATGCTCCGTGGTTCCGGCGTTGCTTGGGATATCCGTAAGGCCTCTCCCTATGACGCCTATGACCAGGTTGACTTCGATGTTCCCGTGGGTATTCACGGGGACTGCTACGACCGTTATCTCTGCCGTATGGAAGAATTCAGACAGTCACTCAGAATCATCCATCAGTGCTTGAACAAGATGCCTTCTGGTCCCGTCCGTGTAGAAGACTTCAAGATTTCGCCACCACCAAGAGCGGCAATGAAGGAGAACATGGAAGCACTGATTCACCATTTCCTGTTGTACACTAAGGGTTACGCTGTCCCCCCTGGTGAGACCTATAGCGCCATTGAGGCGCCTAAGGGTGAAATGGGTGTATTTGTTGTTTCAGACGGTAGCGAGAGACCGTATAGATGCAAGATCCGAGCACCAGGTTTCGCGCATTTGGGGTCTTTTGATCAGATCTCTAGAGGACATCTTTTGGCTGATGCTGTCGCTATTATTGGAACCATGGACTTGGTGTTTGGTGAGGTTGATAGATAGAGGCGTTTCAATGTACAGAGCGAAATACATAGCAGAGCATTTCATTACATTGCATGATGTTGTAACTCATATCGTTTGACTTAGTAGATAGACGACCTCCCTGGCTACTCGGACACCCCCCTCACTCGGACAGTCAATGATGATTGGTAGAGAAGAGATAGAGAAGCCACTTAAATTGTTGATCCTCCCTTTTTTACGTTAACTGTCCGAGTGAGGGGGTGTCCGGGTGGCCAGGGAAACCATCTATTATCCACGTGTAAGAATGTGCCCTTTCCTTTTTTTTTTTTTTTTCTTTCCCGAGATTTCCCCATCATCAAACATCACTCGTCACAAGCCACCGGCAATAATCGATATCCATGTTTGTGAATTAGCGTTACGTGGAGAGAATACATTTGATGGTCATCAACAGTCAAGATCCTTCTCATCCACAGCGATGTCAAGATGAAACAGATATTAACCTTGGCAACACGGAAAGTGGGACATTCAACAGATTCGTTTGTGCCGTACCTTCCTGATGATTCGTTCAAGCCATAAACCCAAATTTCTCAAACCCGAGACCCAGGATCGTTCATGACTTGCAGATGCCCTACATAGATTGGCTTGTTCCAACATAGTGTGGGTTACGCCATCCCAACGGGCAAAATGAGCGATAGGCATCTAAAGTCTCTATTGATGAGGTGGAACCGGCTCTACTCTACATTGTGATTATCTGATTGGCGAACTTTAGCCAGGTTATCGGAAATTTGCGCAAAGAGTCCCCCACTGGCCTCCAAGTAAGACTAAAACACATTTTTCCACACCGACCCCTCTTTCCCAGAACCAATTGAATGCTTACTGGCATTAGACTGGTTGACACGTCTTTCAACGATCACTTGAGCTGAGGGACCATTCGTAGAGGACGTCTACTAGTATGGGATGCACCTTGCAAAAAAAATAACTGTGTGAGGAAGGGATTGCCTGGAATACGGTAATGGAGAGCAAATGACGTTCAGATGAAGGGAATCAGGCAAGGGAATACACATGTATATATGTACGCCAAGGAAGCCACTCATTGATACTTACATATCCTTGGTCGAGCACCTATCTACGTGTAGCCATAGCTACAGTATGGAAAGAAAAAAGAACCGAATTAAACCGGAATCATAGTATTCTTACCGCATTGATGTATTCATACCGTACCTACATGTAGATACTCTACACTCCAGATCCCACCACCCAACCATCTGCCCATCACGCTTCGAATTGTTGCAAGCAGGTTTCGCGCAGAGAACATTCATCACGCAGATCGACAGGCCACCAATGGAATAATAAATGTGTAACTATCCGAGGGCTGAGAAAAAAGTTGGCTCTCTCCAAGCAAACCTCTACGTAATAGCTAAGATACCAAACCAGCCCCTCACCCACGTAACCAACCCTACTCCACGGTTGCCTGCCCTCTTCAACGTTTTATCTGCATAACCTGATATGTAACATGCGCCAATTACGCCCCTCTATATTCGATCTTGCAGCTGTCAAGAAAACTCGTGGTCTCGAGAACGTGGCTGTGTTGCTTCGATCAACCGCTGATTACGCGATCGCCACGCGGCACCCAATCAAATTTTATCCTTCCATTTTTCCCGGGATAAATATTGTGCTATGGCAGTGCTCTGGATTGCGTGTGGTAGATACGCAGCGCCGGCCGGTGGTGCAGGCGCGTCATGAGAGGTCACTCGGATCCATGTGCCAAGAGTCGTGGCATGACAGAGCTAGAGTAAAAAGCACTCGTAATTGTAGAATGAGATTCATAACCCCGACTACATAGGTGGCTAAGCTGTCTAGATATATAGCCTCTGATATCTACAACAGATACGAGGGGTTCGGTCATGACCCAATTTGGCCGCATTGACCTCACTGATCTTGTAGCCGCAGCTAAACGAACTTCACAAGGGGGTTAGTCAAGACATTGGATGACTTCCCGTAGGAAATTTAGAACCTAGATTTTCTAGCAAGGCTCACGGACAACCAATCATATTACTGCTTTCCAGGTTTCTGAGGTTTAGAAATCTGAACCGACCCCTCCCCCCCTCTGTTCAGATTCAGATTCTGGAATCTAAATTTTCACGGGAAGTCATCCATTGAATAGTAGCTTTAAGAATAAAAGTCTCTGGCCTCAGACATGGCGGTGTTGATTACGCTGATAGGTAATAGGCTTGGATAATGGCGGAGGGATTAGGGCTGGGTGGATGTTGACGGCACTGTCAGAAACCACGTACTTGAAGGTGTAATAAGTAATTACATTACATGTATGTTCGCAATAGTTTACTCTACACCACCTCGTAGGCTCAGATCCCAGTTACCCAGGGCTTGGTGTATTGTACCTACTCTTTAAATGTACATTGTACGCATAGTACACCGCATGGGCCGGACACCTGTGCGGGCTGCATGGTTTAATCTGTGCAGTATGTTTTTTGACGGTCTTCAAACAAATTAATGGGGTTTGTATAAAAAATCTTTTTATACGTACATTAGAAAAATGTAGTATGCCCTTAGTCCTATGTAAAGTACTTTGGGCGTCATGTACTACATGTCTTTTTTAGGTTTGAGTTTGGGGGGCTGTCTCGGGGAGCTTAGGCTCGGTAATAATATATGTATAGAGAATCAGCCACAGGTTAAAATTACGATTCTTGAAACCGTAGTTTAAGCGTGCATGAGGTTTAGGGAGGTGTATTCGTTCAGCTTGCGCCCTCCCGGCCAAGACATCCGAGCCCGCACGATCTCAACGCCTGAAAATACTCTCTTGGGAACCTGTAACAGCCAACTCAATTGACAGCGGGTCGATGAGGCCCGTGGCCCAGAAAATGAAATACAAGAAAATGGAAGTACCTACATACTTACATACTCTAGGTATTTGCAATTTCAGCTGAGAGCTGTGCAATGCACTTTTTGGGGCAAACCGGCAGCAGGTAATCCCGCCCCGAGTAGGATATGTACGGTCCAGAGTCTTTGACCGCTTACATTATGTCTTGGCGTCATCTTTCATTCTTTTTTTTAGAATGCATTTTTTTTTCTTGACTGGGCGACGCCGATCATGATAGGGTCGACCTTCTGGTTGTTCCTGCATATACGATTGTTGTAATAAAATCAAATTTGATCTACCTATATTTGAATCTCCCATGCATACATATGTATTTACAAAAATTCTTCACAAGGAAAAAAGAACTCACAATCCACAGCCTTGTCATTGATATCATTTACAGAACCAGAAAAGACAAATAAAGAGAAGGGAAAGAAAAAGAAAAGGAGAAAAACCGTGCAGAATATTATTTTATGATATGATTGCAAGAAGCCAACCGATCAATCCTGTCTTTTAAGTACCTCCGCGGGATTAGATGTTTCGTCTTCAGAGATGATAGCTTCCTTATTGTCAAATACAGTTTCAACCTCCGTCTTCTCGAGCGGAATATAATCGTTTGTAGTGGATTCAGGTTTTGAATAAAGCCATGTAGCAAGGAGGACAACGCCAGAACCGATCATAAACTGTCAAAGGTTAGCGGGTCGCAAAGTAAGCAGTGGAAAGGTATAAATTACATTAATAGTGACCTCAAAATCGAAGAAATAAATGCTCGCCAAACAACTAATCAAGATGCTAATGCTAGTTGCAAAGTTCTTGGCAATATTATCCGCAAAATTCACACAAAGTGCAACCACAATTCCCCCAGCAGCCTGAAATGCAATCGCGGTCCATACCACACCATTATATCCGTCGAAAAATCCCCTACGCATGATTTCCGATCCATCTAAAAATACCACCCCAATAAAAAAGGCAGGAAAAAGTGAATAGAACGATAGCTGGATATTCCGAACCCACAGAGTTGCACTTGAACCTTTGAGCACTTTCTCGAAGTACACACCAGCTAAACCAGAGATTGTGCATGCAATTGCGACGGCAAATAGCCCGACCGCTCTGTTCATCCGTAGTTCCGTAGAATTGTCATTGTGGGTGTTATCATAAGTTGCTGAACGGCGCTGATGGCTAGCATCGGTACTGTCTGAAGATTGTGTTTGTGCCGGTGCCGAAGGCCCGGGAGAAGGTAGCTGGACAATTGCAACTCCTATTGTTAGCAGCACTAAAGATACCCATTTCCTTAAAGAAAGACTTCTATGTAGCATGGTAACGCTAAACAGGGCAGTGGTCAGGATCTTAAGTTGGTAGGTGACTTGGAAAGTCGCAGCATCCAGGTTAGATACGGCAACATATTGAAGGGTGTTTTGAAGTGTGTATAGACATGCTGGAATGGCCAGCTTCCAGTTATCCGGGCGAAAGACCTCGGTATAGAGCTGTTTTACAGACTGGGACACCGTAGTTGTTGGACCGTCAATTTTCCGGCGATCGCGAAGTGCAACCCAGACACAAATAGCAAGCTTGATAACTTCATTGAGGAATACCGCTGTTGAGGTAAAGTATCGGTGCTGAGATGTCATGGGCATAATGCGAGAGTAATGCATTATCTACAATCACGTGTGAGTAGGTGAACTCCATGGCGGAACATAGAAGAAGGTGGCTTTACAAGTATTAATGCTGAGTTTTGAAATGTTAACTGTATTGTAGTTACAGAAGTTAGCTCGCCATTAACTACATGTACCGGGCTATATTCCTGAATGAAGGGGGCGTTGTACTGTAACAAGTGATAAGTGCTTCATTGGCACACCCATAAAGGAGGGGACTTCAGGGGTTTCGGCCATGATGGCGGCTTGGCTATTTGTAAAGAGATATTGCACTATTGACTGATTCTATCGGTGTGGTAGTGGTGGTAGTAGAGATGGTAGTGGTGTTGAGTAGGTGGTGGCAGTGGTCGAGGGGCGGGTGGAAAGCAAAGGACAACAACGGGCTGTAAATGTTGACCAGCGGCGCGGCGATGATAGATGGTGCTAGCTTTGTCAGAATATTAGGAAGCAATTCCCTCATCCAAGATCAGGGCGGTATGGTTTCTTCAGCGATGCGGGGTGAATTCGCGTAGGTCCCTGGATCTAGGTATCGTGGTTCAGGGGGTCAGGGACAAGAAAATACGACATTGTAGTTCTACAATTACGGCTTGGCAAGCTTTTGTACCAGACTACATGTAGGTACCTGCATGTATAGAGCACAGTGTATAATGCTAACCATATACACTAAATAATAGGGTTTTGTGGTGGCAATGCGAGTGCAAATTCCGGTGGCCTTTTTATTCCGGAGAAAACGTCGGTATGAAAGACTCCCGCCCGTTTTGGTGAAAGGTGCTAGGGTTCCCGAACATCCACTACCCGGTACACAAATCACTCACCGTTTATTACAATTTTTGACATGGCAGGCCTAGCAGTACATGTGCCTACATGTACTTACTTGTAGGGATACTACATGTACTTATATTTCATCGCTACTTGGTGAATTGAAACGCGGAGGCCATCCCGAAGACCAGTGCTTGATCTCTTTGTGGGTAGGGGAATGACGCTATCAATAAAAACAGGGCTGTGATTGATTTTTCTATGTATTAACGGAGTTCCCAAAGCTCCGCAGAATGAGATCAACGACATTCTAATATACTGCATAGAAAGCTATAAGGGCATTACTACATACGTCAAGATGTGCCGCTATACATAAACTTTATACTGGGGTTATCAGCTCAAAAAAAACGCCCATCTTACATACATCTTCTTTCATAGGGCGCTCTCTTTAAATTTCTCCTTTCCCCCTTTATCCTCCTCCCTCCTCCTCTCCCTTCTCACCCTCTGTCATTATTCTATTGTACCCTCCCTTACCAAGACATCTCTTCTTGTGATCGCAATCCCCCACACAACCATCTGCCAGATCTAAAAGCACAGCCTTCGGCGCCTAAGACCTCTTGAACAGGCTCGCTTCCGAACTTTCACTCGCACGCATCACAAGGTCGTGATTGCTTTGGACCTCCAGAATCACACCGTTGCACCCTCATCTGCTCAATCTAGCGCCTGATTGCTCTTGTATCGGACGTGCGCATATTACATACTTCTTAGGTCCCTCCACAAAAAAGGACCCACAAAATGATGAGTGAGTGCAGTGGGCTGTACACCCCATAACTTAAATATGACCTCCCCCCCATTTCCCCTCTATAATACTTCTAGGTGTTGAAATCATCACATATCGATGAGTATTCGTCCTTTCCGGTCTAGCCTTACATTCTTTTCCTCACATCTATTAAACGTCCACTCCTCTTGTCTTCAACCTATACCAAGAACTGCAATTCTCATTCGAATCAGTCGAAGTGCTGGACTCAAAGCTAACCACCACCGGCACTGTGCCTCGTTGGCGCCGTTGCTGGAATATTTGGATAGGAAATTTAAGACGTCGAACAAATACAATTGCTTATCCCAGAGAAAATATGAACGGATATGGAGAGAATAGGCCCCTCTTATCCAACGGTAACGGCCACAACTACGGCGGCTTCGTCCAGCGAAGTAAAAAATCGGTCAAGAAAATCAGCAAAAACATTTACCATAAGTCGAAGTTTATCCTCTTCAGCAATTATGTTAATATATTGCTTGTTTTTGTGCCGTTGGGTGTATTATCTGGGTTCCTGGAATGGAGTCCGACTGCTACATTTATACTAAACTTTCTGGCTATCATTCCGCTTGCGTCTTTGCTTAGTCTAGCCACCGAAGAGCTGGCCTTGGTTGTGGGCGAAACTCTAGGAGGGTTATTAAATGCTACGTTTGGGAATGCTGTCGAGTTGATTGTAAGGATTCTAGAATATGGCTTTGCCTTTCGACATGAGGATAGCTTCAACTAACACGATTCTTTCTTTGTAAAGGTCAGTGTGGTTGCTTTGACCAAGGGCGAGATTAGGATTGTGCAGGCCAGCATGCTAGGAAGTATTCTATCAAACATTCTTCTGGTATGTCCTTACTAAAACTGTGGCTCCCTCTCGCCTTCAGAGAGCTTTACTGAAGTGTTATGTTTAAGGTACTCGGGATGTGTTTTCTGTTTGGCGGAATGAAGTACCCGGAACAAGCCTTCAACACTACGGTCGCTTCTACTATGTCCTCCCTCATGGCTGTCGCCACTGCATCTTTAATCATCCCCGCAGCACTCTACTCGACTGTGGATCTCTCTAAGGAGGAGGGGTTTGCTCTTGTTCTTAATCTTTCCCGAGGTACTTCGATTGTATTGCTCATCCTTTATATTCTCTATCTGGTCTTTCAGCTACATACACACGCCAACTTCTTTGACGCGGAAATGCAGTCTGGGGGCCCCGATGAGGAACCTGAACACCCCACCCTCACAGTTATCGAGGCTAGTGTTGTCTTAGTTGCTGTTACACTTGCAGTTGCTGTTTGTGCTGAATACTTGGTCGGCTCGATTGACAGTGTGGTGGGGAGTTCTGGAATTAGCAAAACATTTATCGGGTTGATTTTGATACCAATCGTGGGGAATGCCGCTGAGCATGTTACAGCTGTGGTGGTGGCGATGAAAAACAAGGTTAGCACACTCTTTGTTAGCCCACTCAAAGGAAAAAAAAAAGCGTTGATGGTTCTTTTTTCTTTTTTCTTTTTTCTTTTTTTATGAGATCATGCAACTCACCCATCCTTGCACGGAGTACCCCACTCATTCAGCCCCAACCATGAAGAACAGAGTTTCTGCCATACAAGCACAGGAATAACAAATACTGACGCCGAGGTTTTAGATGGACCTCGCAATCGGAGTCGCGATAGGAAGTAGCATGCAAATCGCACTTCTCGTTACCCCAGCTCTAGTCATCCTCGGATGGATTATTGGACAGCCAATGAGCCTTTACTTTCAAACGTTCGAGACAGTTATTTTCTTTATGAGCGTGCTCATTACAAATTATCTCATCCAAGACGGAAAGAGTAATTACCTCGAGGGGGCTATGCTACTGGGGATGTGAGTACAATGAAACCTTACCACCGTTGCCCTTTTGTTTGGTGCTATAGTTCTTGGCACTGTGCCGCTGTAAAAAGAGGATCGGATAAGGGATGGTTACATCTGATTCAGGACTAACTGACCGCCTTGACTTATAGATACACCATAATTGGAATCAGCTTTTATATGTACCCAGATTCAGCTGGTCATTCCGGTCCGCCATATTAAATTCCAACACGAAGCCACTTCTTTTGACTTCAAGAGTCGCGGAATATGCTTCTAAACCCCGCAGAATAATAGATTACAGAGCTAGAGCCCGGAGCGGGAGTGAGGCCTCCTTGATTTCTCTTGATGGATGCAACGCCTCATTCCTCCTAGCACTTCGCCCTGTAGAAAGGGGCATGAAAAATTAAAATTTTAGTTTGCGCACCGCACATTTCTTTGTTTAAATTTGTTCTATCGTGGGCCGCTTCTCCTTGCTTTTAAATGAATTTGTATATGGATTGGATTGAATTGGGTGGTTACGGGGTCTGGGCGGTCAGGTCCTATCTTGCTTCTGGTTATAA
This sequence comes from Morchella sp. 2016-72, assembly GCA_024713865.1. Lineage (NCBI taxonomy): Eukaryota > Fungi > Ascomycota > Pezizomycetes > Pezizales > Morchellaceae > Morchella > Morchella sp. 2016-72. Next base: position 421,573 of record JAMJEY010000004.1, read on the forward strand.
TTGTTTGTATTTTTTGGGGGGGCCCTGAAAACAGCTCAGGCCTTGTATATTTATATCTACACATAGGACCCCTTTTCTTTGTTTATTTTTATTTATTTATTTATTTTTTCCATTTTCGAGTCAATCAACATAGTACGCAATTGCTACAGGATTGGTTCCTTTAAAAGATCCTTATCGGTTTATTAGCTGGTTTAATACCCGACGCTGGTGGCTGGCTTGGGTCATTAGTGTCTTGCACATTTCTTTGTTGCAGGCCTAGGTCAGATTTATTGGGTGCGTTGCAGGCAGGAAGAGACTTTCTGGAGATTTGATACAACCGTTGTCACGTTGGTTGGTTGGATGGACTTTTCGCTTCCCATGTAGGAACGGTACTGCTGTGCGCAGTTGGTAACAATGCAGCCAATCATACAGTTACGGTAGTTACTTTTTCTTAGTGCGCATTTTTCTACTTCTAATAAAAATTAGTACATGTCTTGCTCTTGTCTTGAATAGTTGATTACTTATTAACAAATTTCTACTCTAGGCGTTAAGTACTGAATTATGAGTGTATATATTCATATTATATATGATGTATTTACTCGGAGGCTGTGGGTGCAAACGCGCGTTTGACCGATTACCGAGTAATCGGCTGTTCAAGGCCCGAAGTCACCCCGAGGTCAACCCGGATGAATTCAAAGACATCATCAGATGCAGGCTGTGAATTGAATCTGCTCCCCTTTTCTGTGGTGTCCTAACTGCAGGTATTCCTAGGTAGGTAGGCATTCCTGATCGGTTGATCAGTACATATATCGCTAACATCAACTATATACGGAAAGCCTTGAATGTTAGAGGCACAATGAGCAAAGTTCACTTAATTCATAAATCATAGAGCGCTTGCTAACGCCGCGCCGCGCCTTAGGTGGGGGTCTTTTTTTTTTGGTGGGGGTGGGGAGGGGGCCTTAGGTAGCTGCCGAGAAAGAGGTGCAACAGAATGATATTCGCTGAGTAGCCTCAGAACTCTGGGACTATGCACTGCCAGTGCATAGCATGAGTGAATTTGTTGCTTCCATTACGAGTGTCATCGGTCATAGCCCCCCGCCTTGTTGGAAAGAAACGTACTCACATATATATATACATATGTATAGGATCGGCAAGCATATCGATTGGCTACTCACGGTGGTTGTCGAGTTCTGGAAGTCCTTATTCCACGGTATGGGTCTTTGGAATCCGTACCGCTCATGGTCCTGCATCCGCGCGCGTGCGAATAAAGGCTGCGCACCCGGGAGAGAGAGAGAGGTTCGACGACCACGCGTAGGAAGACTCGCCTGGTAGCCGACACGGCAGTAAGCGAGGGTCCATACACACAGATCTTAGTGGCTGCGCTTTCTTATTCTTGTGTCACTTTGGCCCTTTTATTTATTTATTTATTTTATTGGTTTGTTTACTTATTTATTTATTTATTTATTTACTTATTTTTTTTTTTTTTTTTTTTTTTTTTGCATAGCCCGGCCAGGTCCACAAAGAAAGCAAGTCACAAGCCGGGAAACATGGGACATGGCATGAAAGGGAAGGAATGGGAATGATATCGTCAGACGGTGCATACGGTGCATTATCGCTTACACGACTATGTTTGTAGTAAGCCAGGAGCATACTGTTCTCGAGAGACGCTGGTTCCCGTTTCATCTTCTATCTCGGAGGAATCAGTCAAACGGTCCGGAGCTACATAGTTTGGTTCAGCCCTGTGTTCCATACCCTGTGTACATGTAGGCACATAGGGAATATATGCTTAATGGTTCCCCACAGACATGACGCAATTTCCACAGGGCGGGCAAGAGAAAAGAGGGCTATGGCGGCGCTGCTCCAATATACATCGAGGGGTATGACCACCTCCGCCCAGCCCGCCCGGCCGGCACGGACTCAGTACCCGTGCGTGTGGCAGGTGCACTTTTTTTCCTCTTTACCTTTCAGGTGATATTGGATGGTATTTGGCGCATCTCTGCAAATTTGTCGGCACTTTGAGGAAATTACATATGTTGGAGTTCTAACATACATACATACAGTACATACGTTCATGCGCAAAAGAATGAATCGAAAAGAAACTTCCCGTGCGGTTTTAATGAGCGGCGGGCAAAGAACCCTTAAGATCGTTCTATAGCACCGGTTCCTGCAGGTCCTCCCAATCTATCTGGTACATCAAACCGGCGCCGAACAATGTCGTCACCTGATGATCAGTAATACTAATTCAGGGGCGAAGCAGGTGAGTCGTAAAAAGCAATGTGTCACTAGAAACCCTGATGCTCGATGTCTAAAGGTGCTACGGTAACGAGGTGGTATCACGACCAGATAGTGCAAGCAGATATTGTCAGAGTAGCCTCATAGTATCACTGCTGTACCTATATACGGGAATGAGGAAGATCTCAAAGGGAGAATATAGGTATTGATTATCCACGAATAAAGGGTTCACTGTGATCGTGACCTGCCTTACATATTGTTCCTAAATTTGGAGTAGACATTACAATACTGCACTGTAGTGTACTGTTTCTAGCTCGGGGACGGCAGAGTACTCTCATAAGCAGTCCCCCGATTGATTATGTAACGCTAGTAGCTACAGACCGGCGTCATGTTATATCACTCGGTGGTTTTCGTGTTAAATCCCGGGAGTTTGGCGAACTAAATGTTGATAGCTAACCACAACTAGATACTCGCTCGCCAAAGTCACAGCTAACATTGAAGAGAGTCAATTAACCATGCCTATCCAATAGCAAGGGCGCGTAAATACCATCATGTGCCTGCCCTACCATAGCCTGCAATAGAGTAACGATCGACCTGGCTAGTTGGCGGTGGTGTATGTACCTTCTCAGCTCTACACAGCCCGGCTAAATCAGTATCAGAATTCGTAGCTGAGCCTACTTAGAGTTATCAACCTTCTTCTGCAAGGAACATAAGTAATGGAAGAGCTCAATACAAACTTTATCGGCTACCAACGAAAATACTGACTCACCGCAGCGATCACAAGACACGACTGGATCGGTGTTGTACATGCGCGCCGATCATTGGCGGCCGGATCCGTCCTCTTCACCTCCGCGCGGAGATTGAGATCGGGACCTCATAATGGGTTGAAGATGGCTGGTTAAGTGATGGGTCGTAAACTGATCGATGTTGACTATCGACTATCTGGTGGTGTACTCGCCAAGTTTTTAGGTCTGTTGATCTTTTTAGGTGCGGTTGCCACGCAAAATATCAACAGACTTTAAAAATTGGCGTATATGAGTAGGTGGGGCAGCCTTGTGGTGACCGACTATTCATCCAATAGTGCCCCAGAAGTGTGCAAGAAAAAAAAATGCACGCACAAGCAGTACTCTCGAAGGTGGATGTAGTTTGGAAACCAATTGAGGAACATAATGAACACCTGATGATCGCATTAACGGGTTTAATGCCCTCTCTGAACTGCATAGAAGTGTTGTTCCTAAGGCTGCTGCAGGGCTGGAGTATTATATAACTTTCAAATGCTGCTCCCCCCAGCCGGTCATGCCCTAACGTCATTGGGGTCTAGAATGTTCGTAGGGTCTTAATTTGTGTCGTAGAAAACATATGTGTAGTCACACTATTAAGTAAATTTTGGTTCTTCGTGTGTACGGGGGGCGGGGGGGCCAAGTGAAAAAAAGACGAATAAGGGGCTGAATAAGTAGCTAACTGTACTTAAACTTCCATAAAGGTGGCTCTCCAATATAATAATCTGTATTTATTAGTTCGGGTACTATGCTAGGCCGTGGGGGGTCCGACCTAACTACTAAAATTATTGAAGGATCCAGATAGAAATCTTCTGTATTTGATTTTACAAGAGAAGAAGGATCGAGCTCTTCTTTGGCACAAATAGAAATAAATAAAAGAACACGTATGCATATACGTGACCCTAAGACAGCGTGAGAGCTGCCCAATACTAGCAGAAAAGGCAAGCTACAGAGTCAATTAACAGAGTTTTCAGGAGGTCATATTGGTACTTGGCTCTACCGTTATTGATATCTGATCTCTATATTGGTGCTTTAATACAGCTAATTGAGTCCGTGGTTAGATTAGCATAACATAATACATCGATCGACGTACACGTCTTTTATAGTTGCTTTTTATTTCGCAACGCTCAACAGATATCTATATCATGACATGGTAGAATGACCAGATGATGTGTAATTTGGCCGCAATATCATCTAGAGATACTGGGAACTGAGGGTATATCAATGATGCATGTGGGTGGTGGTGGTGAGTTTTATATTATTGTGGGTCAGAGACGTTACATAATAATCTTGCGGTTTATTATATATAAACAGATTTATGCCTAGCATGCTACAACTAAGTTTCGGTAGTACCGCGAATGATAGTCCACTCGCCATGATGGCTCACTCGCCGGTTTTCTCGGCAACGACATTTGGAGAATTAAGGTGATCTATTGGGTCCCCCCCCCCCCTCCCCCACCATGGTGAGTGGACCATCATTCATGGTAGCATATTAATTAGTGATGGTAATATATCGCTTGACATTCCCGATCGCGAGCGGGTCGGTACGGACGAACCCGCTCTCGATATAAGCATATATTCGATAGGAACATGCTATATCTATACAGCGAGAGATAGAATTATTGTAGAAACAGGGGTCTCAAAACAGGGTTTGAATGGCTGATTTGGCCAATAGGACTCTTCCCATACTTCTACAATAATTTTATCACACGCTGTATACTATATGCTGTTATCGAGACTCTATGGATCCACTGTACTGGGCCTCACTAGCTATGTCCTGGGTGTTCGGCGAAATCTCTCCTACGCATAAACCTGCGAACTTTATGGCACATCTAAGTATTCTAGAGACTGCAGCTGCTTACCTGGACCAAATTTCAGGCGCTAATGCATGAAAGAGATTTCACTCACCCTTTCGAACACCCGGGGCGTAGTTTTCATGCCATGGACACTCTAAGCTTGGAATGGCCGCTCGTAGGTAGGTTTCTCTCTACCTTGGCCTTCTACCTACCGTTGGCACCCAAAGCAATCGCGTTTAACTTACTTCCCCGATACAACAAAGCTTGTCTATAGGGTGCTGGGGCTCCCAAAAAGACCCAACCTAAGGACGCGTTCACCGTTGCACGAGATATCACTCGGTAAAATTCATGATGTGGGTTAACCTCTACCTTTGTTTTGTTCACCTTCGAGTTTCTATAGTAATTTCTCTTGATTCATACTAACCTTCGGACCGTGTTACGCTTGCGGCAGCCTAGTGTATGGTTGGTCAAAGGAGTTGTGATACTCTTGTTCGTGGATTCCTGCACAAATCTTGATATATGGAGCCCATGGGGGTGGTAAATGCTCTGTTTGGGCCTCGGTTAATACTCTACCAGCGATCGCAGACCATCAACTCGGTAGCACAAGTTCGTTCCCAATGGTGGGCCACCTGGATGGGGGATGTTTCCTTTAGCTAGGTTAAAGAAATTTTTTCCCTCTATCCGCAGGGAAGAATTTTCTGCTGTCTCCTAAAATTGAAACATACTCTATGATATTCCTTGAAGATGTCTTCAACAGGTGGCTGACAACTACCAATCATGGTCCCAGAGCTCTATCAGCCTTTCCTGCCTTGAGGCTAAGTTGATAAACTTCTTGGAGTTCTGGATCCCTCGGAGGCAGCAATACCGATTAGGAAATATCCGTTGTTTAACAGGACTGTTTCATGGTGTAGGCCATTCCGGATTATCGAACCTCATGTAACACTCGATAGCCGGCTTCTGCGGGGGCTTGTCCATGACCTCTTGTGTAGGTTTCGTCTTGGGTTGGTTCAGAGGCATCTCTAGCCATCCATGATTTCGTCTAGTAATAAAGTTGGATAGGTTAGTGACGGAAGGAGTGAAGGATGGAGGTGCCACAACAAGTGCCTACAGTGGGAGAATGTGAGGTAATCTGAGAAGCCTTGATTGCATCCCCCCCCAATCGTCATTATTAACATCTGTGGCGGCGGTTTTGTTTAGAAACTAAACTTGGGTTAGGAGTAAATGCATGTCCATTTAGCCATGGGCGGGGTTGTTTGCGCTTCTCGCAGATTACGACATAAAGGATATGGTGGTAGCACGGCTAGTGCTTAAAATCTTGGCTTCGATATTCTACTGCTTGTCGGCTCAATTCCGTCCAATATATACTCGGGTATGGGAATAAGAACCAGAAAATGCGAGTGACAAAGCAAGGATTATTTGTTGGAGTGGCGCTCTTTGCCATACAAATGGAGCATTTTGATTTTCTGGTTATAACTCCTACACCCGAGTACTCTACCCCGTTCCAATCGTTAACGCTCATCAATAAATAGGGGTATCCAATTAGGGCAAAGCTTTCAAAACATATCAAATGATTCATCCCTCATATTCATGTAACTCTAGCGCACGATGTGATCTCAACTGGCACTCGCTATTTCAACAACCCCTCCCTTCAACAGGCTGTGTCTTTGAATGAATAAAATAATCCCAAGGCTGGTTAGGCCTACAATTATTTATATTAAACTGAATGCTAGGCAGACTATGACCCGGGGTTTCAAATTGTGAACGGCTCAGGAGTGGAATGCGTTCCTAGCATAGGTCGGGTCACGGTCATAAGCTATCACTCGGGCAGAGAGCCTGTTAATTGATTGATTGATACTTCATACATGTATGCCAGAGAGCCTGTTAGATACCTGGTTTCTTTTGTCCAATTGGTTAAATACATGCAGCCTCCAGACGCCGTACGTGTTAGAGGTCTTAGTATATGGCCCCAAATTCCAGGGTGTATAGTGTCGTTATGTATAGGGATAGGTGGCGTGCTTGTCAAACCTAGTATATTGCGTATTTGTTCCTTTTTATGTCTGTCATGCAAACTAGCTGCATATATCGTCTACCGCCTCATCTACTATGGGACCCTTATCCATTAGGGAGTGGTTGGGCCTCAGTGTTACTTAGAACTGTAAAGGGTAGCTAGAACTGTTATGACGAAAGAACTCCCTGTTCATAGTAGGTGGTCATATCATAGATGCAATGCCCAACCGCACCGCTAAAGCTGCAAAGAGAGATACCGCCTTCCTCTTCCTAATACACGCGCATTAAGATATACTATATGTATCTTTATGATCTCTGCATGCAGTTGGGTTTTATTTTATATAAACACACCATAGTCCCTAGTTATAAGCTGCGCTCTGCAAGAACCTGCATCGTTTCGGCGATTTCCTACCCAGTTTCAGAGTGGGACCTGGTACCTTATCCCTCTGACCGCCAGGACGAATCGAGGTGGACCACTAACTCGAGATAGTGTCATAATAATGTTATGAGCGTGGATATTTGGTACCTACCGCGAGTAAATTCACTAACTATTCTATTATTCATGCTCCTAATAGGACCTTCCTAGACTAGTGATCTATCCCAGATTGGCCCGATGGCCAGAGTGTACTAATTGTAAACTAGATTTATAAACAGTTTCCCAGCGTTACTTCATCTAGTAACCACCTACAACTTATTTAATGGTATTATCTAGAACTAGTGGATTGTAGCGCGTAAAAGTCGGCTAAAGCGACTCAAGCCTACACACCGAGTTCGAACCTACACCCCTCTATCCAACACAGCGGCCACCTTCTTATCCACTACACCACAAGTCCAAAATCAGCAAATATCCCACTTCGCCAAAGGAACACAGAGCAAAACCTACCAGGAGCCAACCAACCAACTCTCAATCCTTCCTTGATAACCGGAACCATCTCCTCTATCAACTTTGTCATCATATCTTCCGCAAACTTCTCCTGCGCTCCCGGCAATTGTAGCATCTCTACTGGATGTCCAGCCACATATAGCTCGATCGCTAGATCCGTCGCCGCTTCGTCATCAACCTCCGCTACAGGTGCACTGGGCGGCACTTGGATGTTGAGCGCCATTGCAGGGAATTCCGAGAGTAGTTCACCGAAACCTTTTGAGTCCCAGTACTATCTTCCATGTCAGCCGCGGTGACAGTTGCCTAGATGGGGGGTACCCACCTTCAGCTGCTCATCCGTAACGTGTTCTAGAGCCTCAGCGTTTTGCTGGAGCTTCTGTTCGAGGAGTGCATCGTAATCAATGTCCTCATTATGGCTGATACTCGCTAAGCTATCCTGCTGCTGGAATCTGCTCAGCGCCACAGCGCTTTTGCTGCGGTGTGGTACTTTCCGTGCATAGCTACTCTGGGATATTGTAAATGCCCTAGTTCTTTTCAATTGATGAAGGCTTGGGAATGTGGACCGGACCGAGATTCTGCCGCCGAGGCGAAGTATGAATTTCATTGTTTTGGATGTTTTGGGGGCGATGTTTGACGAGTGACGTTGTGTGATGAACTAAACGACCAATTTTTTGCCAAGAAGTGATCTTCACCCCCACACCGAGCCGCAGGGGCTTTAAAATTTGCTGCTTTGTGTTGTGAGGAGAATTATTACTCTGCCTGTGATAGTAGCCCCATCTAGAAGTTTTGTAAACCCCCACCTTTCAAGCCTTCTGATTATGAAATGCTCCAGTGACAACGAAGAAGATGATGATTGGCCATACTTATTTATTAATGAAACTATGGCGCTGCTGCAAGGGGGGGTTTATCAGTACTGCAGTACGTATGCACCTACTTAGTAATATAATCAATCTATTTAGATACATGATTTGATCTATTGGTTAAGTATTGCGTGTGGCTGCCTGACAAGTACCAGAGACATTTCGTATCCCTTAAGCTTTTTGAAGTGTTGGGGCTGCTGTAGTAATATAGCATATAACTATATGTATATGTATAGTACCACGTAAAACTAGGATCCTAGAAGTCTGGTCCTAGGATTTACGGAGTTCTCAAGTTCGTAGGTGGTCGGAGATGGTATATAGGCTGTGTACTTTACGTAACTAGGACACCGCATGGCATTGATCGTCTCTGGGTTTCACAGGGTATATACTGTAAATCATGATGAGTTAGGGTGCGCAGCCGGTACACGGTGTATACTCAAGATAGCATGTTAGTTCATGTAGGTTTGCATGCATGAAGCTGCGACATCTCTCAGCAATTGTGGGTCCAGATCCGATACCGACATACCACTAACAATTTATACCATCCCTCAGCTCTTGCAGCTTGGCAACAGTACGTATAAAATCGCTCCTTTCCAGTGCAGGAGACATGTCATTTTAAGTATTTGATAGGTTGGCCCGCTCCCAGAGCAGATCTTGAGATCGATGGTATCTTCAGGTTCATTTATGAATTTTACATACCCTCTTGTACCCAATACTAAAATTCAAATAAGTCATGGCGAGGTCAAACAGCCTATGAGAACTGAGCTAGTTGATGCACAAGGCTGCCGACATTTTTCCGCATGTCGTGCATGTAGGCGAGATAAGAAAATAGTAATACCAGGCCGAACCTGGCCCATGACTAGTGTTGATAGTGACCTGTCTGAAAAAACCGACATCATCCTGTCGAGCATTTACTTGTTGATCGTTACTGTACTTGGCATCCTCCATACTTGCTACCTTGCTTGTGGTGACGATAGTGGCATTTGCTAGTCAGGCTGTTACAGCGCGCACCTGCCCGGTTGGGTTCCTACCAACCAAATTTTCATCTCTTCTCTTGTTACGACAATATAGGTAGTAGGAAGAACATTCGGGGCCTCATTACCTTATGTATATACCCAGGGACCGTGTTTGTGATATAACATATCACTATCACAACGGCTAATATTTATCTTTGACTCCGACTCGTACTAGCTAGTGTTCTTTGCGAGGTGGTGCTTGGTCAACCTGGGTGTATCTTGCCTCGGGCCGCCCGAGCATTATAGAAGGCAGTAAGCCGTTTAGAAATATTTGAGGTATGCATAATGTCATTTATAGAAAGGGAAAATGCAACGCAATACCCGCGGAAATTAGCATCTGCACAGAATATCACTCGGCCCTTAGCCATTATATTCCACTATTTTCGATCAGCAAGGATGGGACTCGGGACTTGAAATTAATAGGGATAATATAACTACTTTCCTATATGCCGTAATTCTTAGATATCTAACTTCCCATACGGCAATGAACCCTACCCAAGTTATAAACTAAGTAGGTATTATCATGGCGCCACTTTGAAATTTGACTAGTCCCATGATATGTGACTATTAATATTAGGATGTCCGTTAATCAATTCAATCCGTCGTTCAGGTCCGAGTGACATCTGTGATTAACATAAAAGACTAGATAGCTGCAAAGTGTGGATTGTACTTGGTAGGTATGTCTTAGTAACTGAATAAAGATTACTGGCTCAGCACAGCTGTGACAACCTGACTCCCTTAACCCTAACCCCCCTCAAACCTAAACCCCCCAAATCCAAACCCTCGAACCTCCCCAATGCTTCATTTCAGACACTCTCTTTACTACACTTCAGTGGTGACATCGATAGAAGCTCGTGGAGCTCGAACTAGCTGGTTCATGATAGACCGTGTGAGAAGCCTTGATCTATGATCTTTCCCAGAGGGAAACTAACCTACTAGCTACCGAGTTTGCGCGCAACTCCCTCAACTGGCCAACGAAAAGACCGAGAGAAACAAAAATGGAATGATTTGATGATTCGTATGAAACGACCCATCCATGTATCTGAGGGGGTCAACCCAATGAAGCCAAGTGGCACGCTCTGAGTCGCATGGCTTATTCGCTGGCCGCGTGTCAGTCCGTGGTAAAGTAACTCGAGCTCGTGATCCCATTGCTAAAGAGCCAGGTTTCTATGCGGTTGCTCCTCTTATAATACGATGGATCATTTATGTATCTATTCTTCTCTTAACTATGGCCCCCAGCATATTCCACAAGTTACATGTAAGTTCTCGAAGGATTCTTGCATTATTCGTGGCTCCGCATACTCAATCTAGGGGACTCGATCTAAAAAGAATGTCTGGTGGGTTCAGTAATCTTCCACTAGCGACACACTCTCTCACTCGTCTCTGGGGGCCATAGGTGGCTAGATACGTAACTTAACAACACCAGGCAAGATACATTAACGCCATAAATCACGTGATTTATGCATAGATACATGTCTATTAGTTTATTCTAGATGTCATTAGTGCAACTAAAGCTGCGCCGGGATCAGATTTCTGGGGTTCCCAGGTTCTCATGATCAATCAGCTGTACGTATATTTACTTTTCGAATGAATCTGTGCGAGGCTGCCAACAGCTGACTTTGTTTATACTTTTGGGTCTGGAGTAGAGGTACATACAAATTTGACGAGGCTGTCTTGATTGTCCAGTCAAGAGATTCACATAGTAAGTGGTCATGGTCCTACAAATTCTGTTGATCATCATGAAGTGCACAATGAAGCTGAATTCTAACTAGCCTGAAAACCATTGTGTAATTAACCAATATATTCCTTGACTAACCGAGCTATGCCGACAGTAAGGGGTGGAAAGATGTCGTATTTTTCCAGGATCTACGCCATGCACATGTGCACAGCATATACAGGCCTTTAGAATGTACATGTAAGTATGTGTATTTCCAACAGTACCAGTACATACATGTATGTATGTATGTATGTATGTATGTATGTACCTCTGAGACATTGAGTTGGGACTGAGTGGGTTTTTGTATATATATAAATAGGCATATGCATTATGAACACTAGTGCCCGTGATTTCATTTTCATATCTGCAGAATTTAACACATATAGCTGAGAACTCTGAGTAATGGAGCAGTTTTCAAAAGTTCTACTGTGTTTGCTGTACGCGTGATAGAACACATGTAATCTCATTTCCGATCCGCTTGACTGGCCGGGGGGGGCATGAGGGTTAGGCGCTGTATGTACGGTTACCCCCGGGGTGCGTGCTACGCTGTACAGTACCCGAGTCCATTACTAAATTTTAAGGCTGAATCCGCATTTCCAAATCATTTAAATTTACACACGACACAAGAACCAAATCTTGTCGTTAAAATTGCGCATTCCCGAAAGAAGGAAATCGTAGGTAATAAAATGCACTTTGCGGTGAAGAAAATCCATATTATATATATCATGGGTATATACGTCGGCCCAGCACTCCTGGCTCGCGGGAGAGAAATTGCGGAAACGAATGTACATGTAAGTAACTACATGTAATTCCGTATAGATGTGGGTTTCGGGAGTGGGTTTTCGTTGGAAAACAATACTACTAATATGTGGCTAGTAACTTTTAAATTTTGTCAATATTGTGGCGATGTATTAGTCAGTACAATATGACAACCTGAGAATATGAAGGTCCATTATCCTACCTTTCATTCCATAACGTTTCCGAACTAGACTAGGGCTGCATACCACCAAAATCTGGTTGTTACGCATCAATATTGCCCATATGCATACCTAGTTTAGTCCGAAAATGCTATGCAGTTACGAGTACCCACTCTACTCATTCTGCCAGAATTAAAATGCCGCTTACTTGATATTCTCACCCGGTTTTAGGACCGTTCTCACAAAATCAATATGACTGATCGGCGATATTTACATCCTGATATCGGTGATTTGAAGCTACCAAGGCTGCTTTATTTAATTGCCGAATATAGTACTCTAGTTGCTTCGAAGCTATATGCCGACGACGCTTGACCTGGCGATCAATGTATGCCCGGTAGCTGTACCGTGTTATGAAAACTGACTGCTACAAGCATGTATGCTGTTCCATTCTATGCACTAACAAGGATGTTCTTTCCCTCGGAGACTTGGGGGCGGCATGGTAGAATAGTCCATATTAGATGGAGGGGCAACTGTGAGCTCCCGTGGAGCTATGACAGCTACTTACAAGTAGGTAGCTCTGTGTCAGAGCTCCTAAGCATCGGAGTCGATCGAATCGAGTAATCTTACGTCGGAAATGGTCAACTCAGTATCGTCGGGTATGTGACTGGTCTCCACACGCGCAACCACATGTAAGCTACTTTTAAATCTGGGATCGATCATGGGGTAGGTTAAGGTTGAGAACCACAGGTTCCAGAGCTCCTTTGCGCTTTTGGTAGTACCATGGTACTCATAGGATGACTCTCAAGTTTCTGATATATAGTTCCCAGGAACGGGTCTGGTAAAGCTCGGAGGGACGTTGGTTTTTCACCTCTGGGCGAGGTATTATTAATTTGACAATTGCTGACTAGCTAGCTCTCGGCCCCTAGCCTTTTGCAAATTTTGCTTAAGCTTTGGGGCGGCCCCCACCGTAATTAATTGTCTCATTAGCAGATTGTTGGTCCAGGTATACTTGTTTCGCATATTTTACAGCCGCAGCAGCCGCCCGTGGACAATCTTTGCATCATAAGTGAAGTTATGCAGTTGCGCGTATACTCATAACTTGAAGGTAGTAAGATCTTAACTGGGGTATTGGCATCATGACCAATGATCAAACCTCGCCTTTTTCAGCATCCTAGGCCCGTCATATCGGAAACTAACTTAACGCGAGCTATTACCCATAAAAGATAACGTGGGGAAAATATACTGGTAGCGCAACACGGTATGCTTTAGAGGAGTGGACCACTATTTTAGGCCCGAGCGTGGCTAAGGGAGTAGTAGAACAATCATTGTTAGCACATTACTAGTATAGAGATGCCCTATTGCCTTGGGATAATTGTAAAACAAAATCCGGCGCGGATGGTCATGATAAGAGACAAGGCTGGCGAATGTCATATCTATCTTGTTAGTTCGGCGAGAATGAGCAAGAGTTGAAGCCATAGCGGATATTTCCTCTCCCCCAATTGTAGGTATATGTATTATCGAGTAACCGAAAACCTGTTGCAACCAAAGTTTGTATTGGATTTATAGGTAGACTTCCTGGTTGTGAGAATATATTTACCCTAAGTGTCTCATCAAGAGCACTGCTTTGGCTTGTGAGGCCAAAGATGGGTTTGGTGGTTGCTCTCACTTATGACACCCCGCAATACCTCTATATATAAAAGTTGAAGAGAAGTCGGAAATCACTCTCAAGCCCTCGGACTGCACCCAGAGTATTGATTGTGATCTAAGGAACCTAATGTATAAAATGCCTCTCCTGACCCTTGGGTTTGGGGTTAGGGGGGCCTTTGTGTGTTCTCTCCTCCGCGAAGAGGAGGAAGTAGAGGGGCAGGGACATGCAGGAGCAGAGGGTAGTTAAAACGACCCAACATATAAAAAGATAAATAGGGAATAAAAGACTTATTGGGATATCTGGGGAATAAAGAGAGGCTCCACTCCGCCTCCCTAATCTATAGTGACTAGGAGAGGGATAGTAGGGCTAGTCTCTCACTCCCTCTACGGCTATATTGTCCAGTCGAGTGGAAAGAGGACTAGCTATAGCCCTATCTGCTCTTTCCCACCCCCTGCTTCTATTCCCTTTCCGGGACTGCGAAAAGGGAGTAATGAGGGGCACAGACAAGCTCTGATTCTGACCATCTAGGATCTAAAGCTAGCTGCTGCTTGGGGAAGGAGAAGGGGGGAGTTGGGCTCTATGATATAGTTATCCAGCAGTATATCAGCTTGTGTAATTGATACCTAGAGTGGCTTCTCATGCCGTGTGTATATGTGGCACATATTATGTGGGAACACTTCCTGGCGAGGGGGGGGGGTTGTGCTGTTTACACGTGTATTTGACCTGAGACTGAAGACTTAATTATGGTGGAAGAAATTAAGTGGGTGATAGTCTAGCCTAAATAATAATAGCTCCTAGTTTTATTAATACGTTAGTTTGTATATCTCTTGTTATCCTATATTTTGGTCTTGCGCCAGCAGTACGTACTTGAGACACAACAGTGCTTACTCGTTACGAGATCCGGGGGGGAGTCTTACTCCTCGTATGCTGTAGTTTGTAACTGATTTCATATATGTGTTACATATAGTTTGTGCGTTGACACATGTATGTTTCTGGTTGCGATTTTGGGCCTGAAAATTCGAGCCTTTTAGGCTTTATAATAATTTGTGGGTCGCGCGCATTGGTATACTATACGACGTGACGTGCTAGTGCTGATCGGATTTTAGATCTTGGGTCTGACATTACCCACGATATATACGCAATTCATTTTTTCCCAGGATATATACCCGTATGCATATGTACTTACTAGGTATAATATTCAATAATTTCATCTGCCGTCCTCGTATGGTTGGTGTCTTGTAATCCTGTAAGATCATGTACATATTTTTTTTTATCCCCACGCTTATATACATGCATACATGTGGACCGAGTGATAATTCATGAGTTCCGCCAAGCCGCCCCCCACATAAATTCACTCAGGCTCATAAAAATAAATATGGTTTACCCCTCCACTCGGGACCCCTCCAACATCGACAAAAAAAAAACACTTTACGTCATACGAGTAAATAGAGGAGCACCACAACCACAGCCCACCGAGACAAAAACTCTAACACAGAATATTTTCACAACCCCCCACCTTCCCCCACAGAAGAGGCTACAAATGGCCGAGTCACAGCAGCAACAGCAGAGTCTCCCGCAGTACACTGCCGCCGCAAGTCCACGCTACGACTACGTTCCCAACCAGGGATATATCAATAACCTCGACCGCTTCGCCGACTCCGAGCAGGCTGCAGACGTATCGCAGGCTGTCACTACCACACATAACCAGGGAGAGGAGGAGAGGTATCACGATGAGGATAACGAAGAAGACGAAGATTCATACGACGAGCTGTTTGACGATGAGCTCAATGATCAGGACTGGACTGAATCTGGTGGAGGCGGTGGCGATTTCACAAAGTCGTACAACCGGCAGCGAAAGGCGATTGAGGCAACCACGGCAACCAACGCCGCAAGTGCAGAAGGTGTGGTCAAGGGAAATAAGTTGAAGCCAAAGGCCAACGTCAAGGCGCGTGTTGACGACCAGATACAAAGCTTGACGAAATTTGCGGCGAGGATTAAGTTAGGGGATGTGGAGAGTGGGATGGGGGGCTCTAGCAAGTGAGTTTGTGGTTCCACCTTTTTGGACCCCCCACTTCATTGGCTCGGGTTTTTAGTTATTGCTTATTTCTTATTGCGCATTTCATATTGTAATTCTACTTTGTGATATTGGTTATTGATATTGGGAACACTGCCTATAGAACAACGGATAAATCCGAGCGCGCAACTTCCGAACAAGTACTCGACCCCCGTACCCGCATGATTCTCCTGCAGCTCATCAACCGCAACACCATCCACACCATCAACGGTGTTCTCTCCACCGGGAAGGAAGCCAATGTCTACCACGCGCTCTCCGACTCTCCCGACTCGTCCTCACCCCTCCACCGCGCCATCAAAGTCTACAAGACGGCCATCCTAGTATTCAAGGACCGGGACCGGTACGTCACTGGCGAGCATCGCTTCCGCAATGGCTACAATAAGTCCAACCCCCGTGCCATGGTCAAGATCTGGGCCGAGAAAGAAATGCGCAATCTCAAGCGCCTGTGGGCCGCCGGTCTCCCATGTCCTGAGCCTTTCTATCTCCGCCTGCATGTCCTTGTTATGGGCTTCATTGGTGACAAGAAGGGGTGGCCTGCACCGCGGCTGCGTGACGCCCCCATCGAAGACGAACGGGTGTGGGATGCCCTGTACCTCGAACTGCTTGGCCTCATGCAAGACATGTATCGCAAGTGCCGGCTAGTACACGCAGATCTGAGCGAGTACAATGTTCTGTACCACCAAAAGCGGCTCTGGATCATTGATGTGTCACAGTCGGTTGAGCATGACCATCCGCGCTCGCTCGAGTTCCTGCGCATGGATATTAAGAATGTGTGTGACTTTTTCCGCAGGAAGGGTGTCGAGACGGTGCCGGAAAAGACGACCTTCGAGTGGATCACGAAGGGCGATGAGCCTGTAGAGACATTGCAGAGAGGCGGCGAGGTCGACACAGAGGTCGACATCGCAGTCTACAGACAGGCATATGTGCCGAGGACACTGGAAGAAGTATACGATGTTGAGCGAGATGCAGAGAAGGTCGGTCGAGGGGAGGGCGCAGACCTGGTCTACAAAGACCTTCTAGCGGAGAAGAGGGTTGAGGAGGAGGAGGAGGAGGAGGGTAGTGAAAAGGAGGAGGATAGCGGCGAAGACAGCGAGCAGGAGGGGAGTGACGAAGGTGAAGGCGAAGACGGTGGTGCGAGGATCCACAAGAAGGACAGAGACGTGGACAAGAAGCCCCGTGGAAAGAAACACGAGGACAAGGAAGAGAAGAAGGTTAGTTCCCCAAGTCCCTAGTTCAGACAACAATCTGCCTGAGTATTTGATTCCCTGCCACGGCCTTTTCCATTCCTCACTCAGTTCTCATACCCAAAGCCCCCCCGCCCCATCAGAAACACTACGCCGCTGACTACTCGAAACAAAAACGCCAACAGGACCACAAGAAGAAAGTTAAGGAAGAGAAACGCGAGGCCCGAAAAACCAAAATGCCCAAACACATCAAGAAGAAAATTATTAGCGGTAAGAAGGGGAAATGATTACACGACCCACGCCAACAAAGAATTTAATTTAGCCAGGGCAAAAATAAAAATAGTTCTAGACTGACTCATGGGCAATCATTCGGGTTACAGCGTTGGCTGTTTCGCGCCTCGCTAGCTGGTCAGGTATGTAAGTAGCCTTACAGGACAACGCAAACAACGTCCACGTATTATTCCTTCCAGAACATGTAGCTTTGAAACAACCAGAGTCAGTCAATTTGAAAGAAGAAGCTTTGCACAGACTCTCTAATTACTATTATCCCATCCATACCCTACCCCAGGGGTGTATACGTATCATTGTACCGACTATGGAGACTTTTCGCAGCGCCTAACACACGTTGTGGCAACGAGTAGATGGTCCCATCATGTCCATGCACAAGGCCCAAGCTTAACCAACGTCAGGCCCCAAATATGCGTGTGGGATGAAAAGAGATGTAGATCTTTGTCGCCCGCAGATTCCTAACCGGGCGCCCTTATCGATAGACAGAAAAAGAATTACTGTCCCCACCATTATATAGGATAATTTGTATGGAGTGGTGGTCTCATACAATTCGCCCCTGTCTCCGCCATTTGCATCTTATGTTGGCAAACGAGTACACGTATTTATGACTCTTGCTGGTAGCGATACTACTCTAGATGAGCGGAAATTCTATTGGCTTGCTTGTGATGAGGAGGAAGCTCGGCTAAAGAGGCCCTCTTCCAGCTTGTCGATTTTACACCATTTTATTGCGATGAAAAGAAAAAAAAAATAATAAATATGAAAAACCCGGCCGGCCATGAATCCGAAAAAATGAAAAATGAAAAATGAAAAGATGAAAAAATGAAAAAATGAAAAAATGAAAATGAAAATGAAAATGAAAATGAAGAAAAAAGAAGAAAGATGAGAAAAGAAAGAAAAGAAAAAAAACCCGAGCACCCAGCTTCCTCTTTCCCTATACAAAATGAAAACCGAGAAAAAATAAAATATAAAAATTGTAAATCGAAGAACTCCTCCCCCGCTCCCCCCCCCCCAACCCAATGCCTATGCACCCCCATAACTCTCTCCTCCGCCTAAGACTGACGTATAAAGAGAGATATCGACGAATGGTGTACTATATAGCCACAAGTGGTGTTAGTTTCCGGAGGAGACTGAGGGTACATGCCGATCAGACTCACCCCCTAGCTAGAGTACTCCCCCGGATACTAAACCACCTGTTGTTAATATGCTGTTGATAACTTTTTTGAGCCCAACCAAGAAAAGGGAAGAAGGGAAAAATAGAAAATGATAAAAGGAGACAAACGCCAAGACATTCCATGCGTATGTTCACCAAGGTCAAAAAGTAAAAGTATGGCCACAACTCTCCACAAATGCTAGCGTAACATCAACACAAATTACAACCTCCTAGAATATCATTTGGCAACACTCTTTGTCGTCAAACTGCGTTGGCTCTACAGCCCGGCCTTCCTATAGAAGCCGTCACATGCCCTTGCATCCACCGCCCGCATCGCAGCCTCAAAGAACTGAGGCACGTAGTTTCCTTCGTGCGCCTTTCTGAACTCAATTGTATGTAGCTGGGTCCATTTCTTGACGTAAATCATCGCATTCTCGACGGGGTTTAGGTCCGGAGAGCAGGGAGGCAGATAGATAAGCTTGCAGCCAGCAGTCTCCACTAGTTCCCGTATCGCTGGCCCGCGATGAATCTGTGAGTCGTCCATAATGAGCACACTGTTGTCGCCTGGGTAGGGGTTGCACAGCGGTAGCAGGGTGTCTCGTAGGAAGATATAGAAGCTTTCACTATCGTATGGAGGAGCAGGTGCCGATTCTACTATGTCATGACAAATAAAACCTGGAAGGACTGGTTAGAGGTTTGCTTATATAGGTATTGCCAGGTTATTAATTACCATTGATAGTAAATGCTGGGAGAATAGAATATCTCTCGAACTTCTTTGTTGCATTCTGCGTAGATGCCTGCTCCCCGGCAGTTTGTTCAAGATCCATGCGAGATGCTCCCTCCGGGGCCAAATGTTCCTCCTGAGGCGGGGAGACCGGATATCCGGCCAGTGATGACCGGCGGCGGCCGCCACCTGTGACAACGCCAGCGCCGGAACTGTCACCATCACTATGGATTTCGGTAGACTTGGAGGTATCTTTTTTGGGTGGAGATTCGCGGTAGCCCCAAATCCTCTTACGGTCACCGACCTTCTCGTTTGCCGCGCTCTCGTCAACAAAGACTAGCTGTGTGCGGCGGAATTCCTTCATCTCCTTTAGGTAGTGATTGCGCGCTGTAGCGTTCCGATCCCTTGCCTCCTGAACGGCTATATTTTTGGACCATTTGGCTTCCTTGAGGCGCCGGGAAATTGTGGGAAGACTGAACTTGCGGTCGTAGACGTCCTCAAGTTCATCACGCATCTCATCAAGAAACATATCTGGCTTCCCTTCGAGGAGCAATAGCAGCCACTGTGGGTTTAATTATAGATTAGCATGTGTTTTAACGAAGCTCTAGGTGATATGAGTAGCTCTATAAAATAACTCCTATATATTGGGAGTAATGTGAATGAGGATCCTCGTAAGATTGGTGATGCATACCTCCATCATATGCGGGTCCAGTTCCCGCGGACGACCTTCGTTCTCAGGCTTGGGCGCATATACCGCGCCGTACTTGCGAACGCGCTCTTTTGCGCGGTATATCGTGCGTGGGCCGGCATCAGCGATTTCGGCGGCCGAAGATATAGGGGATCCCTTGAGAAACTCATTGAGCCCTAGCTCAAGGAGTCTCCTATTCTTTTTGGCAGGCATTGTTGGGGCGTTGAATATATAAAGTCCAGATAGGATTAGATTAAATGATGCCTCTTCTACTCCAGGTTTTGCTTTTCCGGGTTTGAAGCGTTTAGATTCTCCTCTTTCGGTTCTGGGGCTTGTGCTTGTGAGAGGGGTGGTCGGTACCCTTGGTGCAGGTGGGGATGATGTCTTCTTATAATGGGGCGCTGACTTTTTGTATACGAACGTGTGGGCTTCCTTTTTATGATATATTATCCGAGCTGCTGTTCCCGGCAATTGTTCCTTTTGATTTTGATTTCTTTTGTTTCGATGGGTTTCTTTTTTTTTTTTTCTTTTTGAGGGTCAATAGTTGGGTTGGATTGGGATTTTATTTTCGATTTTCCTAGAACTCTTTTTTTTTTTGCTCTTTAATTACTTTTTTTTCCCTCGGAGAGCTGGTTCCTATCAACTCTAGCTGGTGAGCAATTGTGTATCAGTCAACTATATGCCACAGTAGTTTCATACCTTTCAGTATTGATAAAAATCCAGTAGTAGAGCCAACTCGAACTCAGTGCAGCAAGTATGTAGAATGGTGTGACTAAATCGATTGAGTTATACTGACGTCGGAAACTTGACGGTGGATATGAAGATAGCAGCACAAAAGTGGGAGAAGCAGATGATGAGGTCGATTCAATTCATGCACCAAGCGTCCCTATTAGTGTGCGTAGGACAGGACAATGACCCCGGTAAGCTATAATGGGGAAGGAAGGAAGGCTGAAAGAAGGCGACCACCATGCGATGCCGGCTGTGAAGATGGCCAGGGAAAGAGGAAAGATTATATATATACTCGAGCTCTGTTAGACACGAGTATGTAACATAATGCACTTAAATGCACCCACTACATGTACCAACTGCCTACATCCTGACACCCACCCACCCCCAGCTGGCATCTAAATTTCAAAATTGGCATATACTACTAGCTAAGATCACTACTTTGCAATATTACACTAAAAGGATATCGGCCCTTAATTGGCCGCCAAGGGGAGGGGGGGGGGGGTCCAACAGCCACTAACCAAGCTAACTAGCTAGGAACCGCCGGGGGGTGGGAGAGAGAATACCCTACCTAATCTCGACCACATATATCGTGGATTTCATAACAGTGAATAGTGGCCTAGAACTTACCTAGGGATGAGAGAGGGGAGCTTGGAGAAGATTAATTACAACGGGCGCGTGTGTGCGGAAGGGCCTAGATTTGTTGCGGTGTGGGGCTAACTCGATGGGGAGATGTACTAGTTCCCTTTTTTTTTTTTTTTCTTCTCCTTCTGATCCTTTTATTTATTCATTTGTGAACAACGAGCAGTTAGTATATAAGTCAGTCTGTGAAGAGTGATCCTCTCATAAGACATACTATACTGGAGAGTGAGTACTCTATAAGACAGAAGCCCGCATATAATCTCTGTGCAGGATGAGTTGCATTTTGCCTACTTTCCTGCCTACATGTATGTACCTGCGAGGTGCATGTGGGGTGTGAGTGTATGTGTCTCTAGGTATTCTAGAGCTCCGTGCTCCCCAGGCCAAGTCCCGTGTAGCTAACTAGGGGCTAATGACAACTGTTCTGAAAGCTCGATTGGTGACCGTCACCCTTGCCTAACTATATGTAGTAGTACTCTGCAAAACCGCAAGCATCGCCGCGCCCCCACGCATGAAAATAGAATAAGACTCATTTTCACAACCACAAATATCGCTCAACATCAAAACTAAGGACAAATTGCGAGCCTTTACGTTTTTTTTAATGTGATGCAAGCTATAGCATGCTTGGATCAATTAATTGGTGGTGGTGGTGGTGGTGGTACGGCCAACGGTCTCCTACGGGACTCTCAACCCATAAGCTACATACATACCTAACAAACCTCCGCAAGGAGGGATGGTTTGGACAAGGTTGAGATTCGCAATTCGAGCCCCTGCCCCCAGCCCCATAAGGCATTCACCCTGGGTCCTGTTGCGTAATTATCGATCAGCCTTGGTAGAGAGAGTAACCTGTTTTAATCGAATCTGTTCCACCCCATCCCTCCCAAACCCCCCCAGCCAACAATCTCCAACGTCCGCGTCACATATCACACACACGCTAGGCACACACGAGTGACGGGCCATGAATCTCACTATATACCAATCTCTCTCGCCCTCCGAGACAGACGCCAACAGGCGCTTAAAGAAATTACCATAGCAATTCCGGGGGGCCAGTGTCCTCTAGCCCCTCTGTCTAGAACCGACCTAAGCGCCGATGTCAAAAAGCTTGTTTCTGCTTGGCGTTGGGTTGGGGGGAATGTAATCTTCGAGAGCTGTAGATCTGGGTCTGGTCCCGCGATAGGGGGTGGGTTGGTGGGGAGGGTAAACGACTACCCCTTCCCCCCCTAGCACATGATAGATGGTGATGCAAATTCACTCTACTCTCTACACTTCACCATGTACACTACTACCACCCCCCCTGGTTGACTTCGCCTCGCTTCTCTCCGACTAACATGGATATATGTATTGGAAAGCTTGTATCGACGCCTATATGTCGCCGTATCCGTATGCCTATTCTATCCGCTGGTTCAGTAATCGAGCATCCATACATTCCTAACTCACCCTACAATTCTTATATATACCCAGATGTGCAGTTTACTACTCTTCCGGATGACATGGACTAATGAAAATAGAATCATATCGTAAAAAAACCTCACGCACCCAGTTCCGCTTTCCGTGGGTATTATAGGATGATGATCCTGGGCTCTGACCGGCTGGCAATATACGAAGCTTGAGCTCCCCTCCAAGCCCTCTCTTCCAAGGGGGGACGAGCGTGCATATTACATGAAAGTGGAGATCCGTGGGTTCTTTGGGCTGGTGGTTACAGGTCATGTATACGATATGTGCCTATTGTAACCCGACCCTATTGACGGTAAAAGAGGGCAGAATACACATGGTTCGAGAAAATATAGAATCATGTAGCGTATCATGCGGGTAGAGATGCGGTTGAATTTCGGTACCAGCGGCAACAACCCGGTTCTTCGAGAACAGAAGAGCGCTAACAGGAAATTCTCTCTTCCATTCGTGGGAGGGGGGAGGGCTGCAGGATCCGTTTGGATATTACTTTCTTTTTTTCTCTCCTCTTCCATGATCTGGTACATTTTGTGGAGAACTTGAGGGCATGAGATCTCCCGAACACCGGCAGCAAGAAGCCTTGATTGCGAGAACAGAGGTCCCAGGACAATTTGGTTTCCAGCCATGCAGGAACCCTTCTTGGACCCTTTTAATATGTAGGTCTGTCTTTAGATGCCTAGAGGAGCAACAGCAGGGGCCCATCCGAGGCATCTGCACAGCTGTATCAAGATCTATGAGATTAGATAATCTTCACCTACCCTCAAATTCTTCCGATTCCAATAGAAGAATATCGGTAGCAAGAACCATTCGTATGTATGAAAATTCGGTTATACGTCCGTTGGCTACAAAACCTTAACATCGAGTAGATATACACATTGGAGTTTAGGGATCACTAACGGCAGCAGACTGCCCCAGGAGTCGATATCAAAGGAGACATCGTTCACACACACCACAACTGGGTTCCCGAAACAGTGGCTGCAGAACCACTTGTCTGTCTCTTAAGAATCTCATGCGGTCGATACCTAAGTACAGATCTGTGCACATGTAGCACAGAATCTTACAAGCTGCTAGAATCCCCTTCTTCTATACGGGACTATGCACCCGATAGGACAGGAAACCAACGAATAAAGAACATATGATTAGCAATGCCGGGGGACCAGTTAGTCATCAAGGCTTCAACATTCGTAACACACTAAAATTTAAATGCACTTACGAAAACACGACCTCCAGCGTCGGTAACCGCGGCAAGGGCCCCGTAGACTCGCTGGTACAGAATACATGTAGTTAAACTAGACGTTATGCCTGGCTTAGCCGAGTAGAGAAAGGGGTACGTGTATGTCCATACACGTACACTCAACATGTGGCCCCGTGCTCCCCTCATCTATATGTGGTTGGATCAATACATGTAGTACTTTATATATATATGTAGGTGAAGCTTATATTACCCCATACCGCCGGTGGAGTATGCAGTTGATCACCCGGCTTCTAGAATGAATCATCGAAAGAGGTAGTCCTACATGTAGCTATATGCTAAACGCAGTACAAGGGCAGAAAAAGGCGTTACTCCCATTACCAAGAACTTTCTCTTGGACGTTGCAAAGCCATGACTACATGTACTTTTCCCATAATACCCATATTAATCAATTACTAGCTACGCTACGTGGAAATACCAAGAACGAAGCACTAGTCCATGGCTGTCAGTGGTAAAAGTAAGGCTTCAAATGACAACGAGCTGGTTGTGCCTCTACATGTGAACGTTACTCATGTAGAAAGCGAATACTCTCCGAACCTCCCAATGACCGTTGCAAAAGCGTGTTCG
This sequence comes from Morchella sp. 2016-72, assembly GCA_024713865.1. Taxonomy (NCBI): domain Eukaryota; kingdom Fungi; phylum Ascomycota; class Pezizomycetes; order Pezizales; family Morchellaceae; genus Morchella; species Morchella sp. 2016-72. Next base: position 446,148 of record JAMJEY010000004.1, read on the forward strand.
GTCTTTCGACATTTGAACTCATGAAGCTGAATATCTTCACCTGATCCAATTCCCAAAAATACCGCAAGCACCACTTATGAAATGGAAAGAGAAAGAAAATAAAAAGTGCATTTATGCAAATATCCCATCATCGTGTTCGGCCCCAACTTCCGCCGGCGGCCTGGTGATAATAATAAAAAATGAAAATGAAAATGCAAGTAAAAAAAAAAAAAAATACGAAAGAAAAGAAAAATTAAAGTGAAAAAGTAAAAGTATCCCCGGCGGCGCTCCTCTACGGAATTAAAAACACTGCCTAGCGGGGCGCTGAGCAGAAGAAAAAAGGAACCCTCTAGTTTTCATAACTATCCATTCGAGCGAATCACAGCGAATCACATTAAATTCAATTACCCCATCGTACGTCTTCCCATGTGACACCACACCCCACACCCACTCAGAAGCACGCCATCCATCTCTGCATTTGTACAAGATTTCCGGGGTTTTACTAGCTTGTCCAGCACGGATCAATGATCACAAATCTATTTAATGTTGCAGAACTCTTACTCATAGGATATCACTCGACAGAGATATAACCTCGTCCGATATTGGCCCAATTAAGCCACATAATACGGTCAGGGGTATGCGTGAGAGCGTCCAAACGGAGCTCCCGTACGTAGAAACAATGAAACAGTCACTCATGAGAACTGTGTCTATGTTTCTATTCTGTTCCTTTCCAAGCGATTGTGCGACGGGCTTTGACCACCTCACCATAGCACTAATATGGTGATGCCGGTCTAGCCTCTAGGTGGGTGACTAATGCTTACTACACGCACCACCATCATGACCACACCACGATGTCGATAATTAATGGGGGTAAGGTCAAAAGGCGGATAGATAACGCCTGTCGAATATACTAACTAATTCTAACAAGAGATATGCGTTGTCCTGTGCTGCACAGTCTGAAACTTTATACGGACATCCCCCCCCTGCACCGGATACAAATGGTCATGAAACAATGGCATTGTGCGTGACAACACAACACCAAAGGGAAGAGTGATGATATGGCGGTTTCATATGTACCTACTTCCATTACCAGAGGGTCATGGATTAAGAAATGGCTGCTGTTATGACTGCGGGGGTGGTGGTGGGGTGGTGGGGTGCTGGTGCTGGTGGGGTGCTGGTGCTGGTGGGGTGCTGGTGGAGGAGATATAAAGTATATTGCGGCTGCGCGTGAAATTGGGCACGCAGATGCTGCGCACCAGGAGATCATCGGCGCGCAGTCACTTTTGAAATCGATAATCTACATCAGTGTGGCGGGATTGAAGATTATTGGGATTTTTATATATGCATGCAATCTGGCGCAAATAATTGTTGGGCCTATGGGAGAGAGGGCTCAGCTGGTTATTTCGGATTGCAATATGGAGTAAATGGCGCATAGTTGCACTTTTCTTATCTTTCGCAGCCACATCCGTAGTATCGAGAGAAGGCTCTATTATATACATGCAAGTATGTATATATCACGTAGTTCTGCCATGTTTGGTTTGGTTGGCAGAACTACATGTACCTACATGTACATGTACCCCGGGGGTCCTTAAAGGTACATGTACTGACGCAACGAGCTCAATACACTGGTACCACAACCACCATCAAAAGTGGCCCCAGTCCTTTCCCATTTTTGTTTCTAGGTACTACAGTACCAAAAAGAGGGGTGGGATCACTACGGTATTCTCGTTGGTACGCTAGCATTGCGGTAAGAATACGGTATTTGTACAGTACTCTTCCTCTAATGCCGATTTAATTCGGTATTTATCACTAAATTCCGTAGTCCTATGGTAGTGATTTCACCCCATTTTCTCATACTGTATATATGTAGCTCCGCCTGATGCCATTCGATCGCATCTCCCACGGTGGCCGGTAGCTGCGAAATTGTGAGGACCCCCGGGGTACATGTAAGGTGGTAGCACTTGCTAATAAGCGCGGCCTAGCCGTTTGTTTCTTACATATTTGTTATTTCGAATGCATAGGACAACGTCTATGTTGACTAGACGCAATACGTGTTTAATTCGTGTTTAATTCACCTGTTTTGCAAATTTTTTTATAGAAGAATTCGAACCTTGCTTCTTCTTCATCTCTTGTGCCATCAGATCATACAGTACAAGCCTTTAGGACTATCCCGGGCTGGCTGGCAGAACTCCAGACCGCAGTATTTAATACATGTCAACTTATGATATATCATCTGGCTGTGTAGTCAGGTCACTCGAGATCTACTTACGGAGATCCAAGACAATCAGGCGGCCTGCTGGCCTGGCTGGTAGAATCCAAGATCAGAGTATTTATTAATAAATGTACGCTGGCCTGGCCGTCTACTCTGGTCTAGTAAGTATGTGGTATAATTTCACCCGCCTCGCTCACTCGCTCGCTCATTCACTCACTCACATTGCACTACCAAAATAGAATCTCTCATCTCCACCGCTGTGAGCCCTCAATCACCACCTGACTAGCTTGACTGGCTCTCGAGTGCAATTGAACGAGCTCGGGCATATCCTGACTGCATATGTAAAGTGAATCACTATGCCAAGATATATATATGTCAGGGAGGCCTGGGGGAATCAGATAAGCTTAAATCTCCTCTCACCCACTGCATAATCTCACTCTGATCATATTATCTGCGTAAATTATTCCTTTAGCCGCATGTTTTTTCTGTATGTGGATAGGGCTAGGGGAAACTTATGGAGTAAGCCACTATCACTTGATATATAGATATGCATGGTTAATTCCAGAATAGAGTTATGCCATAGTCTCAGACTGCACGCAACATTTTGTACCTAGAATTAAAATGACATGAGTTAAAAAAAAATTCCAGAATAGAGTTCCTGGGACCTCATTACGAGAAATCGAATCAGCCGCAATATTGATAAGCGCGGTGCATATGACGGCTGAAGAAGCAAAGAAAGGAAGGGAAAAAATCCTCACAACTTAAGCCCGCTCCTAACTGGCATGACCGACCCTACCTATTCTATCTATACTAGTCCTAGGCTGGACAGGATCGAAGGAAAGGATAAGACATAGAGGTACCTATGACTTAATCGTGGAGAACTTTAAGCTGACTGCATTCACCGTCGGTGACCGATATGATGTGGCTTGTACTCTATCCTCCTATGCGGGCGAGTGGCCCAGCATTTGGCGAAGTTGTGGTCTCACCCAACCAATCGTTTTACCTAAGTATCCTCTGAATAAGTGTCTGTTCTTCTTCTTCTTCTGTCGCACAGCATGGGTAATTTCCCCCCCCCCCCCTTTTCCCCTGAACATTCATAGCGCGAGTACATGAGTAGGTAGTAGTTCATCAAACAAACGGCCGGACGGACCTGCAAGCGGCCGGAAGGATGTGGTCCTTTACTTTCCTTTGTCTGTGTTGATTTTGTAGGTACAGAGATGCCGTGTGTTCCTGCATATCAAAAAAGTCTAAGTGCTACGGCTAGCGGGATGACCATACTGTGGGGACTGTGCTGCCTGGACAATTGCGATCGAAGTTACATGGTTAGTTACGTTGTAAATAAGTACTCCAAGTACCTTTGTTGTATTTGTTCGCTCATTCGCTGATCAGAGGGAGAGGCGATTATAGGTCTGGAAATCAATCAGGGACGTGTACCAACAACAGCACTTGGTCTGATGTTGCTTGCCCAGCCAGATAGGTAGGCAGGCCAGAGAAGAATACCTACCGTAGTGCCAATGCCAGACAGGTCCTGACCGATTCCGGTCAAAGTTGATTGTTGTTGCTGCTGTTGTTGTTATTGTTATTGGTGTTATTGGTTGTTGTTTACTAGTAAGTAGACTACCAACTCTATCTAGGTAGACTTAATAAACTGCACTAACTACACTAACTCACCGAAATGCCAATAGGAGGCTGGCCACATATTTACATGTAGATAGCTATATGTATGTATAAGATGCTAGGAAGAGGCAATTGACCGGCCAGACATGGAGCCAGCTACCTAGCTACTCTATAGGTAGGGGCAGGGGCATGTTTCTACAATACGCTTCTGTCGATCCTTTCTTCCTTTTCTTCCCAACCCAATCGTAACCGGACCGGTCATCCACGACGATCTACCACCAGCCACAGCTCCATCCATAGCTAGGCGAATAGGTTCACGAGAAGGTTGGGGATTCGGACGAAGGGCCAAGGGAATGAAGGAAGGAAGGCATAACATACCGATTGGTAGCTCTACCCTGGAAGCCGGGCCATTCGATTAATCCACCACTCATGCCCGCCATACTCTATATCCAGTTCACACATGTCCTAGACTCCCTACCACCGTACTTTACATCGAACGAACGACCGACCACGCACCTAACTCTCTCCCCGGCCCGGAGGGTTTTTTTTCTTTCTGTTTCTTTTTTTCTTTCCTTTTTCTGCTTCGCTCGCGTGGCAGGTGGGTATGTATGTAGACCGTCGGTCGACCAAGGAAAGGGACCACCACCCGGTCCGCTAATCGTGTTTCACGGTTTTTTTTCTTGCCTCCTCCCTTTTTGTGATTGCTTGCTAGCTCGCGCGCCCCAGGGCGGGGGTGCGGAGAAATTGTACCCAGTGGCAGGAACCGATCGTTCGTGCGGCCAGCCCTGACTGAGTAACTAATACTCTCTCTGTCTCTCTCTGTCTCTCTACCTAGCCTAGGATAGGCATTTATTCTTAGGTAGATGAAGAGGGGCGAAGAAAAATGATGGGGCCTCCTGCCCTCCTGCCCCCGCTGCTAAATGACGGGACCGGGGGGGTTATTGATTGTGGAGAGGATCGAGGGATATGGTGTATCCGAGCGGCCCAGATCTATGTCTATGATCCTTTATGATACAAGTACCTCATGTACCTGTTTACCATGTCTACAATTCCTACTGACTCCTACCGTACTGTATAGGCGGCTCGACCGGCCGTTGCAGTCGGACCAGAGGGGGGATCATCGCCCGGCACAGGTAGCGGTGCGATGTCATCATGTAGATTAGAAAAGTACGAAGGGAGAAACAGATGTATGCGAGCGGAGCCGGAGTAAAGACAGATATAGACTCGGGTATATGTATGCATGTATGTAGAGCTAGAGTACTCTAGAGAAGGAGGTATGTAGGCATGATATTGAAATTGTCGATACCTACATACCTCAGTCTTTTTTATTTTTTTTTTTTTTTTTTTTTTCCCTTCTTCTTCTTCTTCTTTTTTTTTTTTCCTGCGATCGATAGCGAGTGGGCTTGTCGTGGACCAAGGAGAGACTGACAAGTGCCCGATTGGAGGGAGCGGCGGGAGGAGTGGTGGTGGTGGGGGAGAGGTTGATTGAATTGATTAGTAGCTATGAATATACACCTGAATACGATACGATGGAGCACGAGATGTCATGTAGGTACATAGTAAAATTGTGAATTGTGTCGATGTCGATGTTGATGCAGTTTGTTGTTATTATTGCGGTCTGTTCTGTTCTGTGCTACTATCGCGGGTGGTGTAGGGCCCGGAGTAAAGATTTCATTTCTTGGGTCGCTAGATATTAGCTAGAGTGGTTAGAGGGGAATGTGTGTATGTGTGTGTGTGTGCGTGCGTGTGTAGACGTCAAGTCAAAAGTCAACCATAATAAAATTATCCAGGGTTTTCCCACGTCCCTTGTCTAGAGTATTAGGAACGGGTACATTCTGCCCGGGACTGTTCCCCACCCACCCACCCATCATCCCTCCTCCCTCCTCTATGCGGAACGGAAGGCAGGGCTAAAAATAAGGTGGTCCCTACCCGTCCTATTCTACATGTAGGCAGGTAGGTAGGGGAAAAATAGAGATAGAGTAGTAGTCGGAGGTTAATTTAATTAATATGTTCAAGGCCAGCTACATGTAGGGTATGCGATGCACTTGCTAATGCTAATGTTACTCATGTACCTATGCCTATGCCTATGTACCTTAATAGAGTGCGTGTGTGTATGTGCGTGTATGTGTGGAAAGTGGATGTGAGTAACATTGCGACGTTTGCGAATCATGTCTACAAAATTATTGTTATTATTACCAGTACTTTAGCTGGCGTCAGTCAGTCAGTCAGTCAGTCAGTCAGTCAGTCAGTTGGCCAGTCGGTCGGTAAGGGCCCTGGCTGCTTATCGATTACAGATTACAGATCTATTCCGGGCCTCCTCTTTTTCGCTTGGAGGAGGAGGTGCTGCTGATCGATCTGTTCTATCTGGAGGCTCATGTCAGTAGGGTTGCTCCGCCACGTTTGGAGGGGGTGGGAAACGAAACAGGACAGGACGCTCGAGGTTAGGAATTACAAATTAAGTAGAATTAACACTAGATTAATTACATACTTACTCAAGTTCCTATAGCACATTATACATGACCACCAACCCCGCCCTGCCCCCAAAAACAGAAAATAAGCAAGCTTAAGCCCTTTCTATTCTAGAGTATTCTCTACCCTCCTCCACCTCCACCTCCACCTCCAGTCCTAAGTTAAGTCTAGAGTGGCGCAGAAGCTCTATTAAAATATCATCTCTGCGGCTGGGGAGGGGGAGGGGGGGGTTTCCTAAGGGGGGTGCTGTTCAATTGGGTCGGGGAATTAGCAAAGCAAGCGCCGCACAGCCAGTAGTGAGAAAGCACAGAGCCCTCTTTTGTAGTACTCTATGGGCCTGGAATAGGAATTGTGGATGATGTTATTTACTTTTCCGGGATACGGCAGAGAGAGAGATAGAGAGAAAGAGTGAATGAGGGTCAGCATGGACGACAGACCGGGCTTCTATTTGGCTAGACCTAGAACTAAAGTAGGTAGAGAGTATCTTGGTCCTAATATATGTGATATGATATTGTGTGTGTGTGTGTGTGTGTGTGTATGTGTGTGTGTGAATGAATATGAGTGAATGAATGTGTGTGTGTGTGTCTGTCAGTATGTGCCACATTGGAGGGATGATGGTTCGTGGACCAGAGAAAGACACATACACAGCTGCCAGCTAGCTAGCACAGAAAAGAAAAGAAAAGAAAAAAAGTTGCTAGTACCATACCGTACCTGCTTACCAGCCAGCCCAACCCAGCCAGCCCAGCCAGCCAGCCCGTGAAGTAGTTATAAGACTCGCCCGCCGCCTTCTGCACTCCCCCCCCCCCTCTCCACCCCATCCACATACATTCTTCCTCTGTTTCCTCCGCAAAAAAGTCACTCGCTCAACCAAAACAACCATTTCCATCAAACTAGATATACATACACCCTAGTTATATAACTACAACTTCTCTAATACTCTCAATCCAACCAATTCATACAGAAAATATGCAGTTCAGATCCATCATCGCATCTTCCATCCTGGCTGTCGCTGCTGTCTCGGCCCAGACCACTGGTTTCCCTGCAAGTTACCTTGGGCCCGCCGCCGTCATTAACGACAATCCAGTTGGCACTACGTAAGTCTCACTTCCTGCAAATCAGTCAATAATAGCGATATCTATATCAGCACCCTGATATATGCTGTTTCCTCTCTCTCTCTCTATCAACACTCACTAATTACAACAATTATACAGATACTCTGCCACCTTCGAGGGCAACGTGACTGGTAAGATTGCCTTCACCGCCAATGCTAACGGCACTGGTGTCGCCGTCACTGTCGACTTGAGGGGCTTCGCGGGTGCCACTGGTCCTTTCAACTACCACGTCCACGACCAGCCCGTGCCCGCTGACGGAAACTGCAACGGCACTCTCGCACATCTGGACCCATACCAGCGCGGGCAGACCCCCGTTTGTGACAAGACTGCCCCAGAGACCTGCGAGGTCGGTGACTTGTCTGGAAAGCACAATGCCATTCCAAACACCAACGGCTCTCTGAGTAAGTTTTTTTCTTCCTTTTCTTTTCTTTCCTAACTTAGAGATAAACACACAAGTAAGCACAGTACTAATTAGATGGGGGAAACAGTCGAGTTCCATGATGCCTACGTCGACAACTACATCTCGACCAAGTCTGGCATCGGCGCCTTCATTGGGAACCGCTCAATTGTCATCCACAGGGCTGGCGGCGGCCGCTACGTGTGCGTCAACATCACTCTTGACACCACCGCAAGGAACGCCTCGGCCCCCACCTACCAGAGCCAGGAAGGTGCTGCGTCCAGCTTCGGCGTCTCATCGGTTGTTGCCCTTGGCAGCGTCCTTGTTGCTGCTGTCTTCGCCCTCTAAATCTGACGGACGCATAAAACCGACCCGTTATGTGTAATAGGTGTGTGTGTGGGGTGGTGATCGGGGATGGGTGGACGAATATAGAGATATTAATGGGTTGTAATGTTTCCCCCTTGTGGATCTCGGTGGATTGAGGGCCAATCGGTCTTTTTTTTTATGGACCGGTTGGGTTTAATGGACAACAAACAAGCTGCTGGGTTTCTCATGCCAACATGGTCTTCACCAAATACTACTACTACTATTGCTACTACTTACTACTACAAAGTGCAAAAGTGTACAGCTTATTTTTTCTTTTCTTCTTTTTACATTCGAATTTCCGGGGAAGGGCAGAAGAGAGAGAGAGCCTTCAGTGCGGGAAACACGGTACCGGTGTTTTGCTTTTTTTTTTTTTACTGTGATATTCTTTTTTTGTGTTTACAATTTTTTATTTGGGGCTCGGGGTTTTTTTTTTTTTTTGTATATTACTTCCTGCATGTAACTGGCGAAAATACTTTTTTGCTCCATTACGCTCTTTCTCTCCAATTATGCCTTTGCTACTTGTAGACTTGTGTGAGCGACCAGGCCAGGTAGAGAAGTACATACATGTATGTACTTACATGTAGTCTACAGAGAGAGAGTATCCTATCCATTGCAATCAAACCCAACCTCCAATTCCACCCCACCCTCATAGCAACATATATATTGACAGAGTGGTGATTTTAAGCTTACTTGCTCTATACTGTATGTACATACGTCGAGTCGCCCTCCTCCAATCTCCCCTACCATGACCATGTCATTGACCGGGATTGGGGGGAAGCCGTCATAGCTAGCCTAGCCTAGCTAGCCTAGCCGGTTATAAACCCTACATGTATGTACTCTACTCTACCCTACGTATTGCGATCTACGTCCAAGGGTACTCCTATGTACGTAGTAGGTACATGTATGTACTTTTCAGGGTAGGGGGAACCTCCCAGCTTACTACTTACCATACTGCATTCGGCGGACCTCTTCTGCACCCCTGACCAGTTTTGGCCCTATGCTTGTGCTTGTGCTTGCTTGTGCCTGTGCGACGATCTGATCAGATCAGTTAGAAGCTGCTGCTGCTGCTGCTCACAAACAACTGACAAGGGCTGGGGGGGGAGGCTAATTTCCGAAATCTTTCCTCGCTCCAAAAAGCAAAAAAAAAAAAAAAAAACGGCTGCTGGAGAATCCCCCCCCCCCCTTTTCAGCTTCTTCTTCCAATTCAAAGTGTGAGAGGTGGTAATGTGGTATGGCCAGGATGGGATTGAGAATCGAGATCGTGATGTTTGGTTTGGTTTCCAAGTGCTATGTAGCCTGAGTATGACCTACATAACTGGCTGGCTGGGGACGTTGGACGTTGGTTGGTTGGAGGAAACGCCTCCGTAGGAGGATTCAAAAAATGACGAAAAAAAAGCGACAGCTGAAGATCACGGCTCTTTAATTGGGCAGGTACGATAGGGGTGCAATTTTACTTTTCGCTTGCGTATGTAAGTGAATTTTTTTTTTTTTTTCTTCTCTTCGCGAACGCCCTCCCTCACGCATGTAGGTACCACAACCATAACCGCAATTATTTATTGTCTGGCTGGGCAGGGCAACGAAAACGAAAATATGGTCGGCCAGGAGTGAAAGTGCATTGACTGAAGGGAATTCATCGTGTTCCCATGACCTTCCCCCCCTACCTCAACTGACAAACCGACCCGACTCATCCGAGGACTCTTGGAGAAACATCGTGTCCCCCCCCCCCCTCTTCCCTACCCCTTTGGATATATCCATTCCGCATTAGTCGCCCCGGATCCGCTCTATATATATAAACAGAGCACTGCCTCTCTGTGTTCCTTTTCTTTGCATATCGGCCATGGAGTACGGATACATGTATGTCCTGTAGATTCTAGCAAGGGACATGAAACGTTAGCGGCTCGGTGCTAAGCTTTTTGACACGTTACACCACGCGTCCGTGCGTTATTTTGGGTAAACGGGTTAAGACGGGCGTCTGTTGTTTATTAGGAGGGCGTCATGGTACATCACTCGAGGGTTTGTTGTGTTGTGTTTGGGCGATCCATTGCGCAAATGGAGACGCAACGGCCGGCGGTAATCACTGAAGTCTCTCGTGCCACATGGTCGAGGGCGGAGTTAGTTCGCTATCGCTTGGAGAATGGGTCGATGCCAAAAGTGATATATCGGTACCATCGAGAGGTCGAATTGGAAAGAATAGAAATGCAGGAGAGTCGATGATTAAACATCCGGGCAAATGCATTCAACATTAGGTCGGACGAGGCTTGAGCATTGGGCGCATAGTTGCCTAATGCTTCAACTGATAGGAATATTGCCTACTTCCCAATTCGACCATCAGTAACTAGGCAACCGGCTAGATGTACGGCGATCCTAATATTTCGTACTGGACTGCCACTCAACTTCGTGTATGTGCTTGTAGCAGGGTGCAATCGCGATTCCCATCAATTGTGCCAAGTCCAACCGCAGGCTTAGGCTGCGAATAGGAAGATGACAGAATCAATGTAGTTGATTTGCCGGAACACTCAGGGAAGTGGTGGCTTAAATAAAGCCCAACCGGATTTGTCAGCGACGCTTATATACGGAAGTGCAAAGATAGATGGACCAATCTCCTGCGGCCTGGTGGGTAAACAAACTACACGCACATGTATTAATATCGCAGGTCTATACATATGCCCTGTCGTTTATACACGTGCTGGCACCTTATTCTTGCTCACCTCGGAGGCCCGGGCTCTTGCATTCCCACACTTCATGGAATGGTCTCACCCTCGGTTTATTCTGGTCCTGTATAATTCATGGTTTTTGTTGAGTAGATGCTATCAATACAGACCTTCCCGTATGAGTAGCCTAACGCTAGAGATTGTTGAAAGGAGAGCAATTAGCAGGGAGAATAGAAGGGAAGAATGGAACAACCCAGACCATTATGCAGTCCTCCAGCTAGCTAGCTATTGTGTCTTTGAATTCCACCTCCCCCCACTTTCCGTGACTCTATAGCCGTATCTCTACGTGTCAGTTAGTTAAGCGTAGCGTTGGGGATAGGATCGAGCCTGGAAATATCAAACACATGAAAAGTTGGCCTTCACTGGCATGTGTACCGTTGCACGCTATTGCATCAAACCCATAGGCTGCTGGCTGGCACTAACTGTCACCATATGGTATGTTCCCTTGGAAATATGTAAAAGTTGAAACGGTGAGGCCGGTGCTTTGGTAACTGCACGTATGTGCTACATGGATGTAGGAATATCTTATGCCTGTAGGAATATTTTATGCTTGTATGAGACCGACGGTGCGAGTGATGGACTATGTTTCGTTATGCCATGCATGGCGAGGGGTTTTTGTTTTTGTTTTTACTTTATCGTCAGTATTGTGATATGTTAGAATGATGAATAGAGAAAAAACTCAACCGGAGTGATAGATAGTGCGGAGGGATGTAGATGGCTGCAGTGGTGAGTAGGAGCGGGATAGGAATGGAAGGCGGAGTGCCTGGTTTTATATATACACCCACTTCACGAAGGCGTATCCTGTCCGATAGCGGTCCCCACTGTCACTTATGATCCGTATCGTCAATAATGTGAGCTCAACTAGCTACTGGCCCGAAATCACAGACCATCTTCAGGAAGGAAGAGCCGTCACCCTGTGGGTAAATGTAGTATATCATATATCCGCTTACTCACCACCGACGGTCTTCGTACAAGTAATCTTTTCATGTGTATCTAACCTAACCCCGAGTTTAACCCAACCGGTGACATGACAAAGTCCCCGGGTATAAAACCAAATTGTCTGTCCTTGAATTGTCAATCCCGGACCGCACTCGTTAGCCGCGCCAACACCACCGCAGGTCTAGGGCATATAAGTATCGTTACTGGAAATCCAAATAAAGATCTCCACATAAGCTAAAGCTTGTACAGTAGACTCTCGATGTGGGGATACAATTTGCTGGACCGCAAGTGCCATTTTGTTAGCATCCCCTCACTCCGTATAAGGATAACTCGCTATAAAGATGTTTCTGGTCCCGACCATACCCTTACAGCGACAGTGTACTGTAAATATACTTAATGAATAGTTCAATCAAGCACGAGACCCAGTATTCACGAGTGATAGTTCATGACGCACTCTATACCATTTATTTATACTTCATACATGCATGCAGCCCTTAGGCTATGGAAACGCTCCCATACGACTCCATGATTAACCAGTCCCCCTCCATGGAAATAAAGACAACAGACACACCGAAGAAAAGAACCTGCGGGCCCCGCTCTGCCGTCTGACTGGCCGCGCCTATTTAATTCCGTCCTCGAAGCACCACGAGCCTGGGTTCACTCGATATATGCTGGGCGCAACCAGGGCAAGTTGCATGTATATAAGGGTGTGCGTATAGCTAAGTACATGTGTGTACTGGTAAAAACATACCATCATAGAGATCCAACCCACCGCCGCCTCATGCATACGTGGCTAGGGCAACACGCCCATCATCCCCCCTCCTCCACGACCACTCGGGCTCATATCCATGACAGTGGGACGGTTTTTCTACCCCTTATGTATACTTGAGGGGAGGTAATATGATCTGATATATATGTTTTGAGCCTGGCCTTCCCAGCAACCCGTACAGCGCGAGAGAAAGGAGGGTTTGGCATATAATATACATATAAAGTGGAATCTCACTATAAGGGTGTTGTTTATAAGGATATACGGGATACAATTGTCTGGTGCTATTGATTCAGTATGGAGAAATAAGGATATTTTTGGTGTACCCCGGGGGTCGTTAAAGTGATGCAACAAACTCAATATTCTGATGTCGCGACCACCACCAAAGCTAGATCCAGTCACGTCAGTTTTTTTCATTTGTATTTCCACTTACTATTATTATATAGATCCGCCTAATGCAATTCGACATATATGAATTACTTCCCAACTTTTGGGCATGGTGGCCAGTAACTGCGAAGTTAGTGGTCTGCGCCGCCGTTGCATAACTTTGAGGACCCCTGGGGTACAGCGATCGACAGGTAATAAGTGATGGAACGCCCTGGGCACAAACACCAAATGTTGGTCGCTGTGTTCCATCACTTATTACCTACCGCTGTACCAGGGCGTATGAAGTAATAAATAAATAAATAAAGCTGTACCAGGGCACACAATCATAGACCGTCACTCGGAAGCTGCAGGATAGTTGTCGAGTGGGAACAAGGTGGTAATTGACACGCATAGCAGACCGTCAAGCCTGTAGTGCTAGCGCTGCCTCTTAGGCTTTCTGGGTGCCAATGCATAATTGCATTGGATCTGCAGCACTGGCGGGGCTTTCGTGTGGTTTTGCACTCCAGGGTTGTGGGTTGGGGTGCTGTTGACTGGAGTCTGTCGGGTGGAGCTGTGGTGTGATTGTATGTACATGACATGAGGGTTTGCAGGTTCGTCTCGAGAAAGGTAGCTGCAGACAGAAGGTATTTCAAAAAGCAGGTGCAGACCTTGGAAGTAGATGTGTATTAAAAAGGATAGGACATCTAGTTCCCCCTGGGTTTATATAACGAAAAAACCCTAAACGGATAATAAATAAACAAGAAGACGCACACATACACATAAAAGAATTAAGTGTGATAACTAAAGAGAATACATATATAAGGTAAGTATCTACAAGAATATCCACTTCCAGTCCTCAAAACCTCCTATGATCGAAGATCCCCTTTGAAAAAAGAAAATTAAATATAATCTCAAAGACGCCAATACAAGTATCCACCCATGCGAATCTTTTTTTCGTTATCACAATCCCTTGATAGGATGCATAAACATACCCTTCAGACACATCCTCCCGCGCTCCCTGTCCCACGCCTCCCCACCATCATTATGCGCCTCCCCACCCAACCACCGCGTCCACAGCACTGCTGGAAACCCAGAGACATAGAACCACGTACTCCCAAGGAAGTTGTACTGGTTCGTCTCGCCAAACACCGTCTGGCCGCCGTAAACACCCATGTTGAATGTTCTCTCCAGATGATCGACGGGCCACTCGCGGTCAATGTATGCCGGGTGCGGGACGAACACGGCCTTGAGCCCATGCTGGAACGCACACGATGCAGGCCACATCTCCGAGAACATCGTGTGGCCCTGTACCGCATTCTCCCAGTGCATGCGGTTCAGGAGCCGCCGGGAAAGACGGGAGATTGCGACGATTGCGGTGCGGCGCGGTGGGCCAGTGGGGGTTCCCGGGGGCGGGGGGGACGGCTCTTTGAGGCGGTCTTTGCGCGGGTCTTGGTTGTACCGGTAGGAGGCTTCAGTGTAGGTCCCGTACCCGGTGGTGTCAGAGCTGAGACCCCAGTCTGTGCCCTCGGGATCAAATATAGGGTTCATTGTGAGGAGATCGGCGTCTTCGCCGACACCCCATTCGGCGTTTACGTCCTCTTCTGCTGATGTGAAGGGCGGGACGGGGTCGTCGGGATGGATCGTGACTGTCTCGACTTGCGGTGGGCCCCAAACGCTGGAGTTTGCGTGGATGCTCTTAGAAATGGTTTCGGAGAAGTTGGCGTAGCTACCGTGCACTTCTGGGATATAGAAACGTTCGTTACGCTCCCAAAGATACTTGCGCGGTTGCTGCTTGGCCCAGGACGCGATCTTGTCGAAAAATTGGTACCAATGACCAGTGTAGCGTGCGTCGATTTCCAAGTTCCAGAAAAACTCGTATCCCTGGTGACGGTGCGCGAACCACTGAACTGGCATAAAGGTGCTGCGGTATACACCATGCAGTGGGAGGTCTCTGTATTTCCACGGTTCCATTCTAGCATAAATGGATGCCATCATCGCTTCGTTCCATAGCTCTGCGATTCCCCAAAACTCCTCAGGAACATTTTCCTGGAGAACTTGTCGATAAACCTCGCTGTCGGACCAGATTGGGACCTTGTTGTCTCTTGAATGGACGAGCAGGTGGACACTGTATTCGGCGCCAGAGATGATAGACAGTTCGGAGATAAGGGATCGGAGGAACGCAATGTCTCCAGCGCTGTATTGGTAACCTGTCCAGGTTCGGACAAGAACTGCAGTCCGGGGAAGGTGTTTCTTCTGCTTGTGCAGGTTGCCGCCGGGCATGCCTCGTGTTTCTAGATCAATATTCTTCTTATCCTCCACAACGTTGACAGCAAGAAAATCTTCATTCGGGTACAAAGTGTCCTTTGTCTCCACACCTTCAAACCGGTCTTTGTTTTTCTCGTAACAATTCTTTTGAAGTGTGCCCCAATCAACACCCCTCCAATCGACTCTGTTGAACGGCATCTTACCCGGTCCCCAGCCAGTCTCTATATCGGTTTCGTTATCACCACCGTCAAATACGGCTTCCCCTAAACCGCCCTCGACGTCTATGTATCCGTATCCATATGCGCCATATCTCCCATATCGATCGAAACACACATTATCGTTGATCTCAAGTAACCCATGCGAGCCAAAGATCGGTGAAGGCATGCCCTGAGGTATACCATCGAAAACTCTAATCTCCGGCCGACCTCTCGTCTTTCCCAAATTCTCATCTTCGTCGAAAGAGCACTCTTTGTACTCACCTTCCCATATTTGCCGGTACTCATCATGGTCGTACTTAGGATACGGATCAAACACTCTGCTTCCGGCAGTCATTCCACTACCCGCTGCTGCAGCAGGCCGCGCTGACTCCATGGCCGCTTTTTGCTCGCAGGCAAGGTGCGAAGGGTACTCGGGAACATTCACATCACTGTCCACAAGACTAAACAGGCCCTTATAGTAGTTCTTGAGGAACGGGAATGATTCCATTTTTGGAGGCTGCGGAGTATCATCGGGAGAGGAGAATTCTGCGCTGTCCGATGGGATCGTGGGCGGGCTCGAAGGCGAGGCTCCACTGGCTGAGAGTACAACAATGAGTAGCGTAAAAACTATTATGGAAATAAGAATGCGTATGAATGTGCGTCGACTAGCGAATGGGGGGCGGCGCGGCGTAGGCGGCCATGATAATTTTCTAGATTCGAGGTCGGATAAGGGACTTAGAAGTACTTCAGTGGGAGGAGGAAGGGCGGCGCCAGGAGGTCGCGCGCGACGAGGCGGAGGGGGATGGAGTGTATCTTGAAGGTTCTTCCACCAACCCATTGTTTTTGGCGCTGTACGCTTCTCTTGATGTCTCTTAGTGATAGTAGACGCAACGAAAAAAACTGTACGCCGACCTAAATTTGAGACCCCGATAGCATTGAAGGATTTAGGGGGTTAACGCTCGTAGGAACTTTGTTAAAGTCCTTTTGTAGTGTGTATAACTATTTTGATATGACATTCAGGGGGTTCCCCACCACTCACTAACGTGCATAGCGTGTTGACTATTCTTGCTCCGCGTGGCCAAATAATGAATTAGTGATAACCTTGTAGACAGACTATCATTGATCCGTCTTTTTGAATTGCCTCTTGTGGAGTAGGAAAAGGTCAAAGAGGAAAATACAGGCACTGCCGATCCAATACTTATCTGGTTTTGATTTTCATCGGGTTTTCTATTATCCTTGCCCCCGCAAAAGAAAGGCTTAAAGGTTCGATGATCGCCACCGAGGAATGTTTTGGGGTTGTTTTTCCGGGATTAGTTTTTGTAAATATTTATCTGGGTACCAGATAGGACAAAATCACATGCGCGCAGCCCCAGACATCTGTTGCCATAGCAACAGCAGAGGCCGTATCTATATGCGGCTAGTTATGCATATTCCCAACAACTCCTTCCGCTTTCCGGCGAGAATGACAGCTACATATTCCAACTGAAGGCTTTGCAGGTAGAATTGAATGGATATGTTTGAATATTAGGCATAAGCGTACCTACTCTAGTCGAGTGTTAGCCCAGGAGACATTTTTTATAATTTGTACTGATATGTAGTAGAGTACCAGTGATAGAACGATATATATATCATACACGTCTACTTTATCATCTTGCTCGGAGGTACCTACATGTAGTTTACGGTTAGTTTTAATTATTGATTATCACTGTTACAGTGAAAGCAGAGAGTGCATATTAAGCCTTCAACCGTGACAGAGGTTGTAGTATGTATACTGTACATACCTACGTTACGTTTAGTACCATGTACGTGTGCGCGTTCTTGGGCGATTCAGATCACATACATGTATTTGTTTCAAAGCCACACTTTTCTGGGCTGCGTTCAAAGATGTAGAGACGCAGAAATCCGGTTACTTGTGTTCTTCTCTCAACATACATGTATGTAGCTTGGAGTCAGCTTATGCGCATGTTCGAGACTTTGCGCAAATGGAGCTCCATTTTTCGGTAACTTGGTTGGTGCCGATCCCAAAGCCTGCCAATCAGATAATCGAAATATAGAGCTGGCCCCATCTGTCTCAGTAGATCTCTTCCTTGCACTTCCTGATTTTGTCAGCTGCCTATATACACTAACCTTGGGCTGTAACCTTTTGTTTGTGCACTTTAATTTACTCAACCACTAAAAACTGTTTAGCGTCATAACTTGCTCGCGTGAGCAGTGAATTGTGGGAAAAATAATGCGAAGTGAGACGAGTGAAAATTCTAAAGATGCCTAAGTTGCATATATCAGTGTGATGAGACTTTGCGCAGATGGAGCCAGCTCTATATCTCGATTATCTGATTGGCAGGCTTTGGGATCGGCACCAGTCAAGTTACCGAAAAATGGAGCTGGCTCCATTTGCACAAAGTCTCGAATTCATTTAATCATCAAGTTTACTATCCATTGACATGTGCAAAGTGATGAGCTGGACAAGGCTACGAATTAATGGCAGTGCCCCACTTTCTTTTCCTTCCTTTCATTTAGAGCAGAACGATCAAGCTGCTACGCATAACCACACTGACTACATGTAGAATTGTATACTTTAGTAACGAGATTATGTAGTGTACTAATAAATATACATGTATGTACATGTAGGTACGGGTCACATTTATAATTTGAACCTCTTCTTGTCCCTTCAGGTAACTCAGGGGTATAACAGAACATCACTCTTCATCCCATTCTAATGGCCATGCATGGAATGCCCCCCCCCCCCCCCAATAAAACTGGACACACCAGTGACATGGTATCAATGACCACCATCCGATCCAATATCCCTCCCCTCCCCACCACGGGGAAATTACTTGTATCCATTAATATGTCCAGACCAGATGATAGGGAAGTTGAGAATAAAAAAAACGTGGGAGTGTGTTAGGTTGGGGCACGAGACCCCCGAACCTTTTCTACTCCATAGTCTTCCTCTTACCCTTCTCTCCTTCTCTCCTTCTCTTCCTTCTCCTACATCTACACCATCTACATACCCATCTACAATATTACCATCCCCTTTATCCTGAAATTAGGTTCAGCTGAGCAATAGTGAAATTCACTTTCTGAAACTCCAAGCTTGTTGCTGTTGTTGCTGTTACGCACTCACTTGTAGCCCATTTCAGTGAACTTGCTACTGTGAACCTTTCCGCGTTACCATCTTCTCTCATCGTCTACCCTGTTTCTCTACCAAGCCTGTAGCAAACCATCCAACCGAAATGTCTTCATCCAAACCGACTCTACAAGCTTTGGCGAAAATGGAGCAGCTTCCAGTACTTCCGCTATCCTATAGCGTAGCGAATTCAGACGATTCAGCAAAACAGTTGGTGTATACTTTACTGCCAGAATGGAACCCCATCAACGGAGGAAGGGGCATCACCCTCGTGACATTCACAGATGGAATCACTAATACTGTACGTAGATGCCTGTTCTGTGTTTTTGTTGGGTATTATAATTTGCTTTTTTGAGGCGAACTCAACGGGTTCCCTGCAGCTGCGTTAGTGGAATTTGCATGTGAAAGTTCTTGGTCCCTACGACAGCGGATTTGAAAAAAGAATTCTGTGATATTTGGCTGTCATTGATTTCGAAGGTTCTGAATTATTTTGAATGCTAACTCGTGATTCGGCCAATAGCTCCTCAAGTGCGTCCACAATCCCCCGGGGGGCGTATCTTCAGCCGAAGCGAAGAGGCTTGCAGATGAGGAATCCGTACTCTTGCGCGCATACGGGAGGGACACCGGCATCCTGATTGATCGTGAACGTAAGCTTTCATATATGTCCAGCTTCATTTAGCAGAAACGTCGATTAACAAAGGGCAGGCGAGTGTGCATCCCACCTCCTCCTCTCCCGCCATAACCTAGCGCCAGCACTCCTCGCGCGCTTCGAGAATGGTCTCCTCTACAGATTTGTCGCCGGAAGAGTTTGCACAGTCCCGGAGATGTCCCGGCCCAACGTCTGGAAGGCTGTCGCTGCGCGAATGGGTGAGTGGCATGGTACTCTTCCGACTAGCACTACCCCGCCACCATCTCCGGCTTCATCAAGCTCGGCTTCTTCGTCTGAACCGGATGTGACTCTATGGAATGTGTTGCAGAAATGGATTAGTGCACTGCCAGAGACGGGGAAGTCCCAGAAGGAGAGGAAGGAGTTGCTCCAGAAGGAGCTGGATTTACTACAGTTAGGAGAGGATGAAGGCGGGTATAACATCATGGGACAAGATGGTGGAATGGGGCTCGTGGTTGGGCATTGCGATTTGCTGAGCGGAAATGTTATCATACTGCCTGAAGAAGAAGGAGTTACATCCGCGAACGGGGAAAAGAAGGTTCACTTTATCGATTACGAGTAGGCACCCACTTTGAATAGTCCATTACTAGCTATGTGTTAACCAACAATAGGTACTCCACCCCCTGCGAACGCGCTTTCGACATTGCCAACCATTTCGCTGAATGGGGTGGCTTTGACTGTGATTTCAACCTCCTTCCAACCTGTTCTACCCGTCGCGAGTTCATCAAACATTATCTTCAAAGCTTTCACCAGCACCGTAACTGCTTTCACAGCGCGACTCTGGAAGCGGAGACCGAGAGCCTCATGGCCGAGGTTGACCTATTCAGAGGCGTACCGGGATTTTACTGGGGTATCTGGGCACTTATCCAGGCTGAGATCAGTCAAATCCATTTCGACTACAAAGGGTATGCTGAAATCAGGTTGGGCGAGTACTGGGACTGGAAAGCGGAGAAGGTGGGTACTAGGACTGGGGAGATGGGTATCAGAGAGAAGAGATGGGCGATGGAGTAGGTCTAACACCCTACTCTATATCCGATAAAGAGAAAAGGTCTGGATACTTTTCACAGTAAAGTTAATCCCCCCTTAGATCTTTTTGCAGCAAATCAAGCCATTTCTTAACCTTCTTGCTTTTTCTTTCCTTTCTTTTGGTCATGGTTCAAAAATGGTGTTTCAACAACGGGGTTTTATTTCTCAACTTTCAAAATGGGACGGGCACATACCTTTTGGGTAATTGTTCTTCTTTTCCTCTATCTTTTATTTCAAGTTTTTTTCTTTTTTCGCTTTGAGATTTTCTGCATATTTCTGTTCTCGTTTGGCGGAAGGCGTAAGGTCTGTTTTTTCAACAATAACGACGGCCACGTTTGTGGAGCAGTTTGTAGAGTATTTGGTGACTGGTGAGGGGTTTTTAAATGATAGGATATTTTTCTAAGGATGTATATTGTTTCCGAAAATTGTATTTAACTCGATCGAGTGATACATGTAGTTATGAACCCATGATCACAAGGTCTCACTCGTCCATCTATATACCCCGCTTAGTGTCTCGGCGGGCTGTAGGCTAGATCTCTGGAGGTGTGGGGGTCTTTCTTCTGAACTGAGAATTATTCATTGTTGATTTTTTCACACGCCTGGTATTAACACCCAGCAGCTGTATTGTCCTGTTTCGAGGACCTATTATACAGGTGTGGCTAGTGATTTCTCTTTATCAAGGCTTTAGGATGGGCACATGCACAAGAACACCACCCGAACTTAATTGCCAACATTGACCGCCACCCTAGCCCAGGAACCGAGAAGAAATTATGTATTATGGCAACCATCCACCACTCAACCTTAGCAAAAATAGCCAAGACATCTAAAGGGCCGGGTGTTTCTGGACACTTGATTCGCTCCAGCCTCAAAATCCGAAATTTTTAAAGTCCTGTTGTCATGATTGTTATGTGTGTAGGATTTCAATTCCTGCGTTAGTCTACTAGTTATATTAGCTCAATCGAGGCATCCTGCTAGTTCTCTTGCCTCATTCAAAGATTAAGGTAGAGCTCATGGGAGAGGAGACAATTTGACCTGGTTAGCGCGCATCACCTAAGCACTCGGAGCGGAACAACGTTTCCCCGTAACCCCTCGTATGCAGGAACTTGTCGTGGACACATGTACGACATACTGATTGGCGGTAACCCTGCGAATTATAACTAGCCCCGGGTCTCGCTACGTATCATTCGGGCGTTTGGAGATGCGCACAGTATGTGGAAACAATTGTCTATGTGTGGTTGGGTCCTGGATCACCCTGCTTTGTGTACCCCCCCTGGGCGGTCGGCCACATAAATACAACGACAAGGTTCTGTTCTGCGCAGATCTAGTATTTTCACTCTACACAGCACTTAACTATGGTTGCCCTCGACATGATAGAAAGCCCACTCGAGCTTGAGGCGCTTGGCGTCAAAGTGCGGGCCAACAGTTCTAGCTCGGGTATACGCTTACTTGATAGAGATAACTTGTCAAGAGCAAACTTCCTAACTCATCGAATTCCCAGCAGGGATACTACTATCTGACTTCGACCCTGAAAGACTATTTCAGCACTGCTGGCGACGGAACTCTTGTGGAGAGTGTTTGAGAACACCTATGCCATGTGGATGGTGCCCGATTGTAATGAGATACCTCCCTCCCTCACCTTTCATTGTATTAAGTTCCAGGACTGATAAGAAAAAAAATCCAGAGTCAAGCTTGTGTTCCAGCTTTAGTGGGGTTATTTACCCCACTCGGAGACTCAAATGTCTGTCCAATGTCTTCTGAGCGGTTCGAGCTTCGCGCGAAACCCCTGAGATGTAATGTCAGTACTTTGACTGCTCTCACTGCGGTTGGCAGTGTGCTCTCGACACTTTTGATTGTTGGGATAATCTTCGCTATCGTAAGATACTGTTCCTCCTTTTTCTCTTTATGGAGACGCATTTGGGGTAGGAATAGCAGAGAAGACGATGTAGTCGATGAAAATACCCACCTTTTGTATTCACCGAGAAGGGTGGCGGCGGGGGTAGGGAGGAGTTGGAGTTTTTGGCTTTATAATACGGCGCCATTCGCGGGCAATGGAGGGCCAGGACCGGGGACATTGGAAAGAAGTGATACAACGGGTGACGAAGAAGAACCAGTGGGAGGAAGAGAATTTGAGCAAAGAAGAGAGCGCATCTTGCATAGAGATGCAGAAGTTTAGGCAATGGGTTTGCTAGATACATACATGTGTGCATGTAGCTGAAGGGAATATGTTGGATGTTATCTTCTTTGTAAGTAGGTTCGATTTCGATGAATTGTAGTTACCAGCAATGGATTACTTGGTGCCTCCCAAACGAGCCAGATACTAAACATTCCTGATCCATATCCACGGCGGTAATCAAGTGATTATCGTGACTACTGTCTGGGGTATTCTATGATTTTCTTCAGGACAGATCTCTGTTTTCCCATTCTAGGTCTATTTGCGTTGCAAACAAAAATACTCATGACTCTTTGAAGACAAACGGAGATGTGGCTGAAACATATTGATGACGATCACAAGCCGGGTTATTTTATCGAGTCATAAATTGGAATAAGGACAGAGTGTGAACATCTTCAGTTCTTGTAGCGGTCGCAGTCATTGCCATTTCCCCATCGGTGAGGCTAGAAGTGAGATATATATTAAATGAGACCTAGATAATTGTTTGTAGACAGTTTTGAGCCGAGGCAAGAGCTTGTTACATGTCATGTAGACGCTACCACTAGTAGAAAGGCATCGCGGAAATCTGGGGTTATCAACGGACATGCCATAAAGCAAAAGTGAATGTCTCAACCAACTCATCCGGCTTGTTACCTACTAAACAGTTTGGGCGTTGTACACACATTAGTATCAATAAAGCACTGATAATACATGGAAACATAGTCTGTCGTTGGATCAAGACCACAAGCTTTGACGTGGCTGATGACATGCTGTCATCTTCGAGGATTGAATGGCAGTAAATTACCCTAGATCGGGTATTTGTGGCGCAGCAACATCGTGCGCTGATACGTCGATACCTAGACTCCCCTGTGGCTTATTATTGAATGAGCAATAGCCATTCAACATAGTGAAGTGTCCTTTTCGTATCTAAGCCATAAAACGCAGGTCCCGAGGATTACTTTAACCATCTTCTCCTGCATCACTATCTCACCGCATTCACTTAAAAAGTTCAGTAAATTCCTCTTGCGTTGTAAAAACAGAAGCCAATCGAAATAACCTGGTCTCCTTATCCTGATCAAGCCAACCTACGCGGCAAAAGCAAGCTAATTAGCCTCCCCAGTCCCAAAAACCCGTCGACGCCCCTTTACTTTGCGCTTTCCCAACCAACCTCTCTGTCAACTTTTCAAAGGCCATCACCGCTTCCTCTACCCATCACGACACCTGGAGCAACGTTCAACGTCTGTTTCTCAACACACCATCTCTGTCGTATTCATCATTGTAAGTTCCGCTATGTCCCCATTTCTATAGAAAATACCCATGCGCTGCTAGTGCAGCCATCTCTTTAACCTGCTGTTTCTACCCCTCCTGTACAATTTCGTTGTTGTAATCAGCCCCGTCGCACCCCTTATCAAGTTTAACACGAGATATCACCTCACCTTTTTGAGAGCCGGCTACTTGGGATCCTGCTTTTGCTTTTCTCTAGCTTGGGAGTCTCGAGTATTCTATTCTATTGTCTCTTGATCCTCCCCGCGGCGTTCCGGATTGCTCTGCTTTTTGTAGCCACGTGCCAACAGCACCGAGCATTTAACGCTAACACCTCCACCTCAACTTATAGAAGCTTTTTTTCTTATCTTCGTCACGAAATAACGGATTCTAAAGGGGATTAATCAAAAACAAAATTCACAATGGGTCTCTCAATATCCAAGCTTCTTTCTGGCCTCTTCGGCAAGAAGGAGATGCGAATTTTGATGGTTGGACTGGTAAGTTCTATTTTTTCAATCCTCTTCGTTCATTCATTTTATCGCAGCTGTAGTCTGCCGAAGGCTTTTCACCAGTGCCCACGCTTGATAGGTCGCTGGGTGCACAAAGCTTTTGACAGCAGTATGCAGGTTTTGAAGGATGTTGCGGGTGTGGTTACAGGGATGTCCAGGGCTGATACTTAATTTTGTGAATTTCTTAGGATGCTGCTGGTAAAACTACCATCCTTTACAAGTTGAAGTTGGGAGAAATTGTCACCACCATCCCGACCATTGGTAAGGATATTCTCCCCGTTCCCACCTAATGCGATACAATGTGGCGCAAGCCCGATACTATACTATTAGAAAGTATATACTAAATTTTACGCCCAACATAGGCTTCAACGTCGAAACTGTCGAATATAAGAACATTTCATTCACCGTGTGGGACGTCGGTGGTCAGGACAAGATCCGTCCCCTCTGGCGCCACTACTTTCAGAACACCCAGGGAATCATTTTCGTTGTCGATTCCAACGACAGAGAACGTGTCACCGAGGCCCGTGAGGAGCTACAGAGAATGCTGAACGAGGATGAGCTCCGGGAGGCTTTGCTCTTAGTTTTCGCCAACAAACAGGACTTGCCTGTAAGTTTTATTTCTTGATTTGTGTGAAGTTTTTAATTGACCGTTGTGTAATAGAATGCGATGAACGCTGCCGAGATCACCGACAAGCTTGGCCTGCATAGTTTGAGGCAGAGGGATTGGGTATGTTCCCTATTTCAATGTTCCTTTCCTTTAGAAGTTATTTTAGCTGACAGGGCCGTGTTCAGTACATCCAATCTACTTGTGCCACTTCCGGAGATGGTCTCTACGAAGGATTGGAATGGCTTAGCACCAAGTTGAGGGGGCCTCGCTAAATTATCAACATTCCCTTATCCTCCGTCTATTTGCCCCCCTCCGTCTGCCAGCCAGCCTTTAGTGTTCTTGTCAAATCTTTTTAACAATCAAATAAACAAAAAAAGATGGTAATCTTTGTGAGACATATTTTTTCCCTTTTATTGAAGGCCGAATCTGGATCGAACGGGATGTGATTTTATGATATTGAGTTAATTTCATATCATTTTCTTCAAATCCAATGAATTCCGATTTTGCCTTCAACTTTTGTGTGTTTTAGTGGGCTCGGTTCAGGTTGAAGGTTTTTTTGTTATTTCTGCAATATGTTGGTGCTTGGTGTGGGGTAGTTAAGTGTAGAGGATGATGATGATACGAATAAACAACGAAGATTATTGCTCTACAGTTTCATATGGTTTTATAGCGTAGGAAGCTATAATAGTAACATGGAAAAATTTGGAAATATCAGCGTCTCATAGTGTTCCTGTCTAATAAAGCAAGTCAATCTCTGCTCTTGATGATCTTAGATGATCACGTAGAGGCTTGCGCAATTAACGTGCAGTCTGTCCCTGCGTGATATCCGTAGGTTTAAAGGCGGCTCACCCTATCCGGCTTGATGTTGGAGGTATTGTGGTAACGTAGACGGCTCCCGGGTCAGGCAAATAGAGCAGGCGCCATGAATATGTATTTCCTTCTTTCCGCCGCTATCAGTTTATCGATTATCGACACGGAACACACGCAAGAAAGCGTATCCCTGCATGTTATCCTGAGAGCTGAGACATAAGTATGTTCCGAGGCCCGGATTCTGTCATGAGACTGTACGTACACCCTTATGTGGGGTCTGAGAGTTTGCAGCGGCGGAGGCCGAGTTCTAGGGTTTTGTAGCAACTCTAGAGATGCGGGCAGCATTCTCGTATATCCTGGTGGGAGGAGGGGACGATGGCTGAGAACATGTAGCCAGATGAGCGATATTGAAGTGAGAGAGCTGTGTAATGATATCCGGGTATCTAAAGGTACCGGACTGTGTTATAGATTTTAGGCAGAAGAAACAGCTTATCGAAGATGGAGTGAATTGATGCCGATGTCAGTCTAACCAGGGTTAGGGTTTCTGGATGAGGCTCAATGGCTAGGGACCTTGCACTCATGCATCGTCAAATATGCACAGAGCGGATGACCTGCTTTTCGGAGGCTGATCGGAAAGCCAGGTTTAGCTTATGTAGCTATACTACAATAGCTACATGTATGTATTTCATGTGAGCACCTACATAAGTACTTTTTATATCTTGTTTCTTTAAAAACTAAAAACATTGACCTCAATACTCTAAGGTTTACTTACGTCCATGAGCCTCTCCATTGACTAGCTTGATGGGTTCGATCCGGAAGAATTCCTGGGAGTTCTCTAGCCTTCTATTGAATTAACCAATTGTTTGCTTAGAGAAGAAGTAGATCACAGGCACTGCCTATGTCACGTAAGCGACGATTGCTTTTTCTACAGCTCTCATGCACCTACCTAAGACATGCAACGGTCTCCCCTCTATTTAATTCAATAGTTGTTCCCTAGTCCTTCTTTAAACCCTTCAAATACGGTTATAATGACCGCTCACAGTACTGGAATACAGCTTGCCAACCTTCCCCCAAACCCAAGAGCCACGAGTAAACCTAGCAACTCGTCTCCGACACATCAATATTACCACTCTTTCCCCACGCTATGCAGCAAGTTCCAAGATCTCGACTCAGACGCGGTCTACGAGGAGTGCAAGGCAGCTGTCATGAATGGGGCGACTAACAACTTCATTATCGATTTTGGAGGTGCAGCAGAGGAGGGGGGCACCGCGTGGTGTGCACTTAATCTCGACGATTCTCCAGCTACAGTGGAGGCAGTTAAGGGCCTGTTAGGAAAGGAGGTATTTGGACTACTCTCACTGTAATAAAAGAGAGAAAGAAGTATTAACATACTTCCCATATTTGTAGAGACCACGAGAGCTACGAACTCGATGGATGTTAGTACCTGCATAGCCACCAAACCTATACTTAAACCGTAATAATTGAAAACTGGCTAATCCCATTTGTAGAAACATCTTCTCCCCCCACACACAGCAGGCGCTTGTTAGGACCATCGCGCAGCACTACGGACTTTCGTCGCGGCATACTAGCGCCCTGGTTGCCCCACCGCAACGCGTGGAGCCTGTCCAAAAGAAACCTGTCCAGCCACGGCAACAGATCTTGGAAAGGTTCAGAAATGGCCTTCACCTTCATTGGGGCCGAGATGTCGAAAATATATCTGATATTAATGAAAACAGCCGTTTCGCTGGAGGAAACGAGAGGCAGGGGTATATGGACCTTGTTAGCAGTGTGTGGCATTGGCATGCTGTAGAGTGGGGTGGTAGATGTAAATTATACTCTTCAGTGTCCTAGGGGTTTATGCTGATTTCGCTTTAGTTATGTGCATCGGCTTTAATCTCCTTCATCAGATCCCCGACGAAGGAGAAGACTCCAGCAACGGGGATGAGGGGGACACAGACTATGAGAGCGAGTGGCATTGGTCCGGTGACAAGGATGGAAAAGCTTCCATGGATAAGGGCGAGAACTACCCACAAGGAAAACGACTCTGGAGTTGGCTAGTTCTCTGTGATGATGGTTCGTTACCCTCACATACATACATAAATACATAAATACGGCATGCTTTTGGTGGTAAAAATGATTTGACTAACATGAAGCTATCTACAGGAACTGTTTTAGCACTATACGAGCCAACAGGAAATGTCTCAGAAAACCAAATGAAACTGATACGGAAAAACATGTTCACCGTGTTTCGGTCATTATCTCAATCACCCAAGGCTCAAGATGAAGCAAGAGACTCTTACGACCTAAACTCAGGATTAGAGGAGATGCCATTTAGACGTATTCATACCAAAGGTGACAAGAGGGAGGATGTGCGTTTCAAAACTCTTTGTGCTTATATCCACCAGCTAACGGGACTGATAAAATAGGTTGATAGTGCACCGAGTTTACTTTTCTACTATCTTTTCGATGACTGGTACTCCTCTCTCAACCTTGTGATCGGACGAGGTGACCCCTACAGCATCCACATGAGCAACCTCCGGCAGGAAATGCAACGTGATCCCAAACTTTCTCACATTTCTCGCCTCCACCGTCTTGCCCGCCAGCTTGCTACACTGAAGCGCATGTATGAGACTAAAAAGATCATAATTGACAACGTTCTCTACCGGCAAGAAAATTCTCTTTCCAACCGTACTACCGTCCAGTCACCGCCTGCCGCTCCCCCCAACCCTAATGATCCATCTCCGACTCTTGGTGATCCTAATATCCTTGGTGTACCTCTCTCTCCGATCGCCATCGCAAAATTTGAGCGTCTTCGAGACCGTGTGAAGCTTTACGCTCTCGGCGAAATCGAAGACTGTCTCGAGGAGAAAACAGAGTTAATATCAATGGTGTTTAATCTACTCGCAATGAAGGAGGCAAAGGCCGTGGAGCGTCTTTCTCGTGTAGCCATCTTCTTAACAAAGTTCACGTTTCTATTTCTACCACTCACGCTGATTACAGGGTATTTCTCGATGCAGCTGAAGGACATGGATGACTACACACAAGCTCATTTTTGGGCTGCAAGTGGGATTTTTGTGGTGTTAATGGTATTGATACTGTATACAGTGGGTAAAAGTACAGATACCTTAGAGACCGGTGTGATATGGAGCAGCGTAAAGGAAATGTGGTTACCATGTCTAGGAAAGAAGAAGAAGAAAAAGAAGAAGGGCGGGGCAGATGGAGTAAGGCCGTATTGAGAAGAAAGGATATGTTTAGATCTTTGGTAATTGAAGGGTACATTTTTGGGACACCGGCGTCAATGTTTATTGAAAATTCGAGGCTTGCTTAAGGATTTATTATTATATTTAGTTGCCATACCCTTCAGTATATTTGATGCTAGTAAATGTATTTCCTGTGTGATGGTGCGTATGAAATTCTGTGTGTATTTGAGATAGATATCAAATTTACTGCTAGAATCTGTGAGTGGGAATAAACCTGGTATACCCTTCGTCACTCTCTAAATGGATCTCCACGCGACCTAGACTTCAATAGGCGTTGCCTCGGCAGTTCCAGGTGGGACTTTCCGGTCATAGTTGTTTAATTGAGCAACAAGCAAGCTACAATTAAATACGAATATACATATGATATTACGAGTGATATACTGTGACCCAACGAGACTTATAAGGTTACTGGTATCCTAATAAGATAAAGAAACATGCGAAGCCAATTGAAACTGTATAGGAAGCCTGTGTCGTCAGACTTGATGGGTAGCTCAATTGATTGATAGCCAGGTAGTTCTCTGGATCCCCAACTTTCAGAGTGATATTTCATGACCCAACTTTTGATCGTGCCTGTGTGGTACAAACGTACATTGTATATCACACCTGATATCATATACATGTAGATCGAACCCGCTACAGATAAGCTTTATAAAATCTTGGCAATTTTCTAACCTCTTTACTCCAAGTTGCGCTACGTACTCCATTTCAGCATGGCGTTCGTATAACCCTCGGAAGGAACAGTTCTGATGGCCATGCTCTTTTTTTTTTTTTTTTTTTTTTTTTTTCAAGATAATGTTGAATCGCATAATACTATAGCAAGGCAGAGATCTAAATGGAAGTGCCTATTTTCCCTGGCGTCTTGGAAGGGCCAGGACTATCTCCCGCAATCAGTCGGAGCCTTCCCAACGGCGTTTACCGGGATAAGAAGGGAACGAGCTGCATAGCGTTTTTGAACACGACTGATATTACATACACACAAAAAACCGCCAAGACTACATTTTTATATGGCATGTAATAGTGGTAGTGTTCAGAAACGCTATGAAGTTGCGAGTAACTATTACCCGCGGAGCACGATTCAAACAGTTCAGCATGCTAATTTGAAGATTGCCATCAATCTCCAATTTCCGATCCGAGAAGACAACCCGAGTCTTGGCCCTCTGACAGGCTTTTTTCTTCGATCACAGTCATAGCGCAGATGTCTTGTTACTAACGACCTCTTACCTTCGATGCAGGTATAATGAGTCCCCTCAACAGACGAAAAACAGGTATCACCTCGCCCAATTCTTTGAGGTATTAGAGAGTTTGCGGTGCAGGCCACGGTCATGCCGAAAAAATGCCTTCCTAGATCTGCATGCAGAGTACTCACCTACTGGAGGTCTAAAATTTCGATTTGGACACCTGGAATCTCCACTCATAAAGATATCACAAGATTATGGGGGATAAAATTATAAAAAATACCAAGATAAATCTCAACAATTCATCTCTTCCTAGGCTCGGGTGTGTGTAAATTGGAGTGTAAAGCTGGGGTGAATAAAGGGTTTCTGTTGCATCCTAATACTAGCACAACCTCAAATCCGCAAACTCATTACACCCACCTAGGTCTGTATCGCAAACTCTCTATTCACCGACATTCCAAGTCATTCCTTCCAGTTACAGAGAATTTCAAAACCTGGTAGATACGCGTGTTTTGGTCTTGGTGGAAGTGTAACTAAAGTCATATGCTCCCAGAAATGGCGACACTGGATTTCTACTGCAGGGACCCACACAGACTGATTAAGCAATGCATGGAGATCCCCACGCGCGTTTGACACATTTCGTCAGGGATATGATTGGTTTGAGAAAGATTTTTCTTTGGAGTATATTCTTGTTATTCCGTAAGTAATATCCTAGTATTCTCAATTTTGTGTAGGTACTGCAGCTAGCCGATAGGCGGAAAAGGCCCAGTCGTCGGTGAAGAGTCATCTGAGAGCCAGGAGCACACACATTGATGCGGGCTCCCGATAATCCCTCCTCAGTTTCTGACTGCTATGTCACAACGCATAGTCTCAGTTGAATTACAGAGTTGAAACGGTTCAGCCTTATAATTAAAGGTAGTGTAGTTCATGCTACGTACGTCAATATTATCGACTATGACAGAGCACATGCAGATACACATGGGCGATCGAACTCAACTCCGTGCTCCTCTTGCAACATTGGCCCCTCGATTTTATAATTTACTAGGCGCCAGCGGTGGTACCGGCGCCGAGAAAGAAAAAAAACAAGCGGGCTTATGTGGGTTAATTGAGTGTGAGACCATTTCATGCCACCCGCGGAAGAGTGATACACCATGATTCCTGTGGATCACTCCTATGGGGGAGGCGTAGTTGGGCTTTTTTATTTCGCCTTGTTGAATTTCTTCTATCCTAAATATTTCGTAAGTCATACCTCAGTCCAAGTAGTAAAGACAACGCCAAAAAGTGCAGACGAATAGATATTGATACTCCTAAGGAGGCGGTGTACCAACTATTTGTAGACAGCTTTGTTAGATACACTAACATTATGGACGGAGGTGGTTATCCGATCCCATGATAGTGGACACAGCTGCATACATACATAAGTGTTGCATGTAAAAAAGAAAGCTATGCAAGAGGTAATTTCCCAGAGTGATATCTCATGAATCATCCCAACAAAGCGCTGATTAAGTTGCGCATAGGATCCCATGCAGAAGACGAGCAGTCGAGGCACAAGTGAGCTAGTGACTTCCGCCATGGCCTCTTCAAGATATTTTCTGTGTAAGTTCGGCGTGGAGCGCGTGTGTCGTTGTCATAGGCTACCTAATTCTGAACCCAGCAATAAGGCTCGAATGAAAAGTTCCCAATCCTAGTTCACATTTATGACACCCAACCAGAGTATTCCTCTGACGAATGAATTCCGAAGAGCCCAGAGCTTAGGTAGCCAGGCAGCCCGTTGAAGATGAAGGGTAGTGTCAAAGCGCAAAGAACGTGGAGTAATGCATCGTATATCTGCATATGATGTTCCGCTGGAGAACTTTTTCCCACGGAGATAATTCCTATGGGGAATTTAGCCCTAACCCTTGGAGTCTAACCGGTTTTGATTATCCGGAATGCACCCAAGATTAGTGAGATTAATGCAGCTGTTCAATGCCACTTATAATATTGAAAAACGCTTGAGCCTTGCGGGTAAATTATGATCATCATGTATTCATATAGTAGGCGACAGATGAATCCTAGAGAAGCGTTATATACGTATGTGGGCATCCACGGTCTGGTACGTGTCTTGACAGTTATGACATGTGTTACTTTGACTACCACATAATAAACTCGGTCTAAAAAAGTGGGTATATCCGGTACCTTATCTGGTAGAATACCATGATACTACGACATAATAGCTAGATTTTGCACGATCCCGTATTGCTGCAGTACTTATTACACTCCCCTTTTATTTTGGTATGGTAACATGTGCCACAGTAACTCTGTTCCTGAAACTCGTACATACATGCAGTAGTAAATACATGCATATACGCGTTTATTCATGACGAAACAACTTAAACATTCAAGTGTCAATGCTCAAAAACAGCCCTATAATATTTTATGTGTAGGCCTATGTCACCGAAAGGATTACCATTAGCAATTCGAGGAACCGATCGGACAAATCATCATCTAGTCTCATCTACTCCGTGACTTCAGTCTTGTGTATTTATAGGAAGCACCGACCGTTCGCAGGACAGTGTATACAATGACACATATCCTAGGGATAAACTAGATCATAGGTCTCTAAATAATCTTGGTTCTCCTATGCGGTTAGGAATTTTTGGTACCTTGTGATCCATCTATATTCCCAATGAAAGAAGAACAGCATACATGCTGCATAAGGGTGGCTATGTTACTGGATGTTAGCAAGTCATTGGCTTTCACTAGAAAATAACGGGGAGTACGTTCATGGTCGTGTAACTGACTGATTCTGATTAACAGCTCGATCTTCGAAGGAAACAGTAAACCGGTGTTTTCCTAGTATACTGCGATCTTGTATTTCTATAGGTCTTATTGTGCTATAGGGGCTAGGATTTCAGGTTTGCGGAATATGTAGCTTAGCTATAGTTGGAATGACGCTGATTTACGACATTGGGGAATGGATGTACAAACACCATGGTGATGACCTAGGGTGATGCGAACCGGCCTAAAAAAATCATTTAAAACGGGGATCTTGAGAGAACATTAAAGATTATTTTAAGCAGAGATTTCAAGTATGAAGTAAATTTAAGAGAGATAGTACTTTTTTGAGAAGAAAGAAAATTAACACCAATAGGAAAGAGCCTATGAATAACGCCTAAGGAACTTTAGCCTTCCAAACCCTCGCTAGTACCGTACTAACTGACCACTTCTACGCCCAAATCCCTGGTTTAGGAAAGGTTGCAGTTCCTTGAAAAAAACCGGACATCCATAGCAGGACTGTAGTAAATCAAGTAGTTCCCATGACCACATTTGCAAGGCCTGCAGTAACCCCAGATCCGTCACCTGTGGACGCGGCTTCAGAGCCATAAGCGCGGTTGGTATAAGCTAGGTTGTCAACAATTTCTGAATAAGTTCCGGTACCGGAGCCACTGAGAGTCTCGCCGCTGACCCATCCAAACCCTGCCAATATGATGTCCATAACAGTCTTCACTTCTTCTTCAGTACGTGGCGCGTATACCATGAGGAAATTGACTGGAACAAAGCGTGTGCACCATCCACCACGAGCAAGAGGGTGGCGTTCTAGATCGGGCAATAACAATTGGTCAAAAGAACCTTAAAAAGGATATAGGGTAACTGGTTACATACCTCCCCACCCCGCTTCAATCACAGCCTTGGCGTCTTTCGGGTGTAATGTCAAGTGTAGACTCCCATCAAATGGATGAGCATGAGCAACCTCTCCGTTGCGGGTCTTATTGACCTGGTTTATGGAGAACAGGCCAGAACAATGTTTCTCGAAACAGCTGGTAGCCATTCTCAGCTTTTTTGGATGTTTATCCGCTAGCTCAGCTATGGATCGACAAAGAAGGTCATATATTTCCTTTGAAGGCTTCTGGTTGGTTTGCCTATGCGGCGCAATACCAGCTACATTGGGACGTCTGGAGTTGCGTTTTGGGATGCCAATTGGTGAAAGGTAACCACCGCCTTGCAGGCTTTCAGGAATTGGTCCAGGAACTCGAGTATTGCGGAGAGTTATGAACCGGAGAGATGTGATCTTTAGGTAGCCGTAAAATGTTGATGGGGTTCCTCCAGGACCGAGTGATAAGAAGGCATTATAGTCCTTGTATACTAAAAACACAAGAGCAGGGAGCACCAACAGCGCAAAAAGGATGTAACCATCGGGCTGAGATGTAAAGAGAGGGTTAAGGTTTGGGGTTGTGTGCACCGATGGGGACGAAGGGAGAGGAGGGGAGATGAATTTCGAGATTAGGTGGACGGTCTCCATTGTTTTATGTATCAGGATTCACGGGATGATAAGATGACTGAGGTGAACAGATGGATGAAAGAGGTATATATGTATATGGGATCGAATTGAAAAACGAAGGGGACAAGTATAGACCTGACGTGGACTGGCACAGATTATTGGATTGAAGGAAGCTAGCTTTGCAGGGCAGACTAACACGTACAGTGGGGAGTAGTAGTAGTAGGACCTAGTTATTTCAATATAGCAAGCGGGAGATATCAGTGTCTTTATATATTGGAGACTGACCTCCTTCAACCCGAAACTCAAACCTTCTCCGGGCAGCAGCGGACACGTCAACATACCGCACCAATGCTTCATTGACTTTCACGGAATTAATCCTTATAAAAATTGAATAAGTTCTTTTACTCAAAGCCTTCCCGCGGCTCCCTGCAGATTGGGTGTATTTGAGGAGTTATTATCAACCTATCTGCTAAGAGCACGAGCCCTCTTTCTCTGCAGAGCAGGTTCCCATTTTGTTTGTAGGCATGGGACGTTATATACAAACAAGGGGGATCAGAAAGGGAGGAGTATGTAGAAAGATATGTATCAAAGGCAATCGATATTTGTACGGGGAGAGAGCATGGTAGCGACTGATCAACGTGCGGACACCGCCGTGGCCTATCATTGCAACGCGTTGATCGAACGCGCTGCTGTACAAAGCTGCAGGAGTTCTGTCTAGCTTTGGGCTGCATAATTCCGAGGTTTAAAGCAGTATGAGAGTAATCTTTAGATCCCACAGAGAAACCTATACAATTGTAGAAGTTCGGCTCAGAGTTGGTAGTCTGCATCCGTGAAGGTCAAAGCAGGCAATCCCGAATGAAAAACGTGTACGTCAAAATCCGAACCACATTAGCCCGGCTCATGGATCAACCATCATCAGCGCTATGGAAGATCGACTACCAACCAGAAGAATCTCCAATTAGTTTGGCTGTGAAAATCACCCTCAAGGAACGCCGTGGCCCTCTCTTAGTCCCCTCCTGGGGAACAAAGCTCAACCGAGATCGTATTCGACTGCCATCATGTGCTACTGTATGTCCATGCCATATTCGATGGTGTTCCAGACCAATATTAATCCCTTCAAATCGGCTCTCTCAAATATCCGCTTTATCTCATGCAATGAACCTTTTTACACCCAAAAATACTGGCAATACATCGAAGAAAAGACTATCTACTTGGAGCAACGACGGGTTGGGTTGCTGGTTCCAGTTTTTGTTTGTGGAGATCCCTATCTAGCTAGGCTCATCAGTAACCTCACCCATCTATAGATCTAGTCATCGAAACTATCATCGGTTGGCCTGATATACATGGAACCAAATATATCTTGGAAAACAAGGCCCAGGCTCATCATATACCTCAACTAGTGTGATTCTCAGAACTGTTGGAGTTTACGGCACTGACGACTTGTAGTAGTACCCTACTGCTCCAAATACATACTTTCGTATACATCCGGGTCCTCACCAGCGCTTCAGGGTCTGTGGTTAGTGCTTGCATCGCACACACATACAGACATTCTATCTAATGTCCTTTATATTTAATTGGCCAGGAAACTGTGCTCGTGTGCTCAACTCTCTGACGGGCTTGATAGAAAAGGGATTAACATGGTATCACGATTGTGTGTAATTGACTCTAGAACTTAATGATTCGATCTAGCACATGCAGCTGGGTTGGTCCAAAGTGGTCAAGTTCAAGTGAGACATGTTGAAAGCAGGGGCCGCATGGCGGACGAAGGGTGTAGGATGGCGGGGCCGGCTGACATCTCCATCTTTGGGCCAAGCGGGACTATGTGCAAAAGTAGTTCTGGGTCCCAGTGAACAGCGCAACAGCTTTCCCCCTCACGTCTACTTCGGCTGGCTACTGCCAATGTTCTCCCACCTATCTTGCGCAGAGAACATCATTCCTTAAATTGGGCAGCACATGCTCTGGGGGGTCTATGGGCCTTGTATGATCACGATGGTATGGAATTGGTTGATGCCTACTAGTTCGAACAAGAATGCTGATGTTCTCCTATCTCCATTGGAATAACATGGCATTTCCTTTCGGTAAAAACATTTATCGATTGGCTGTCATCTAAATATGTACATGCATGTACTACTCCTGCCGTTTTCGAATTCAGTAACACATACATAGGATTGGGGGGGGGGGGCGGTACGCTCTTTCCCATAAAGGTCTCTTATGATCTTTTCTCGGCTGCGGGAAGAGTGGAAAGAAAGTCGTTTTAAGACGGATTTCCGGGAATTTTAACCCCACGAGGACTTCATATTCGGTAAGCCTGCTTCGTGGCGTGGTGGGGGGAGTCCCCAGTACCATGGTCGAAAGTCATGCACGGGGGCACCAACACTCCTAGTACCGATAAACTTGAGCTGCAACAGCATCAGGGTAAAAAAAGTTAGGCCCTTTTCGTTATGGATATTAAATACGTAGGATTTATATTAACTATGAAGACGAGTCTTGAGTTCCGAAACTCCTCCTCGAATAGATTCGCAAGCCAAGGTTGCGAAACTACATGCATGTACTCTAACGCTAGACCTAAAAACCCTCGCCAGCTTACCGACATTTTAAATTAAACAATCGTTGGAATCCGCAAAAACTAACCTGGTTTTATCTTATATCGTGTACTGCACGGACCCTTACCACTCTGTGAGGATATGGGGAAGTGAGTGGGGGGGGGGGGGGTTGTACTAATTACATGTACCATGTAATTATACGCACAACAGAGGCGGGAGCCCGGGTACAGACCTGTGGACCAAAATTTTACAAAACAGTGTATTTCACCGGTTGAAGTGCTCAATCACGTCGACTCGGAGAGGACGATATTAGACCTTCTGGCTGGGAAATACCACCACCAGTTTTCCCTAACGGTATAATCGCCGGATACGTGCCTCTGATTGACATTTTCAACAGAATAAACTTGGGGTTAGATATTCTGATATACCTGCATCCCTCAAGTCCGCTCTACTCAATTTTCAGGTATGGATTTATATATAATCACATGTGGAGTTTTTTTTTATTTTCCACGACCTCTCGGTGAAATATAATTTCCACAAAAAGGGATTTACGTATTCTGTTGACGCTGACCTGTTTAGAACAAAGACTTGATCTATCCTGGAAATTCCTGACATTAATTTGCAACATATATAGTCAAAGAAACCCCACCCTACTTAGGAAGTAGGGACGGCTCGGCCGGCGAACCGCGGAGTTGGAGGCCGGATCAGCATTCAGACCCCTTTCACGGCGTTTTTCTTTTCTTTTTTTTGCCGCTTTGCATAGGGACCGAAAATTTTTTTTACACATGAAGGATTCCCCCCGGTGAACTTTGAAATTTGGGTATTTGATGCAAGGTACTATCTCAAAACCGGGCCTTCCCCATTTCCTGGATGAATGAACCACTCGTGATCGCTTGCGTACAATATATTTCAAGGGGCCTCGGCCCGTCTGTCAGCCTACTTTGACTGGGACCTGCATACATGTAATGTTTAGGGCATACGCATCCATCAACTGTTAAATGCATTGTCTAGGCCAGGAGAGTCAGGGTCGGAGTAATTTCGTACGGGACCTTTGATATCTCTTTGTGAAGAGCAACGTAGTGTAGTTTTAATTGGGCAATGAAGACTGTCATATATGCATATCTAGGCTCGGAATTTCTGCACAGATTGATAACGCTCCCAATTATCGGGCTGCCGCCGTACCCCATCCAACTTCTCATCAAATGGGATCTTTGTGGACCTCAGATGTCTTGATGATATGGTACGTACTCTCTACTGTAGTATCTGAATGTGTTGATGCGTTGATGCCATGTGCATCGGGGAAACCAGTTACACTCTTCTAGCCCCCACTCTCATTGCATGCACATGTATGCGCGGGCCTAAACACACATGCCAATTACCAAGTTTCCGGTTTTTGAAAATTCCGTAGTATATCACCACCTGCATGCGTGGTAAGAGGGAGATAGAGAGAAAAGGGGTTTTGTTCCACCTCGTTCATACTCTTCAACTTAAGCTAGATATATAAGGTCTTATAGGGCCGTAGTTAGGAAAGGCTAACTACATACACTAACTACAGTATGAAAAAATGGGGTGAAATCACTACCATATGCATAGGACTACGGAATTAAATCGGCATTAGAGGAAGAGTACTGTACAAATACCGTATTCTTATCGCAATGCTAGCGTACCAACGAGAATACCGTAGTGATCCCACCCATCTTTTTGGTACTGTACATGTATATTATAATCAGGCAGATAAGGAGATGAAGGGGTTTAAGACTCTGGGGAGGTCTGAACCTGATCAAGGTTTTGAGTGGTAGCGGCCCTTCAAAAATCGCCTACGATTGAATTCCATAAATGCAGCTTGCGTTCTCAGGTTTTCTTATCTCTAGTAGTCTACATATGTCAACTTGGGCCTGTTTTTCCAAAGATTGCCTTTTCTCTCGCCAGGAACCGTGATTACTCCTACTAGGGTTCGCTTGTTGACTTAGATCACACAATGGACGAGGGTCGAGTGATATAATGTGAAGGCAGCGGTCAATCTTGATTTACCACACATGTGCATGTGAGATGTACATGTACATATGTACATGTAATTAGACAACCAAATTTACACATCACACCAACTTACTTTATTCGATATTTGCGCGAATCTTGGACAATGGAACCAATGATACATACATGACATGATGCATTGATTGCGGCCGAGTACAGGGGAAGGTACATGTAACTGTGCATGTTCCTTTTTCGGACCCGGCCCGGCCTTTATTTACATGTAAGTACGTACATGTACATAAAATACATCTACAAAAGTACTTCGTAGCCGCTGTGCCGGTATTAAGAATTAATCCCCATTTATGGTATTCCCACCCCCGCTCTAAAATTCAATCTATTTTGACAAAGGCCATTATAATCTAGCCGGCCCCTTAATGTTCTAGGCTATCTTTTTTACCACCGGTAAAATCATAGATGAAACGGAAACCAACATGATCGGCTATCTAATATCATCTGGAGGAAGAGAAATCTAAAGCTCGGAACCGAGATTCTAGATCATTGAGCTGTGCTATGCGGGACTTTGCAGGTAGCTGTATAGTGCTTTGGTTTGTCGCAAATTCCATCCCTTTTTGTTCGGGCACGACATACTTCGTTTGACTGCTGACCCAAATATGCGGGTTGGCATTTCCGCTTCATCAAATATCACTCATGAATTAAGACATCTGACAAGTAGAGTGAAATATATACATATTGGTATATCAACGTCTCTGTTCCCATAAGCATGTAAATACATGACCATAAAGGCTCCTGCAAGTCAGTTTGTTTGCCCTCACATTGCAGACATATTTGAGACGGAAATAAATACAACAATTACACACACCAGTTGATATCCTAACAATACATGTAGAAAGGTGCAATATGCGCTGCATGTAAGCTGCTACATATATTACGATACTATTTCCTGTTATGGACTTGCGCTTCTGGCGTCTATTTACGTCGCAGGCATCCAACAGATCATAATTTCATCCAAGCGACCATCCTGATTATAGTATTGGTGGAGTTGGTTTAGTTATTTTCCACAGTGGTTGATCTACGTACGCGTGGTAATCGGTCCAGACTCATCAATGTGCCCCCACAGCTCTTTACGTACTGAAAAAATCATAAGTGCATATAGTGCCTATTGCACTTGTACTTACCCCCGCCTATCCTGCCATGTACACAGCTTCCTAGCACTAGGCATAATAACATTTATATATAATCATATTTGAGGGGAAACGACAAAAGAATCATGATAGCCTACAGTTACACACAGAAAGATGGAAGAAAGTAGGGCCGAAATGACATAATAGGCGAACACCTATGTATGCACTTTTTCAATTCGCACCCGCAGATCTGACTGATTGATTGATTAATTGGTCAGGTACTAGCTGCATTGCATACGCATCATTTCCATCAGAACTACGTACTGCATGTACTCCAGAATATATCTATCATGTCAGCTCAAGAGATACAGTAAAAACATGGGGCTCAGGCCACCTACTTACTGGACCATCGTTAACGTACATACAGCTGATACTGGGTGGGGGTGTGCTTCAGCTCAACCATGAACGCGTGATACGATCGATATATGTCCCCGTTGAACGGCCGGAAGCCCGAGCCTTGTAGATCTCTACCTATAACGCCATGTTGACCCTTAAAAAAATATTTATATAAATGGGCAGGAATTCCGTCAGAGGTTGGTTATGTTTACACAGACTTGGTGTGCTTCAATAAAGCGAAACTAAGTATATAATACGGTGAAGGTCGGATGCGACTCATAAATTATAACTTATATGTTATGACCTAAAGGTTTGTAGGCATTTAGTCTTGTCATGATATCCTTGGCCGTTTTGCGCTCAATATTTGGCACCTCCTTGCACTCAGGAATTTTTTACTGGCTACCTGAGTAATATATATCGATTAGAACACAACCCTTACATACTATGTAAGGGGAAGAAGGCTTACTTCTTTTCTTTTGCAAACTACAGAGTAGTCCAATCGCAAAATACAGAATATGCACCTAAATATCAAACATTCGCGGCCATTATTCGTATTATGCTGGTAGGTGGTGCAGGTGGTTGTAGGCCCCAAAATGACCCTGTGTGTGGCCAGCCGCGTGTGATAGAGGTCCGATAATAGCGTATGGGTCTAATCAGCGGCCTTTCTCAAGGAGGTAGAGATTTCGCATAAAGTCTTAGTGTTGAGCTTAATTCAGCTAGCTTTCCGATAACGCAAAATATCCGGCGAATAACCTGTACATCTACTACCGCAAAATCTCAGTTCGTTCGGACGGTTGCCAAGGGCGGTGTTGGCTGTAAAGCTCTGATCTCTTCCTTTAAGGGGTGATATTTTCAGCTCCTCTGCAAAATTGCCCTCTTGGCAACCGTCCGAACGAACTGAGATTTTGCGGTAGTAGGAGAACTCTTAATCATGATACCTCAATAAGGCTATAATACCGAAGCCTCGGGTGTAGTACCTCATAGAACCTTTATATGCCTTAACTCCGACTAACCATCATAATTAATGAATTAAACAAAAAGAAAGAAAAAGAAAGAAAAAAAAGACTAACCATCATAGACAAAGGAGAACACTCTGGTATCGGTCTTCGTACTAACGTCTTAACCTCAGGCTAGATACACACGCCAAAATAAAACCTTGCGCTACTGTAGATATACTCCACGGGGGGGTCCGACGCCCAGATAGTAAATATTCTGCGAATCACAAATTATCACTCGATTACGCCATTCTTGGCCTATCCCTTGCACGAATGAAAGTTGTCAACGACCTGGACCGTGCACCACTTAGTAGAGGGATTACATTGCTTGTTACAGTAAATAGCAACAACAGAACCAAACAAGAATTTAGAAGTGTTTACCACACTAGGTTAATATTTGCTGTAGTTCGTAACGGCAGCACATTTATAGTGCTTAGAATACCGAGTCACATGTGTTGCAACCGTAGTCATAGTATATCACTCGTCTATCCCATCACGCTATGGGAGTGACTTTATTATTAGTATGAGCCGTTTTTATATTTAGTCCCTAAATAACACAATCTTAAATTATTTTCACGTCTCCCCTTACGCTCGCTCTACACATCACATATCTACACCTATCTATAGCCACTGGGTGGTTGCTGACCGCGCCCTATGATACC
This sequence comes from Morchella sp. 2016-72, assembly GCA_024713865.1. Lineage (NCBI taxonomy): Eukaryota > Fungi > Ascomycota > Pezizomycetes > Pezizales > Morchellaceae > Morchella > Morchella sp. 2016-72. Next base: position 488,107 of record JAMJEY010000004.1, read on the forward strand.
TAGAAACACGACGTGTACAATTGTACAAGCTATGTTTACATAGAAGTAAAATAGTCGCCATCGAACCCCTACAGAACACCGGGAGGTCTGCATTGGGCCAATAACTTCTCAGAGCCTACTGGCCGACGAAATTTTCTCGTGCAGAACTTCCGGCTCAGTGTAAAGCTGAGAGGTGTTTTGTTCATTTATCTCCTTTCTTTCTCCCTATCCCTTTGCTCTTCCCATCTCTAAATAGTCAGGGCGAGACCTTGCACGTAGGATGTTCTCCTGGGCCGTTCTGCTCATTCATGAGTTCGACCATGTACGGTTCGGCTGTTTCACTACCTTCAATGTTTCCATTAAGGCTATGCAACGGGAAAGGCAGTAGTGGCCGTGTGCGAAGTCCCAACCTGCTGCATCGAGGTAGGCGAGGTGTTAATGCTAATTATTTTGTTTATGTAGCTTAGAGGTTTGTGGGACTTTGGAGAGACTTGTGATATAGTTATGAGTACCATATCTACCCTCAACTTTGGAACAGAATAGAGCTGTTCCGTAGAGTGAATGATTAAAGTTAGCCATGGTGGAAGATGGAGACTGTGCCAGAAGTTAGGCCCGCTGTGTGGGTTTAGACGTATGCGGAAGGTAAAGGGGGGTGAGGATAGAAAATTTTGGTAACGTCATGTTCAAAGCAGTATGGTGTGGTGAGAGTAGCTCTAGGAAGTTCGCGAATGGGCTCCTTTCCTTGTTTTTTTGGGCCGCCGTGAGAACTAGATTCCTGGAACGTAGCACGAAGCACGATGAATGGTTGTCCTTAAGTATCTCCAGGGTCTGCAATGTTCGTGGAATCATTGGGTTCATTGGTAAATTCGACTGGTGGTGGAGTGAAGTAGTGTATGTTTACTACTGGGGGCACCGTTGCTTCTGTTGCCTTCCATCCACGTCGCCTCTCTTTTCTTCATAGGATCAGTCGTAAGCGAGGTGGGTTTCCTCAACACTCTTTTGTCTAGAAATTAGTGTTCGGTTCACTGGAGTATGTGCTTACCATATGAAGTGCTGAAAGTCGGTTAAAGGTGTAGGTACTCATGAGAAATATTTTGAGGGTATTACAACCAAGGCACCAGAAGCAAGGCCTGGCCTTCGCTATCAACCCCGAGTGATTTCTGGTGCAGCATTTCCACCTAGGTACCAAAAGCAAGGTTCGGCACCCACAACACGTCTGTGTCGAACACTGTTGAAGCATTAATTGAGGAAATAATAGTGACGATATAGCTGATCGGAGCCAAGTCGGATTGAATAAATACCGAGCTATTTACTCCACCGACCGGACGGCGGACAGCAAGCCCGCAGAAAAAGCTGCTGATCTTTTATATGAGGCATGCCCAGAGAGTAAAAACCTGTCGAATATCGAATATCGGCCAATGGGTCCCGAGTTAAAGCCTATATTGTCCCGGCACTTTACAAGGGCTGGAATTCATTGAGAAGAAAAGGCTGGCTTAGAGTATGTACGCCTACCAGGGTACCCCACGTTGGTTATTCTTCTTGTCAACGATAAGCTTTATCGTTAGGTACCAGAAGGAGGTAAAGTACATGTAGTAAGTTCTCTTCATGGATCTAGGGGATGAAATACCTCCCTGTGCACGATGCCACTATACTTATGGTCGGACCCACCTTCGCGAGGAGCTTTGTAGCTAGTGGCATGTCAAAGTATGCATAATATGCGGTTAAGGAAGCTATTTATTCCTTGTTATTGACACGGGACCTTCCATATTCTTCAATCGCGCAACACCAGGGGAGGATGATGAACTTGTAGGATTGGTGGTCGGCCCCAGTCCGAAGCGGTATCAAGGCTATCGGACAAACAAATGTATCCATCAGTCTACCTGTGAGCACACTCTCTGAGCTTCTTTCCGAGGTTTTTTTCTTGTGAACCGGAGTGTGCGTTAAGCCATTGTTTACTAGCTGGGTCCCGAGACGTAAAGTAATGTGTTCCTCTGAGACTTTAAACATACCTAACTTCTACTGCAGCTGGTATCGCTAAAACGCTCAAACGAATAGATCCCTGATATATCTAGACAATCAACCTGTATTCGCCTACAAGCACACAAAGGAACTTACCGCATGATACCAACGCCGCGTGAATCAACGTCGCGTAGTATTCAAAAAATATTGGGATATGTACTTCGATTTCCAAGTATACTTACTTCTGAAACGTGATAAATTAGCAGTCCGAGATATATACGCTTAACGTACCAGGAATAGACAAATCGGGACCGATGATCCTGGACTGTAGATCCTCTGGTACCTGTTCGGTAGAAAGAACCGAGGGCTGCACGTTTCAGAACAAACGAGATGTCAATCTATTCGACAGTTGTAGAGTTCTTCTGAAACGGGCGACGCGTCAGCTGTTTATGAAAATCCCATACCAAAAGGTTGTCAAGATGCTGCAGAATACTGTGCTTTTAACTGGGTGGAGCCAACTATTGGGTGTTCAGCACCATGCGAACCAAGGGATTTTGGAGGCTGGATAATTATAAACCAGGGTAGCTTCTCCTAACTCAATCTAGAGACTGATCTTTAACTAATACAGGTCGATATAATTACCGAAGGAGAAATGTACCTGCCAACCTGCATGCGGGTTCCTGGGCCGACGGAGGGTCATCCTGACGCCGTCTAACAACCTGAAGATCTAAAAGATATTTCGTTTGTTCAGGGGTAGAGCCCAGTATTCTTGGTTGAGCTTCAATCTATGTTGATAGGGCTGTTTATGGTGTATATGTCTATTGAGGATAGTGTGCCGTGCATTGATTGATTGGTGCAATCAAGTTTTCTGATCGCCAAACAAATATGAAAGTTAAGATTGATTTGAGTTCTGAAAACGTATAAATCATGGTGTCTCTCCCCATCGTTTTGAAATCACTAGCTTGGTCTATCAGTTAATTCCATCACTTACACATTCTCTTTCTTTCCGCCCTACTTTACATTCTTTCTTGTAAGTTCAACCCCGTCTACCTAACTCAATTGCAATTCATTCTCTAAAAACTTCTAGATAGCAGTGCTAGTTCACTCTCAAGTATTCTACACCACACCAAAACCGTTCCTTTTCCAACCAACCAAAATGCAGTTCTTTTCAGTCACCTTCACCGCCGCTCTCCTCTCCGCCCTGGTTGGCGCCGTCCCAGTTCCTCAGGCGCCCTCAGGTGCGATACCCTCAGGCGCTGCTCCCACTGACATCCCCACCGGCACCGCCCCTACCGCCTTCCCCACCTTTGTTTTCCCCACTGGCGGCTTTCCCTCCGGCGCGATACCCTCAGGCCCTGCTCCCACCGGTACCTTCCCCACTGGCGGAATCCCCAGCGGAATCTTCCCCAGCGGCGCCTTCCCATCCGGCGCAGTCCCCACCGCTAGCGGTATCTTTGCCCCGCAGGCATTCGGCACCGGAACAGGTATCCCAACTGCCACCGGTGCTCCCATTGCTACTGGCGCTCCGATTGAGTCAGGTGTACCGACTGATGCTCCGGTTGCGACCGCTACGGGAGGATATCCAAGTGGTGGCTCCCCGGTTATTGTCGTCCCAACTTCTACTGCGGGAGGCGCTGAGCCATCTGGTGCCCCCGGTAACAGGGGTCCTGGTGGTTATCACCACGGACATGGCGGGTTTTAGGCGTATTTTGTAGAGGTATACTGAGAGGTATTCATATCCCTTTCCGTTTTGATATAAGTGATGGTTTATTGACGATTCCTGCAAAGGTGTGATGCCTAAGTTGGCTGAATGAACGTTATCTCCCTGGTCTACTCTACTATTAGATGGGGGTGGTGACTGTTTGTATTTGTATTTTATATTTTGGGTGGGAAGATAGTGGTGGAAGAGCAAGCTCTTCGCAATCCCTTAGTTTTATTTCCTAGCAGTGTTTATAAAGCTTTGATAGCCGTTGAAAACTATACCGTATACATTAGCTATAGATATGGCCTGTTATGAAATGCAAGTGAACCCATGAAGTGATTTTATGTTGAGATTGTTGAAATATATACCAAAAGCAGATATTATAGGGTTAGGGGAAACGTTAGGGGTTAGGGAATCATGAAGCAATGAGGCTATGGCTCTGCTCTAAATTTTAACCCAATATTAAACCCTACCTCATAAAATAACGGATGAAACAGTGAGCCAAAGCGATTGACTGTTCTCCATATTGATCGTGCCAAGAACTGATGCCTCCCGAGTGATAGCTTATGACTATCGGCACCATCAAACTAGCAAGAACATAGCCGCTGCGAAACAAGAGCTGTTGGTGAGGTTCATACGGGAGCTGTGCATTGATTGATATTATTTAACGGTACCTCAATTGGCACATAACAATAGCCTCTGGGTGAACTAGGGTATGCTAAGTGTCTATATGTATATATTTACTGTTGAGAAATAGAATTTCCTAATCAAGTTCGATGAATTATGTATAATATGAATGCCGTAGCATGATTCTCGTTGTGGGGCTTGCCTTTCATGTATCTATGATGTAGTGGTATCCCAGTCAGGTTAATGTTAACGGTATTAGAAACAAGTGCTAAACAAACATGATTCGTTATGCACTTGCCTAACGAACCCAGCAAAAGGTCGTCACAACCACAACCACAGCCACAGCCACAACCACGTCAACACGTCATAGTCATCAACCTATCATTCGAAAAACCTCCCGTGATAACATTTTATTTCTCCAGAAGTACATGTACAAGTACCTGCGTCCTCAATTTCTATCATTACATATAAAGGTCATTTTTTACAATTAAAAGAGCTATTTATTGGCGCACTTCCCAGCTAGGTTCTAAACCAAGTATGGCCACCCCTGGGAGTACTTAATCTCGTTCCATCCCAGGTACTTGTCCTCGTCGATATAGCTGACTCTGTTATCGACTGCAGGTTCTTGTTAGCACCAAAAGCTCATCTAGAGAAAGAAAGAAAGAAAATCACATACCATAGTGATAGTAGAGAATATCCTTCTTGCCATCAACAAGAACACCCTGTCCACCAGGCCCGTACAGCCAGCCGTGGCTACCGAGGATAACATCACCACCTCCATTTACCATATCCGTGCCATTGCGGTCCAAGAAGGGTCCATCGATTGACTTTGAACGTCCTACCTTGATCTTGTACCTAATGTCCCATACTCGTTAGCGATCACTCACAAATGCCCAAGGGCGACGAGGAAACATACTCTTCTCCAGCAGCAGGCATACTGGCATTATACCCGCAGCAGAAGCCATGGCTAACAAACAAATAATAGTAGCCCGTCTTACTCGCATAGTGGACAAACGGCCCCTCAACCGGATTCGGGGAGACGGGGTCATACGCCAAATGGTCAGGCGCTGCACCCTCCTCAATCCCGTCCATCTCCTTGTTCAGCGGGAACCCCCAGATGTTGGTCCAGAAGGAGCCGTACGACATGTAAGGCTTCCCGGTCTTGACATCGAAAGCGACAGCCGGGTCAATGGCGTTTGTGATGGTCCAAGGCTCGGTAGCGTTGGGGTAGTCGTCGAAGTCATAGGAGCGGACTACTTCACCGTGGTCTGTCCAGGAGCCCGGTAGGAGCGTCTTGGAGGTTGCAAGACCGATGGCGGAGTTTTGGGCGCCGAAGGTGGAGACGGAGTAGTAACAGTGGAAGGTGTCTCCTACTTTGATAACATCGGGAGCCTGTTGAGGTGGGATATATTGTCAGTAACGGAGCTATTCGTGTGGTTCGTGGGTTATCAGCTTACCCAGATATCGTCACGGCCTGGGAGCTCGATGATGCTCTGACCGGCATCAAGAACACTCCCGAGGTGCTTCCAGGGCCCGTAGAGGGTTGGAGACCGGGCAATAGTGACGCGAAGATGGGTTCCGAAGGAGTAGTACCATCCGTCATGCTTCACGACACTAGGATCGTGGATGTGAACAGTCCCCCAGCCATCTGTATCTCCAAAGATCTACTGGATATTAGATGAAGGCCTATAACACGAAACAAGTAATAGAAAAACAGACCTTAGCAGGGTACGGCCAGTTCGACGATGAGAAAAGATCTTTAGCACTATCACCCCCCGATGGTGCGCCCAAAGCTGCTGCAGCCAAAGAGGCAAAGACCGTCAATTGCAAACTTGGGATTGAGAATAACATCTTTGTGCGCGTCGTCGGATCAGGTCTGCTTAACTATAGAGCTTGAAGATGATTCTCCACCCGAAAAGGCCGGACGACCAAGGAGGTTTATATACCCCAAATCCCACGAACTAGCCCAGACTATATTCCATCCCATCCCCGCAAATTTTAATAAATCTACATCATCCAATTGCCCGGTTTTCTTTTGCAGCGGTCTTTATTCATCCGGGTTCGCGAGGTGGGGGATTGCAATACGAGAACCAAATAAACCTGGGACGGAATTACTAGCTCCCCTGAGCTCTACCTAGATAAACAGTTAGAGCGTACGGAAAATCTCATGAGATGAGGTATCAGGGGTACATATGTAAGGATTGCAGTCGGCTAAATTGATAGCCAACCGAGCGAGGCTCGCTTTGCCTGTTTCGCGGGGTACGCGTGCCCCACGTGCTGTTCTGGGGATGTCGAAGAGGTTAAAGTCAGATTGTGGGGACTGGGGAAATGGGGAAACCTGGGACAGTATCGGATGATACTACTCTAAACCTTCTGCTGGATTCAGCGGCTGATTGCGGCTGGGGAATTGGGGTTTCCTGGACTTGGATGTGGAGTATTTGAGTATGGGATAGTAAACACGCATATGGCGGTTTGAATTGAATCCTTCAACGTTTTGATCCTATGATAGTTGGAAATGATCGTGCAACTAATTTAAACAACACAAGCGCCTCTCTCCAACAACGACAATACAATAGTTTTTTACGTACTGAGACAGACCAAATACTTTCCCGTAGGCAGCTAATCTAGTCCTATTATAAGTTCATTCGGTAAAGTGCCCTCTAATAATTCATTAAGGAAAGCTCGGCATCATCATGTTCATCCGATACGGCTAATTATTGACGCCACCTCGGTGCCTTCTCGGCCCGGTCCCTAGGAGATTTAGCTTGATTCCGGGATTCGGGGTTCGGGACTCCCCGTTTAGCCGCTACCATCTGTCTGTCCGCCGAAAACATGTGGAAGAGTTTTTTTTATTATATTCTTTTTTGGTTGTCACGCCAATGTCACGCTTGAAGTACCCGTTCTAGCAGAAAGTGCTAGCGTGACGCCTTGGACAGCATTTTTTTTTACCCCACGTGTGCACCACTTCCGTTTCTTGTGCGAAGATTATTTTCTCTTCTAAATCTAATAAGCATTTGAAACACGACTCGATTTCATGATTAGAATACTTACACTACCACTGGATCCATGTCCTCTCGACTTTCAAGTTCTACCACTTGGCTAAACTGATGAAACTGGGAAGAACTTCACACGTCCAATAAGGATATCAGAAACACAAAATTCTACGGCCCAAACAATATAGACAAAGAAGATCATTCCGTTTCTTGCAACAAGTCTGACAACACATGAAGTTTGACTCCAATATACACTACGGGCTCCCGAAAACCTATCACCAGCCCTTGATCGGAGTAGCAAGTCTCCACACATACATCTACATGAAATACTCAGTGGAGTAAAGATCCTGAAACTCAAGTACCGGTACTAGTAGTACATATACGTGACAGACCAATAAACAACAGCACCTCCGAGTCCACTCACTCCCCGCCCAACCCAACCCCCTATCACCGACCCCAGCCAGCCATCTCCGATACGTCGCCCGCCGGCCGGGGGCAAGGCGAAGCCGCGCTTGTCGGGCCCTCCTATCCGCCCTCAAAAATAGTTCCTCTCCCACACCCCACTATTGGTCCGGCTAAAACCCCAGCATACACGCACACACCCACCCCCATGCCCTGCCCTGCATCTATATGAACCTTTTGCCTTACTACTCCCACTACCGATCCGATCGAATCTCGATTCTGGCACGGTTGTCTGATTCGTTGCGAATGTCGGGAATCGAATCGGTCTTTGGGGGTTTTGTGATATTGACATGTTGAGTACCTTGCTGACCTCCTGGCTGGCTGACATGACACCCTGCCCCCCCCGAACTGACAGAAGGCCGCCAGTCAGCCAGCGATGAGGGTCTAAAGTACCCTATATCGCTCCTTCCGGGTGCTCTTCGCCATCTGATAGCTGGTTACTATAACAGTGAATAATAATATATACCAACTAATCAGACCAAACAGCAGGCGAAACGCCGAGCAGTCAGATATCAGAACTCAAAAAAAAAGTCCCTAATTAATATCTCTATTATGATGACGACAATGATGATGATAGACTTGCTCGTCAGTCATGGGAATCACCATCGGCGCAGCACAGCACGCAAAGAAACGAGCGTGAGGTAAAAAGAAGAAAAAAGAAAAACCACCCAACCAACTCCCAGATCCCACTTATCAACATGCCGTTTTCAAAACCTACCCAACAACCACCACCACCACACAATCCCGATCCCACTATCAAAGGTCCTTTTTTTTTTTTTTTTTTTAGAAAAAAAAATTGAAAAACCGACCTATAAACCTTTCTCTTCCCCCTCTCTCTGCCAACATAACTCCCGCCATCGGCATCACGATCGAGCTCTCTTTTTTTTTTTGCAAAACTCCTGAGTCCTGTGTCTCGTGTTGCCCTAAACACGACCAATTTCCCAATCGGGAATCCACCCACACCCACGCCCTGCCCTGCCCTGCCGCTGCAAGTCGTTGCAACCACCATCATCTGCATCTGAAACCCTAACCCTGCATATGCTAGCACTAACCAACCCTAGCTCACGCTCCCCATCGCAACGACAACAACGTCCTCGGAGGAGAAAAAGCTCGAGGGGTCCCCCCCCTTCCTTGTTGGCTGGCGGGTGGAAACGGGTTCGCTGCACTGCCTTGCCCTGCCGTGGAGGTTCCGGAGCGAATAGCGGGGGTGGTGGTGGTGCTTAGTAGTATGTAGTGGTGGGGTGGGTGTGGTGGGGTCTTTTGGGTTGTGGGTTGGTGGCCCCGCCGACGCTAGAAAATGGCAGGAGGAATTTCAAATATCTATTCTATCTCATCATCGCCGAGGTTTCTAAAGGATTTGGAATTGCAAGAGGTTTTTTTTTTTTTATCGAAAATTCCACCATGTTTCGATTTGCATTGTGTTCTAATCATACAAAAACAATTCTTTCGTTCTTCGTTCTTTCATTCTTCGTGACGCAAAAATAATAATGAATTGCTTCCTTTGCCCCAAAGAACAACAACACCAAAGGAGAGAGAATAACAAACTAAAAATATGTAAAAGAAGAAGTGGTAGCAGAAGCAGCAGCAGCAATCAAGCAACGCTGTTTAAAAAAAAAAAGACGGATGCAAAAATGAATGCAAACGCAGTAGAGAAAGAAAAAGCCATTTGAACCCCCTTCCCCCTTGAGCCTTCCATTGCCGTAGGAAACCCATACAAAAGAAACTTAAAAACAAATAATAATAAAGATAAAACGCCCCTAAAAATGATACGCCATAAAGAACAGTAATGAACCCTAACAACAATAAAAGAATGTATAAAACTCAATCACGACGACTCTCTAGTGGTGAGCGGGGACTCTGGGAACTCCTTGCCCTTGATGGTGCTGACGAAAGCTCTAGTGACGAAAGCGTGCCAGATCTTATCTTTCTTAAGGTTGTGGTTGTGCTTCTTGCCGTCCCCTCCCCTGTTCTTCTTCTTCTTTGAGGCATCTGCGTCTTCGCTCTCCTCTTCTACGTCTTCTTCTACCTCTTCTACCTCTTCGTCTTCCTCATCAAGTCCAACTACCTGCTTCGCGCCAGCCTTCTTCTTCCGGCTGTCTCTCAGCGTGGCATCGACAATCTCCTGCGCGAGCTTAAGGTAGTTCTTGACCGTCATGTCCTTCAAACTGTAAGTCTTGTCGGTTCTAGTGTTGTACTCGACCTGGTATCTAAACTCGCGGTCCTCGACGTCTCGGAGCTCAAGGTTCTTGTGGTATTCCGCTGCATCCTCCTGCTCCGGCTGTCTTCCGTTGATCCTGGTCATGTTGGCATAGTACTGCGTGTATCCCAGCCATGTGAAAGGCTGCATAGAATACGCCGGGCCAGGAGCTGCTGTCTTTGTAGGACCGTCTGGAACACCAGGCTGCTTCTTCTTCTTCTTCGTGATGCTAGCAATCTCCTCGTCAAGCTCCTCGATTGGGCCGGGACCGAGCTCGTTATCATCATGGGGTTCGCCAAGACCAGTAATGTTATATTCGACCACTCTCAATGTCGGGAAGTAGTTCGGAACGACGCTGGGCCCAACAAGAGAGAGGATATAGCGCTCGCCCCACTTGCCACCAATCTTCTTGGAATAGCTGCGGCTGGCGGCCTCGACTTCCTCTGCGCTGGAGCCGACAACGTTAACGGGGCTAGGTAGGTATGAGAAGGCCTCGCGTAGCGAGTGCAGATATGTCTCGGCGTTCGATGCGGAGAAGGTAGGGTTCTCCTCGTCGAATTGCGCGACCTCGTCTTCACGCTCCGGTTCCTCCTCTACACAGCTAGGGTGGCCGGCGCAGGAAACCTTAGTCTTCTTTCTTGGCTTCTTCGGACGTCTGATCTCATCTTCGTGTGGGGGCTCGAGTTCGTCAGTGTCGTGAAGCAAGAAATGGTCGAGATTCATATGGCTAAACCGGATATGTTAGCCTTAAAAAACGTTTTCTCTGCTATATGGGGAAATGATCGACATACCCATAAATGGAGCCAACGATGACATCGCGATACTGCTTGGACCACAAAACATACTTCTTCCAGCAACTAGAGGTATCCGTTAGTTTTGAAGCTCGTTGTTGTATTACAGAGATATGCGGTGGCAACTCACGTTTCATCCCAACTTTGCTTGGTGCTGGTCCATGCTGGTGGAACGTGCCCGATCAGGATTGCCTTCATGCCGATGTCGCGCATCAACGCCAGCTGGATCTTCAACCACTCCATCTGCTCGTAACCAGCCTCGCCCTTAACATCACATCCATCAACTGCCGCATTAGACCCAAAGAAATAACTACGATTCAATGTTAGCAAACCAAGAGGCAAACAAAGCACAGCAGGGAGAAAACACTCATCAAACATACATTGTGTTTAGGGATATGACTGAAAGACCGCCCCTGCTGTTCAATCCCATCTTCCCATTCGTTCCGGGAATAACCTGGGTCCAGAAGTAGGCACCCTTGTCAAACACGTGGTACTGGTCCTGGGGGATGAACCTGCGCCAGATGTCCGAGAACTCCCTGGTAACCCTGTTCGGACCGGCAGTCATGATGTTGTGCGGGAAGATGTCGTTATTTCCCAGAGTCGGGACGATGGGTACAATCAGGTCGTTGGTCGGGTCGTCGTCGCCAAGGTTGTCGGGCTTTCCGAACACCGCAAACATCTTGTCCGAGATGCGACGGTTCAGGTCAAAGATCTGGGATTCCGAGCGGGGGATATTGGCATCGTTGTCGTGGCGCGCTGAATCGCCGGTCCAGATAACAAAATCGACCTCCTGTTGTAATGTGTCAGTTTTTTTTTTTTTCTTTCTTTCTTTCTCTCACCCCCGGGAGGTGGTTGACAACGTACATCCTTTAGGTTCTCCTCGATCCACTTGAACGTCGCATTCACAAGTGTGAACGGCGTATCACAATCCGAACTCTCAGCGCCAAGCACGGCGGCGTCTCCTGAACCACGGTGGCAACGCTGTAGAGGATCTGATCCGGCGACATAGAATGGATCTGGGTGCACATCTACCATTCCCAAAGTCAATATTAAAGCAACAAAAGAAAAAAGAAAGAAAAAAGCGCATAGTCGAAAGTTTGCATACCTGAGATGTGGAGAAATCTCCCCTTGAGTTTCTTTGGCTGCTCCTGGTTCGTCTGGATAACTTGCTGTGTGGAGGGCAAGTCCTCAACGTGCGCCGGTAGCTTCTGGCTACTTACGGGAGAGGACTTTATTGAAGGTGCAAGAAGAGAGACTGCAAGCGCAGTAAAGGTGGCGGCGGAAGTGGTGAACCGCATATTGGGATTGGGTTGGCCCTAGCCAGGCGGTAAATTGGAAAAGGTATCAAAAGCGATGAAGCTTGTAGTCTAGATGATCTAGAAAGCTAAAAGAGACAATGGTGTATATATATATAGATATATGGGGGAGTTTGAGTGGTGGAGAAAAGAAACCAAAAAGTAATAGAAGGGGGAAAGGACGAGTGAAGAAATAGTAAGTAAAGATGAAGATGAAGAAGAAGAAGATGGCTGGGGTAGTAGGTAGGCTATGAGAGAAGGGAGGTAAGAAGATATATATCAAAAAATGGCGGCCATCTAAGGTGAAGGAGTAATAATAGGAAATAAGATATGGATAAATAACCGGCGCTATCAGGTTAACACAGGAATCAGCAAAAGCGCTGTGTATCGGCTGACGGTGTGATTGGCCAGGATGGTGGGGTTGAGAATAATATTAAGAGGAAAGAAGGAAGGGGGGAGGTGGGAGGGGAGGGGGAGGGAGAAGGAGTAGTAGCTACGGTATGTACCACTTAGAGCTAGCTGGCTTGAATAATTGAAGATGTGGGATGTGTGGGATGGATGTGGACGAGCTACTCCCTGCTCTGTGCTGTGCGTGCTCAACTAAACTACATACTGCGTTTTCTATAATTCTCTCCTTCTTCCGAGTGATTACATGTAGTTCAGATGCATGGTGAGGACCCTGATGGGCTGGAACCCACAAAATTCCCTCCCTCCTCCTCCCCCTTTCCTTTCCATTTCCCCATCCATCCATCCATCCACACCTACCCACCACCACACACACACACCCACAACCACACATCTGCGGGGCAAAACCTGGGATGGAGGGGCAGGGTAGCAAGAGAGGTAACGCAGCCAAAAACGTTCGCCGCCACACACAGCAAGCAACCCAAGAAAAAAGAATATTCACCGTGACATTTCCAAGACACACGCGACACGTTCCTGTATCTTGCATCTAACTGGCTCTCTTCCCTTTTATTAGACCACAGGACCCGAAAGCGAGAGTGGTAATCTCTCCCTCCCGAGACAGCTGCGATACGCGAATTAGCATTGCCCTTTGCTCTATCATGTAGAGTATATGTAAGCAAGTTGCTCTAGGCAAGTCGAGAAGAAAAGCAGGGCACTGCTGAACCGACCGTTCCATCCAGGGTGCACGCCACCTCTGATTGGCTCGTGGCGGAAGGAGGAGGTGGAGGAGAGGCAGGGTTTATGACGTAGGGTTTACTATTGCAGCTGTGATGAAAGAGCCTCTCTCTCTCTCTGTCTGTCTCTATTACTTCTATCTATGTATTTCCCTCCCCCTCACCTCACCTCAACTCTATTCCCCCTCCCCAGATTACAACACCCATTCTCTCTCTCTCTCCCTCCCCCTCTCTCTCTCTATTCCTTGTTGACCGTGTAAGATGAGTATTATTTGCTAGCAAGCGTCATCTAGAAGTCAGACCTGTTTCCACGGTCATGAGGCCCCGACCTATTGAAAATAGGTAAAACAGGAGATCTTGTTTATCACTTCCTCTACCCGACCAAAGCTCGAGGTGGGGTAGATACTAGTAAATCGATAGTGAAATAAAATCTCCTTCCTGAGTATCTCCTGCCTTGGGAAAAAAGGGTGATCAAGGTGCCTTGTTGATCAACAACAACGTAACGCGCGCAACTCTCGGAAGTCAAGGAAAATGAGAGATAAAAATAAAAAACAAAACCTCTAAGAGAAGAGGAGTACGAACGGAGGAGCGACAGTTACAGATAGTTTCATCCGCATTCAGCTCCCCCCTTTTGAATTTTTTTTGCTTTTGTTTTTGCCCGCTGAGGGGAGCGTTGTCGTCGACGGTCGGTCCACTCATCACCATCATCATCATCATCATCAAGTGCGGTGGTCCCGTGGGGCTACATACTCACTAAAGTACCAGTCTGCCTGCGCCCCGTTATGGGTTTATGGGGGTGGCACCCTTCCTTACTTCCCCTACCCTACACCCCCCCCCCCTACCTACATCATCCTTACACCCCCGAAACTTGAAGAGAGATCGGGTTGCACTCTCGATAATCTAGCATCTGGGGTGTGTTTTGCGATAGATTACTTTCCCTGACACCATATTGATTTGCATTCTCCCGGACAGAGTGAGCGATATAGGATGATATTTAGATCCAGAGAGGAACGACCGATACATAACTGGGGGCTTTTAGATTGATTATGGTGATTGTTATGATATATCTGTTCTGTTCTATTCTGCTTTGTGATTGTTAATTATTGGATTATGTCGGCGGCGGCGGTACGGCGGGGAGAGAGGGAAATAAAGAAGAAAAGAAAAAAAAATATAGGGATCATGCATACAGACAGGGTGGGATGTCTCTATTAACTACACGTATATGTACCTTTTTATTGCTGGGCGGATAGATGTAGCGCTCCTATCTTTAGAATGCGTATTTAATTGCTTTCTTTTCTCTCTTTCTACCCCATGTGTGGGTAAATGCTCTCTCCATTCTTCGTGGGGGCTAGAGAGAGAGTATCTACATGGTACATGTCTAGAATCTAGATCCCGAGAGGTTAGTGGAGAGCTGATGGATTGTTTGAGTGGAGTAGTGGGGTGGAGGAGGAGGAGGAGCAGGTACATGTAGTGGAGGAGATTAAGAGAAGAGTAAAGAGAGTACATATGCCACCGCAAACACCACGAACTGGATCTGGATCTCTTGTCCGTGCCAAAGAGAGAAATAACCCGACCCCATTAACGTACGCATATACCGTATCGGCAAGCAATGACGCCATCCATCCGTTCCATCCACTCCATCCATCCATCCATCCATCCATTCTCCAACTCCTAGCACTCTCCTACGATATTCGATTGAATAATTAATTATAATGATTGACATTGCTCAGCTATCTACTACTATTCCTACTAACTACTACTACTACTACTCTAGGTCTCCCGGTACCACATTCTGTCAACACAAGCTTTTAGCAAACTCGTACTCCCCCCGTGCGACCTCCGGAATCAATTCAAAAGTCAAATCTCAAAAAGGCTCAAATCCAGCTGCTGAGTAACAGTAACAGTAACAGTAACGATACCCCACCACTCCCGTGTTAACGTTTCGGATTCCAACAACATGATCACGCTTAATTAATTGTCTTTGTCGCTTACATATGTGCTTGGGCCAGATCTTTAATACCTAGAATAAAATACGCTGCAATTGCATGATGGCGCTGTCTGTTGGTGGAAAAAAAAAAGCAGAGACAGACAGGTAGATTTTATGTACCGACATACACCGCCGGCCAGATCAAAATCTCGACACGAGTCAGTCAGTCAGTCCCTCACCGCTTAGCTGCCTGAGTGCCTGCTGCCTGCTGCCTACATATTGACTTTTCGGTCTAAGTCTTGACTCTCTTCCCAGTGCAGCGCGGTGCTCTCTAATTCTCTTGCCCTGTCTAGCAAACGCACTCATCACCGCCTTACATCCAAGTACACACATAGAGTACCTCTACTATTAATCCCCCAGCGTCACTCTCGAGCGTGACAACCAGCGTAACTTTCTTTTTTCCCCCCGCGCGCGCAAGCCCAGGAAAAAACAACTAAAGAGAAACCTGATCTCCACCAGCAACCCTGCATTAAATTCTTTGCTTTTACACACTGAATTTCTGTTGCTCGCCCTGCCTGTAACATGACGAGTCGGTTTTCTTTGTTTTTTTCGGAATTTCAATAGCTACTGAGACGGCAGGCAGGCAGGCAGGCGCTTGACGCAATAAAGTAGGCGGACACACGACTCGACTTCTCGCCCCGGGCGGGCAGGTGGTAGGCAAGCGCGGCGGGCGCTGGGGATTACTCTGGGATAAACAAAATTCAGCGTGTGACAACTCGAATCCTACCGAGGGTTTCTTTTCCTTCTTTTCTGTTCTCTTCTATAGACAGACATTCAGGGACTGGACAAAGCGAAGGAAATGAAGTCCAGGGAGGAAGGAGGGAGCAGGTACCTTTACATAGAGTAGGTAGAGTACATGTACCTACACATGTTTCTCCCACCGGCCCCCAAAGACGGTGGGGGCGCAAAATCCGGGGTACATGGTACTTTACGTACACACATGCTGCGCACCGACCATATTTCACCACCGGGGAACCTCATTGCTTCAAAATACTAATAATATCGTCTCCAGAGTCCTCCTCCTCCTCCTCCGCGCAGTCGTGAGACACGGTTTGCATGGTAGACTCGTACTTGGAATGAATGAAGGTCGCTACCCGTTTGTCCAAGAGTACCATCTCATCATGCAAGTATGTTACATGTAGTTACATACTTCCCAGACACGGCCACTTGCGAATCCGGCCGGGCTGATCGTACTCACGAGCGTTAGGAGCAGTGCCTACTAGGGTAGACACATGTACTCCCTCACTCCTCTACATACTTCCATGTAATGTAGCTCTGGGCCGGAATGGAATGGGTACAGACAGTTGTTGAGGCAGGTGACGACGAGCTGTGCTGTCTGACCTGGGGGAGGGGGCAATGACATAACTGCGACTTTTTTGCCTTTAATTTTATCTCGCGCGTACGTACATAAGCGAGGCGAGGCGAGTGCGAATCCGTGAATGAGTCTAATTTGATCAACAACCATCCGGCCGTGATGGTGATCATGTCCACCCATAGAGAGATGCTGCCGCGGCCACACCTCCCCCCGCCCCGGGCCCCGGATTGATCCTCGTTACATACATATATTAGCGTTTAAAGAAAGTTTTCGGAAGCGAATGATATCGGCGGTGGTGCACCACCACCACCCGCCGCCGCCGCCAGCTAACTAACTAATTTCAAATTAAGGGGGGGAGGATTCGAAAGAGCGGGAGAGAGAGAGCGAATTACTGGCAAAGACCCTCTCCCTCTTCCCGGATGAGCGAATTTCGAGATGTCTTTCGGAACTGCTCCAGCTAGGAGGGAAAAGAAAAAAAAAAGAAAAAAAAAGAAGAGAGATAGAAAATAAGAATAAAAAAAAAAAAAGGAAACACCGGTACCACCACCGCAGCAAGGGGGTAAGTAGGTACTAGTATATGATGCAAAACGGCACCCAAAGCTCGTCGTCGTTCGTCGTCGTCCGAGGGAAACCAAACAAAAAAACCCACAGGCTCGTGGCCAATTGCAGTGGGACCGCGCGCGCGCGCGCCCGCCTGGCCATTCACAAACCCCACGTTTTTGTTTTGGGCATCATGAGTTGAGCGCTGTGTGTGTGCTGTGTGACAAAACAAAACAAAAAGTAGGAGCAGAGTATCATCTGTAGCTGTAGGCCATCTGCGGTCCGCTTTTAAAGGTACCCGGGTTTTCGGGGCGCGATACTGCATGTCATGTCGAGCTGCTGCTGTTGCTACTCGACTCAACTCAACCACACACACCCCTGCGACATGCTTTTTTTTTTTTTTTTTTTTTTTTTTTTTTCGGTCCTTTTGTTTGGTGAATGGCGGAGGGTTTCCGTTTTTAAAACACAATGCCTACATGTAGCTATTGGCCATACTAATTATCATGTGCGAGCGAGTGATGATCAGCGAGCACTGGGAAAAGAAGAAGAAAAAAAACGGTTTCGGCTTTTTTTACGTAAGTGCATCCATCCCCCGGCCCCTGTGTGTGTTTTGTGGGTGAAACGTCCCGAGCTTGATGATGAGCTAGGGCCCGGCGGGATGGGAATCCGGGGGGAGGGGGTGTTATTGGGTTAACTGCACTCTTGTGTGTGGTCCCTGAGGTGGGTTATTTTAACTTCTATATATATACATGTATATATATATGTACTTGTATGTGTGGAGGTCGAGCTATGAGGTGGATCGATTATTGGTTACTGACGAGTTAGGGCTGTGATAACGGCGCCCCATTGGGGGCCATTGTTTGGCATTAACCTCTTGTAATTGAGGTTAATTAGGGGAAGAAGATAGATGCCTGGAATCCCGTGAGAGATTTTCTTATGCCAATCCATCATGAGCCATGTACGCCTTTCAGTCCCGCCAAAGATCAACCACAATATAGCACGGCAGCGTATAAGGTGGTTTTGGAATAAGGTCCGCAATTAACTGATTAATTGCACATCACCATGATCTCCTGGTAGGCCTAATTGCCCCAGCTATGTACATATGAGCTTCTTTTGGGAACATATATCCTGCGCTGCTCAGCAATTAACTCGGCCCGGGAACGGATACATAAGGGGTGCAAGATAGAAAAACGTAATATATTCCGGGCGGACGCTGATATGCACCAGCTGCAGTCAGTAGGTACGGGATCGGGGGATGGTCCAAGTTCCTGAGAACCGGCTCTCTCTTTCTCGAGAGAGAGTTGGGCTGGGTTGTCTCAGCTGGCCCATGATCACCGCCTAGCTGCCACTCGCAGCAAAGGGCAGCTAATTAGCTAGTTAGCACAGCCAGCCAGCCAGCCATGCACCGCGACTGCCGACTGCCGTACTTGCCCATCTCCATTTCTCTCGATCCTTTCTTTTTCCCCCCTTCACTCAACCGCACTTTCCGGAACGAAATACAAAGTGTGTGTGGTGGGGGAGGGCCATGGTTCCACAGACATAGATATCCAGAGCATGTGTGGGGAAGGACATCTGCCTCCGTGCCTATCCATTCGCCCCGCCAGATTCAAAAGCGGGTAGCTAGCTAGGGGCGTGGGTACCATGGTGGGTGCGTGGAAAAGGCTGCATCATGAGATATCACTCGTGTAGATCCCCCCCATGCAGGAGGGAGAGAGAGAGGTCCTAACGGACGCGGACGCACGCCTTTTGTGATACGATCCCCTCGCTGGGTCGGTTGGTAACTGTACCGTACCGTGGCGTGCGTGCGTGCAGCCGCGCTGCGCTGCGCTGCGAGTATCGGACGGACGTTAATGGGCGTGACGTGCGGCTTGGGGGCTGTGCGTACATGGGTTCCGCCCTCGGAGCCACAGAGAGGGAAGGGGGGGGGTTATTGTGGTGTTTATGGTGGGGATCGTGTAGATGGTTATTCTCGGCGGCGGTGGTACAGATATACAGGTATGTACCCTTTCGGATTTAAGTTTGGGGACGTCTCGGGTGCGGCGCTGTGCAGGAGGTTCGTATATACTGTATGGTGTTGTATTGTAATTGTTGTAATATTGTACTGGTCGTGAGCTATTATAGGGCGTCTGTAGCGGCCCCTGCGGATATAATATTGGGGTATATAATGTAATGTACTCTACCTGTTGGCTACAAACAAGTATAATTATAAGAAGAAGAAGAAGAAAAAAACAGTAGTCCTTATATACCAGAACCCGGCCCCGTATAGAGAGATAGAGAGATAGCATGTAGCTAGCTATAGCTAGGAACATGGGCGGAGATTCTGCATAAACTTCCCTTCCCGCGAGAGCAGCATTAAGAGGGCCCGTTACTCCGGGACTATCTCCCTCGCAATCAACGTTAACCTCCTCTCCCCACTATATCTATCTATATATTATCATATCGCCCCCACGTCTCTCCTCCACGCCCGGTCATCTCCGTCGGCACCTCCTCCACAAAATTAAACCCCCGCGCACACACCCGCATGCTGTGTCACGTGTAACACACTCCCTCGCTCGTCCGCCCGTTCGTCCGCCCGTTCGTTCCGGACTCCGGGGCATCATCATGCAGGGACTATGTACGTACATGTACGTACGTACTTGTACATGTATCAACGTGACGTGAGACCTCTACTACTGGAACGTACAAAAATAAAAAAGATAAAAAAAATAAAAAAAATAAAATAAAAGTGAGACGGCCCCCACGCTCGTGCTTCTAGCTGGAGTAGGGTTAAATGTGTACTTTGGTACCGGCCTTGCGTGGGGTTGTTCGCTGCAGGCCAGGCCTAGGGGTGGAATGGGGTCGATGTCACGTATGTATGTACATGCGTGTGTGTGTATAAGTAGGTACATAACTTGGGGGGGATCGCCTTTATCGCGCGCGGCTTTGGATGCGGCGTTGGGTTACGTACGTAGAAGGTACTTCCTGCTGGACTAAGGAGGGAGGCTGGTAAGTACTTAAGTAGAGTTAAAGTAGCCCACAGCTCGGTCCTGTATATACGGCAACACTACCAGAGCGGAGGGTTAGTCTTCCTGTAGACTCCCAACCTCTATTCGCCCCTCTACGGCTGTGGAGAGGGCGGTACCAGAAACCCTCCGAGAGAAAGGGAATACATATAGCCCGGCCCATATATACACATATACATGTATAGTCAGGGAAAGCGTCAAGATGACGGTTAGTGTGAAATAGTGGGGCACAGGCCATATCTATCTATAGTAGCTATAGCTTCACAAATAGCATAGCCATTACACTCGCTCAGTGGCTCTGCCATGCCTTCCTTATGCAGAGAGAGACAACCGCAGCACGGCAAGGATCCTGATCATGATACCGTACCAGCCACGCGCCGGCCCCGGGGCTGCTCCATCGTTTGGATTTCTTGCGTGCCTTGTTACGCATGCTTGAGCTCTCGCCAGCCAACCGCTAGTGTTTCAGGCCGGCCATGGCCCCGCAATCACAGCTGATCACTCGCACCCCGTCCAGCCAGCGCCAGATGCTGGCCCGCCCCCGGCCAGTGAGGAAGCACACATATCATACCTCTATGACACCTGCACCACATCTACGGCCCGGGCTGGGCTGTGTTACGAAACCCCCCACGCGCCCCATGACCAAAGCACGACCCCCCACGCACTCTCCGGCCCCAAGGGCGCAGAATGTGCAAATGCAAAGAAAATCCTTAGCCAACCTGCTCCTACCCTAAGCTTCCCGACTCTGCTCAAACACCTGCGGCACCGTCACACCGACAATCACAGGCCATCACTCGCCGGGCGGTTCTTGGCATGTGCCGTAATATTAATGCATGCCTGGGAGACAACCATTAATATTGTGCCTACGCTGGGCCATTCCCCAGCCACTACCATAAGGGCACAGTATGTTTCATCTATTCTAGTAGTATAATAATAAGTCCCGTCTATAGCCGTGTAGCCAGTAAACCAACCAAGTTGCCCTGTTGATATATGGGGGCTGGCTGGTGGATCACCCCCCCCCCCCATGTGCGCAGAGTCATTCGCGGGGGTGGGGCATACGGTGGTCCCGAGGGAAGGGGGGTGGGTTGGGGGTTGGGGGTTGGGGGTTGGGAGGTCTGCCTCAATATTGCCCAGCTGGTTTATAGTGCCGCTGAGTCTATGACGCCGTACTGAGTCATATGTAATGTAGCCTTCCCATCATGACTGCTGCTCTGCTGCACGCACGACGATTAGGGGGCACACGGCAAGCTATGTATGTACATATCTCGCCTCAGCCCGTAGCCATGGCTTGCGAGAAAAGTTAGTTGGGGACGCACGCGCAGTAGTCAGGTGGGTTAGGTTTCATTTTGGGATGGGTGATTAGTAATCAGCCAGAAATGTGCGGCAACAGGGAAAGTTAGGGACTGGCTGTTGTTCGGGCCCTAGAAGAGGAGGTGGCTCTCGCTGGTTCCCCTGGAAATTGTTGGGTTTCGGGCTGGCGGGGGATGTGGGCGTTGCTCCCTTATGCAGGGTTTCACGCTGGCATTAGTACTACCAAGGAGAGGAGTTGGCCCACAAGGCTGCCTAAAGTCAGAAGGGAGAAGAAATGTGAGGTGAAAGTTGTGCGTGCATGCTTTGCTGGGCAGACACTCGATTTACTAGACAACGCCTGCGGTACTATCAAGTACGGAAGAATCTTGCCTTTTATATTTGGACAGAATTACTCTCAGGAATTCTGTTCCAGAGAGCCTATGTCTATATATACATGTGATGGTGTTGCTGCCTATATGTATGTATGTCTGCCCCTCCGCGAAGAAAGCCGCTCACCACCCGCACACCGCGATACCGATATATCCTAGGGAAACCCCCACCCCTATTGTGCCCTGCCCGCGATCTTAAAATTGTCAGTAGGGAATTGATACAGGCACACCGAGGCAGAGGGGGACGACCAGTGAGCACTTACCGACATGCATCTCTACATAAGAATGGGATGGGGGCGCCCAGAACTGGGGAACCATAAATGGGCCCAGAATTTCTTGAGGCCCAGATATAAGTCGTTGGGCAGTTGAGGGGTGCGAGGCGGAAGGGAAACCTCTGCAACATACTTACATACTGTTCAATCGTGTCAGCGACCATGATATTATACTTTTTCAAATCTGGGCTCTGGTCATCATATCAAGAGCTAGAAAAGAATATACAAGGAGGGGACGTTAGAGAAGAGGGGCCTTACAGGCTTAGAGAAAACCACAAGCGATCCATGTATCTTGTTGGATCGACCGCCCCAGATATTGTCAAATGACGGAGGGCTAAGCTCAACGGCTAAGACCCGAGGGCCCGAGGATCTATTTCTCGCTGCTAAGGCTACAAAATAGCCAGTGGTGTTATTATTCATGGTCTTCATTCTGATACGTACTCTATGAAGGGAAAAGAAGGGAGAGAAAGAACAGGGCCATAATGAAGAAGAGAGAAGATTAATATACTCACAGGGTTCCAAAGTCTACCGGTTAACCTCCAGTTTTCTAGGCGTCTGTGACGGAGGCGAGGCAAAATTCTGCTAATATATGATTCTAATACGAGATAGATAATTGATGTCAGTAGCCATATTTTTTTAACCCTGACACGGACTCCCTCTACTAAGAAAGAAGAAAGAGGGAAAGAAAGAAAAAAGAGGAATATACTCACAGGTCCAGTTTACTGCCACAGATATTAGAGGGGGAGTGGGGAGACAACATTTACAGGCGCTGCCTTTGGTGTTCTCCCCCCCACCTCATACCTAGAGAACGCCTTAAGGCCCCTAATCAGATCGGCTATGGGATAGATAGTAGTGTCAGCAACCATGATTGATACATGCTCAATTAATCAGGAGAAGTGGCCCAGGATATGAATGCAGCGAGATAGGGAGAAGAATGGGCTCACAGGCTTCTAGGGTTAATATCTGACCTATATTTGAGAGGTACAGGACCTCGTGAGGGGGAGGCGACGACTTGCTCCATAATACTGTTACCAGATCGATAACCAACGGCATCAGTAATCGTGATTCTAGTTTTGGTATGGAAACTTGCTATCAAGAGGAAAAAAATCAAACTAGATAAAAAAGAAAGGCAGAGAGAGAATATTTACTCACACATTGATTACAAAATCCTCTGGTCAACCTCAAGACTGGTGGTTCTCTATGGCGGAGAGGGGGAGGGGGGAGAAATCTGAGTAATCTGCGGCGCATTCGATCCCCCCTCCCCTTTATCAGGAGAGATAACACCTGTATCTTTGGCGAGATATTAGGATGAAGGGATGTGAGAGAATCCTCTTCCAGCTACTCACCTTACTGGTAGCGGCCAAGATGGCCAAGGCTTCCTCCTCTGAAGTACTCGGAGGAATTGGAGGATGTAAATCCCAGATCCCAATCCCAAACACCCCATTATGGAGCTCGATATTTGAGGTTGGTCTAGGCCCCAGATAGAGTAGCTCATGGCCCTCTTCGGTGCCTTGAGGGCTCGAGAGGCGTATGAAGCAGACCGTTGAGGGTTTAGAAGGGATAAGAATGGGGATAAGGCTAGAGATAGGGGTGTGAATATGGGTAAGAATATGGATTAGGAGATATCTACAGGAAGAAAGACTAAAGGCACTAAAGAGGCCAGCTGAGCACGATGCTGATGGTGCTATATCTTTGTGCGAGGACTTGGAACTAGTAATTAGGGCTTACCCCAATTCTGGTTCTGAACTCTACAGCTGATAATCAGAACTATGGCGCAAGGTTGCGGAGAATCAGGAATACGATGTAGATATGCATGTACGTACAGCATACATGCAGGCGGGCGGTCGCTGAGGGCAGGTACCTATCTGGCGGAGGGGCCGAGTCAAGGCAAGAGCGCCAACCTGCGGTGATTGCTGACGTAGCGGGATATTTCGGGTTCTGGCAGAGCATACATGTACATGTATTTACAGGATTGGTATCGATGGTTTGGTTTAATTATATAATTACACTACATCAATAATTGCTCTATATGGGCGCCACTTTAGTTTATTCAGCACCTGGTCTCAAACATGGACACACGTTCCAAAGAATTTACTTGTTGACAGGTGGGGAGAATGGTTCAAAGCCTTGTTAGGAGATTCAGAGCTTTCGACCGGCCTACATGTAGCTTAGCTAGATCCGATGCAAGCCTTTAAACCACATTCCCCGCGACCCATGCGCGTGCCGAAGGCCGCAAGAAGCCCACAGTGGGCATTCCGGAAGGTTAAAAAACGCAAGCTAATTAACTGATTACATGTATGCACTGATTCGACAGAGCGTACATGTACTTTATGTGCTCTCTCTATTTCGACTGCCCTTTCGTTTTCCTGTCGGAAGGGAAGCCAGACGGTTTGTCCCAGGTTTCAATGCACCCACACCTAGGGAGTTATGTGATAACTCCCATGCATACGCATTTGTTGAAGCCTTTCCTCCTGTTGATCCCCATGCATTTAGCAGCTTCACTTTCTCACCTAGTTAAATTGAACACCGTTAATATAATTAATATCTCAAATGGGGCTCGCTGGTTATAATTCCCCCCTCCTTCCCCCAGGCATTCGACTTATTGTTTCTTGACTATTTTGTATCCATTGTTTTACAATCATTATTTCACCCAGTCGCTCCCCGTCTATCCCGACCCACTGGTCCCTACCCACCCCGCCTCTAGCTCTAGCTCTCGACCCAAACACCACATCACCACCACGCCTGGATACCTACATGCTTATGTCCATCTACCCGCAGACTCTCGTAACTACGCTGTCTGTACTCTTAGAGTTCAAAATACACAATGCAGAGCTCCTACCAGCATTACCAGATACCCGTCACTGTAGCCACTAAAAACCACAATTCGATCCTTGACCCAACTCTTGGCAGTCGTTGTCAAGCCTCTAAAAGCTTAAATCTAGGGACCGGGTAACAAGCGCGGACTTCTAATCATTGGCTTCCGCCAAGACCACCGCCTTTAGCCTTGAACGCCACCCTTTGTTTTGTTGGGGGTTTTAGGGTGTATTGGAGGTCAGATGAACACCATTAAGATCAGAATTCAAACAAAAGAGCGAGTGTGGAGTCGGAAGAAATAATGCACGGTAATTTCTAGAAGAGCAGAGTCAAGTGATTAATTCCGTGTGGTTTGATTCTTGTTTGAGGATAGGGATCGACTAGAAAATACAAGGTTTAGAAGAAGTGCTGTCGGCGAAGCTGGGGTTGGCCTGCTATTTACCATAACTAATCATAGTATATCACTCGATTACCGGAGTGACCATTCTCAACCCCTCTGAAGACATACGTGCATGTAGTATTACTGGCTACATGGTTAACTATCAGTCCCTAGTCCGGCAAAAAATCAGAGGTCAGTTATAGCTACGCATTAGTTGCCAATTTTTTTTTTAATTCAGTTGTATTTGCTCAAGGTATGTACAAAACATTGCGTGCAGTAGAAACTATGGCATAAAAAACCTCTGTGCCTCTTCAAAACTTCCTATCCCCTTAAAAGAAACAAAATCAAAAACTAACAAAGGAAATAACATATAAAATAAAGAAAGGGGCCTTTTTATCGGCTAGATGCCCTCAATGGGGCCTCCTATGAAGCGTATATGGGATCGAATGGTACCCCTGGTGTGTAGGAGTCGCTCGTACTGGAGACTGAGCTGGGGCTAGAGGATGACCCCGTATGGGGGTAGCATTAGTTGCCAATTAAGTACATGTAAGTATAATGATTGCACTTTACCGCTACTCAGAGCGAGATGCCTATAGGGCATTTACCATATGTACGCCACTCAAAATACGTCCGAAGGGACTTCTACGCCCTGTAATATCAAGAGAGAGTGTTCAAGTCTCTATAATCTAATCCGTAGTTTAAACAGCGGCTTAATGTCTACATGTAGCTCTAGCTCTAAGCGAAGTCTATGTATTGTGGACCTTATGTCATGCAAGTAAATGTAGCTATATGCCCTTTCTTCCCTTTCCAGATCTATTAGAGTTATCCTCTGCATCACCGGCTCCTAAAGACCTCGACACATCACACCAGCGACCATTTATATCAACACTCTCCTGAAAATATCTGCGCTCAAAAAGCACCTACAAAGTCGAGTGAGCGCTCATGAAGCCACACTGTTCTTGGCAACCCAAACCAAGATCCAGTAACTGGAGTCGCCACTCTACGTAGGTTGCCGTTCAAAACACCACCCACGTCAACATGAGACTCCATTTCTTCAAACGAGACCTTATCCTTACTCTTCATAGCAATGGCGCAGATCATGGAACCTATCCTATGACGTATGAATCTGACTTGGAACGAGACACCACCCCACCCCTTACCCAGAGAAACGGAGATTCCAGCTACCAATCGAGTGACAGCCTATGAGTACCCCTACACTCCATACCTCTCAAACTTCGTACCTTTCACACCCACCAAACATCATCCATAGACAACCTCAAAGTCAGTCAGACTCAAACACTGTCCCGCTAGATACGACCCAATCGCATACCAAGAACACCAAGACAACACTAAAGACTTGGCACCAATGCAATGCGATCAATTGTGTCTCACTCGCTCTCTCCTGATAGGCTGGGGGCATCTATATGTGACGTAGTAAAGCCCACAATACTGTTAACTTCTTTCCCCGCAGGTTTTTTGTTTTCATTTCTAACTGCTAGACAAACTCAATAGCGCAAGTGTCTATCCTTCCTGTCGATGGAATGGAGCTACCAGGCCCCTGGTTTTCCTCTTCGATACAGGCAGGCGTTCCCACGATCCCGATTATAGGAATCGATAGTCGGGATTATTACTTCGTGTCCTGAGTACCTCGTGTTGACAGTATGTCTGCCGTTGCCCAGACTATAACCTTCGGGACCAATCCCGTCTACAAAAATAACCCCAACCTCGGAAACATTTAGTGGCTTCTTACATGGAGGTTATAGGCTATGGAAGACAGATGAACTGTTTTCTAGGCTACTATGATAATGGTGCAAACCTGGGTACGTAAAATACGGACCAATCATGTATGCAAGTCGTATCGCAATGGAAGAAAATAAAGTCTCCATCGATTGATATGGTAGGTGACATGCTCGCGGGATTTGCTCCGCAACTTCGACTACGGGGCATTATACATACACGCCTAAAAGCAGAGTTATACGGTAATTGTAAATAATGCGGGAAAGTATCGTGGCATTGTTAGGCATTTGAATGCTTTGAAGCACAATACTTATCTTAGGGCTGCTGGGTAATGCATAGCTACCCCCGCTACGGCATCTGAAATGCTGATGTTTCTATTGGGATTGACCTGAGCTCTGGCGTGGGTGTTGAGTACAACAGGGAGTACCCGAGTCGAGCAAGAAGGTGCCCTAGGCTCATCAAGTTGACGCCGCTTATGTGTGCCCGATTATGCTCTCTTGATATAAAGAAAAGATTACCAATGTGGCGTTGATGCTGTTTGCATTCAAAACCTTCCTAACCAAGCAAAACAGAACCCTTCTCGTGGTGGCTGGCTTGGCAGTCACACAGCGCCAATCTGGTGATACACGCACTGCACTCTTACAGTATGTAGCCCTGGGTAAGTACATGTAAGTACATACATTCATGTGCCTATTATTCAGGATGGAGCCGAGGCTTCGCCTGAGCTGGTGTTGGGCGCCACAGAATTCTTTGAAGTTGTTTTGCCTCGTTCATCGTGGAAGCTGGTAGTGGAGGCTATGTCCAGGATACATGGAGGCATTTTATATGCATGACAACACATCTTCTGAAAAGGTATTTCCCCTCCTCTAGATGGCGACCCGCGAAAATTTTCGCCACGAACAGAAAATCGGGCC
This sequence comes from Morchella sp. 2016-72, assembly GCA_024713865.1. Classification (NCBI taxonomy): domain Eukaryota; kingdom Fungi; phylum Ascomycota; class Pezizomycetes; order Pezizales; family Morchellaceae; genus Morchella; species Morchella sp. 2016-72. Next base: position 515,887 of record JAMJEY010000004.1, read on the forward strand.
ATTTAGCCATCGGCTAGATATCTACCAGGAAGGCTTCAGCTCAGGAGGTGGTTGAGGTGGAGTAGAATGGCTGGCTGACAATTACACATGTAACATAGAGAATGGGTTCTCGCCTAAGAAAAGCAGATCAGAGTTTTCTCCTGAAACAAAGTGCAGTTGATAAGGATACTCGGCATGGTTTAACCACGCGCGGGAGATCGAGAGGGGGTCGTGCAGGAAAAGCTTGTTCTTTCTCGTTTTGGGACGATTGAGGCTTGGCTATCGCTGCGAATAGACATGATTTGTTGCGATTATTTAGAAGGGTGGGGGAGGAGAGAACAGTAGGAATGCCTGCCTGCAAGCTCTACATAGCCGAGTTGTTTGCGGACCTGCCGAGACTTTCACCGAGCCAGGAACACAAACGAAAATAGCTGACTGAGCCGCATATGGCCTGTTGATGCGTGGGTTGAAGGAAGGAACATGCCTACTGCTATAGAGAACACTGCCTTGAAGCTTACTTTAGGGTTGAGATTATTTTCGTTTTCTCTAGGGAGTTTTTGGTCAACCTAAACCTCTAAGGCCAAGTTGTAGGCAAAAGAGTCGAAGGGTTAGGGCTTAATCCTCACTTTCGAGCCGAATAAATTAGGGTTAGGGGACCTTGCTCCTCAAAACCAGAAAATTTTGGGTTTCTCTACCAAAAAGTTAAAGTTAAGCGCCGTGGTTCTCTCATCATCTACTTACCGCGCCCACGGATCAAGTCGGATAGATAGTATGAATGATATGAGATATATTGATGGTTTTTATCCGCAGAACTGTCTACATCTCCGATATCTGAAGTTTTTCTATAGTACCTTCAACTCTAGAAGTCCTTCAAGCGAATAGAAACCCCCACGAGGTCTTCAGGATCCACGAGTTACTCATCCAGATCTGTATATGTGCGTGGGGCCCTCCACTCCAAGCATAGAAAGTAACTGACATGTTCCAAAGGAGGAGGGGAAGTAGGCTCATGCTCTCGACGCTCGCTATGGTTGGCTGACTCGTTGGTTGACTTTGGCGTGTCGTCGGTTGGATCTGAAAACATGATCCTTGGAACATCCTAAATCCCTGCCCTGAAAGTTAAGCTCAGGATGATGGCATGTGCGCCGCTCTCATCTGGTTCCGGTAGGATGGTGATCACCGGTGGGTGTTACTCTATGTACCACTAAGAGCTAAACCACAACAACCACAACCACAACCACAACCCACCCCCGACTAAACCACAAGAATTCAGAGTAGCGGCTGGCCCTATGCCCAATTGAAAACAAAACAGATCCCATGGCCACAAGGGGGGCGGCTCATGCATCCCCTAAAGTAAGAAATGGCTGGTTGGCCCTTTCTTGATGCTGGTGGGGCCCTAGATGGATGTGGATGATGGATGATGGATGATGGGCTTATCCCACCACATTTTGCCTTGCTTTCGAACTCTGCTCGACATTTACTGTCTGTGCCTGTAAAAATGCGAGAAGCCACGCACCTGCAGACCGACTTTCCAGGAACGGCTTCATGGTTCGTGACTAGTGGGGACAGACTGACAGACACCCTCTATGATTCGATCAATATATAGATGAATTGTTCGGTGCCTTCTTATATTGGGGGCTCTTTGTCCTCCCCGGCAATCTAGAGATTTTCCTTTAGTCCCACTTTATAGTATCTCTCGCCCGCCCCGTCCACCCATAGTCTCAGTCTTAGGGGCCAATAGAATACTATCAAGGCAGCACACGCCAACGGACGAAATACTCAATACTAATATTCGCCCGGAGTAGTACACTCTCCGGTGCCCATTTTTTAATTTAGCAGGCATTCTCCTCTCCGAGAGGTGCCCCACTACGACCCACGGGGGGGCCCCCCAATACAACCTACAATACAGTACCTACAATAGCAGAATTGGGCACGTTCTCACAATGGCCGAGACTACCACCGGCGCTACTATAAAACCCCCGGCGGAGGACGTCGAGGACAGCGCGAGTCTAGAGGATAAGGAGTCGCAGAAAGAAGAGAAATCATTGATATATTACCACACACCTAAATTTTTCTGGTTTATAGTACTGTTTATAATGGTCCTCATTGCAGGAACGATTGCGCTGGTGTTGGGGATTCGTCTGGCGCGTGCGGCCGCGGATCCAGCGGCGGCGGGAGGCAACAGTGATAGAAGGAGTGAGGATAATGTTTCGGACAAGAGAGACGATGTTAACCTTGCTGATTTGTCAGGAAATGTGAACCCATTGTAAGTATACTCTACTCTCTCCCCCAGCAGTAGAGGTAGAGATACTGGTACAAAATACTGAGTATAAATATGCTAACAAGCAATTCACTCCAGCATGGGCGTCCAAAATGGTGGAAACATGTTCCCCGGCGTCACTCTCCCATTTGGCGTTGTCAAAATCGGCGTCGACATGCTCCCCGCCACAGGTACCGCCGACGCCTATTCTGGGTACCTGCCCAGCGGGCGCGTGACGGCCTTTTCCCTCATGCACGAGTCTGGCACTGGCGGCGCGCCTAAATACGGTGTCGTCTCGCAGCTACCAATTACTGGCGCGATCGAGAACCCACTCCTCGACCACTCGGCCCTGCGTGTGGGCGACGAGGCGTCCGTTGGGGTGTATAAGGCGACGCTGGCGAACGGCGTCGTGACGGAGCTCACGGCGGCGAACCATGCGGGGGTGATGCGGCATCGGTTCAGCGATAGCGCCGGCGGAGCCCATGTGCTGGTAGATGTGTCGCATTTTTTGCCGAGCTTTCGTGGGCAGGGAATCGAGCAGAAGTATGTGGAGGGAGAGATTGAGGTGGACGCGCAGGGGAAGTATACCGGTTTCGGCGTGTACAATGGGGGTTGGAATCTAGGTAATTTACTCTCCTGTTCTGTTTCGATATTGTTGTCTATCATTCTGACACGCGGGATTCCATCAGGCGAAAACTGGAAAATCTACTTTTGCGGAACTGTCGACAAGACGCCATCGCAGGCGCGGACGTTCACGGGGACCGCTGTTTCCGGCGAAACACTCGAGTCGTTTGGGAATGCGACAAAGGTGGCGGGAAAGAAGCGGCTTGGGGCGCTACTCTCGTTCAATTCCAATTCCACAGCGGGGACGGAGCTGGTCGTCGAGTCAAGGATTGGCATCTCATTTATTTCAACGACAAAGGCATGCGAGTTTAAGGAGAAGGAGGTACCGGCGGAGATCTCTTTTGACTCGGCGGTGAGCGAGGTGAAGGAGGCGTGGAATAACGAGGTTTTCTCGGCAATCACGACGACAGAGGTGAGTTTTGGGTGTAAATTGATGCCGAGTGATGGGCTGGTGATTAAGACAAGTATAACTGACGATAGAAATAGACTGATTCTACGAAATTGGGACTTCTGTACACGTCGCTGTACGGGATGTTCTTGATCCCATCGAATCGTACGGGGGAGAATCCCAAATGGAGTTCCACCGAGCCATATGTATGTTTTCCCTTAGTACTATGCTATATATCCACACAGATGTCAATAATCGATAGGGGCTGATTTATCCAAAACAATAGTACGATGACATCTTCACTCTCTGGGACCTCTTCCGCAGCCACACACCTCTTATGCACATCCTCCTCCCCCACCGCTACGAGGACTATATCCGCTCCCTCATTGATGTTTGGCGCCACGACGGCTACCTCCCTGATGGCCGATCTTCAAACTTCAATGGCCGTGTGCAGGGCGGTAGCAACGCCGACAACGTCCTCGCTGATGCCTACGTCAAGGGGGTCCGCGGTGCTGTCAACTGGGACGATGCCTACAGCGCCATGGTCAAGGACGCCGAAGTCACTCCCGCCAACAATAAAGATGCCATGGCCCCAGACTCGTCGACCAAGGAGGGCCGCGGCGCCCTCCCCGACTGGCTCGAGAAGGGCTACATCACAACAAAGTACAGCCGTAGCGTCTCGCGAGCGTCCGAGTACGCGCTCAACGACTTTGCGCTCTCGCAGGTCGCAAAGGGCCTCGGTAAGATGGAAGACACGGAAAAGTACCTCAACCGCTCGCGGAACTGGCGAAACCACTGGGATACCAAGTCCACCGCCTTCGGCTTTACGGGCTTCCTCTCGCCCATCTCAGAGAGTGGGGCCTTCCCGTCCCCCGCCTGGGACCCGCTGAGTTGTGGTGGGTGCTACTGGAGTGATAACTACTACCAGGCGCTCCCCTACGAATACTCGTTTGGCGCTCACCATGACATGGAGACCCTCATTAAGTATATGGGCGGCGACGACCTCTTCATCGCCCGCCTTAATAAACTCTTTGAGCCCGGCGCAAACGCAAACGGCGACTCCCGCTTCGGCAAGACGCTCTTCAACCCCGGAAACGAGCCCAGCTTTGCATCGCCGTACCTCTTCAACTACGCCAACCAGCAAGCCCTCAGCGTACAAAAATCACGCTTCATCGCCAAGTCCTACTACAACACCGGCGTCGAGGGGCTGCCGGGAAATAGCGATGCGGGAGCCATGCAGTCATGGCTGCTGTGGAATATGATTGGGCTGTACCCAATCACGGGGTCGACGACGTTCCTGATCGGGTCCCCGTGGTTTGAGGAGCTGACGATTAATATGGGTGGCGGGAAGAAGGTGGTCATCAAGACGAGCGGTGGCAGCGAAACGGCGTATTATGTGCAGAGCCTCAAGGTGAATGGGGGGGCGTGGACGAAGAATTGGATTAGTTGGGGGGAGCTGTTTGAGAACGGGGGGACGATGGAGTTCGTGCTGGGCGCCGAGATGGCGGCGTGGGATTCGGGGGAGAGGCCGCCGAGTTATGCGACGTAGGGCGGTTTTGGTTGGTTTCCTTTTCCCTTTTTTTTTTTCCTTTCGTGGATTTCTTTTGTTGGTGGGTTTGGGTGGGTTGGAGTTTAGTTTTTTTCTTTCTTTCTCTTCTTGGATGGAGTTTTTGGACTTGGACCTCTTTTTTCTTTGGGGAGCGGTTGTTTAGAACCGATAGACGATGGGATGATTTGATATTTTTTTCTTCTTCTCCCTCTCTCTCTATCTCTCTGTACTTTATGACCTGCTCTTATGATCATGAGCTTCTCTATTTTTGTTTATAAGCCCGCGCATGTATATATATATTATATCGAGGAGTGGAGATTCCTTCTTTCACTCAGGTGCCCAGGAGGGGATGGAGAACGCATCTGATCGACCATGAGATGCTTCCCCGACGAGTACGCACCTGGGCGACAAAAAAGGTCTCCACTCGGCATATATTAGCATAGAATATGGTATGAGGATAGGATATATAGATAGGGCGGGCTAGAATGAGATACATAGATTACTGACTTATACTAAATACATTACATGTACCCGTATTAGTACCTAGATCCATTTCCTAAGTAGAGAAACTTGCCCTGTAGGTCGGTGCAGCCCACTTCACCAAATCTCACTCGGTGGTCTATACCATTACATACCAAACCCCAACCCAGACCCAACCTACATATACCTATCAGCCCACTCATTTATAGTAACCAACGCTTACCATGCCGTTTAATATTCATTCCTCAATCCGTGTCACCACCGACGTCCAGCGCCCAAGGCCGGGTCTGGGGCTGCGTTGCTTCCTAGGCTGTACACTATCCTCCGAGGGGAGAAGAACACAACTGATTTTAGCGGGCCTACATGTAACCAGGTAATTGATAATATTATATATAGCGATGAGAAGGAAAGAGGAGAGGGGAGAGATAAGGCTCTATAGCTTCCCTTTTCCCCCTCAAAGTCTAATATGGATAGTTCTTACAATAGCAACATCTCTGACTGCGAGACTCCAGTCCTCATATATTTAAGGCCAAACGACTGTCCGCTGGAGGGCGCGGGTTATTAGCAATTAATGAATTAAACAAAAAAAAAAAAAAAAAAACGCAGGTTATCAGCTTGTCTCGAACCATTCCCAATTGGGTTTAGTGTCGTTGCTAAAGGAGCCAAAGTAACGCCAAGTTTAATAATTAATTAAGACCACCCAACCCAACATCTAGTTCGAGACAAGTTATCAGCCAGAGACAGCGTTCGAGACACAATCTTAGATATTTTTTCTAAGAAAGGGGCGCTCCTCCGGACTTTCAGGTGGTCGTATAATAACGAAACCACTATGAAGTACCTACCTGATATTAGAATGAACGAGGATGACTAATCGAGTGATGTGCCATGATCCAACTAGAGCGTAAAGTAAGTTTAATTCATTAATTATAAGCTTATTTATAAGCTTAAGATGCACTGGTACCGTGCCGTCTAACTAGACTATGTATGCCGAAAGAATCTGCATATCCGTGTTTAAGAGAGCGCCCCGGAGGTGATCTTGAAGGTGTAGTAGAGTGGATTGGCGGGTTCTGCAAGTATTACATGTTGTAGTTTGTTATACATACACGGACATATATACATGTATGTACTCCAGCTTGTCCCGCACATACATTGAGAGAAATTGATATAATTCACATGTCTCTGTTAGGCCCTCGGTTTCACCCAGGGCCCAACAGAGGCAGATTGAATTAACGCAAAATCCCCCTCCCCATGAAAGGGGGGGGGGGAAGTGCGGGAGGCCCACAGGACCCAAGGAACCCACGAACCCACGAACCCACGAACCCACAGAGCAAAAAAAAGAATCAACGCAAAAAAGCCCTCTCCCCTTCATATGAAGGAGAGAGGGCTGGTATGCGGGGGGGGGAGGGGGAAGAGGGGGAAGAGGGGGCGGAGGCGCGCGGAGACCTAACGCAAAAAAGGCCCCCTCCCCACGAAGGGGAGGAGGCCAGAGGTTGAAAAAAAAAGCCCCCTCACCACTAAGGGAGGGGGCAGACAAAAATTATATAGAGGCCCTCTCCCTGAAAGGGGAGAGGGCCAAAAATAATATCCCCCCCATAAGGGGGAGGAGGAAAACCAAAAACAAATGCCCCCTTCCACAAGAGGGAAGAGGGCAAAAAAAAAATCTCTCCCCACTAGGGGGAGAGAATGGGCGCCTCCCCCCACCAGGGGAGGGGGCAGAAAAAATAAAGACCCTCTCCCCAGGAGGGGGAGAGGGCCGAAATACCCCCCCTACCAGGGGGAGGGCCAAAACAAAGTAAGTGCCCTCTCCCCTAAAAGGAGAGGGCAAAAAGTCTCCCCTCCACAAGGGGGAGGGCAAAAAATAACCCCCCATGAGGGGTCTACGAGGGGGGGGCCTACGAGGGGAAGAGGGGAAGAGGGGAAGAGGGGAAAGGGGGAAAGGGGGAAGAGGGGAAAAGGGGGAAGAGGGGGAAAGTGGAGGAAGAGGGGAAAGGGGGAAGAGGGGGAAGAGGGGGAAAGGGGGAAGAGGGGAAAGGGGGAAAGTGGAGGAAGAGGGGGAAAGTGGAGGAAGAGGGGAAAGGGGGAAGAGGGGGAAGAGGGGGAAAGGGGGAAGAGGGGGAAAAGGGGGAAGAGGGGAAAGTGGAGGAAGAGGGGAAAGGGGGAAGAGGGGAAGAGGGGGGAAAGGGGGAAGAGGGGGAAAGGGGGAAAGGGGGGGAAAGTGGAGGAAGAGGGGGAAGAGGGGGAAAGGGGGAAGAGGGGGAAAGTGGAGGAAGAGGGGGAAAGGGGGAAGAGGGAAGAGGGGGAAGAGGGGGAAAGTGGAGGAAGAGGGGAAAGGGGGAAGAGGGGAAGAGGGGGAAGAGGGGGAAGAGGGGGAAAGTGGAGGAAGAGGGGGAAGAGGGGGAAGAGGGGGAAAGGGGGAAGAGGGGAAGAGGGGGAAAAGGGGGAAGAGGGGGGGAGGGGAGGGGCGGCGGCGGCGGCGGCGGATATAAGAAGAGAATCGGGAAGATGAGTAGGTTTAAATAGATCTACTGCCAAGTATTGAGGTAGGGCTATCCCTAAGTTTTCGCCGTGTTGCTGTGTTGTCTTAGCGTGCCCGCTGTTTTGAACGGCGAGTGCTAGACTATGATCCACAGCCCACAAGCATCACCACCCCGACACAAACACAGCCCCAACACCAGCAACCTCCACCTGATAGACCAGCCAATCCGTGAATAAGACCTAGAAACACTCGCCAATGTAGTAAACGAATCCTGAGATTAGAGAAATCTTTCCTAAGCTACACACTCAGCTATACCAGTATAACCCGCAGCCATCCACCAGCGTGAGTATCACCTACGTTTATGCCATCGTGAAGGGGGAAGTTCGAAATAACACACCAGTATATCCAGAACACAATACAGGTGCATATTTACCCTATCTCCCCTATGCTGATACTGCCACGGTGTAGTGAGTTGTCTAGCTATTGTCCTCACACAATCCCCTACCCAACATGATCGCAGTACAAGCATCTGCTAATTACTCACTCCTACCCCCTCGCTCCTGCAACTGTCACCTCAGCACATGAATATCACTATACAAAGGCCCCAAGGCGCCCCCAAACCCATTTTCTATTGGATAGGGGGAGTGTGTGTCCTGGCTGAGACTCACCAACTCCCCACTCCTACTTCTGTCCGGTTACCGCGGGCATAATCATGGGATGAGAAAAGGCTCGCCTGCTATCCCACATAAGCAGAGCATAATATTTCGGGTTAGTTCAAGCCCAATCCAAACTCGTCAATCACCACTAGCACACCAACGATGGAAGCGGGTACAAGACCCGAGTATAAAAGAACCATAATTATCATCCCGCGAAAGGCTTGTGCTTTCCAACCGCCCCCCTACCTACCACCGACAAATCTAGCCCTCGCTCGGAGTCGTAGGCAAAGGATGACCCCGATGAGCCGCTAAGTCAACTTACTCCAGAGTCTGGCATGAGTTCCTGAACCTACCTGGGTTTATGGAAACCCCGACCCCCACTCATGTCCTCCCTAAACATTTTTTTCGGTCGGTATATCAAGAATCTTAGGATACCCTAATTCCTGTTTCATTGCATAGGTCTGTGGGGACTATACTGCTCGCACCAGCAAAAAATCTTGAAGAGTCTACATTGCACTTTACCCGTTGGGCACACAGCCGCCGCCCATGCAGGAAACCCAAAGTGAGTTGATATGCTTATTATTGTGGCCAACAATGCAATATTTAGGGTATAATTCCCAAGTTCCAGGCCTTTACTAAGTGGGGGAAGTTTTAGTATGTGGGCCATCCCAGGATCTCGAGTTCGTGGTGAGAGGGCGGGGTTAGAAAACGCCACTATATAAAGGTGAAAGAGGCGATAACACGAAAGAAATGACTAGGAACAAGATGTTTAACCCAGTCAATCAACGAGCAGTAGTCAATTTGAATCAAAGATGGATAAAAGACTAGCTCTACATAGAGATAGTATTCATCATTCGTAGCAGGGGCCAAGAGAACCGAAACCCTGCTGGCTACGGAGGTAATTGGCCCTATAATACTATCAGATCAATATATTTGAAAGGTCTAGGAGGGTCAAATTAGCAAGAAAGCTCGTGGACCTAGCTAGTAGGCACTTGACTTATGAGGATATAAGATCATCGTAGATCGACAAAGATATGAACTAAGAAGAGCGCGCGTCCTGTGAGAGTACCGGAGGGAACATCTGAAAAAGAAGGGGGACATGAAAGCAATGTGCTGAATGACTTATATGCTCCCCAAAAACTAATGGGGCATCTTGCAAACCTATGTAGATAACTTAGATATGTATAGGCTGTTGGGGGAGGTAAAGATGATCATGAAATGTGGGCGAAATGAGGACGGATACTTAAATTCATGTAGTAAGAAACGAATAATTATGCTTATTCCCTAGGAGAAGGTTTACTAGAAGGGGCGAACAACAAGCCTTATTATAATGCTGATAAATATTGCGAGTGATATATATACCACAGTCAAATTTTTGTAAGTTAATACCGCAGCCTCTTTATGAAAGTAGCGAGAACAAATTCCCCCACCTCTTATTGCCATTCACCGATCTTGCATGTATGAAGTACAAATAAGTAAATAATTCGCCGATTGTAATTAACTGTAACGTATTTCACTCTGTACCCGCTCATCACCAGGTAGCCGCCCACCCACCCATACATCACTCGAGGCTGGCTCAGAATACAGCACTATAGCTAAAGAAACCTTCCGAATAGTTAAACTAATTTGTACTTCATTCTTTCTGCAACGGGCTGTCCTGGCGGCTACCTGGTGGTGAGTAGGTACACGGTGAAATACGTTATAAACCCAGATATCACTTCATGGATCTGGGTAACCCGAGCCCGGCCTGGCCAGACACACACGTCAACCAACAGACAGATGGAATACACATCTACGTTCAGCAACCCACACTACCCATGTAGTCAGCAAAACCACCCTCCCTATCCACGATTAGAATCCCTTCACATTTCAATCTTTCTCTTCTCAATATATCCATTCTCCCCCTTATAGTTTATACGAGTGACACCCCGTGATTATACCACAGACAGTCGTCTAGGCCTAGTTTACCCAATACCACAACATCCCATATAGTAGGTTCTTCCCCTCCAATATAAATCTTGAATAATCAGCTAATTGGATAGCTCTCTTTCCCACAGATGGCATCTCTGGAATTACTCCATGAAAGCCACGGTGTGGGAATCGCGACAAGGAACCTGAGAGCCCCTAACCACCCACTTCGCCCCCACGAGCAAGGGTTGTTATGTCTCGAGACGTTAAGAGGGCGTTACTTCCGAAGACCGTACTCGGTAGGTGTATGTATTATGCATGCAATGTCAGTCTACATAATGTAGGCAGAGGTGCGTAATTATACACCTTATCTAATCGGCATTGATTTAATCGGTATGGTGGCTTGGCCTTTGCTCTACTGATATAGGCGCCAATCAGTAGTGATAGTTAATGCTAATAGTGAAAGTAATAACAGTAGGAGCCACACGGTGATAATACAGCCAAAGTGATTACAAATGAGATGGTTTTTTTTGTATGCAAGTGGTTACATACATGTAGTAAAGTAAGCGGCATTTTCTCTCTCTCTCTCCCTCTCGCCCTCTCTCCCTCCCTCTCCCTCCCTCTCCCCCCTCCACCTCGCTCCCTCTCTCCCTCTCTCACAAATCGCCCTTTCATATGAAAATTTCCAGTTTGCTAACATCTTACAAAGGAAATAATATCTGAATAAATACGTTTCAAGCAGTAGTCGGAATACCTCATGTAAAGTTTGTAAAGTTGCAAAGCAGCTTTGTCACTTTTTCCCAATCTTTTCTTAATAGGTGCCACGGCCTCTACCGCCTCTACCACCTCTATCACCACCGCCTCTACCTCCTCTGTCGCCGCCTCCTCTTCCTCCTCTATCTCCCCCTCCTCTATAGCCGCCACCTCCACCACCTCTATCACCACCACCTCTACCACCCCGATCTCCTCCAACTCGGTACTCAGCCCTGCCCCGATCACCACCTCCACCGCCCCTATAGCCACCTCCACCCCCCCTGCCGCCACCACCGCCGCCTCTATCAAAACCACCCCATCCACCGCCGCCGCCGCCTCTACCGCCGCCCCGCCCACCCCGATCACCGCCACCGAAGCCCCCACCCCCACCCCCAGACCCTGGTCCATCGGTCCAGGAAACCTCATATACATTCGCCGTAAAACCCTGGCCCCCATCGTCCCACTCCAGATTATCAAGAAGTTCACCGGCGGTATTAAACATCCACAACGGTAGTACCGTTTTAGTCGCGCCAACCCAGTACGGGACCTTGTACGTCCGTGGCGGTAGGACATTCCATTTGGGGCCCGGAGTGATTTGGACCCATGGAATATACCAGTTTGGGTCGACGTCTGGCGCGTATAGAGGGTATCGTTGACGAAGATTCTGGGCCATCGAGGTAATCTCGTTCTCGTCGTGGCCTGGCTTGTTTCAGGAATTGAAACTTATTTGGGAGGATTGGAAGCTAAAAACTTTAAAATGTGTGCTCCTTCTTTTCTTACGCCCCAGATCTTAGTCTCTCTTGGATCAGAGCTCTATCAATTGACCTACTGCTTTATATATAGGGATTTCCCGACGAGCGATCGACGACGGGGGCAAGGAGAAGAAAAAAAAGCTCGTTGTTCTGATTGGGCATGCGATGGACGCCTGAATTGGAGTGTTCCCTTAGGAGGGGGTAGTGATAAGTAAGCAAAAATGCAGGGTTGGGTTTAGTGTGTACGATGGGATGCCTGAATAGGTATCGCATGACGAGTGTTGAGGTTCTGGAGAAGGGGGTGTATGACGGTGAAGTCAGGGTTGCGTCTTGTGTTCTCGCGATATTGGATATTGATATGGTTACAAAACTCAACTCGCAAACATGATGGGGCAGAGCATGTGGAGCTGGGATCGCTCCTCGTTATATCTGCAATCAAATCATTTCAAGGTAAGGGATATAAAATCTATAGGATATCCAGTTAATACGTGTCGTAGGCTTAATTTCTCCCGCGTTGAGGGAAAGTTATCAAACGTTCGCGTGCCAATGATCATTTGCAGATATTTGCGCCAAGACACAGCAGCCGAACCAGGGTTGATAACGTGTCTTTCTGAGTGCAACCAGAGTGACTAGAATATGCGAGAAATATATGCGATATTCCGCGGCAAAAATTCGTGAGCACAATCTGTCCTGAAGAAAAAAAGTTTGCCGTTCTGTATCCTACAGGATTTTGTTGATATCCTCACAATTATCTAAGCGAGAACTCTCACTACTACCAGCGTAACAACCAACCAAAAATTTAAGAGTACTCACAACACCCTATATACTTCCATGCCCCTACGCCCTTGCTGGAAGATGTTTGTTTTTTTGTTTGCGTGGTTGGGCTCCGAAGTTTTCGAGTCCTTTTTTGGACTGGAAATATGGTAATGTGACTACCTTCGAGTTATAAGCGGTCCCAGCAAGTCATACGAAAAAATCTAGGAGGCGAATTTACCCACCATTGATATCATAAGAACCGATTTAATTCTCCTCAGGACTTGATAAGTAAATAGTGATATAAGAAGAAGCGATCGAAAATCCCAGAGTCTCATTCAGGCGTCCATCATAATGTCAATGCAACTGATCGAACACCCAAACAATACGAAGGCGATCACATCTCAGATATCGACAATAAAAGATGCGCTTATGAGTCGTAGGTTGGGTGGGGAATCGAGCCTCGATATTCGCGAGCTACACCATTTCATCCACGATGTTATAATGAGCACAATAATATGTACGTGTACATGCGCATACCTCTAAACCATTGACTCCCAAATCCTCACGATGACTGTTTGCCTCAGGAGTACCATATACGGGCATTGCGGTAGTTGTCGTGTCGTGCATGATGTGAGAATCTATCAGCCACCTTCTACACCATTTAGCTACTGTGCGTATGCGGGATGCCTAAATCCATGAAACGAGTGATAGTAAGTGACTACAACTCAAGGTTCACACATGCAGGCACTATGCACACAACACCTAACCCTGAGCGTGCACCATTGAGATTATCAACGTGACAGCGCGGCACAGCGACAAGATGATATCTATTGATATATATACCTTTAAATTTACTACTCCATAATTTTGCCTAAATCACTCGGGTTCGTAGAAATTCTACGGATAAGAGCGCGGGAGGTTGTTGGTTTTTCGCAGTAATGTCCCTTAGACCTTAGACATGTTGTCCTGGACAGGGAACGCATACGTGTTCCTCCAAAGAACTTTGTCTCTGTTCGTTGCTGTCTCTGTTTCTTAATACAACACCGCCATCAATCGAAACCAGATAGACGCACCTAGGTACCCTACCTGGAGCACTCGGGCAAACAATTCTAGAGTAAGAATACCAAGATCCCAGAGCATCGTGAAGCATTGAGACATGTCGCCAGTCGCTAACATAAATCGGGGTTAGTAAACGCTCATGAAGAAGCCATCCCCCATACATGTTTCACGTCTTAAATTTCCCGCTCTGGGCATCCGTCTCGGTGACTCGGATATCAAGCCATTCCGTTGGCTAGGTCCGACCTCGGTTCTTTTAATTTTCGCAACCGGTGCCAAGTGTACTGTCTACATAAAGGCTCCTGAGTAAGACTGTTCCGTGCACAACGAACTAAGCTATCTGTTCCGAAATTCCCGAAGGACTGATCGCTGGTTGCCCGAAGCATTACGGCCCCATTTGTATACGGGATAAGGCTTGGCAGGGCCCGGATTAGGACACTCTATGCCGTTGTTGTTCTTGTCGTGTCGTAGAAGCACATCATGGTACGGGTTCGTTTGACAGCGGGGGTAAACAGGGTGACAAATATAATGTGCATACGATACAGATCAAAAGCACATTTATGTAGGTACAGGTACTTCTTCATTTGCGTGCCGGAATTGAGGTTTTGACACAGGTAGAGTAGAGTAGAGTAGAGTACCTACATTATGGTAGGCACTTGCATGAGTGTGCTGGAGAGCGTAACTGACAGAGACAGTCCCCGAGATGATCTTGTTACGCTTCACGTGCTTTGTGCAATGCCAAAATGTATGGCTGATGATGGTAAGATTTTGGGCATCCCGTAGCTGATCTAAGCTGGAATGTAAGGTACCTGCGAACTCTCACTTATTCTCAACTAACAAACATTTCGTGTAGCATCGGAGCAATAGATATCATGATAATGATGATGGTGGTGGTGATGGTGGTGTCCGTCTGATGCATGCGCATATCTTCTTCTCACACTTTACACATCACACGGCAACTGACTCCCTCAGCTCAGGTCACAACATGTGTCACTGCGCTGCACCACTGACCCGCTGCTCCCACCGCAAACCCCACCCAATGACGATCACTACCCGCAATAGTCCAGCTTATCCCCTAAAAGGCTTAAGACACGTGGGGAGACGTCCCAAATAGGTTATTTGTCTTTGTCTCGCAGATCCGTCGCACAAGATTGCCTCAAGAGACGAGGAATCGGGGAGTTCCATACTTCCACTCTTGTCAACGGCGGCGTTCAGGAGCAACAGCCACTGAGCGTGCTATCATTGGGCCACAACAAGCGAGCAAGTAGCTTTCTCGATGGTCCTGTCGATCACAATACAATGCTCACCCTTTTGTGTAAGTGCAGCCATTTTATGTGCCCTTTTCCTTTTCATCGAAGCTTACCACCTTCTCAGCACGTCATCGGGTAAAAACCTCAGGACTATTGCAAGGCGGCCAAGACATGAGCTGTGCAGCTGAAGATGATAATTCACAAAGTAAAAAAAAAAAAAAACCCTACACCACGGAAAAGGCCAGCCAGTCAGTCGGGCCTAGATCTCGCCTGCTACCTGAGGCTAAAAAGGGTAGAACTAAAAAAGAGTGGCACTAAAACTCGGGGTGAAAAATCACTTCCAAAAACACATTCCCACATATGATGTGAGCCACCTTAGGGCACCATACAGTAGAGATGAATAGATTCACTGGTGGCCACACTCCCAACTCAGTCCAACCCAGCCCAGCTATCACCTATCTGCCTAGGCAAACACGCACCAAACCTTAACAACAACAACCCCACACCCACGATCTACACGTAAAAAAGCAACTTCCTTAGCTGTCGCTCCTATTTTAGTCCTCCAAGACAAAAAGCAAGCCACACACACCCCCCCCCCCCAAAAAAAAAGGAAAACATTACTTGGAATCATCCCGTGTTTCTATTTTCTATTGGGTGGTGTCAATGATCGATACACTGATTATATACATGACAACTATCACGTGATTAGTTGCAACGCAGGTACATAGGAGTAAACAGTAATGGCCAAATGACCGAGGCAGTAGAAACACAAAGCGCCGTGACCCACCGAAAATAAGGAGGTGTGGTTACAGAGGGGAAGAAAAGGAAAGGAAGGAAGAGTAGCAAGGAGAAAGGAGGACAAATGGGGAAGTGTACCTGTAGATGGATGGTTTTTTTTTTTTTTTTTGTGGGATGCGGATGTTTACTTTCTGGAGGCTACAGGGTTTCTTTTCTTTTTCTCGGCGGGTGAGAAAGGGCTCCCAACCTCACGATTTATTAGAAAAGTGCACTTCACTCTGGGGGGCACTGGATCAGCAGGAAATAAAAGATAGAATGAACTTCGGGTGAGATCTGGAGGGTGAAATAGGTTGATAGACCGATAGGAGGCTTACCATAGCAGCCACATGAAAGGTCAATAGCTGCAAGTAAGAGATTAGAACCTTAAGTGTGATCATGATCATGAGCGTGAGTGTGCTGAGATTTATTTATTCTATTTTATTTTAGCAGCCTGCGCGCCATGGGATAGGGAGAAAGAAAGAAAGCGAGTGGGTAAAAAGACGGGAATGCATGCTGCGGTGTGGAACTTCTGGGTAGCTGGCGCCAGCGCGACGCTCGGGGCTCAGAAACAGCCATCTGTGTCTATGTTGTATATGCATAGTAGGGGGAGCCAGCTAGCCAGGTAAACTTTATTCCCATAGTGTTTTGGGCACACGATGCGATGCGATCATTCGCGCCGGTCGCGCTACCCATGGGACCTATCATGTACAAATCACAAGCGTAACTCTGATAAGCGGTGTCGGTGGTGATAATTATGAGGAGGGGGGTAATGATGATTAGAAGAAATTATATTGGTTTTCTAATTATTTAATGTGTTTTTCTACAGGCATTAACCATGTCCAAATGTCCCATTTTGTACCCAATTGAATGTAGAAAAGCAAGGAGTGTAACCCAACCCCCATCCAGCCCAAACCAACCAAACAGTGATCCGCTTCATGTCGGCTCGCCATCCCCCCTTCCAAAAAAAAAGGAAAAACATGATAAATATTATGCATTATTATTCAAAAATTGATCGCTTAGTTTCTGTACCAGTTCGCGGCAGGGTCACCAAGGCACTCTCCAACAGTCGCAACTAAAAGATATTACTATTAGCAATCGCGCCCACAACTTAAACGGTAGCAATGATAACTCACAAGTCAATCCCCGGCTCTTTGCGGTATCAATCTCATGCTGCACCAGCTGTTCGACGGTGGTCTGGTGTACATCGTGGTTGAGCACAATGTAGGATCCACCACTCTGGACGGCGCCGTCATAAGAGTTCATAGCGGTCTGGATGTCGGCGGTGTGAGCATAGTCTTGGGGATCAACATTGGCATGAATGACGTGGTAGCCCAAGTTGTTCATGACATTCAAGCAGGCACTACCGCAATCAAAGTAAGGAGGGCGCATGTAAGTTGGGTATTTCCCAATCGCACTGGAAACTGCGCTCTCAACCATGGTCATCTGTGAGGTAACATCGGCATCGGAGAGCGAAGACAAGTACGGGTGGGACCATGTGTGGGATCCGATCTGATGGCCCTCATTGTTCATCCTCGCCAGGATTGCCTGGTTAGTAGCAGTGGTAATTGGTTCACCCCAGTTCTGACCGTTGACGAAAAAGGTCGCCTTTACGCCATTGCTTGATAGGATGTCGAGGAGCCTTGAGGTGTAGATGAAGGGACCGTCGTCAAAAGTGAGGGCCACTGTATTAGGGGTATTGCAGCTGTAGATAAAGGAGCCATATGGAACACTTCCGGGTTTTGAGCGGCCGCCGGTGCTACCGCCATCGGTAGGAGTGGTGGTTGGGGGGGTAGTGGTAGTTGGGGTACCGGAGCCTCCAGTGCAGGTTCCATAGCCGCTCTGGCAGCCAGTTCCTGTAAATGATAGTTAATAAACCATCCCAAAATCTTATATAGGAATTCGACTCAATTGATCGCAACGAGTTTATTCACATACCACAGTACTCAGCGGTATCACCACACCATCCATACTGCGAGCAGCACTTGTAGGAATCCGTAGGACATCTATAACCACCATTGCTGGCACCACAGCTTCCATCGGAGGTGGTTGCCTGTCTAGCAAAGATATTCGCGGGCAGCGCACTAGCGTTTACAAGCCCAAGGACGGCCGCGCCGAGAAGAAGGAACTTTGATGAAGTGAATGAAGGCATTGTACTTGTGAGAAGCTGATCAGATACTTGGTGCTCTTAGAACGAGGATTGTGTGCTGGATGTCCGGACAGAAATCTCGGGGTTGTGCCAGGTGCTTTATACAACTTTAGGTGTACTATCATGGCGGAGGTCTGTGAGATCAAATCATGGAATCTAAATTCGTCAAATCAACCTGACCTGTGACTGACTCTTGGTCCTGATCCGCCTTGTACTCTACGGGTCTTCCCCATAAGCCTCGATAGATAATCATCATTCCTTTCTAGGAAAAGCCTCCTCCCTATTGACAACATTTCAAGCACTGTGATCGAGTTTATCGTCTCGGTCATCTCCTTGGATCCAATCACAACTTGTATATCTAAAGGGAACGTAAAACTATCCGGGCCCAAAAGGTTAGCTACTTCAGCTTTACCCGCGGCCGGACGAGGGAAGGTAAAGAAAAAAAGAAAAAAGAAAAGAACCCCCCCCCCCTTGGAGGGTGTTATGACTATTCTTTGGGACCTTGTATTACAACTGTCCAGAGTAGAGGTGTAAGTTATGTTGTAGTGTAAAAGAAGGGATCGTAGTACCATGTAAGTATTTTTACATGGGTGTAAAAATATATGGATTACTTACCCCACCCACTCACTTCTTCACGAGTCTACCTTGCGGCAGGTAGTGCGGGAGCAATATCAAACTGACTGATGTGCATACCACAACTGACTATGTCTGAGTAAAGACACAACCTTAGACAATTCTTTTTCTAGGTTTTGGGAAGGATCGTGGGCCAGATTATACGGGATTCCACATACGCGAGTTTCCGAACCCAGTGCCACGTTTAATCGATTATAATCGTCGACACCCAATACAATGGGAACCTGTCGTGGTCGAGGCAAGTGTTGACCTCAACTAAGTATGTAACTCAATCATTTGAGATCTTCTTCCACTAACTGCGTTACTCTAGAATACCTTCCCTGCTCCTCAGCCGTAGTTATGAGTTGTACTGGCTGAGAGGCAGTACCGTAGTCCGTAGGTACATCCCCTCAAGTCTCACACAGAATCTGTCAGGTCTAGCTGTCAATTTGTCTCTGCGGCAGCGGTGACAAGCAGCTTAGGAGAAGAAAGGGTCCAAATGCCTTGCGCATCTGCGGGATGTGAAAAAGAAAAACGGTATTTTCTTGGCATAGTTCCTCTTTAGGAACTTAAATTTTGAATGTGTAATTATGTACATGTAAGTGACAGCATCAAACTGCGGCGCGAATAATATGAACGTTTACCGAGTGTTCCTAGTAACAAATTCATACTGGCGTGTTGCTGCTGCGCGCTTTCTAATCAACTAGAGTACCTCAGTACTTACTTCTTATGACGATTTTCGGATGCTTCCGAACGGGATCATGAACCCCTTCCGTTCACCTCACCTCACCTCACTGCAAGGAGACTACCCATGTAGTGTAGGGCAGGCCGACTTGAGCCGACCGAGCTTCGACCTAGAGAATTAGGTAGATAGGTGGTTATCTAGCCTTCACTAGGAGTTCTCCCTTACATCGGAGGCGTACACAGTAGATCGCCTCTACCTACAACTAAGGAATTCATTCTAACACATCAAAAGGCGAGAGACAGAATAAGAATCACCGTGATACATGCCATGGCGATTATCACGAATTCAGCCTCACTAGCCAGGTGGCTGGCTGGTTGGTTATGCACTTGTGTTCCACTCCCGTACCTACTTTAGCTTGTCAGGGTATAGCTATATATATAGGGAACCATACTATATTAGAATGGTTAGCACATAACGTGCAATTTTAAAGATTTAACCGTAAAATAAACTCAATCTGAAGTTGATCATCGTACATACATATAGATACCTTACTGTGTGCCGAACGGTCCGAGGCTTCTGGTTTTGGCTGATACAACTTCGTATTGAGTCCTACCGGCAGGAAGTAGGTATAGTATTGTCATGACATCGCATCGGAAGCTTCTCTCAATTATGTACGTCCATTTCCAGTGGGGGAATGCCCCCCTCACATCTCCTAACTGGGAAGGTCGCGGTCTGTCGCTATCACCATCATGCCCTAATCAGTGAGTTTTTCTCATGTCTGCGTTGTCCATTCTCTCTGTCGGTATCATTTACAGGGATGTTACTTGTTTACTGTTCAAGCAACCTCTGCTGTGCAACATTTCAGAAGCCCGATTTAGACTATGCAGCCAAGATTTTTTTTTCCTCCCAAGGTTCGATTTCTCGGTTCTGAATCAGGGCTGAAGACATAAATAGGAAAAGCCAAGGGGCCAAGAGATGTTGCCTACAAAGCTTAGAGCATTCGGGAATTTTTTGCACCTACTCTCTCGTTTTCTGATCATGAACGAGTCACAAAAGGACCTATTGAGCCATAGCGAATCCGAAGTAATTCCGGAAACATCTCGCATGCGTGTAAGATGAGTTTATCCAGACCCGCCGTGATAAAAGAAAAAAAGAAAAAGAAAAAAACGATAGTCGCCTCCAATACACGTGGGTTAGTATCGTCACGAGAGCAATTTCATCAAAATTAAACTACATGTATGTAACAAGGTTGAAAAATTGGATGAGAGAGGAAATCTAATAGAATAGTTACACGGAATCTGAGTCACGTCTGGAATACCTACGATGGTACTGTCTGGTTTATCTAAATGTAGACTCAAGTAAGGAAGAGCCGCACAGACCACTGGACTTATGCTGCTTGAGGTATTCGGATGGCATTTACCCGGGAAAGTCAGGGTAGGGGTTACCCAGCCTCATGATGTTGGGATTTGGTCCTTACCCTTCAAACACCCCCTTAAAGATTAGATTGGGTTGATAGAAAGGGAGTAAGAGGCTCTTCGAGGGATATATTTGATGTATACTAGGTAGTATGGTAGTACTGGTAAAGTGCATGCACATATGTATCCATGCTTAATTCTTGCTTCACAGGATCATGATAAACAAGTCGTATGGTGACGTGACTTTGAGGTTTTTCTCGCTTCCCTCTAGATCCCTTCCGTTTAGTTAGGGTAGGCACGAACCCTTCGCGTTGAGCTCTACCAATATACATTCCCGTATTTCCCCTAAATTAATCGTTGAGGTTGGGAGTGGGGCGGCGTGGGGTCTTCTTCGTTATATATAACGTATTCTTTCGATTGAAGTTAAATCTGTAAGTTATTAGGGTCTTTACCTCATCTTCCTGATATATAGAATATTCGTTCATCCCGAGAGGAGGCTTGTTAAAAGAATAAGAGGCTCCAGAAATGGATGCACAACCGCGTGATATACGGTGATGCAGAATCCACTCACCTCAGGTACATGTAGTTTTCGGTGGCACAGGAATGCCACCATTACCCGTTTTGTAGTGGCGGATGCAAGAGATCCTGTTGATACTATAGAAATTCATTGATCCATTCCAGATAGGTGGAGTCCTCTTTCAAACCGGACCTGACCTGACCTGACTTTCCAGTCATTAGCGTATATTTGAGGAATACATACATGTAAGTACGTTGTGGGATATTACAGGAGAGTATCCACCTCTCGCATTGTACCTATATAGTATATAACTACATGTATGTATGTACGTATGACTCCGATTGAGTCCTTGCTGGTACTTGAAATTCAGGTACATGTATGAGCAGGGTATAGTCCCATTCCGCGGCTACAATGTTAGGGATTGAATCCACCAGAAAAAAAGGGGAGGCGAAACCCCTATTATTTGGGTAATAGACTTTATGCATAACACTGAGTTGAATTTGTAAGGGTGCTGTAATTTAGTATTAATAAAATCGTACTAGGCCATATATCTGTTTCGACCCATAGATCCGTGTGCCCGTATGATAGATGGTACTTGTAGCCAAGACGTACCGTTTCGTATTTTCCTCGCCTCCAAATATATATCAGGTCAAGCAAGATAAGGGACTCTTTCGCCAAGCATTTATCGTAAGTTTTTTTTTTTTCTTCTTTCTCGTATTTTGCAACAGAATTTATGTTACTAAATGATGTTTATACTTACATACATGTAGTTGACTAATCAAGGTGGTTCGGACTCTAGAAAGCCGTTACAATTCAACGAAGTCACACCCATCGCCAAGATGTAACCTCGGTTACCCCACAAACGTCACACTTTCTTCGCCGTCACTCGGTACATGTACTCCTAAGGCCAACCAACGAGGCAGTACTACATGTAACCTACTGTTAGATGAGGCACACCCTGCGTTGCATTCCAAAAGAGCATCCCCTGTGACAAGAACAACAACAAAAAGCTTATCCGAGCCTCAACATGATCGAGCGTTTGACGCGGACAATAAACAAACAAACAAACAGACACAAACACACACCTGATGTAAAGTAGACACCTCATAATAAAGTAGTCGGTAAAATAGCCATAAATCAAATCTACCAAGTTGAATTTTAGTCCCTGTTGAAGCCACTTGCGCCACACTGTTTTTTCAAGTGGCAGAAATATTACAGGGGTGTACTAAAATGCTCTATTCAATTTCACCTTCCAAATGTGCCGTGGATGAACGATCGATTTTGCGCTGGACCTTGGAGTTGTCATATGCACAAACTTATTGGTTGCCCATCATCGGGGAACACGCAGCGGGATTGATGTGGATGTAGCTAAATTTCATGCTGCCTGGCTTGGAATCAACGCCCGTATCACCAACATCAACTAATGCGGGGTTTTTAGTATATGTATACCTTGTTCACCATTTTCTCGAGGCTGGGTTGACCCCATCAAGTTCTGTGATTCTCACACGTATCATGGAGTGCCTTAAATTGTGTTGGCCTTGCTCTTGTTGTGCACAGCAGTCAAGCCCGGAAGCACGGCATCTCAGATCTTATATCATATATGCCCTCGCCCAATTTCGTAGATTTTCTTTAACTGCTATCAGCTTTGGGAATACGGCATGATTGAGTGGCTTTAACGCGGTCAATATAGTGATAGCTTGGATAGAACAAGGCTACATAAAATTCTGCACGCACCAGTCTACATACTCGTTTTAATTGGGCGGATGATGGTATTCATGCTCTTGGGTTACAACATATGCGAGTCTTACTGGAGTAGAGTACTCTACCTATTGTTCTTAAAATAGCTGGAGTAGACCACGCTAGTACTCTAGTAGTACCTACATGTATGTAGCTACCAGGTACCAATCTAGACATAGTCTGGGTACCATCGCGTCTGGCTACCAGTACGCGCTGCTGTCGATAAGGCGTATGTAGGCGCAGGACTTGCATTTTCGGGTAATTCATAGTATATGTAAAGGACGTCATTGATGGTATTAGGTGATTTGCGCATAACTTAGCAGGGTTAATATTCAGGGATGTTGTCTAATTCGGTTATTTAACTTTGGTTGCAAGGACTACTTACTTTCGCTCCCAACCCTCCTACCATTTCGGACGAGGGGTGCTTAAGCATCCAAGTTTAGGTGTTAATGTATCCAGCAACATTTATGCGTGTATCGTGTACTTATTGGTACTGGACCATTCGGTGCGCCGATGTTTGTACCCCACTTCTTGAGTGGATGTTTACCAAACAGCTTATGAATAGATACATACATGCCACATGGCATTTCAAGATCTGGAGGCATGCGGGTAGCTGGCTGAGCATAAGTCGCATTGCATTTAAATAATGCATATATATACTGTATGTAAATGCGATTTCCTAGGCTGAGGCTATGAGTCTTATTTCCTCAACCATAATTTCTTGTTTATAGGTAGAACCATGGTTTATCCAGCTCCAACTGGCGTAGTGAAATTGCCATCGCGTCCAGTTTTAGTATATGATAGCGCTCCTCCGGGCCCGCCCGATATCCCTAATGATATTTACTGATAGCTTATGCATTCTTTCTATGGTCCTAAACACTTTTCATAAACCATCACTCGATTCTTGTAGAAAGCGGCTCAGCAATCCTTGCTCCATGATCAACATACCTGATGTTTACCTGTTATTCCATTGGCCTAGCTGCATTCCAGTCACTAGGTTGCGTTTATTGGACCCATCTTTGGGTTATGAAGCCTCTCGTAAAAAACCGTCAATCATTACTATAGCTCTCTACAGTTAGAGCCCGTCCCGATCCTATGACCTCCGCCTCGTTGCTTGTATCCAAAATCTAGTAGTATGTAGGCTGCGGCATCTCGCTGGCAGTCTCACTGCGTTCTTTTAGAATGGATATCAATAAGACGTGGTGGGGAGCTGTTTAGGTATTGGGGACGTTATTCCCAATTAATACTACTCTATACGCGTGCTATTCCCCTAGGTATAGAAGTTACAAGGCGCGAAAGGATCCACAGTCATACCTACTACCATCGCAAACTTCCGAAAAGGTTGCTTCGGTTACAAACCAAGCCAAAACTTACTCAGTAATTAGATTTGGAATATTATCCTGGAAGATTTATGACAAGGATAAGAGCTCATGCCCTGAGATGTAGCATGATCGAAGGTAATCAACTCGTAAACTTAAAGATGAGTAATCATATATCGGTTACCTAAATTAACAGACTGAGATAATGTTAGTTTGGTCAGCGTAAGTAGGTGCTTTATTTATTTTTTTATATTTGATATAGGGCTCAAAGCTCAAAGCTCAAAGCGCAACCTGATATGGAGTATAAGGTTAATAACTCACTGAGGAGATTAGAACTACCTCTGGGGTCGTGCGTGATATCGGCGATACTCTTTATTGGGTAAATTAAGGAGGCTACTTGGTCCGAGACGCGATATCGTATTTAGATTCGATTTAGATAGGGTTTCGGACCGATTTTGGCCCCTAACCGATATTATATTGTGTTATACATGTAGTTGTTCATGGAAATCAGTATTATCCGAGTGCACATAATATCACTCGGTCTTGTTAGTCCCTGTCGGCCAAACCATTTCTTTTATTGACCCCTGTCATATAACACTTTTCATAACCACCATGGTTGCTTTGGATGTATTTATAAGCCCATTTGCTGGGTAGATCTCGCGTATAAGAGAATGCCGGGAGCTATAGCCGGGGTTGTTTTGGGACGCAAGCCAGACGTGATCGAATTAGTTGCGACCTAGCGACACGATAGAATTTGAGGATATGTTTTCCCATGCAAGTAGTGGTGCGTTTCCTAAAGCATCTAGAGGAACTTTGGGCCCGTAATTTTTTGAACTATCTTTCTGGTGTTGTCTGTACCCACCGCACTTCCTGCTTGGGTGCATCAATGTGAATTTTCCTCGTCTGAGGCTCCAAATAGAATCCACAATTGTGCCTCGATAGTAGTATATGTTGAGGGCGGCAACTGGCGTATTGATTTTTAAGAGTATACGCAAACTTGTTAGATTTGCTCGGATAGACTTTTATGCTATCGATCGAATACATTGTGGTGCATTCACAGACTGAGATAACCAGATGAATCTGATGATGCCACAGATTGATGTATGAAACCGGTGTTTCGTGCTGGGTATCTGAGGGAGGAGTAAAGGGACCAAGAAGAGGATGAGGGGAAGGAGCGGCTCTTTACGTATAAATTTTAAGGTGCCATAAGCCCTTTGTATGTAGCGGTTACGTAACATTAGCAACCAGACAGTGGTAATTTACATGTGTATAACGTCATTTTGTCACTAGATTAGGTGATAAAGTCTAGGATAGGAGGGGGGTCCTCCCCCTCTTCTCAATACTTCATCTTTATAGCTAGGGTTAATTGACAAAAATGCATCTCTCCACCCTCTCCCTCCTCTCCATCCTCACCCTCGCCCCTGCAACCGTACCTTCCACCCCCCCGGTTTACCTCTACGACCTCAGCGCCATGCTACGTGGCTATGTCCTCTGCTCCACTTCGTCCTCCTCCCCGGAGATCGACCCCGCCATCAGCGCGATCCAGTCACTGCGGGCCCGTCTGTACCGGCCCGCACTGCAGGACAAGCCCGCGCACCCGTTCTGCACGGACCTGACGGAGAACAGGGGCGCGTACACGGCTATCTGTGGGCCAGAGGGCACGGTGATGCGGTCGATGGATGCGGGGAAGATGGCGAACCAGATCTATAGGTTCTGCAGGGCGGAGGTGGACGGCGTGTGGAGGGTTGGAGGCGTGTATGTGTTTGATGCGGAGACGGTGCCGGTGGGGAGGATGGTGCTGTATGCGGTTGGGGGTGGTGGTGGCGGTGTGGAGGAGGAGGGGGAGGGGGAGGAGCAGGTGATAATTCATGAATATGGGGATGGTGATGAGAGTGGCGAGGAGGAGTGAGACTTTCCTTCTCTCCTTGTGGCCAAAAGAGTACATGTATTTTTAATGTTTTTATTATAGCTAGTATCAGAGAAGGAATCCACCATCTTTGATCGCTGGGGTCTATTGTGTTCTCTAGCTTAGGACGTTGTCTTCTGGGTCAACGACTGAAGAGTTTTAGGGTTTTCTCACGAAATATCACTCGACGCATAGTAGTATTTACTATAGACAACGTTCTCTCCGGGCCCATGCAGCGAACTCAACCCGGTTCTCCCTCCACCACCCACTAAGCTGGCAAAGAGCGCCAGAGCGATGCATATGCCCCCCCTCACCTCTCATGGGCCATAAGATGGCTGTGCATATGAAGTAGCACTCTACATATATGCCAATTAGGTGACCTTCCCACACCCGCAGTAATGCGTCCATACAAGTATATTATACACAGTACATCACCCACCACCACCCATCGACCCGGGATCGATCAGAGGCACTGTTGGTTTATGTAGTAGTCATTTGGGAAATCGTGTAAAAAAGATGTATATTGTTAGGAGGGGAGCACAGTTTGTAAAAGGTGGGATGTAAGACAGGCTCCCTGGACAATCAGCTTATTGCTTTATTGAAATTGCCTCCTTTGCTCAAGAAAACTTATGGCACTCATCTCACCCACTCACGCGGTAGAGTATAAGTATATATACTATCTAATTATATATATCTATATACACACTGCACTGCACATAAACAGAACAGAGAATTTCTGTTTCCAACTCCATCAAATCACATGCGAATCCTCGGCAATGCGGCTGCTCCCGCACTGTGTCATGTGTCAGCAAGGATTCCCCACACAAAAAATCCCCACAACCCCGGAGCTCTCTCTCTCTCTTATTCTTCTCCTCCTCTCCTTCTTCTATCACCACCACCATTACCATACACACCCACCATGACCACGCCAATCCCCTTCTCAGAGCCCCCATACCTCACAGGCACCCCCAACCCCTATTACTCGCCCTCGCACCTCGCCTGGCAAAAGGCATGTCGTGCCTTCATCACCGAAAATCTTACAGCTCATGCCATGGACTGGGAGCGTGCCGAAGAGGTGCCCCCAGAGGTCTTCGACACCTTCTCGGCCGCCCATATGCTGATCCCCACGCTTCCGGGCCCGCTGCCTATCGACTGGCTTAAGCGTCTGGGCATCCACACGCTGCTGGGTGGCCTCCCCGTCGAGGAGTTCGACTACATGCACTTTCTGATACACGCGGACGAGATGGCGCGCAGTGGGCTGGCGGGGCCGGGCGCATCACTGACCACGGGGATGGCGTTCGGCGTGCCCCCCATCATCAAGTATGGTAGTCGGGAGCTCCAGGAAAGAGTGCTGCCCGACCTGCTGCTGGGGAAGGTCAGGGCTTGTATTGCGATTACGGAGCCGGGGGCGGGGAGCGACGTGGCGGGGATCGAGGCGACGGCGGTAAAAAGCCCGGATGGGAAGGAGTATATTGTCAATGGGCAGAAGAAATGGTGCGCTCTCTCTTCCCCCCCACCTCCCTCTGTGAATATTATGGTCTGGTGCTGATGTGTGTGACGTCTTTACAGGATCACAAACGGCATTTGGGCAACATATGCCACGACCGCCGTCCGCACTGGGGGTCCAGGCCCCGGTGGACTCTCACTGCTTCTCATCCCCCTCAAGTCTCCCGGCGTGTCCGTGCGCAAGCTCCCAATGACCGGTATGGCTACCTCGGGCACCACCTTCATCACGCTCGAGGACGTGCGTGTGCCCTGCGAGAATATCATCGGCGTCGAGGGTCACGGCATGAAGATGATCATGACAAACTTCAACCACGAACGGCTCTCAATCGCCATTGGGACCACCCGGCAGGCGCGCGTCGCCGTCAGCGCAGCGCTCGAATACGTGCTCGCGCGCGAGGCCTTCGGCAAGGCGCTGATCGAGCAGCCCGTGGTGCGCCACCGCCTGGCAAAGATCGGCGCGAGGGTCGAGAGCCAGTGGGCGTGGGTCGAGAGCGTGGCGTGGAGGATGAGACAGGGAGAAGAGGACATGGGAGGCGTGCTGGCGCTGGTCAAGGCCAGTGCTGGGATGGTGCTGGCGGAGGCGGCGTCGACGGCCGTGGTGCTGCTGGGTGGGAGTGGGCTGACGAGGAGCGGGAGGGGAGAGCTGGTGGAGAGGATCTATAGAGATGTTCCGGGGGCCGTGGTGCCAGGGGGGAGCGAGGACGTCATGTTGGATCTGGGGGTAAGAGAGCTGGTAAAGGCGTACAAGAAGGCGATCAGGAAGTTGGAGGCAGGTTCAAGATTGTAGGGGGCGTTTTGTTTGGTCTCTTGGGTCTGTTTGGCGTATAATTTTTTATACCAATTTATGTTAGCTGTAGTAGTATCTCATTGAATCTAAAAATCCAATCTGTACGTCTAGGTACCGCTGGTAGTGATGAAAAAAAAAAGAAATATCACAGCTAGCAGAGATGTGTTTCAATCTTATACTTCTTCAGCGTTTTTTCTGGCGATGATTGTTGAGGACTTGCGTTATTCGGTTGTAGGCAGAAGGCCCCAGTAAAAGACCCAACCACGTAGAGTAGAGTAGAGTAATGTATGTGCAGCCAATCCAGAGTCTAAATTAAAAGTCCAGCTGCACCTGACGGCCCAGCCCTTTATCCATCCACTAATTCCACCGATGACTAGATCCATGGGAGACCGCACCCCTTCCTCTGAGCTTCTGGGGGTGGGGCGGAGAATATGTCTGTCTGTGCCCGCGGCTTCATGCAAACCTGGTTATACGGTGTGCCTTAGTGAGAGATGGTGGATACAGCCCAGACGTGGAAGATAGTTTGTGGCTCCGTGAGGTGTTTTGTTTTTTGTGTTTATGTGCCGGACCGTATGTCGTGTGTGCAGGTGGAAAAAGAGGTGTTGGGGGGCGTTATGTCGCGGGGAGTGATGTTGTGGTTTGGAGTCGTGAAATCATGCGGATTCGATCATTGGTTCTTGTGGCAATAGCAGTGGGCACTTTATCACTAGAATTAGATTGCTTATGAAGTGACCAATGTTCATCTATGTAATATGCTAAAATATTTATATATACAAAAAAATACAAGCCCGATCCAATTTAAATGCTACCCCAAAAACAAAAGCAAAAAGAGAAAAACGCCCCTCCCCCCAAAAAAAAACAGCCTGGCATAACTACCAATCAATACTCTTCGTCTTCACCTCCTTCCCTACTCCCCCAGTAAACAGCGCCGGCTTCACCGACTTCCGCCCCTTACTCCCCCCACAAGCCTTCCTGTCCATCTCCGCGAACGGATCCGTCGTCTCCTCCTTCTTGACCTTCCACCTCTCCGTCCCCAACAACGCATCCAGCTCTGCCACCGGCGGCAGTTTTAGATACACCCACCCGTCGCCTCTCTCCTCGACCTCGAACGTGGCGACGCTCAGCTCTGCGTCACTGCTGCACCCACCGGGCTTCTGCCCCTCCAGCGTAAAGTTGCGCTTATGGTACGGGCACGACACCCACATCTCCTTCTTCTTGCGGCCCTCCTCGGTGCCGTCATCAATGTTCTCGCCGATGATACCGTCAGAGAGTACGAACGCGCGCTTGTGTGGGCACATCTGCTGCGTGGCAAAGTACTTTCCGCGGACCTTGAAGATGGCGAGCTGGGTGTCTCCGCGCTTGACGGCGGCGGTGACGGGCGTGGAGGAGGAGGCGTCGGCGTGTCCAAAATGGCTGGATTCAAGGATGGGCTGCCAGGAAAGGGAGGACCAGCGGTGGTTGGCAAAATCGTATTTGGCGCTGTCTTTGGGCCAGTAGGCGGGGCGGGTTTGGTCGCGCTCGGTGATGAGCTCGATGTTGTCGCTGGATTCATTGGTGTTGGCGAATTGTTGGAATTGTCTAGCAAGAGGCGTTAGTATGGGTTTGAAGATCTAAGGAAAAGAGAGTGGGGGGGGGGGTTCTATCATACCTTCTCCTGTCTTCATCATTCACCACCTCTGTCCACTCGCAGAAGTAGGATGCGACAAGTTCCTGCATCTGCTTCTCAAGATCTGCACAGATGCCAAGCTTGTCCTCTAGAACAACTTGTTTGAGATATCCAATCCCGCCAGGCAGGTTCTCGACCCAGCGCGCTGTTCTCTGGAGTCTATCGGCAGTGCGAATGTAGAACATGAGGTATCTGTCTAAGATTGGGATAACCTGCTCCACCGGGCAGTCCTTGATCAGAAGCTCAGAGTGGCGGGGTTTTGACCCTCCGTTACCGCCGACGAAGATGTTGTAGCCGGTCTCAGTAGCGATTAAGCCAAAGCTATAGGGTTTGTTAGTTTTTTGAACTGGAAATGATGCGTATATATATTTTTATATATAGAGAGAGATCTTACTCTTTGTTTTGGGCCTCGGCACACTCTCTGATACAGCCAGAGACAGCACCCTTGAGTTTGTGAGGTGAACGGACACTCTTGTATCGCTCCTCAAGTCTGATAGCCATTCCAACACTGTCACCGACACCGAATCGACACCAAGTAGTTCCAACACAACTCTGCAGGCTCGTTAATATATAACCGCCACAACTCACTCAACATTGAAATCAAACCTTAATAGTCCTCAAACTCTTTGCATACGCATGCCCACTTTCCATTCCGGCCTTCACAAGCTCCGACCAGATATCGACCAAATCCTGCTTCCTCGCACCAAACATATCGATCCTCTGCCCACCGGTGATCTTACAGTAGAGGTTGAACTTCTTGGCGACGGTGCCAATGGCAATGAGTTTGTCCGCAGTGATCTCACCACCGGGGACCCGCGGGACGACGGAGAAGGTGCCGTTACGCTGGATGTTGGCGAGGAACTTGTCGTTGGTCTCCTGAAGCATATGCATGTTCTTATCCATGACGTGCTCGTTGAAGAGGGAGGAGAAAATGGAACCAAGGGTAGGCTTGCAGACTTCGCAGCCGAGAGATTCGGGGTCCTTTCCGCACTCGCGCATCACTTCGGGGAGGGTTTTGAGTTGCTGGTGGGGTATTAGAGGGCATTTGATATCTCATGTACTTATGGCGGAATACTTACCTTGACACTTATTATGTTGTAGAGATCAACACGGGAGTAAGCAAAGTGTGGACATACTAAAACAACATGTCAGTGGTTGATTTTCCCGCCATCACCATACCACCATAGAGGGGTAATGATCAAACATACGGTGATTAGAAACCTCCGCCCCCATAGCCTTCATTTCCGCGTTAAAGATGCTCTGCACAAGTGGCATACACCCCGCACACCCCGTCCCTGCCTTTGTGCACGTCTTCACCTCACCTAGGCTCTTACACGAGCCGTCCTTCACTACCCTGCTGATATCGCCCTTCGTCACATTGTGGCACGAGCAGATCTGCGTATCATCATCCAGATCATCTGGATTATCATCCTCGCCATCCGCCTTCGCCCCCAGGATCAATTGTGAGGGCGGGATCTCCAGCGCCTTCTTCGACTTCACCATCCCAACCAGCTTGATGTAGTCCTTGGTGTCGCCAATGATCATTCCGCCGAGAAGATATTTCCCGTCAGCGGTGAAGATGTATTTCTTGTACACGGCCTCAAAGGGATCTTTGTAACTCAGCGCCTTGATCGTTGGTCCCCGCTCCGCAGCCTCACTGAGCGAGTCTCTCCCAGGGAGCTCCTTGGGCCCATCACGGTCCGCAAAGAAATCACCGAAGGAGGCGACGTTGACGCCGAGGAGCTTGAGCTTGGTAGACAGGTCTGGGCGGCGGAAGGCTTTGGGCGCCTCGGAGTGCCCGTGCTCGGTGGATTTGCAAAGATTAAATGAGAGGACATCGGCCATCTCGACGCCGGGGGCGATCAGGCCGAAAGTCTGGTTTTCCCAGGAGGCACATTCACCGATGGCGTAGATGCCGGGGACGGATGTTTCGACGCTGTAGCAGAAAATCGGGGGTTAGTGGTCATTGACCTTGAGGTTGAGTTTGAGTATTGGGGAAGGGGTAAGTACTCTTTGTTGATGATGAAACCACCTCTGCTGGCGGTCTTGATGCCTGCTGAGGCAGCAAGCTCGTCTCTAGGTTTGATACCGATCTACCCCCTGTCAGTCCCCGGGTCACAATCTTATGTACCACTCTCAGTTTCCAGTACTTACAGCGAAGCAGATACACGTCGTCTCCAACGTATTCCCATCCTCAAACGTCACACTCTTCGTATTCCCCTCCGCATCCACATTAATCGTCTTAATCTTTCTACAAGACAATACATCCAGTCCCAGCTCCGTCACCTTATCAACGACGAGCTTCCCTGCGTCCTGGTCCAGCTGTCTCGACAGCACCCATGGGTTCTTATCGATCAGCTTGACGCTCCCAAACTGCTCCAGATCCATCATGGCCTTTGCGGCCTCGAGACCCAGCAGCCCGCCACCAACAACACAACCGGTGCTGCCGGGGACAGTGGCAGAGAAGCCGATGAGGCGCTCGAGATCGTTAATGTTGCGGTAGACGAAGACGCCCTTGCTATCATGGCCGGGGGTAGACGTGGGCACAACAGCATCGGAGCCTGTCGCAAGGACGAGAATATCGTAGCTGACATCGTAGCCGGCAGAAGTAGCGATGGATTTTGAGGTGGGATCGATGGAGATTACTCTGGTGTTGAGTTTGTGGTGGAGGACGTCAGGGTGGGAGTCGTACTGGTAATATTCGGATTAGCATTAATTATTCGAAACAAGTATTTTTGCGGTACCGAGGAGTAGGATAAGGTGTATATACCCATTCAAGGGGATTCAGGTACAGCTCCTCAACCTTGCGGTGCTCGAAGAACGAGGTCAGTCCCACACGGTTGTAGGCGACGTGGGATTCCTCGCCAATCACGACGATGGAGTATTGATTATTCTCTGCGTCGAGTTTCAAGATTTTCTCACTGTTGGACGTTAATTAGTTTTTTCTTTTCCCTTTTTTT
Organism: Morchella sp. 2016-72; assembly: GCA_024713865.1. Classification (NCBI taxonomy): domain Eukaryota; kingdom Fungi; phylum Ascomycota; class Pezizomycetes; order Pezizales; family Morchellaceae; genus Morchella; species Morchella sp. 2016-72. Next base: position 548,804 of record JAMJEY010000004.1, read on the forward strand.
TCCCCTTTGATTTTGATCATTGGTCTGGCTGGGTTGATGCACTTACATGAACGCAATGGCCACCATCCCCAGTCCAACAACCACAATACGCTGTCTGCCATTCTCGCGACCCAGAAGCTGCGGTATTGGTATCACGTTCACCTCTTCAGGTGTCTCCATCCCAGTTGCGGGCTTCGATAGTGGTAGTGAGGATTCCCCATGGGTGGCTGTTTGTGGTTTTGCAGTATTTGTGCTGCTGCTGCTGCTGCTGCTGCTTGGGCTGGTGCTGGCCATAATGGGCTTATTATTATTATTTGGTGGGGCCACTTGCACTTTGGTAGTAGTGTAATGATAGCAGAGCAGTGCAAATACTGCAAAGCAAAGAACGGTGCCTATGAAGTAAGCCAGTTGGGCGACTTTGGGGGGGTATATATCTCGTCGTGAGTAAGAAGATAAGAGTACGAATGGTGAATTAAAAGAGTTTGGATTGAACACTAAAACATTCCTACAGAACAAGAAGACTAGGGGACGATATACGCTTTTAATTAAACTCCCATGTCGCGATGGGGTTTTTTTTCTTTTTTCCCTTTTCCTTTCAGTACTATTACAATTGCAATTTATTCACTATCGATCATAATCGTCTGCAGATCTTTTTTTTTTTTTTGACAAAGATTGGTGTAGCCAATCAGGATCGTGCCATTTTCAATTTGTGTCTACGTTTATTTTACTTAGCGCCCGTGTTTTATTCTACTGCTGCTCATTCTTCGGAAATGTGAAGTTGTTTCCTTGGAGACTTACTCCACAATTACCGTGCTCACCCTACATACATGTACTTAACTACCCTACCAGATAGAGATATTATCCTTGCCTTCCGAAACCGCCCTTGAACCCCCCCGTTTCCGAGCAGCCGGCCCCTACCCCGTATGCATGCCCCTGTACGTACAGCACTAGAGCATGTACATTACATGGAGGAGCACCTTTTACAATATGCCTCTGGGGGGGGGGGGGAATATGGGTGGAAAGCTACCCCGCGGAGAAATTCTTCACAGGTACATCATACAGTATGTGTGGTAGGGTACGGCAGTTTAATCAGACCCGATATAGTGTCAAGGGTGATATCGAAAGATACCCTCCCTGCATAGGCCAGGCAATGTCAGATAAGGTTGTCGTCTAACGTTCCAGCGTGGGGACCCGAAGTTCCCCTACTACCGAAAACCAATGTACCGGAGAAATGTTCCGCGGAAACATAGCTACTAAAATAGCCAGGTTATTCCGATAAGTCGATCTAGTCGGAAGATGCAATCTAGATAACGGATTAATTAATTCCAGGGAAAAGCAGTTCTGTTTGGTAGGCAAAAAGAAAAAAGAGAAATAGAAAAAAGGAGAGGTATGTAGGTACTTAGTTGAACATGTGTATCATGAAATATCACTCGGCACCGCCACACTTTGCCACCGAACAGGATTTTTGTATATATCATAACTTTAAGCGCGCTTTCCTGTAAGAAATCCCCTACTGGCTCTCTCGAGGATCTCTGCTCATAAAGACTACTGTCTGTAAATCGAAGCAGTGCTGAGGAAAGAATGGAAAAAAAGAAAAAAGAAGAGGGAAAAAGAAAAGAAAGCTAATTCGATCGTGAACTAAATAGTACCAACTTCGCAGCAGGAATGCAGTGGGTTATATGATTGCTCCCCCCCCCCCACCTCTCCTAGTCCTTTTCGTGATCCCCACGAACTTCTTTAGTAGGATCCGGAGACGACGGGAACTTCCGTACAAGTAGTAGCCCATCACGGAAATTGTGGGGGGAGAGCGGAGAATTGTTGCTAGTAGTTTTTCCGGTATATAGCTCCAGGCTTAGAGGAGTAGCACAGATAGAGAATATCCAAATGTTGCCCCACGTCAGATTGTTTTGCAATCCTTAAGTTAGTTGTTACGTGTTTCATGCCCGACTTTTCCTGCAGCAAGCTTCAACTCCCATCACTCGGCGTGGACAACAAACTCGACCAGAAGAAATCGAGATCGAGAATCGGGATCGTTAGGATTAAAAAAAAAAAAAGGCATCCGTCTAAATAAAGCTACCCACATACTCGGTGGCTATTATAATTACATATGTCGATTATGAAAAAACGCCCCACGTTTCTGATCATGATCGGATTCGCTGTTTAATGAATTAGATTGATCTACAATCTCGGGCCCTACGATCCAATACGACCGGATCAATACTGTTTGCCTGTGTTTAGGCGGCGTGGGGTTTTAGGGGGAAAAAAAATTTCTGGTCTGTGGGAGCTCCTTCCTGGGGATGCCGAGTATCATGCTATGGCCTAGTACGTTGTAGGATATACTCTACAGAGAAGGGTTAGGGTTACTTGTGGTTTTGCTTCGTGGGCCTGGGCCTATTAATTACATATGGGTCTGTGATCAAGGAAGCTGGGACACTGACTTTGGCTGTAAACCCGGTGCGGGGACCGGGCGTGGCGGTAAGTCACGATGAGGCAAATGCCCATAAATCCAGGTATTATAGGTATAACCGTATATTATTTTAGTAGCTAAGAGGAGAGAGACAGCTGATATACTTAGAAGGATAGGAACATTCTGTCTTTATACATCCAGAGTTTGGTACTACTTAAGCTCCTTCCGAGAGCTTATAGTTACAATTTAAGTCAAACAATAATTACAACCAATGGCGATATTAATAAGTAGGACTTCACTGGATATTTTACAGTAAGTGCATACAGATGTGATTTCCAGAGCCTCTGGCTTGACTAAGATTGATTTAAAAATAACCAAAGTTTTACAGCTAAAAGAAAAATATACACAAAAGATCCCAATCGCTAGCCAATGAACCCCGAAAAAGGAAACCCACTAAATCCCTAACCCTAAAAAAATACCATATCCGAATCCTCCCATCCCATACCCTTCAAAATACCGTGTACACTCTTCTCAAGTGCCTCAGGCCCACAAATCAATGCCAACGGCTTCTTTCCGTTCTGCACCGCCGGCATATATCTCTTGATTAAGTCCTCGCCGACTCTTCCAACCTGGCCTCTCCACTCCTTCCCTGGCTTGGTGAGGGCGTAAATAAGTTCGCACCTATCTCCGTTCTCCGCTTTTAGGGCGTCTAGTTCTTCACGGCACAAAATGTCTTCTTCAAGACGGTTACCGTCGAGGACGACGCAGCGTGTAGGGTCGGTCTTGTCTTCGAGGACGGAACGTAGGACCTGAAAGATGGGGGTGATGCCACTGCCGGCGCAGATCATGAGGAAGGAGTCGACGTTCCTGGGGGCGTCATTAATCGTGAGATTGCCGTTGCCTTGGTAGATGAGCTTTCCAATGGGACCCTTGAATTCGGCGGTGTGACCCATCGCTGGAGGGAACGTTAGAATATATGCTCTTGGGTTATTCATAAGGGTAGGAAACATACGTAGTTTATCCAAAGCCATGGTCATTTTACCACCCTTAGTGGTAGGCGTAGCAAAGTAGATCTTAATAAGGAGATGCACAACACCCTTCTCGGCGTCCGTCGACATGGGCGTGTATGGCCTGGTGATTACCTCGCCTGTTACCTCATCTTTGACTTTGATCAACAGATGCTGCCCGACAGGCAGTCCGAGGATTTGGTCTGGTGAGTTGAGACTAAAGGTGAAGATCCTTGAGTCCCATGAAACAACTTTCTTGCCAATGAGGGTAGCCTTTGACCATACTCGGGGGTTTAGGAAGGTACTCGTTGAATCACCTGAGGATGAATCTGAGTTGCCTTGCTCAAGGAGGGCAAGGCGGGAGGATTCAGAAAGGGAACCAATGTGGTATTTTGGCATCATTAGTTTGGCATTTTCGCTGTCTGTGGGAATGTTAGTCGGAAATAACTATGTATATGGCAGTTTATGAAGGGTGCCCTACGGATTCCCATAAACTCATCAGTGGCATCCAGCCCAGCAGCAGCAATGATACTAGTCGCCCCACCAGGATGCCCCTCCAAGAACCCAGTACCATCATACACTTCTCCATTTACCACAAACCAAGGCTCCTCCTTCTGGTCATGCTTCCTGAGCTCGTCGATGTCAATGATCCTCTTGACCTGATCGTTAGTCATTTTGACCACATCCTTTTTCCGCTGCTTGACCTCTCTGACGGCATCCGAGTCGCCCGTGTCCGCCCTCTCGCCCCAGTTCAAGTCTGTAAGATCACCACCCTCCTTATTAACTCTCTCCATCCACCCACCCTTCATCAGCGCCGGCAGAGTCGGGTGCTCAAACCGCAATACACGGCCATCCTCCTCTTTCCGGATTGCAATTCGGAACCAGGCATTGTGCATCATACCGAGGACAGACCAGTATACATCGCGCGGCTGAATAGCGAGACTCTCATCGACGGCACGGACAACGATGTCCTCGGCGGCGCTCAGAGCGCTGACGGTAACAGGCAGCGACCAGAAGCACCAGCAGAAGCAGGTGTCGCGCCAGCTCATGTCAAGGCGGCCGCCATAGAGGGTTTGCGCATCGTGGGCGGCGCGGTATTGATCTTCGGGGTATGTAATCGGTGCAAGGGCCCATGCTGCATCTTGTTAGTCGATAACCAACTTACAGGAGGAATGTAGGGTGTAGTACTTTTGCCTTTGTCCAATGAGACTTCCACCCTAGTGATCCTTCGGCCACCCCCAGCATACGCATATCCCTTTACCGTATACATCTCATCCTTCTTTTCTTCTACGTCCAATCTTTCATCATTCTGTGGGTATGCAACAGCGGAATTGACAGACAGCTCATAGATCGCATATCTCTCATCCTTCCACCATTCCACATTCTCCTTGGCCATCGCCGGAGTTACCATCGCCGGTAGCACTCTATTATCATAGATATGGTACCATCCATCACATGGTTCCTCTGTAATCACCAGCTTCTTCAACCATTTCACAGACCGTCCACCAATCATTCCCGGAACTACCACTCTCAACGGCTTTCCATGGTCCGGCCTTAACACCTCTCCGTTCTGTTTATGTGCCAGCATGATCCCACGGTTCGGGTCTGTAGCGTGTGAAAGGCGCACACTAGTCGCATATTTTCCGTTCGGGAGGTCGTCAGCACCGGCCATGCACAGGTACTTGGCGCGCCGGAGGGGTCGGGCTGCGGCAAGGATCGTGCTGATGAGCGGGCCAGTCCAAAGAGAGGTCGATACTCCGGCGGCGCCCCAAGAAAAGCCTTGCGACTTTTGCACCATGTTTTGTTCCTTCCGGCGGTTTCCAGCGCAGACGAGTGTTATGGGGAGTGTAACATTTTCGAACTCTGTGAGGATCTGGCGCAGTGAGATTGTCATGGGTTTTTCAACTAGCCTGAGTCATGGGGATGTTAGATATATGGCTCTGGGGTTTTCAATAAGGCTTTAGAGGCGGACAAACCCTTCAATTGAGATATCCCAATCCATGATATCCTCATCGTGTACCTGTGGAACTGCGCCATGGTTGCGGACATAAAACAGCTCAGGGGGTGTCAAGAAACCTTTACAATCGACATGTCAGTCTCATATATACACTGCTAATCATACCTATGGATATAGCATCCAAGAACTCAAGATCCGAGTGCTGAGACAGGGCCACATAGTCATATGACCCGGACAGAAGAAAAGAAAAAAAGGAAAGGGAAAAGATGTAGATACCCACCAGAGTCAAACAACGCCGTCAATGGCGCTTCCACGTTAAATGGATGCACGCCCGTCAATCTAATTAATCGGGGATCTCTTGGAACATGTGCATCGGGGGTTCCCAGATCTATATCCAGGACTTTTGTTGGGTTATTCGACGGCGGTGGCAGTGGGACTTCCACTTCTTGAATTTCTTCATCATTGTCTCCCTTGTCGGATCGAGGGGGACTTGGTGGGAAATATTGGTTTACTTGGCTCTGTATTTTGGGTGTTGTTGCGGTTGTAGGGTTCATTTTTGCCGTAGTGGTCGTGGTAATATTTCCACTGTTTGTAGGGGGAGCGAGTGTGGTATCTTTGGCGGTTTTGGGGGGTGAGGACTTGGAAATTCGCAGAAGGGTCAGAATATTAATGTAGGAGAGACAGCTAACGAACAAGTCGAGGAACTGCGTCTTGAACTGGAGTGTTGACATGATATTATGTATTTCCCCTGCCGGGCACGTTGGGATTCAGAAAGAACGGGGTAGTAGAGTGGGTCTCTAGTTTTTCCTTAGTACTATCAGTTTAGTTTAGTGTGCAGAATGAGCAGTAATTATTGTTGAGCGACTCTTACATACTCTACCCCAAGCGGAAAAGTACTGATGTTTTTTTACTATTTTCTTGCACGTAATGGGCAAGGGTAATATTTTGTTGTGCTATTCCCTTTGCACTCCCCTGCTGGACCGGAGAGATAGAGTAGGTAGAGAATTCGGGATGTGTTCCTGCTTTCCCCGGATCCATACATATCCTATCCATCCCACGTAGGTACTTTTTTCCGCGGGGAAGAGAGAGATACGATTCGATCCATGATCGCGGAAGAAGATTGGGGGGTGAGCAGCAACGTTTGGAATGTTGGAGGTTCCACCCATCCCTTGAATCGATATCGACGTGCTTCGGTAAGCCGGGAGGTTGTGATAAGGTGTAGCATAGTGGTTAATAAACACCTACAAAACTTGCCCCTTGGCACCACATGCAAGTACAGCTATGTCATAACAACCAACTCCACAAACCTACCGCAAATATTCGATAAATTCGCTATCGCTGCGCAGGGGTTTTTTGGTGAGAGAGCCTCAAGGGAGAGGCTCGAGAGTACCTTCTCTCACCAAGAAATCCAACTGAACCCCTGCGCAACGATAGCGAATTTATCGAATATTGGCAAGGTAAAATAGACTCTGTCCTATATATATATTTTCCTGGTATTTCTCTATTTAAGTAATTTAGTAGAAACTAAGGAAAACAGATCAAGGATATACATCAAAAATAGAGGTTCTAGGATTATTTTTTTAGATAATTGTATTTAGCAGTTTTTCTACTTATATACTTAATATTCTTTTTTTTTTTTTTTGGGCGGGGGGTACCGTTCATAGACACGGCTGTAGGTACACAGAGTACATGTACTTACATGTAAGTACCTACATGTACCGGTGCATGCGTGGACGTATCCCTGTTCAGCAGCTGTTCACCAAGTTGTAGAGTAGAGGGAGGTAAATTAGCAGATGGGCCATGGGTTCAAGAGACGGTAGGCCTCTGCACGTCTTGCTTCACAAGGGACCAGAAAATTACTGTCTACGTTGCTCTGCGTATTAAGAAGGGGGTTAGAGAATTCGATACAAGACTACATGTAAGTACTATACTTATCAATATAAGATTGTATGTATACAGTATAATACAGTGCACAAAATCCTACCCACACGATCATTACCCCATAATTCTTGGTGCTCTCGTCTGAATAGGAGCGCCTTCTAGCACAAGGTTTGGCCACAGGAAACAAACATCACAGAACCTCGCGTCCCCCGTCCCCGCCTCCCCCCTCCCCCCTCCCCCTTGTAGATTCGTCAATACCTTGTAGTCCTCAGAAGTGACCACCTCGCTTCATGGACGTGCTCAAACTATCGCTTTCTCTACCTGAGTTGCGAAATTCCGCCCACGATACCTCTTACAGGCTAATAAAAGCCACCAATACGTTCTCAGCCCCCCACCCCAATCAGGAACAATTCCCTAGTGGGGGTCATCCTAGCTCCCTACTTTCTTATTCCTCCCAGCAGGAGCAAACTAGGATCGGAGGGGGGGGGGAATCCCACCTTATCGACCTGCGGCGGCATCTCGACCCCCTGGTTATCCCAGCAATCAAAGTCTACCATCCGACAGCGACCGAATATATATTTGACCTGGGCTGGCCGCACCTACTCAACCCCCGCGGAGAAGTTCTCCTACAACTTATTGACCTAGATCGGGACACTATTGCTACTCTTTGCAGCATCTGTGGCGAAACGAAGAGTACCTACAGTTATCGTCATTGGAAAGCGAGACCCCTGGGAGGAGTCAACAGGTTAAGACAGCTGCAGCTACAACCGCTACCACCGGAGGAGGGTAATACCGGCTCTGAGTTGCGACGACATCAAACAGGCACCGTGGTCAAAATTTTTTAAAGTATCAAAAAGGGGAAAAGAAAAATATCAAGATCGTGTAACAAATCAGATATTGGTACTCCAAACTTACGATTCTGAGAAAATCAGAAAGGAAAAAAAAAAAAAAAAGACTACCCAAAATCAAGGAACGTTTTCTGCTGCATGCATTTATTGCAGAAAAACATTTTTTCTCAGACCGGGGAGTCTTAATTGTGCAGAAAGTGTTGCTAGCTACGAACGTAGGTGAGTCTGAATTTCAGCCGAGTATTGGGGATTTCTGTGTGCCTGTGGGGGTCAGTGTTGATATCGAGATCAGTACTTTTAGTGCAAAAAGAGAGATACACATCTCAATACTTTCAAGGATTTGAAACAATCGCAGAATACTTTACTACAACGGTAGCTGTATCTTGAACTAGTACCCTAGTGGGGGTAAGGTGGCTTTGGTTTTATTTATCGTGTCACAGCCTGCCAATTAATACCAAGGCCCTATCTACCTATCTACTGATAAAGAATAGAGGACAATCCGGGATTCTAGCTTTAGTCTCAAGATTATATAGCCGGCTTGAAAGGGCCGAGTTGGACTCATCATCATTACATCCTATTCTTCAATCAAGCAATAAGTCTCTTCTACCTGGCTTAGGGAGGAATCGATATTCTCTTCTGCAATTCTTCACTTGTTCACTTGTTCACTTGTTCTTCTCTCCTCATCGATATAGACTTTCGCAACCATGCAGATCAGCTTACTCTGGAAAGCTCCGGCCATTAATCCGATCAACCGCAAGGCACAATCGATCCCTATACTGAACCCTTTTGACCCTTATGGTCGGACCTTTTTCTTCTCGACCTTCGGTTTTATGATTGCGTTCCTGTCGTGGTATGCCTTTCCACCATTGGTAAGTACCCATAAATTTAGTATTATTTCCCATCATCATACCAATGTCACTAACAAATTCTTTTTGTAGATGACAAAAACAATTAAGGGTGATCTTCACCTTACTCAAAGTGAAATTGCCAACTCAAACGTTCTTGCTCTCGTAGCAACGTAAGTGCCCACAACTCACCAGAATATTAAAATACCAAAACTCCCGCAGCATCTAACAATCTTGGATACACAAATAGTCTTCTTGTTCGTCTGACTATTGGCCCTCTATGTGATCGATTCGGAGCAAGGCTTTGCTTTGCTGGTGTTCTTCTTGCTGGGGCTATTCCAACAGCGATGGCTGGACTCGTAACAAATGCGCCTGGTCTTCTCACCTTAAGGTTCTTCATTGGAATTCTTGGTGCCTCGTTCGTTCCTTGCCAGGTATGGTCAACAGGATTTTTTGACAAGAACGTCGTTGGATCTGCCAATGCTCTCATGGCTGGTATTGGAAACGCTGGTGGTGGTATCACCTAGTGAGTCTCCTATATTCCTTCTAACATCTAGGGTTTGAGCCTAACATGCAGACCAGCTTCGTCATGCCCGCCCTCTTCGACTCCCTTGTCCATGATCAAGGCCTCACTCCCCACAAAGCCTGGCGCGTTGCCTTTATTGTCCCATTTATTCTTATCATGACCCTAGCGCTTGGTATGCTTTTCTTCTGTGAGGACACACCCACCGGTGCTTGGGCCGACCGCCACAATGTCACCCACAATACCTCCGCCAACAGCAACACTACCCTCTCTGGCACTATTGTGGACGCTTCTGGAAAGATTTCCAACACCCCCGACTTCGAGAGCCCAGAGAAGGGGTCCCTCGATGAGAAGAAGAAGATTGAGGAATCCGACCCCGAGTATGCCTCCGCTGCCCAGGACATCGAGATGATCGTACAAAGCGAAATCATTGTCAAGCCAACTTTCAAGGAAGCCCTTCATGTCATCTTCTCATGGCAGTGTCTCATGCTTGCCGCCCCGTACGCCTGTTCATTCGGTGGCGAGCTTGCAATTAACTCGATCCTCGGTGCATACTACCTCAAGAACTTCCCATACCTTGGACAGACCAACTCTGGACGCTGGGCTGCGATGTTCGGGCTACTGAATGTATTCTTTAGACCTACCGGTGGAATCGTTGCCGATATTTTGTACAGGAGAACAAATAGTGTTGCTGTGAAGAAGTGGTGGCTGATCTTCGCCGGATGTTCCCAGGGCGCAATGTGCCTTGCCATTGGAATTTTGAATCCCAAGAGTGAGGCCACTATGTTTGGACTGGTTGCTGGACTGGCTTTTTTCATGGATGCCGCCAATGGAGCAAACTTTGCTATCGTGCCTCATGTGCACCCATTTGCCAATGGTAAAATACTTCAATTTTCTCACCCCCATGGATATAGTGCTAACTGTCTTCCTTGTAGGTATCCTCTCTGGTGTTGTTGGCGCAACTGGAAACCTCGGTGGTGTGATCTTTTCTGTCATCTTCCGCTACAACGGCACGAGATACGACAAGGTCATCATGATTATCGGTGCTATCTGCATCGGTGTAAATTTGGGTGTTTCTTGGATTAGGCCAATTCCCAAGGGACAGATTGGGGGACGATAGATTTCCTTTTAACTCCTCTCTCTTTTTTTCATGTAATATTTATATTTTTTTTATGATCTGCTTAATTTTGGTTAGCGTACTGATTGGATTTTACTCATGTTTTGCGGGGGTATGTATGGGGGTTTCTTTATTTCTTTGTATCTCATAGGAGATGATAGTTACATCATGATGCATAGATACTTCAAAGTTAGGGGCAAATTTGCTCCGGTCAATGCCAGTGTCTTGTACTCTTTGAAACGTGCTGTGCCCCATGACTGTCGAACCCCGGCTAAGACCCACACGAGGATACTACCTTGGGTGCATGCGGTTTAGTCCAGTAGCTTGACATGAATGTCCTGCATGCCATAATTTAGGTTTGTTGCCCTAGCTGGGACTTACCTGGTGGATGGTAAGATGGCTAGCGAACGGTGAATCAGATGCGATGGCTTCTTCAACCCCGACTGCTGTGACGACGACGATGATGAGTGATCACTCATGATTGCATGTGGTGTCTTGGCAGTTAATGTGTAGGGTGAATACCACTGTCAGATCAGTGGAAGCAGTGGCACCTGAAAGACGGACTTAATACCGTGTGTAGAACCATTCCGCCAAGGCGTTTTGTTTGGCACACTGACAGAAATATGAGACACTAGAATCAAATCCGATCAAAATAAGCATGTCTGAGAACCAGCTTTCTGGAAGAATAGGCTATCTGCCCACATGAGCCGCAAGTTTTCGATAAGACGGGGTAGGAGGGTTTGGTGGTATCTGATCGCTGGCAAACGAATAGATAGCTATGGGCTGGTAAGAACCCTTCGTTGTGGTTGGAACGATACCATCCAGATAGACGAAGGGTAATGAAGCCAGTGAGGGTGTAGCTGCTTAGGGTGGTTCGTTGGCCGAAAGCTATGAGTGCTCGGTATGTACTTTGCTCATCTGCGCAATTGCAGTAGTAGAACATTCTCTACAGATTTCCCTTATGCTGGTAGTAGGGTTATTCTGCCATCAACATTTTCCAAGTTTCCGCCAGAGCTAGTGGGTTTAGCAATCTATTAATAAATCAGTTCATATTCCGGTACAGAAAGGTACCTTTCAAAGATATAGTGCACGGCTCGATATGAGAGAGCATCTTGTTGAATGGCTGGGCGATCTACGAAGAATCATATATACATGTAGTCTGCTGTAGGTAACCACGTACCAGCTGTGGTTCCGCAATCTTGGGATTTTGTTAATGGCTATTCCTACGTTACACTCCCTGGCTTACTGTACCACAGAGCTGCGGAGGGGACCCAGGTATATGTTTGAGCCATCATCAATCATCGAACGTCTGGAGCGAACTACTGGTTCTAGAGATACCAGCACATCGGAGAACACATGGGTTCCCTTGTAAACACCATCGACGGCCGCCTAAAATAAGAATTGCAGTAGGCACACTAGTCTTAGAGTACATGTAGTTACATGTAGTCAAGTACATACTACGTATGTATGTGATTGGCTACATACATGTATGCATGTATGTAATTACCACACATTGTAGTGTTTGACCCTTCCATACAGTACAAAGTATCTCTCGTACAGAGCTTATTTCAACGTCTCTGGCATCAACGACACCCCACGCTAAGCTTTGGGTAAGGGAACCCGAGATGCTTCAGGCTAATGGGATCCCAGTGGGGCGCGATATAATGGATCATAATTATACCTTTCTTAAAACTGTGGGCAGTTAAAGCAATCACCTGTGCATCTACTCTATGCTTTGCAGTTCTTTGCAGAAAATACCTCTAAAATTAAACCCCTTTTTGGCTGGGTGAATACGAAGTCACCCTGTACTATGGTCTATGGAGCAGGGCAGAAGGTTTCACAGAGAGGTTAGGGTTCTTCGCTAAACGACAGCCAATGAAACTTCGGCACCGCACGAGTCCAAGCTTCCCCACCATCTTCTATATTATATTCAGCCTCAGCCCTGTGTGCATACGAATAGCTGAAGATCTGGAATCAGGATCGAAAAAAGAAAAGCTCTGAAGGTATGCGTGTCCACGCGGCCTTGGCTACATGTCTGGTTGATAGATATGCCTATAGATATAGCTGCTTTTGCCAGTAGGGCTGGATCCGTTCAGTCAAAATGGTGAAAGATTACCTCGTCCCTCGTACGTGCTTTGCAGCGCAGAGGAATTTTCATAGGTATGGCCGGCCGAGAAAGCCGTGCACTAATTTCCTAAGAACATTTCCGTATTCTGCTCTCCGGAAACCGAAAAAGACTTCATGAGGGCGATACGCATTTTAAGACTAATCCACAGCTATATATGAGCGTCCTTTCCTATGGCAGAACGCGTCATGGCACGAGCACCCCCCTCTACTTGCCAATAGCTGAAGAGATTATTACTTGAAACCACCCACACCTCCATCTCTAGGTTTCAGACATAGAGCCTTTTTAATGCAGCTGAACTGCCTTTGTCTGCTGATGCTTCCACTGATTCAAGAAGAAGGAACCCTATTTTCGCGGCTCTGATAACTAACTACTTGGCCAACGAACGGAACCCGGTTCTGTCAGCATATGCCCTTGGTCTGATTTAGTATTTGTCGTCCGATAGCACAAGCTAGCAGTGGTGTATTTGCCGCGAGATCCTTTTCGTGAGAACATCATCTCGTCAACTTCTGAGCAGCGCAGAACAAGGAGAGAAGCGCGAGCAGAAATGTCACAACCACGGGAAGACTATGAAATGTATGACAACCTCTCCCCCATTACTAGCCCAGGCACCAATGTCCCAGAGTTCTTCACACCTGGATCACCACCAGTGTTTAAGACAAGATTTGGATATAGTTCGATCCCGGCCAGAAGCTTCAGCCAGCCCAGCACCGACACATTCGTGGAATCGAGTTACTCCGGAAATGGGATGGAAAGACTGGAGAAAAAGAGGTCAAAGGAGATGCGGATGATGTGGGGAACAAAAATACATTGGTTTCTTCCATCATCAATGGTGGGGCTTCTGTTGCTAGGGTTTCTTGGGGCGGTTGCGCATCACTTGTTCTACCAGTCTCTGAATGGAAAGGTGGCTAAAGATCAGTTAATGATGGTGCGAATTGGTACTGCATTGGCGTTTTTTACAAAAGCTATGCTGGTGGGGTCCGTGATTATTGCCTACAGGTTTGTTCAAGTGCTTTCCTTACCTTTGCCTCAGGAAATGGTTTGAATCTTGGTTGTTACGTCAGGGGGCTTGCTTGTTGTCCTGGTGCTACTACTTAAATCGCACTAACATCTCGCTTTTCCCTTCACAGACAACGTATTTGGGATACGATGCGGAGAAAGCCACTGACTCTGAAAGGTATTGATGGTTTATTCGCGGTAGTAGAGGACCCTACACATTTCTTTACCCTAGAAATGTATAAAAAAGCAAAATTAGCCACAACAATGGCAATAATTACCTGGTAACGAATGATTCGCACCAAATCATAATTAGTTTAGGCTTCTGACTATTGCTTCACCCCAAAAGGATTATTCCACTTGCCTCAGTTCTATCACCCGCAGCGCTCACGACTGAATTAGCATACATCGTTGGTGGAAATAATACCTGTGATGTTCACACCATAAATTTCACATCTGAGAACGTTAATGACTGGAGGAAACCGCGATTTCGTGCCGGCGAATCTCTAGCATTTTGGAACGTTACACCGACATACGAGGCGAAAGTTGAGGACAGGATGGAGTGGTTCGACCAGCCCAGCTTTAACGCTGTGCGTCTATTTACACTGACTACGATGTCACACACTTTTATCCCCATGGAGTCGCCATGCGTGGGATTTAATTGTACCTGGGCCCTTAACTTCGAAGGGCCATGGTATAACTGCACAAAGAAGAACGGGACTGAATTAACCAATGATTTGAACCCATTGACTGAGAATGACACATTTAACTCACTGGCGCCCTATGGAAACAAGATGTATTTCATGGACGAAGACAGTGTAGATTACCAACGGCCTCAAAGAGACTATAATTCGAACCTGACTTTGGGCCAAGGGATATTCTACAGCGAGCCGAAGATATGGTTAGGATGGGTGGTAAACACCACAATTCCCCTTTCTCCTGATTCTCCAGGTTACAATCCCAGCTGGCCGTTTCAGCTGGAGCAGCATCTCGTACAATGCGTGCTACAGAAGGCTCGCTATGATATTGGGTTTGAGTATATCAATAACGCGCAAGTTAACAAGCATGTCAACATCTCGGGAGGAATTCCAATCAACCCCGACCAGGGGGAGATACATCCCACAAACCCTATATATAAGGAATATGCAGTCTACCACGGCCTTGGCCAGCTTGCCAGGAGGCAGATAGTGGGTAGGATCACTCAAGATAACTACACCGAACAAGTGCGAACATTCTCCTATGTCTCACAGACGAAACTTGTCAGCCAGGATACCGCGCTTGCCCGGCCCAACCTACGTATAGCCTTCCAAAACTATTTCGAAGAAATCATCATTTCCCTGCTGTCGGAGAACTACCTTGGCATCAGCTACAACGTAAGCGTACCCTGCGTCATGCGCCACACCCAGAACAACTTCCGTTACCGGGTAATCAGTCTCTGGGGTGGGTACGCGATCTCCATATTTATGGCCCTGGGCTGTATCATTGTCGGTGGCTTATCGCTGCGCTCCAACGGCATCACCTCGGACACCACATTCTCCAAGATCATGGTCACAACACGGAACCGCACTATAGATAGACTCGTGGAGGAGTACGAGGGCGTGTGTCTAGGAGGTGACCCTTTCCCGGAGGAACTGAAGGAGAAGGAATTTCAGTTTGGGGTCATTGATGAGATTTCGTCGACCGGTACGAATTTGAAGCATGCGGCTTTTGGAACGGATGGTGAGGTGATTCCTATCCAGAAGGGGGACTCGTATACGAGGGTATCAGCGAGGGGGAGCCATTACCAGAGGAGCAATTCGTGGGTGATGAAGTCCCCTGCAGCCAGTCCGGTGAATACTAGGTTTTCGAGAGGGGTTAATTGAGCTTTGGGCTTTTCTACAACCATTAAAGGATTTCGTTCGGACATGGAGTTATGGGGTTTTTATTTTTATTTTTTATTTTTTTCCCCCTTGGGGTAGGCGTTATATTCCCTTTTTATTTTCTTTTTCTTTTTCTTTTCTACCTGTAGGTTTGTTACATGTGCCGTATACGCTAGATAGTTTTCTATATATTTTCTTCTGATTACACGGTCGGCGTGTCCTTCACTTTACTGCCTTCTCTTTATCTCTTTATCTTTTTTCTCTCTTCTTTCTTTTCCACTCCCACTTTTCCGGTCATACATGTAGGGTGGAGAAAAAGTGTGAAATTATCATTGTCTTCTTTAGGGCTAGGTTTAGATTCTATAATAAATGCAGCTATGCCCCGGGCCGGTACTGTGACAGATTTGTCAAATAAAACACATATTTTCAAGAAGGCCGGCAACCAGGACATGGCCACATGACAAACACCCTATTAGAGGGTAAATTTAGAATTCTCTAGCATCTAAGGAGTACTCTAGACTCATGAAAAAAAAAAATTGAAAATCCTCGTAGTACCTGAGTAGGTTTAAAAGCTAGTGATTGTCGCTGTCAAGTCTCTTATTCAAATCTTCCATAGCAACCAACAAGGCCTTCTTTAAAGATTTCTAGCAACACCACCATGGAGCGCAGAGCTTTAAGACCTCGGAATAAGGATATAAACTACCTAGAGCATCATCATGAACTTTCTGAGCACTCTCAGACAAGTTCTATGCCATCAACGATTGACGCCAAGACTTGCATCATAGACTATCACTCACCCCAGCCTGGCCCCTCTTCCAGACCACATATCTCAGCAACTATCACAGATAAAGAGAATCGGACACTGAGAATCGATTCTCAGGGTGCTATTACCCCTTCTATCAACTCTTCGAAAATACAGAACAAGAATAAGAGTCTCAAAAAGCCAGCTTTAAAAAAACCCGCCAGCATTCAACCAATTATTCAAGACCACATCAACCCACAAGAGCCACCACCATTTGATCCTTTAGTCCATATAGTTCCTTTACACAAGGCACATAATACTTTACCTATAGAGCTACGCCGTCTAGGGAAATCGGTTACAGCAGGCCAAATCTTTAGCCTTTTCTTCACTGATAATATGATTGATTTGATGGTTAAAAATACCAACCTCTATACTCAAAAAAAGATGGAAGAGGCCAACAATGCTCAAGAAGGACGCAATGCTAGGTGGAAGGGTGTAACTGGATCGGATATTCGTGTTTGGTTAGGTTTAACTATTCATATAGGTTGTGTTGGTGTTCCACCCGCTCATTATTGGAGGAGAGATGGCAGACTCCTGAACTGGGACGGCTTCCCAACCACACCTTTTATGACTCAAAAAAAAATTTGAACAAATACGCCGTTATTTCCATGTATCCAATCCTTCAAACCCGTCAGTATCAGATACTGTAATCAGTTGGCACCACAAAATTGATCCTCTTCTTGATCAACTACGAAAGTCATCTCAGCAGTATCGTGTTCCAGCATCTAATATCACAATGGACGAGGCTATGATACTATTTACAGGAAGGTCTGTGCATATAACTAAAATGCCTAATAAGCCAATAGGCCTTGGATATAAGTTTTTTGCACTGGTAGATCGTGGATATGTATGGGACTTTCATCCCAGTTCGAATATCGAGAGTCTTGATCCAGTTGATATTGAGTCAACAAAACTCAATTCAGACTACAGTAAGACGTCACATATGGTACATACTATGGCACGACGCCTTCTTCTCCGTCATCGTAAAAATGCCTTTAATATATATATGGATAATTACTTTACAACAGTATGTGACGGAGTAGATCTGTCCCGGCGTCTTGGCATCGGTTCCGACAGTTCGGTAAGGGAAAGCAGGGTACGACGGAAGAGGAATTAGTAGGCGAGGATGAACGGAGGTGGGGAGATGGTGACATCATAAGATTCCATGAGGTTCTATGGCGTGATGGATTTGTAATGTAAATAGAAGAGATGGTGGGGAGGCATGCGAAGTGTGGTTACAGCAGGATTTCATGGGTTTCTCTGAATGAAGGTATGAGTCATAGCGGGCTAGTGGAGGAAGGTGTTAAATAGAGCGGGGGGAGTTCTTTCTTTAGTTCTTTCTTTCTTTTCTCTCTGTCTCGTCTTCCTGTTATCTCGGTATATAGGAATCCAATCCTACTCTTCGAAAGCTAGAGTCCCCGAGATCCGAGAACCTAGCTTCAGAATCTATCATAGTTCCCATCATCGCTCTCATTGAGGTCCATCCGGTCCTTACTTCCCCTGCTTCTTGCCCCGGTCCTTGTCCGAAGCTTTGCCTCTGTCTTTGCCTTTGCTGGTGCCTATGCTTGTGCCCGCCCGGCAATACCTCTGTCTTCGTCGGTGTCCTCGTTGTTGGCTGTGTTCCTCGAGTTCTTCTGCGTCATCATTGTCGCCTTCTTCTCGTCCGGGTTACTCCGTCACACTAAAACGAGACCACCCCTACTCGACCAACACAGCACGAGTTCCTCGCACCATAGTTTGTCATGACCTCCCCTGGCACTAATGGAGGTGACTATCAAAAGCTCCACGATGACCTCGCGGCTTTCTTTGTCGCTCACCCTGAAGTGGACCCTGCAGCAACGGAAGAAGCGGCGCGGCGTATCGCTCCTCCTCCAGGCCTATGGGAGTCCGGCAATCGTCATCGACCTCAAAGCCCACCACACGAAGCGAACAAGCCCGAGCCGAGTTCCATAAAGAAACCCAGGGACTACGAGCTAAAATCAAGAAGCTGCAAGAAGGAATCAAGCAAGACTTCGGGGAGCTCCATGATGACCTAACCAAGTCACCCAAGTCTGAAAAGCTCCCCGACCCAGAGAAGTATCATGGAGATCGGAAAAGCTTGAGGATGTTTCAGAGACAGTTACAAATCAAGCTCACGGCTAATCTTGATCGATTTCCTACTTCTGCTCAACAAATCGCCTACACTATCTCTCGGTTGGAAGGACTTACGGCGGATCAGTTTCTCGCTTATATCTCAGATGAGGGGATTGCTTTGGATTCAATGGCGGAGTTTTTTGAGATTTTGAATAATGCTTTTGGGGATCCTGACCGCGCTGCCACTGCGGCCTGCAACTTGAGGGAAATCCGACAACGTCAACATCTCTTCTCGGAGTACTTCGCGGAGTTCCAGCGCTATGCTGCTGACTCTGAGTTTAACGAAGCAGCCAAGATTGAATGTTTGATGGAGAGGCTTAACCAAGACTTGATGGCGCTAATGATCTAGAATGAAACCCTGATACCATCAAAGAATGTGGTCTACTACTACAACGGTTGGACAATAAACAGAGGGCACTACAGGCTAGGATGGGAAGGTTTAGGTTTCAAATTCCGAGTGCCCCTCCTCGCTTCTTCGGTCCCCGTCCACCCATCGCACCAGCAACACGGTCGTCGGGGACTACTGCTCATCATCATCACCAAAGAAACGGCGGCTCACTCTACTCACGGGGAGCTGTTAAATGGATCTATCGAACAGTCGTCGTCGTCCGGACCCTGGGAAAGGGAAGCGGCGTATTGAAAATCGTTATTACTATTGTGGAGGGTTGGGCGTTTGGTAGAGAGTCTTGCCACTCGCGCCTTCAGGAAGGGCTCCACAGGATGAGGAGCGTTGTTAGAAAGCAAAGAAGGAAAGGAAGGAGCAGGAGGAAGATTTGGTATTGGAAGAGGAGGAGTTAAAAGATTCGTCGCGGCCTAGCGGCGTAAGCGCAGGGACCTTGAAGTTTTCTAAGGTTCTTATTTCTACGTTTTCAGTATCAGAAGGAGCTGGATGGGAATCAGTTGATTGTAGTTTGTTACTATTTATGAAATAAAAAATCTATTGTATCTTGCATCCGTGATCGATACTGGGCGTCGGGATATGCATTTATAGGCGAGACTTTGTGCTTGTAAAAATGAAGAAGTTAAGGACTGAAAGGAGATTAGCGTAATTGATGGAAGGCCCATTGAATCGGGGAAGGTAACCAGGAAGGTGACATTGGAGCTGGAAATCAATGGGCATGTGAAGGAATGCCCGTTCTTCGTTACAAAGTTAGGACACTATCCACTTGTCATGGGAATACCGTGGATGAGGAAACATGGGGTTATTATTGATAGTGGAAGGAATGAGATTCAATTCAAGTCCAGTCTTTGCCTGGAAGCAATTTCTTTCAACTAGTGGCAAGCCAGTTGTAGGCTGGGAATCTCTACTTGGCAGAAAAGACCAGTTACTCGTATTTGGCCATCACTCGTTATTCAAGAAACTTTCACAAGATCCTATGGTTCAAGTCTCTTTCCACTACACTATATCTGTGTTAACAAAATTCTGGAAGCACCGGCTTGTGAGCGATTCCATTGTTATCAACGCTTTCGACAATTGTTTGACGAAAGGAATGCATCTAAATTACCACCACATCGCTCCTATGACCATGAAATAAAGCTACAGGAAGGAACAGCACCACCTTTTGGACCCATGTACAGCATGTCGAGGGAAGAATTGAAGGCCTTAAGAGATTATCTGGCCGATAATTTGCAGAAGAGATTTCTTCGCTCTAGCAACTCTCCAGCTGGGGCCCCTGTATTGTTTGTTAAAAAGGCAGACGGGTCTTTACGTTTATGTGTTGATTATCGGAAATTGAATGCCATCACGGTCAAAGATAGATACCTATCACGGCGTACCACGAGCTACAAGGGAAGGAAGGATATTCAGGAATGGGTTAACGTACGGGTTCGGGTTCGGAAGGTTCTTTGGGTTTCTAATGGTTTCTGATTACACGAAGGATGAGTCATAAGGGACAAGGGTGAGGACTAGTATATATATGGAGTCATGGATCTTTCTTCTTCTTCTTCTTTTCTCTTTTCTCTTCACTTCGTCTTCCTGTTATCAACCCTCCTATATAGGGTTTCTCGTCTCTATTGTCTTTAGACTTTGTTTGTCTCTTAGGATCTAACTACGTAATCTTATTGTCTTTCAAGCACGGCGCAATCTATTGGAACCACGTGACCTTGACCGCTCTCTCTCGCCGGATTCGCCGTCCATAGTCTTTGCGCCATGCTATGCGCCGTCTGCCGACGTTCTCGTCTTTGCTCGGTTGTTAACCTTGGCCTTCTGAATATTGTCTCCGCTTCGCTCCGTAACACTAAGACGAAGTCAAACCCCGCCAACCTTAACAACAATCTTGTCTCGTCTTACTTCGGTCACAACTATGGTCGACCTCAGCTGGGATGTCCCAATGGGGGATACCCTCAACCCTGTCTACTTCTCTCCCGGCCCCCTCGACTGTTACTTCCTGGAAAGGAAGGGTTTCTGTCACCTTGCACTCGTTCCTCAGACCCATTGGTTCGACCTTGGTTGTCGCGCCATTTCCGGACCTCGCGTCATCTTGAGCGTATCGCCATTTCACGGACTCAAGCGCGTCGACGCCCATTGGGCTAAGGCCACGTTCACTCAACCAACGCCCGGAAAGCTCCATGTTGGAGCCCCCACCATCAACGACTCCTACGCGGCGCGGCCGTTATTAGAGTCTCAGAGCTGCCGCTCATCAGCACCATGCCCGCAGAAAACCTCGTCGACCCCGCCCCACGCATCCTGGCAGAAAGGCTTCAAGACTTTCTGGAAACCTTTGGCCCTATTGAAGAAGACTTCGGGTACGAACTCACCGACGCTCACAGCCTCATCGCCGAAGCCCTCAACGCCCTTACCGTCTCTACCTCCGTCACCGCCCCCACAGAAGCTGCCGTATGCACGGCTCACGATGGGGTCATTGAGAACCTTGAACTGGAATTGGAAGCCGCTAATGACAAGGCCATGGACATTTGGCAACGCCTGTACGAAGCCAATCAGGAAATGGACAGCCTCAAAGAGGAGGTTGAAGAATCTGGCGAGAATGAACAAGCTCGGATATCGCGCCATGCCCGTAAAGGCGCCGTTACGCCCGACACGACCTTGCAGCCACCGGGAGGAAAGCGCGTGTCATCTTCGTTGCAAAAACTTGGGAATCCAAAGCCAACACGGTCATCGCGGATCTTCATATCGCCCTCGCCAACAGCGGTCAGAAATCTCGCTCGCCGCTCATCGCCCCAAAGAGATCGCCGGCGCCGAGTGTCAATGGAACTGGAAACTCCCAAACCGGCGTTAAAAGGTCAGCCCCTTTGGTAAATATAGGCAAACCAAAGGGGCTAGTCCCGCCACCAACCTTCGTACTCTCGTTCGCCGCCATATCTGAGGACAGGATGTCTGAGGATAACCTCGTAGTTTCGTGTACCATCGCCCAGAACTCAGGAAAAGCGATTCCCACCCATGCTCTAATAGACACAGGTGCCTCCGGATATGCTTTTATGGATCAGGACTTCGCAACCCGGCATAAGGTGGAGTTGACTCCGCTGAAAACCTCACGGCTTCTGGAAGTGATCGATGGCAGGATGGTCGAGTCAGGAAGGATCACCCACATAGCCAAACTCTCACTGGACATCAACGGACACCAGGAGCTCGCTCTCTTCTTCGTTACAAAGTTGGGTCATTACCCTCTGGTCATGGGAATTCCTTGGATGCGACGTCACGATCTTGCCATTCGCCCAAAGACGAACCAGGTCATCTTCGACTCCGATTTCTGCACTCAGAACTGCTCCTTGTCTCACGCCCCGGTTACTGCCAAAGGTATCTCTGTCTCGTTCCCCGATGCTCCCGCTGTACAGATCTGCGCAATTGGAGCCGTACCCTTTGTAGGTCTGGCCCGACGGAAGCAAAACCAGCTGTTTTGTGCTTCATTGAAGGCCATCGATGAAGCCCTAGTTGGAGGAGTCAAGAGTGATCCGATGTCACACGTACCCGAAGACCTCCAAGAATTCATGACACTGTTCCGCGAATCCGACGCCGCCACACTGCCACCACATCGCCCCCAGGATCTGAGAATAGTACTTCAAGAGGGAAAGACGCCACCATTCGGTCCTCTCTAAGGAATGTCCCGGGCAGAACTACAGGCCCTTAGGGATTACATCACGGAAAACCTCTCGAAGGGGTTCATCCGCTACTCTGAATCTCTTGCCGGCGCCCCAGTTCTTTTTGTCAAGAAGTCAGATGGCTCTCTTCGCCTATATGTGGACTACAGGAAGCTCAACGAAATCACCGTCAAGAATCGACACCCACTGCCCCTGATTCCCGAAACACTGTCTCGTTTCTCAAAAGCGAAGTACTATACTAAGCTGGATTTGCGTTGGGGATACCATCAGATCTGGATCCAGGAGAGCGATGAATGGAAAACTACGTTTAGGACTCGCTATGGTCATTTCGGTGTTACGAACAGAGGCGATGACAAGAGAGCGATGAGCAAGAGAGCGAGTGCAGCAAAGCGAGGGCGAGGGCGGCGAGTGTCTAACCGAGGAGTAGAGTCGAGGGGCAGAGAGTCCAGATGGCTTCTCTGACGAAGTTGTGAAGACGAAGATACCAGTAGATGATACGCACTACGGTCATGGACTATGGACGGGGCGAGACGAGGCGAAGCGAGGCGAGACGAGACGAGAAGCGAGAACAAGACGAAGACGAGTCGAGACGAGACGAAGACGAGAGACGAAGCGAGATACTATAGAAGACTCAAGAGAGAGTCTTGGCACGAGGAGTATTGATGACGTATTATATTCAGAACTAGAGACAAGACGAAAACCAAACAGTAGAGTTGATAACAGGAAGAACACGTAGGAAAAGAAAGAAAGGACGAAGGAAGATCGTAGCTTAGCGTATATATATACCTCCTAATCCCTGTACAGTCATGACTCATAACGTTGTGTAGCGGCCGTAGAAACTCAAGAACCCAAAAGAAAGAAAGCAGCATGGCGAACCGTTCGCTCAATATCACTCCTACCGTAGTCAGGTAGTGCGCGTGATAGATTAGGCCCTCCTTCAGACCTAACTCCTGGTAGGCCTAGGCTTACGTGGATATTTGTCGTGAAAGTCCCTAAGTAGATCGGGAGAATGCTCTAAGTCCTCCGGGGGTTGCCATGATGGTTCATCGTAACCAAGATACCGAACTAAGTACTCCAGTCTTCCGTGACGCCTCCGAGAATCCAGAACTTGTTCGACTTCCCATTCTTGTTCGCCTTCGATTTCTATTGCCGGGGGCGGAGGTTGTAGCTGACCGGGTACAGGGTTGCTTGCCGCGAGAGACAGAAGCGAGACGTGAAAGACGGGATGAATTTTCATGGATGCCGGGAGATCGAGTTCGTAAGCGTAGGGGCTAACCATCCGCTTGATGACATAGGGTCCAATGCGTTTCCAATCTAGTTTCTTTGAGGGACCGCTTGGTTTCGAAGTTCCTGGTTGAGAGGAAGACCTCATCTCCAATAGCATATCTGGGAGCAGGAGTCCTATTGCGATTTGCTGCGTCCTCATGAATTTTCTGAGCCCGGGCCATTTCTTTGCGAAGTATATCGTAGATCTGGGCCATCGTTCTTGCCATGCCGTTAGCTTGATCCTCATTCGTGGTTTTGCCGTGCTGCAATGGGGCGAAGGACATGCGAGGGCTCCTTTCATAGTTGGCCTGAAACGGAGACATCTTAGTGGTTTCGGAGACATGATTATTCGTCGCAAACTCCGCCATGGGGAGATACTGAAACCAATCATCCTGTTGGTATGAGACGTAGGCTCGAAGATACTGTTCCATGATGGCATTGATCCTTTCAGTCTGTCCATCTGTTTGAGGATGAAAGGCAGTGCTATAGCGTGGGGCAATCTCGAGACGGGAGCATAAGGTTTTCCAGAATTCGGCCGTGAACTGTGTACCGCGATCCGAGACGATGGTTTCCGGAAGTCCATGCAGTTTCCAGACTGACTCAAGATACATGGTGGCGACGTCTCTAGCGTTAGCTTCTTCGGTGCATGGAATAAAGTGTCTCATCTTAGTAAGACGGTCGACGACAACCAGAATGGCATTAAAGCCGTTGCTCAGGGGAAGCCCTATGACAAAGTCCATTGATACATCAGTCCATGGGCCTTTGGGGATGGCGAGGGGTCTAAGAACACCCTGTAGCGCGTTGCGCGAGGCTTTGCTGCGGGAGCACGTATGATAATTCAGGACATAGCGATCAACATACTTCCTCATGTTTGGCCAATAATAATTACGGCTGAGGAGTTCGAGGGTCTTGGCACGGCCTGGGTGTCCCGCGGAGGGTTTATCGTAATGATCCTGCAACAGACGAAGCTGAAGATCGTTGGACTCTGGGACGTAAATTGCCTGACGATATAGAAGAAATCCATCCTCTGTTTCAGTGCACTCGGCGAGAGATATCTTCTTCGAATGTTTGATGCCGTCATGAAGCATTGTCAGGACTTGATCGGGGAAACTGTCTTCTTGGTAAGCTTGCATCAATAATTCTTTTACAGTGGACATTCCTTCAGCGGGTTCGTTTGTCAAAGAACCCGCCAACAAACTTAGCTTAATCCTTGATCCCAGATTCTCCTGCTTCAGTACCACTTGCGACTGATGTGTGAGCCGATCGTCCCCTTCCTTAGGCAAGTCCATTGATCTCCGTGTAAGCGCGTCTGGTTTTCCCCCTTGCTTTCCTGGTCGAAACTGAATAACGAAATTAAAACGAGATAAGAATTCGGCCAATCGCGTTTGTCGACGGTTTAGCAACTTAGTTGACATAAAGTATTCCAGGTTCCGGTGATCGCTCAAGACTTTAATCGGGAAGCGAGACCCTTCCAGGTTCGCACGCCACTCTTCGAAGCTCTTAACCACTGCCAACAGTTCCTTGTCGTAGATCTCGTAGTTGCATTCGGCCGGGGAGTGCTTCTTGGAAAAGAACGCCACTGGGTGGAGGATCCCATGGTCGTCGTACTGAGACATGATACCGGCGGATACATAGTCGGAGGCATCGCATTCCACAACAATCTCTTTTTCAAAGTCGAAGTGGGCGAGAATCGGAGTTGAGGTAAAGGCATCTTTTAACTTCTGGAAGGCACCTTCCGCATCTGAGGACCATTCAAACTTTATGTTTTTCTTGGTCAAAGCCGTAAGTGGGGACACAACTCGCGAGTACGCGTAGATGAACCGTCGATAAAAGTTGGCAAATCCTAGGAACTCCTGGACCTCCCGCAGCTTGGTGGGCGTTTTCCAGTCCTTGATGGTTGATACTTTGCTGGGGTCCATCTGAATGCCTTCGGGGGTAATGATCAGCCCTAAGTATTTGGTCTGCTGAACGTAGAACTCGCATTTCTCCGGCTTGAGGTGAACACCGTGAATCTGGAAGACCTTAAGGATTTCCCGAACATGTTTCTTGTGTTCCTCTAGAGTCTTAGAGTAGATTAACACATCATCAAGATAAGCAGTGGTGAAGTCGTCGAGATACGGGCGCAAGAGGTCATTGATCCAGTGTTGAAACGCGGCGGGAGCATTGGTAAGTCCAAAGGGCATCACGTTGTACTCGAAGTGACCATAGCGAGTCCGAAACGCAGTTTTCCACTCGTCACCTTCCTGTATCCTGATCTGGTGATATCCCCAGCGAAGGTCCAACTTGGTGTAGTACTTGGCCTTGGAGAGATGAGACAGAGTTTCGGGGATCAGGGGTAGCGGATGACGGTTCTTAACCGTGATCTCATTCAGCTTCCGATAGTCAACACACAAAGGCAAGGATCCATCAGCCTTCTTAACGAACAGCACAGGTGCACCAGCAGGGGATTCCGAGTAACGGATGAACCCTTTCGACAGATTTTCCGTGATGTAGTCCCTGAGAGCCTGTAGCTCCAACCGAGACATGCCATAGAGAGGACCGAACGGGGGTACTTTACCATCCTGGAGGACTATTTTCAAGTCGTGAGGATGATGTGGCGTCAGGGCGAGGGCATCCGATTCCCTAAACAACGTCGCAAATTAAAGCTCGGATGCGAGTCGGAGGTCGAGATTTCTTTCAGCGAGGGCCGTCGATGGCGGCGGATCGTATGAAGAGTTTATTCTGCTGGCGTCGAGCAAGTCTCTGAAAGTGCCGCCCGATGGCGCGATCTGAACTGCGGGCGTCGGAAGCGAGATGGAGATTATTTTACATGATAGGAGCGTGTAATGAGAACAGTTCCGAACGCAGAAATCAGAGTCGAAGATGATCTTATTCATCTTGGGTCTGATGGCCAGGTCGTGATGCCTCATCCAGGGGATACCCATTACTATTGGGTAGTGTCCTAGCTTGGTGACGAAGAAGGGAGCGAGCTCCTGATGACCATTGATGTCTAGAGACAGCTTGACGATGTGAGTGATTTTCCCTGATTCTACCAGCCTGCCATCGATTACCTCGAGCAAGCGTGATT
This sequence comes from Morchella sp. 2016-72, assembly GCA_024713865.1. NCBI lineage: Eukaryota > Fungi > Ascomycota > Pezizomycetes > Pezizales > Morchellaceae > Morchella > Morchella sp. 2016-72. The sequence continues at coordinate 575,672 of JAMJEY010000004.1, forward strand.
TCCTTAGGGGAACCAGAGTGAGGCCGTGGTTACGAACAAAGTCCTGGTCAATGAAAGCGTATCCGGACGCACCTGTATCTATTAGGGTGTGGGTCTTAACCGGAGCGGCAGGAGATTGAGCGACGGAGAGAACAAAGATGGGTGGCGGGACTAGCCCCTTTGGTGTGCCAATTTTTACCAAAGGGGCTGACCTTTTAATGCCGGCTCGGAGATTACCTTTTCAACTGGTGCTTTACGCCAGTTATCAGAGGTACGAGAATCCTGAGAGCGGGGAGCGAGATAGCGAGGCTTTGAGATCTAGGCGACGGGGCGAGCTTCAGTCTTGGTCGTGGCGGTGAAGGTGAGGCGACGGCGCAGATCAGCGATGACGGCGTCGGCGTCGGCGAGGGCTTCCTGGTGCAGAGCCAGGCGATAACGGTACTCCTCCTTCTCGGCTGCGAGGGAGGTCACTTCTTGATTGAAGCTTTTTACAGCCTTGACGGATGCTTCATTGGCCTCACACATGCGTTGCCAGAGGTCAGCTGCCTTGGTCTCGGCGGCTTCCAGTTCCCAGGTAAGGTCCTCGATGACCTCATCATGCGTCGTACACACGGCGGCTGCTGCAGGGACGGATGCGTCGACGGGGGCGGTGAGAGCGGCGAGGGCCTCGGCGATGAGGTTATGGGCTTCGGTAAGTTCGTATCCGAAGTCTTCCTCAACAGGGCCAAAGGTTTCCAAGAAGCTCGCGAGCCTCTCGGTCAGGGTACGGAGGACGAGGACATCGGACTCTTCCGAGGGGCGACCGATGGTATGATGAGCTAGGGCGGGGTCTCTGAGGCCGCGAATGATGGCCTCCGAGTCATGGACGGGACAGGAGACGTCGATGGTGGGGGTTCCGATATGGAGCTTACCCGGGGCAGGTTGTGTGAAGGTGGCCTTAGCCTAGTGGGCGTCGGCGCGCTTGAGACCGTGAGAGAGGGCGTACTGACGAAGGCGATGAACCAGAGGGTCCGAGCCGAGACGACAGCCAAGATCGAACCAGTGTGCGGGGGCAGGCGAGTGGCAGTACCATTCGGCTGAGGAAATGATCGAGGCGGAGAGAAAGCGGGGTTGAGGTATCCACGCTGGGACATCCCAACTGAGGTCGGTCATGATTCCGACCGAGATGGGGCGAGGCAAAGTTGTTGTGAAGGTCGGCGGAGAAGACGTGTTCTTAGTGTTGCGAACGCGGAGGCGACGAACAAGAGAGAAGTGCAGCGAGCGGGCGAGTCGGCGGCGAGTGTCTAACCGAGGAGTAGAGACGAGGGGCAGAGAGTCCAGATGGCTTCTCTGACGAAGTTGTGAAGACGAAGATACCAGTAGATGATACGTACTATGGTCATGGACTATGGACGGGGCGAGACGAGACGAGAAGTGAGAACGAGACGAAGACGAGGCGAGACGAGACGAAGACGAGAGACGAAGCGAGATACTATAGAAGACTCAAGAGAGAGTCTTGGCACGAGGAGTATTGATGACGTATTATATTCAGAACTAGAGACAAGACGAAAACCAAACAGTAGAGTTGATAACAGGAAGAACACGTAGGAAAAGAAAGAGAAAGAAAAAGACAAAGGAAAGATCCGTAGCAACGTATATATACCTCTCCTAATCCCTGTACAGTCATGACTCATAACATTGTGTAACGGAAACCCGTAGAAACTCCAAGAACCCAAAAGAAAGAAACACCGCAACTGAGAACCGTTCCTCAATATCCTCCTCCTACCGTAGTCCGTGGTACGCCGTGATACGAATACAATGTGATGCCTTTCGGGTTAACCAATGCTCCTGCTGCGTTTCAACACTGGATCAACGATCTTCTACGTCCCTTTCTGGATCACTTCGCCACAGCTTATCTCGACGATGTCCTGATATACTCAGAATCTCTAAAGGAACATAGGCAATATGTTAGAGAAATTCTTAAGGTTTTTCAGGTCCACGGTGTACATCTCAAGCCGGAGAAATGCGAGTTCTACGTGCAGCAAACCAAGTATCTCGGACTCATAATCACCCCAGAAGGTATCAAGATGGACCCCAGCAAGGTTTCAACGGTCAAGGAATGGAAGGCTCCAACAAAGCTCAGGGAAGTCCAAGAGTTCTTAGGTTTCGCAAATTTCTATCGACGGTTCATATACGCTTACTCCCGAGTCGTCGCTCCGCTCACCAGATTGACCAAGAAGAATGTACAGTTTGAGTGGTCTCACAAGGAGGAGGAAACCTTTCAGAAACTCAAAGATGCGTTTACCTCAGCGCCCATTCTGGCACACTTCGACTTCGAAAAAGAGGTTATAGTAGAAACCAATGCCTCTGACTATGTCTCCGCGGGAATTATGTCTCAGTATGAGGAGGATGGGATCTTATATCCAGTGGCATTCTTCTCCAAGAAACACTCCCCTGCTGAGTGCAACTACGAGATCTACGACAAGGAACTACTGGCAGTGATTCGCAGCTTCGAAGAATGGTGTCCCAATTTGGAAGGCTCTCGATTCCCAATCACGGTGCTCACCGACCATAGAAACTTGGAATATTTCATGTCGACCAAACTACTAAATCGCCGCCAAACTCGCTGGGCCGAATTTTTATCTCGCTTCGACTTTATTATCAAGTTTAGACCAGGAAAGCAAGGGGGGAAACCGGATGCACTTACCAGGAGATCAGGAGACCTCCCTAAAGATGGGGATGAAAGGCTCACTCACCAGTCGCAGACTGTCTTGAAACAAGGAAACTTGGGTCTAGAAATTAAGCTAAGTTTGTTGACGGGTTCTTTGGCAAATGAACCCGCTGAAGGAATGCCCACCGTAAAAGATTTATTGACTCAGGCTTACCAAATCGATAGCTTTCCCGAACAAGTTTTGGTTATGCTTCGCACCGGCGTCAAGCACTCCAAGAAAATCTCACTGGCAGAATGCATCGAGACGGAGGACGGCTTCTTGCTGTACAGAAATGCAATTTACGTACCTGAGTCGAATGAGCTTCAACTTCGTCTGTTACAGGAACATCACGACAAACCTTCGGCCGGACATCCGGGACGCGCCAAAACGCTCGAACTTCTTAGTCGTAACTACTACTGACCGAATATGAGGAAGTATGTCGATCGTTATGTTCAGAACTGTAGCGTATTCTCCATGGCGCCTCCGTATTTCTGAGTCCTTAGGCCTCGCGGTCCCAAAAGGACCTTGGACAGATGTGTCAATGGACTTCGTAACCGGACTCCTAAGCAGCAACGGCTTCAACGCGATTCTGGTGGTAGTGGATCGACTAACTAAGATGCGTTATTTCATACCATGCACCGAGGAAGCCAATGCTAGGGATGTTGCCAATATGTACCTCGACTCAGTTTGGAAACTACACGGACTTCCGGAAACGGTAATATCGGATCGCGGAACCCAGTTCACAGCCGAATTTTGGAAAACACTTTGCGACCGCCTAGAAATCGCCCCTCGCTACAGTACCGCTTTTCACCCTCAGATAGATGGACAAACGGAAAGAATCAATGCAATCATGGAACAATATCTGAGAGCCTACGTCTCATATCAGCAGGACGACTGGACGCAATATCTACCCATGGCCGAGTTCGCGACCAACAATCATGTGTCGGAAACCACAAAGATGTCACCATTTAAGGTTAACTACGGACGAAGTCCGCGAATGTCTTTTGCACCGCTGCAGCATGGGAGAACCACTAACGAGGACCAGGCAAATGGGATGGCCAGAACAATGGCACAGATCTATGACTTTCTTCGCGACGAGATGGCACGAGCACAAAGAATACACGAAGACGCTGCGAACAGGAATCGAACGCCCGCCCCGCGTTATGCCGTGGGGGATGAAGTCTTCCTTTCAACTAAGAACATCGAAACCAAGCGACCCTCGAAGAAACTTGACTGGAAGCGTATTGGCCCTTTCGTCGTCAAGCGCATGGTTAGCTCCTACGCTTACGAACTCGATCTTCCAACCTCGATGAAGATTCACCCCGTCTTTCATGTCTCGTTACTGTCTCTCGCCCCAAGCAACCCAGTTCCCGGGCAACAAGAAACCCCCCCACCACCGATAGAAATTGAAGGAGAACAAAAGTAGGAGGTGGAGCAGGTCATGGACTCTCGACGACGTCACGGACAGCTAGAATACTTAGTGAAGTACGTTGGTTATGACGAATCTTCCTGGCAACCTTTCTCGGACCTCGATCATGCTCCCGATCTCGTCAAATACTTCCACACGTGCTATCCACGGAAGCCTAGGCCTATCAGGAGTTAGGCCTGGAGGGGGATCTAATCTATCACGGCGTACCACGAGCTACAAGGGAAGGAAGGATATTCAGGAATGGGTTATCGTACAGGTTCGGGTTCGGAAGGTTCTTTGGGTTTCTAATGGTTTCTGATTACACGAAGGATAAGTCATAACGGACAAGGGTGAGGACTAGTATATATATGGAGTCATGGATCTTTCTTCTTCTTCTTCTTTTCTCTTTTCTCTTCACTTCGTCTTCCTGTTATCAACCCTCCTATATAGGGTTTCTCGTCTCTATTGTCTTTAGACTTTGTTTGTCTCTTAGGATCTAACTACGTAATCTTATTGTACTCAAGCTTCGCTTGGCCTGATACGCTAAGAACCACGTGACCTTCGACCCCGCTCTCTGCCTCGCTTAGTTCCTCGTCCATAGTCTTGCCTCGCACTGTCTCGCCTCGTCTCGCTTCGTTCCTCGTACTGTCTCGGTTGTTAACCTTGGCCTTCTGAATATTGTCTCCGCTTCGCTCCGTAACAATACCCTCTGCCCCTTACACCAGAAACCATGGCCAACCTGGCAAGAGCGAATTACTTTACCAAGTTAGATTTACGCTGGGGCTACAATCAGATCCGAATTAAGGAAGGGGATGAGTGGAAAACAGCTTTTCGTACGCGGTATGGGCATTGGGAATACTTGGTGATGCCTTTTGGTTTAACAAATGCACCCGCTACCTTTCAACGGTGGATCAATGATATCCTACGCCCGTTCCTAGATCGTTGCGCAACCGCTTATCTGGATGATATACTGATCTATTCGGAGACCTTGGAGCAACATCAACAGGACGTGCGACAAGTGTTGGAAGCCCTGGAAGCCAACGAAGTTCACCTGAAACCTGAGAAGTGTGAGTTCAGCGTACAGGAAACTAAATACTTGGGAATGATCTTGACACGATGAAAATGGATCGACGATGTCTGAACAATCGTAGACTGAAGCGAGGGACAGTGAAAGAGGTTCAGGAATTTCTGGGGTTTGCTAACTTCTATCGGCGTTTTATCTACGCCTATTCCCGGGTAGCTCAGCTATTAACTACTCTAACAAGCACGTCACGATTTGAATGGGACGCGAAAGTGGGAGGCTTTTCAGAAACTAAAAGCGGCGTTTCTGCGGCGTTCTGATGCACCCGCGCGAAAGAGAGTTTATTGTTGAAACAGATGCTTCCGACTATGTGTCTGCCGGGATTCTATCACAACGGGATGATGAACAAGTTTTGCATCCAGTCGCTTTCTTTTCCAAAACACATTCGCCGGCGGAATGTAACTATGAGATCTACGACAAGGAGTTGTTGGCTATCATTCGATGCTTCGAAGAATGGAGGCCTCATTTAGAGACGGCCCAATTTCAAGTTAAGGTCTTGATGGATCATCGTAACTTGGAATATTTTATGTCCACCAAATTGTTAAATCGTCGTCAAACTCGTTGGGCGGAATTCTTGTCTCGGTTCAATTTTGTTATTCAATACAGGCCTGGAAAACAAGGGAGAAAAGTGGATATCTTGACGAGGAGGCCTAAGGACTTACCAAAGGAAGGGGATGAAAGACTGGAGCAACAGAGTAGGATAGTGTTGAAGAAGGAAAATTTGGATGAAAAGATAAGTTTGTTAGCGGGCTCTTTGTCAAATGAACCCGCTGAAGGATCGTCTCCCGTACAAAAGTTATTTAACAAAGCTTACCAAGTTGACAGTTTTCTCAACAAGATTCTAGCCATGCTTCGAGACGGTGTTCGACAGTCGAAAAAAATTTCATTAGCCGAGTGCAAGGAAAGCGAGGAGGGGTTGTTATTGTATCGGAACACTCTCTACGTTCCTGATTGCGACGAGCTTAAACTCTATCTTCTTCGCGAACATCACGATAAACTCTCTGCGGGACATCCTGGAAGGTCTAAAACGTTGGAACTTTTTGGTTGAAATTATTACTGGCTGACCATGCGGAAATATACAGACCGCTATGTTCGGAACTGTCACCTCTGTCGGCGGAGCAAAGCAAATCACAATCCTCTACAAGGTGTTCTACGATCGTTATCGATACCTAAAGGACCTTGGACGGATATCACCATGGACTTTGTCACTGGACTTCCGGAGAGCAATGGATCCAATGCTATCCTGGTAGTTGTGGATCAGTTGACAAAAATGAAACATGTTATCGGCACTACAGAAGATGTCAGCGCCCGGGATCTGTCTCGTCTATATCTGGAACAGGTCTGGAAGCTTCATGGGCTACCGGAAACTATTGTCTCAGATCGAGGAACCCAGTTTACTGCCGAATTTTGGAAAGTACTCTATGAGCGGCTAGAAATTGCACCTCGATACTCCACGGCCTTTCATCCCCAGACTGATGGACAAACCGAGAGGATTAACGCAATTATGGAGCAATACCTACGCAGCTATGTGTCTTATCAACAGGATAACTGGGCTGATTATCTCTCAATGGCCGAGTTCGCTACCAACAATCATATCTCCAAAACGACTAATATGTCTTCTTTTCAGGCGAACTATGGAAGACACCCTCGAATGACATTTGGACCCTTACAGCATGTAAAAACAACAAACGAGGATCAAGCCAACGGGTTGGCTAGAGAGATGTCCCAGGTCTTCGACTTTTTGAAAAGCGAAATGTTTAGAGCCCAGAAGATACAGGAAGAAATGGCCAATCTATATCGGAGCCCGGCACCACGATATATAGTCGGTGACCCTGTCTGGCTTTCCACTCGGAACATAGCAACAAAACGTCCTCCCAAGAAACTAGATTGGAAACAAATTGGCCCCTATACAGTGAAACGGATTGTGAACCCCTACGCCTATGAGCTAGAACTACCCTCATCCATGAAAATACATCCGGTATTTCATGTTTCACTTCTGTGACGGAGTAGCCGGACACAGAGAAGACGACAATGATGACGCAGAAAGACTCGAGGAATACAGCCAGACAACGAGGACACCGACAAAGACAGAGATGATGCCGGGCGGGCACAAGCACAGGCACCGGCCAAGGCAAAGGCAGGGGCAAAGCTCCGGGCAGAGACAAGGACAAGGGCAGAGAGAGTGAGGATCGGATGGACCTCAACGAGAACGATGATGATAGTTATGATAGATCCCGAAGCCAGGTTCTGGGATCTCAGGGACCTATGACGAGAGAATAGGAGTATATTCCTAAATCAGCAAGCCTATCCAACCCTACCGGAGGCCCGGGAGGTGTGGGAGACGTTCGGAGACATCCGTCAAACTTTCGATCTCCAGGGGCTTACCCGCCCGTACGAGGGCCTCCTGAGCCTTTGCGGGAGCCTCCCGAGCCTTGAAGAAGGCTTAGAGGGCTCTCCTGATGCTAAGCGGCGCTCTCCCGGCGCCCTCTGGAGGCTTTGTTATTCTCTCCCAAGGGACTGCGAGATATCGCAGACCTCCACACTAGTAAGAGGTTTTCGTTTAGAGAGGCTTCAGAGACGCTCTGTGAGGGCTCCCCAAGCCCTCCTGATATCTCCGGAGACTACTAATGATTAAGCGAGCCCTCCCAAGCTCTCCTGTAATCCCTGCCAATCTCCTGGGCTCTCCTGAGGGCTCGAAGATTAAGCTAGATCTCCCATGCTCTCCTGTAATCCCTGCCAATCTCCTGGGCTCTCCCAACATCTCCGAGGACCTTCAAACTATTACTAATCTACTGATACCTCGAAATCCACTTTGATTATTAATAGCATACATAAAAATAGAAGTCCTCCCCCAAAATCACATATCCACTGTCGAGGCGGGAGAAGGCTCTTGAAATGCTTCTCCCGCCTTCACCATGCCCCTCAAATCACTTCTCTCAATCACTGCTGGTGCCTTCCCTTTGTTCCTGCGCGCCTTTGCAGCTCTCCATGCAGCTATATCTGCAGCTAATTGAACATCATCTTCCTCCAGGCCGACTCTGGATATAACCTCTTTAGGCCCTCTTAACTCATCGACCTAAAAGACTTGTTAGTGTGTGGATAAGGCCCTTTGAAACTTTTTATTTACCTTCGTGAATCGATTCTCGTATTACTTCCAGTGTGCCCTCCAGTTCTCCTTGCTTCTTTTCCCCATGTCTTAACATCGCTGTTATAGGTAGCTGGAGGTATCGAAGTCAGCAAGAGCGCTTTCAGAGGGCTTGGTGCTCTCATGATATCTGGATTCTGATGCGGGTTGAAGTTCAACCCGATGTATATCTGTTTTCCAAGATCGTAAGACAAAGCCAGATTGCGGTGCAAACTAGGCTAATAAACGCCTGAGATATATCATCAATGAAACCAGGATCACTCATGCACGCGTTTTATCACCTTTGTAATATTTTAGAAATATTACTTGCGATTCCGGGGCCCAAAAGTGAAGCCGGCCTGTCTAGTGGCTGTCAGCACCTTGCCGAAGGCTCATAGAATGGTGGAGAAGGCTCTTACAGTATAATTATCGGGATCGACATAAAGCGGTCGTTCTGAGGAGAAAGGACATGCTACCCTTTGCCTCGGCGTTTTCTCTCGCTCAACCCATACAAAGATCGTGACGTATAGTCGTAGCTGCAAAAACAAGGTGCAATCTCACCGCGAACAATTGATTTGAACCTAATGGGACCAGTTAGCGAAGGCTCACTAAAGCCCTCCGAAGGCTGACGAGGCACTCACGTCGTGGCTCATTAAGCTTAGCGTTGGTAGACTTGTATTAAAATGGTCGTTTGCCTCACTCCAAAACCGACGGACATTAATACTAAGAGAATCAGCTTGAGGCCAAGGCTCCTCGAGCAATGTATAACGTCCGAGAAGGTATCCCACATGCTTGATTACGGACTTGACCTCTGCTGCGTTTTCATTAATGGAGTCAGGCTCTGGTGCTCCATACTGCGAAGGCGTTGGCGTTCCATATGGAGATAGGGCTCTACGATATTGCTGTGGAGAGCTAGGCATGCGAAAGGGTTGTGAATTTGAAGGGGTTTTCACGTTCTCGCGGTCGAGCTCTTGTCGCAAGGTGCTGTTGATTGAGCGAAATGAGGAACTTGTGGAGGCAATGCTAGCCCTTTCGGAGGCTGCAGCCTTCCGTGGAGTTTCCTGCCGTGAATTAACGACATGGTGGGTTTCTGCTCCGTTATATCAGCGGTTTGACTGAGCGATGGAGATTTAAATATCAGCATACCTGCATCGTATTTCTGCAAAGAAGAAGAAGCAATTGCTTCTGCCGCCAGATCCATTCGTCTCGCCGGTGGCTGCAAGAGCCCTGGCGGAGGCCACAGGGGCCTCCCTTGGTGTTTTTCCAGCTCGCGACCCCCGGTTTGATGGTGGTCGTGGCAGTGGTCGTGATGGTGGTGGTGGTTGTGGTGGTTGTGGTGGGGATGGTGGGACTGGGGATATACTCCGTTCTGATAAAGGCATACGCTGGGGCGGTGGTGCATTCTCATCTCCCGGCTCCTCATCCTCATAGTCATCCTCATGGATTTGAACGTAGTCTTCCTCCTCGGATGATCGTCAAAATCACTCCAGGTTTTTGGTGGGCCCTGCGCTCCGTTTACCATTGCCCTGTCGGAAACCTTTCTGGAGGTTCGAGGCCATGTAATGTCGAGTCCGTATCTGGTTCTGTAGTACGAATTCCTCTGCTCATGTGCTCAGAAAGCTCATCGCAGGCGTTTATTAATGGAAGAGATCGGGGCTTGCATGCCATGTCATCCTTCCTCAATCTTCTGACTTGTTGATTTTCTTCTCTGGAAGCCATGATGGTGGTTTGTAGGGCTGGAAGAGCCTTCATGAAAGGCTCTCACCTCCACTATATATGGTTCGATTCATCTGTATATCATCTTTCTTTTACCGGCAATTCAGGGTTTTTGGCGAGAAGCCTTCGGACGGCTCGCTAAGACAAAATCAATTCTATAACTAATCTAAATAAGATAACGCGATACCCAAATAGGCAACCATACTTTCCCAAACAGGCAAAATTACCGCGTCTCCAAAAAACAAAAACTACAGTCAACGTCAAATCGACATCAGGCGTACAATCAAGCCTTCTAAGCTCAATCAATGCCCTTAGGGCTTCTAAACTCATACTAGATCGTCAGAGTCGCCGGAGGCACTGTCGTTGGCATCTCGCCTTCACCGTTGGTGTCTGCAAACAGGTGATTTCTGCCGGCCTGGGTCCAAATCGTTCGCGATCGTAGTGACAAGACTCAAGGTAATGGCATTTGGGTAGAGCTTTCCATAATCTTCGTTGGCGCCTTGTCGCGGCGTACTCTGGGCGCTCATGCACCAGGACAATCTGCGCATCGTTAGTGCAGGCGTGGAGATATTCAAACCTGTTTGATCAGCGCTTATTCCTAAGCGTTAGCATTTCCTCCTCAACATTGAGCGCTATTCCATCAATGTCGCCTCTAGTAAGGTCTTGATATCCTTCTAGTGAAGGTTTGAGAGGCATTTGGGTAGGCCGTAATGATTGCCAAAGGCCTGTAGCGCGCGAGCGGGTTTTCTCAGTGGTTTTGAGCCAACCTTCCAGCTCTTGAATCTCCGATCTGCGCATTCGGATTTGGGGATAGGGTGCCTGCGCCGAAGTGCCGAATTGGACAACGCCCGTAGAAGGCTTGGAAAGCCCGGAAGCTCCTGAAACAGCTGTTGGGGCTCGCTTTATTGCAACTCTTTCTAAATCTTGCATAGACAACCCCTGCAGGATGTTAATAAAGGGGATAAGCGATCCGGGTCCGTCTCGTCGTAGTGGCGGTATATATCACTGGGGATGCCTGTAACCCTTTCTGGGTCAATAATATGTATGGTTATTGCCGGCCTGTAGGGTATTCCCAAGGCCTGCCAGACCTCCGATGTGGTTTGCAGTTCGTTTGTGTGGGCAGGAGGTGCCCCGGAGGTGGGTGTATCTTTAACTTCATCATCTGCCCAAAGCCGTGGCGTTGGGCTGTCCTGTTTCTCTTCTGTGATAGATCGATAATGAGGCGGAGGAGGGCTGCTTGGACCTTTATAGAGTCCTCTGAAGCGCTTTGTTGACCATGTGGTCGCCGCGACCTGATGGCCTTGTGGTCATGCAAAATTGACACAGATTGTTGAATAATTGTTCGCCGAGGTGGCGCATTAGCCCACCCTCTCTTACCATCGTCGTCGCGATAGCATCTTTTCCAGTCAATTGTAGGATTCTTGGCAGTCACGGATTATCGTGCACTTGTGCGTAGCTGGTCTCCCGCGTAGTGGCATGGTTGGAGCCTTTTCCGGGTTTGTGGGGCCTTTTTGGAGGTTTGGGGTAGGTGTTAAGATTTGAAGGGACGTTTAAAGACATGGCTGTCAATGGCTTGAGTATAGAGCTTTAGAGTGGATACTGTACCATCTTAAATATTGTATAGTAATTCAAGATCGAAGCCTTGAAAGGCCTCGAGTGGCCTGAAGAATCGTATGTTTGAAAGTGGCAGGTTTGAATGTGGTAGGTTTGAAGACATGAAAACGGATGGGCGGTATTTATCTATGATCAAACCTCACTACATGGCGAATATAGGATCGCGTGATGTCAGAATCAGGAGAGCTTGGGAGAGTTCACTTGTCATCAGTAGTAGTAGTCTCAGAGATATCAGAGGGCTTGGCGAGCCTCCAGGAGGCAGGAGATTGGCAGGGATTACAGGAGAGCTTGGGAGGGCTCACTTAATCATCAATAGTCTCCGGAGAGATATCGGGAGGCAGCGAGCCCTCAGGAGGCGGGAGATTGGCGGGGATTACAGGAGAGAGGCAGAGAGGGCTCGGCAATCATTAGTAGTCTCTGGAGCCTGGATGGCTTGCCAAGACAAAAGATAAATCATATAATTATTGCTAATACCTAAAGAGGTAACCGGGGTAAAATTAAGAACTGCATGTGCAAAAACAAAAAACTCCAATTTCTAAATGAAGACTCCTCAAGCCTTCTAAACTGCCTACAGAGGTTTGGAAGCCTATCACCGTCGTCGCTAGTTTTATCCTCTGCACCTACAGTCAGAATAATAAGATTCATATAAATGCCATTCAGGAAGAGCATTCTATAATGCCCATCTCGATAAGTTCATGGATAGGGTATATTCAGACCTTCAAGTTCCTATTCCATAAGCTCTATATCATTAATATCGTCCTCAGTCAGGTAATCCCATCCCTCTGGTGAAGGCGTTTGGGGCCTTTGGGTAGGCCCAGCTATGATTGCCGAAGGCCTATAAAGCACTGCACAAAGCCTTAAGGGTTTTGCCTCTGTGGCCCTGAGCCAACCTTCCAGCTCTTCAGAGTCTCCGATCGGCACATATTCCGGATTTGGGGGATAAGCTGCCTGCCTCCGGGGTGCCGAATTGGACATCACCCCGTAGAAGGCTCGAGCAGCCCTCTTAGGGTCCCCTGGAGTGGCTGGTGGGACTCGCTTCAGCGCGAGGGCTGCTAAATCATCGTACATGACAACCGAGAATGCGGTAAATGGCATAAGCGGCGCAATCCCATACCAGTCGTATGGGCCAGTGCGTATCGCTTGGGATGGCAGTAGCGTTCTCTGGGTCAATAACATGTACGGTTATTGCGGGCCTGGAAGGTATTCCTAATGCCTCACAGGACTTGATTACCAACTTATAATACCTCTCGTTATCCACCGCACTTTCCAAAGCTTCGTCATGTCGTTTGTCTATCCTTTTCCTTTTCTGTAATAGATCTACAATGAGATGGGCTAGGGCTGCTTGGATCTTTATAGAGTCCTCTGAAGCCTTTTCTAACCACTTGGGCTTCAAATTCGTGAGGGCCTTGTGATCCATGGCATATTCGCACAAATGATTGAATGAAGAATCGGAGCTGGATTTATTCACGCGTTATCCTTGTCATCTCATCGTGAGCTCTTTGCGTAGAGCGCTATAGATACCATCTTTATCTAGCGCCAAGATTCTCCGGCAGTCGTATGTGGTCTGGCAAATGTTCTTGGCGGGCTGTTTGTATCGTGGTGCCATTTCAGGGGCCTCCTTGGTCTTTTGGACCCGCTTCCTGATTTGTGGGTCTAACTTGGGGGGTAGGGAACGTCGAGTCTTAGGGGTAGGGAACGTCGAGTCTTAGGGGTAGGGAACGTCGAGTCTTAGGGGTAGGTGTCGTTGGGGGGGCGCCAGGGGCCATCGATAAGCCCTTGGGAGGCCTAGATCCTGAAGGCCCGGATCCTGAAGGCCCAGATCCTGGAGGGCGTAGAACGGGGCTTTTCGGAGCTCATGACATTCCCGACTTTCCTTCTGGGTGCTCAGGGTATCTCTTCCTCTGACTCGATCTACTATGTAGGATGCAACACTCTCTTGCTAGAGGCTGAACTAAGGAAATTTGAGCTCTCACTATCAGCGTCTTCTTGGGAGATTAATGGTCCGACCTCCTGTTTTTTGGATGCGTTTTTATCACTATTGGAGGATATGCGGCTTCGTTTTTGGCCTTGTTTAGGGCTTGCCGGGGTGTTGTTGGGGGTGTTTGGTGAGGGGTGCGGTTTAGATCTTGAAACATAGAAGAGGAAAAAAAAACCTCCTGTATATATGTCAATTGCTTGAATATGGAGCAATAGAGGAGATAAGATACCATCTTATATCGTGTATTATAAACTCTTGAAGGCTTCGAGAGACTTGGAGATAGTGTAGTAAGCTTGAGCCAGTGTATCGATCCTAGGGATGGATAGGGATAGAAGTAGGAGAATAGGAGAGCGGGGTATCTTGATCAAACTTCACTATGTCATATATTGGAGTAACAATTGAGCAATCGTATTGAATCATATGATGTCACTCGAATATTGTGATCAGGATGTTAGTGCGATAAGATATGATCTATCGGTGCACGGGCCCATTTAGAGTGTCAACTTCCCCGAAGCCTCTCAAGCCTAGGAAGCTTAGGAGGCCCTCGGGGTTTTAGAGTCTCCAAAGCCTCCAGAGCCTCCGAAGCCTCCACCAATATTGACTATCAGCAATGAGATCACGATGTCCATTTTGCATGCAGATTTCGCCAATGCTGGTAGTTTCGATCGACATCTCTCAAAAGTCCACCCATCGCGGGCCTACAAATGGTACGACAGGCAGCTTTCAGGGACTCCCGTTGAGGGCTCGCGTAGCCTTCTCGAAGGCTCAGGGGGTTCCCACGAGGGTGGACGTTTGAATATCTGGAACAGCGAATCCGATACTGAATCGAATGATGAAGATCATACTTTGGGATCACGCGGTTCAATCTAGCAACTACCATATCACGAGTGCAGGAGCCTCTTTTCACCGCAGCAGGATATGATGAAGGCTCAGAAAGCCTTTTGATCAACCCATGGCAGCCTTTCGAATCAGCAGAGGAATTTCGGTTATCGCGCTGGTTCCTACAATCGAATGTATCTCAGGGTCAAATAGACGATTTCTTCCGCACCGTACGCCCTCTACAAGGCTCCTACAGTACTGGTAGAGGCTTCGCATGCCTCCTCGACGAGATGTCATCTATGGGGGGGTTAGGAAAAGAGAGCTGGATACACCCAGAGGTCGAAATGGACGGGCAGAAAATTCCTTACTACTACAGGGACCCTATGAATATAGTGCGTTTTCTTCTGGGACAACGTGCATTTAGGGAGTCCTTGGTGTATTCACCTATTATAGAATACAATGAAATGGGAGGCGGATGTATGGGGAGATGCCTGCGGCAGACTGGTGGTGGGAGATGCAGGTTCGCAACACATTAGAAGGCTCAGGGGCCTCCAGCCCCTCACAAATGTAATAGAATACCCTTCCAGAAGGATCAGCGGTGGTGCCAGTAATATGTGCATCAGGCGGAACACACCTCACTAATTTCAGTGGTGACAAGAAAGCTTGGCCAGTCTAACGATTGGCAATATCGCGCCGGACCGCGAAATAAGCCTCTAATTGCAGCGATCATACTCCTAGCTCTACTGCCAGGTGCCACCAAGGTTGGAGTGCGTGCGAATGAGCGGCGTTGGGAGGCCAGATGGTCGCCACCAGGTCGCTCTCTGAGGTTCTCGAAGGCCTCCAGGGCCCTGCGGAAAGGCGAGCTTATAGTATCGCTGATGGCTATGTGCGCCTATGTTATCGATCTTATGTGCATGGATTGCGGATCAAGCCAGAACAGCGCCCTGCTAAACATCAACAATCAGGCCTGCAGGTGCGAAGTTGATTTCAAGGACCTGGGGAGCCTTCAAGAAAACCATGCCACGCATTCAGGGCGATATATCGAAATGGTAGGCGTTATAAGGAGGATCGTCAGATACAGCACCCGTTGAATACCTGGTGTCGAAATCCTTCAAAACTACTGTACAATACTTTGTGGCGCTTGCCGAAGGCTCAGGTGTATGATCTTACGTAAAGTAAGATATGTTGCATAATATTTATCTCGGCCTATTGAAACATATGATGGAATGGATTCAATTGTTTTTGAAAAAACACAATCGGCTAGAGAATTTTGATCGGGCTTGGGTGTCCATTAAGCCTTATATAGGGCTTGCTGTATCAAATAAGGCTTATCGGGCAACTACACAATGGCAAGGTAAAGAAATACGTGATCTCGGTCGGATAGTTCTAGGAGCCTTTGCAGTGGCTCTTTGGAATCCCCCAAGAGCTTTGCAGGGCGACTTCGGGAGATCCTTGAGGTGTGTTTGGTCACTAATCGATTTCCACTTGATGGCACAGTATCTGGCATACAAAAGAAACACTAGACTATCTTCAAGGGTATCTCAAGGATTTCCACAAGTATAAGGATGTGTTTCTGGAATTTAGAGCCGATAAACGAACAAGGAAAGAGGCAAAGGATCGAACAAAGGTGCTGCAAGGCTCGGGAAGTATTGACAGAGGCCTGGTGGAGCTTGAGGAAATTCGCGAGGCTTCTCATTTCAACTTCATTAAAATGCATTTTCTTTCACACTTCCAGGGGCATGTAGAGCGATTTGGTAATATCCCAATGTTTTCAACCGATGTGAGCAAGTTAGCTCATAGGCAACAAATTAAAATGGCTTATACAGCCTCCAATCAGTTCGACGCAACAGTTCAGATTCTCGATTACCATTCAAGGCGTATAGCTATAGAGATACGGGTCTTAAATCTAAAAGATATTGTTGTCAGTCTTCTAGAACATTACGAGGGCCTCCCAAGCCATCGAAAGAACCTACAGGGTATGTTAGAAGTATTCAAAAACGAGGACCCACAAAGGACAAACGAAAGATTCCTAGACGATGATAAACACCCAAAACCTAAAATGACGACCCCCGATGGTGGACCCCACATATTATCTGATATCGCCGATATGATTAAAATAAATAGAACAACACTAGCAAGAGCGGTGTCGGAATATAGTCAAGGCTTGAGCCGGGGAGAACAAGGCTTATTGAGCCTTCTGGATTGCCCGGTAGGGTGCTTTGAGTGCCTACAGGTGCCAGTACCAATTTTTCAGAAGCCTGACAGTTACGAGATACACAATATACGGATTGTCTGGGGCGGCATTATTTAGGAAAAGGTCATTTCGAAATGATTGGGCATGGATTAAAGTGGCGCAGCGAGCCGTGGGGAGCCTTTCGGGGCGCTCTGGGGCTTATGCGAGCAATATTCAAGATCGTGACAGTATATCGCGAAAACATATCAGAACATGTCTTGTAGAGCTACTGGAAGCCAAGGATAGGAGTCTTCCAGACGGCTCACACGGTCTTCTTAGAGTTGCGAGGCGCTCTCGGCAAAGGTTTTGGGTAGTTAATATCAGTAGTGTTTTGGGAATGGCTCATTTGTTCGAGCTGGGACAGGTCGATGGCTTGTGAGCGAGGATAGATTTGAGCGTGGAATGAGTTCGATATATGGTGACAATGTCTCTGGTAGCCTGGAGAAAGTGCGAGAGGCCTTCGTAAAGGCTCGAGTGATTCAGCTGGCGTAGAATGTATTTAGAATAAAATTAACGTGATAATAAGCGAAACAATATGATCTAGATCGGGGGCTCATGAGGGCTCCAGAACCCTTTACAAAGGCATAGAGGGCTAGAAGCTCCCGGAAGTGGCGGGGTAGCCATCAAGAACTGTATATGTTTTTTGCGTGAAAATAGGTTGTTGTTGGTGGCCTCCGAAACTTACTAATCAAGGCTCGGAAGGCCTCTGGAAGGCTCGGGAGGCGAGAAACAATTAGCGAGGGCGTCAGGATAGGTAAGGAGGGTAACAGCTTTGGCGGTGGGAATCGAAGGCTCAGGAGACCCTCTGGAAGGCGAGAAACAATTAGCGAGGGTGTCTGAGGTAAGAAGGGTAACAGAAGGCTCAGGAGGCCACATACAATTAGCGAGGTGTCAGGAGAGTAAGGAGGGTAACAGAAGGCTCAGGAGGCCCTCTAGAAGGCTCGAGAGGCTCGGGAGGCGACGAATGGTTAGCGAGGTTATTAGGAGAGACGGGAGGGTAGTTGCCTTGGCAACGGTCTCCGGAGACCCAGTCGAACCTCTGGAGAGAGTTTGAATCTTGCTGATGTGTGTATCGAGATAACAGAAAGACGAGACAGAGAGAAAAGAAAGAAAGAACTAAAGAAAAGATTCGTCCGCTCTATTTAACACATTCTTCGCCAGTCCCCTATGACTCACACCTCCATCCACAGAATCCCATAGAAACCCACCGTAACCACACCTCGTATTCCTCCCCACCATCTCCTCCATTTACATTACAAATCTATCACGTCATAGAACCTCCTGGAATCTAATGACGTCATCATCTCCCCACCTCCGTCCATCCTGGCTTAACAATCGCTCTTCCATCGCAACCCTCTACCTTCTACCAGACTGTCGGAACCGATGCCAAGATGCCGGGACAACTTCTCACGCCGGCAATCAACGATCCCGTTCCAGGACAAATTGTGGAACCACCTCCACCTGTGGAAATTGAGGGAGAAATGGAATGAGAGGTTGCAGAGATTTTGGACTCAAGAAAGAGAGGGCGACGGGTAGAATATTTAGTGAAATATATGGGTTATGGGGAGCCTTCTTGGCAACCCTCCGATGACGTAGAACACAGTCCTGAACTTCGGAAAGCTTTTCACGATCAATATCCCTCGAAACCTCGGCCTATTAGGAGCTAGGCCCTAGGAGGGGACCTGATCTGTCCCGGCGTCTTGGCATCGGTTCAGACAGTTCGGTAAGGGAAAGCAGGGTGTGACGGAAGAGGAATTAGTAGGCGAGGATGAACGGAGGTAGGGAGATGGTGACATCATAAGACTCCATGAGGTTCTATGGCATGATGGATTTGTAATGTAAATAGAAAAGATGGTAGGGAGGCATGCGAAGTGTGGTTACAGCAGGATTTCATGGGTTTCTCTGAATGAAGGTATGAGTCATAGCGGGCTAGTGGAGGAAGGTGTTAAATAGAGCGGGGGGGGTTCTTTCTTTAGTTCTTTCTTTCTTTTCTCTCTGTCTCGTCTTCCTGTTATCTCGGTATATAGGAATCCAATCCTACTCTTCGAAAGCCAGAGTCCCCGAGATCCTAGAACCTACATCAGCAAACTCAACTTCTAACTGCAGTCTCCCAACAGTCTCTCAAGTCTCAGGAGAGTCTCCTGACACTCCTGGATACATTTTGGTTCTCCTGAGGCTCAGGGGACATCAGGAGACAAATCAAGTCTTGCTGATGTAGCTTCGGGATCTATCATAGTTCCCATCATCGTTCTCGTTGAGGTCCATCCGGTCCTCACTTCCCATGCCTCTTGCCCCGGTCCTTGTTCGAAGCTTTGCCTCTGTCTTTGCCTTTGCTGGTGCCTGTGCTTGTGCCCACCCGGCAATACCTCTGTCTTCGTCCGTATCCTCGTTGTTGGCTGTGTTCTTCGAGTTCTTCTGCGTCATCATTTATCGCGCTAACCATGCGCAGTTACTCCGTCGCGTGCTTGGACGCGAAGGCGACAATGATGGCGCTCGAGCGCTCGCTAAACTGTTACGGAGCAACACGGAGACAACGGACAAGAGAGCCGAGGTACACAACCGAGATGAAGACGAGGACGAAGGTGAAGGGCGGTGACGGGAATGTCTAACCGAGGAGCAGGGTCGTGGGGCAGAGAGTCCAGATGGCCTCTCTGACGTAGTTGTGAAGACGAAGGTACCAGTAGATGACGCGCACTACGGTCATGGACTAGGAACGAGGCGAGGCGAGACGAGGCGAGACGAGGAGCGAGAACGAGACGAAGACGAGGCGAGACGAGACGAAGACGAGAGGCGAAGCGAGATACTATGAAAGACTCAAGAGAGAGTCTTGGCACGAGGAGTATTGATGACGTATTATATTCAGAACTAGAGACAAGACGAAACCAAACAGTAGAGTTGATAACGGGAAGAACACGTAGGAAAAGAAAGAGAAAGAAAAGGACAAAGGAAAGGTTCGTAGCGACGTATATATACCCCTCCTAATCCCTGTACAGTCATGACTCATCACATCGTGTATGAAACCCATAAACTCAAGCGAAAGAAAGAAATACCGCAACCGAGAACCGTTCCTCAATATCCCCCTCCTACCGTAGTCCGTGGTACACCGTGATAGATTAGGCTCTCCTTCAGGCCTAACTCCTGATAGGCCTAGGCTTACGTGGATATTTGTCGTGAAAGTCTCTAAGTAGATCGGGAGAGTGCTCCAACTCCTCCGGGGGTTGCCACGATGGTTCATCGTAACCAAGATATCGAACTAGATATTCAAGTCGCCCATGACGCCTTCGAGAATCCAAAACTTGTTCGACTTCCCACTCTTGTTCGCCTTCGATTTCTATTGCCGGGGGCGGGAGCTGTCGCTGACCGGGTACGGGATTGCTAGCCGCGAGAGACAGAAGCGAGACATGAAATACGGGGTGAATTTTCATGGAAACCGGGAGGTCGAGCTCGTAAGCATAGGGGCTAACCATCCGCTTGATGACATAGGGTCCAATGCGTTTCCAATCTAGTTTCTTTGACAGTCGCTTGGTCTCAATGTTCCTGGTCGAGAGAAAGACCTTATCTCCGGCGTATCTGGGGGCTGGAGTTCTGTTGCGATTTGCTGCCTCCTCATGAATCTTCTGGGCCCGGGCCATCTCTTCGCGAAGCACATCGTAAATCTGAGCCATCGTCCTGACCATGCCGTTGGCCTGGCCTTCGTTGATGGTTTTACCATGCTGTAGCGGGGCGAAGGACATACGAGGGCTTCTTCCATAGTTGGCTTGAAACGGGGACATCTTGGTGGTCTCGGAGACGTGATTATTGGTTGCGAATTCTGCCATAGGAAGATACTGGGCCCAATCATCCTGTTGATACGAAACATAGGCTCGAAGATACTGTTCCATGATAGCATTGATCCTTTCAGTCTGTCCATCCGTTTGTGGGTGAAGGGCAGTGCTGTAACGTGGGGCAATCTCGAGACGGGAGCACAATGTTTTCCAGAACTCAGCCGTAAACTATGTACCGCGATCCGAGATAATGGTTTCCGGAAGTCCATGTAGTTTTCAGACAGATTCGAGATACATGGCCGCGACGTCTCTAGCTTTTGCTTCCTCAGTGCAGGGTATGAAGTGACGCATTTTTGTTAGACGGTCAACCACAACCGGGATTGCGTTAAAGCCGTTGCTCAAAGAGAGTCCTGTGATGAAGTCCATTGACACATCGGTCCATGGGCCCTTAGGAATGGCGAGAGGTCGAAGAACACCCTGTAGTGCATTACGAGAGGCTTTGCTGCGAGAGCACGTTTGACAATTCTGAACATAGCGGTCAACATACTTCCTCATGTTAGGCCAGTAGTAGTTGCGGCTGAGAAGCTCGAGAGTCTTGGCGCGGCCTGGGTATCCAGCGGAGGGTCTATCGTGATGATCTTGTACTAAACGAAACTGAAGATCATTGAACTCGGGAACGTAGATTGCCTGACGATATAGAAGAAATCCATCCTCTGTTTCGGTGCACTCGGCGAGAGATATCTTCTTTGAATGCTTGGTGCCGTTACGAAGCATTGTCAGGACTTGATCGGGAAAACTATCTTCTTGGTAAGCTTTAATCAACAACTCTTTCACAGTGGGCATTCCTTCAGCGGGTTCATTTGTCAAAGAACCCGCCAACAAACTTAGCTTAATCCTTGATCCCAGATTTTCCTGCTTCAGTACCACTTGCGACTGATGCGTGAGCCGCTCGTCCCCTTCCTTAGGCAAATCCCTTGACCTCCGTGTAAGCGCATCCGGTTTCCCCCCTTGCTTTCCTGGTCGAAACTGAATGATCAAATTGAAGCGAGATAAGAATTCAGCCCATCGCGTTTGTCGGCGATTTAGCAATTTGGTCGACATGAAATACTCCAGGTTCCTGTGATCACTCAAGACCTTAATCGGGAAACGAGACCCCTTCAGATTCGCATGCCACTCTTCGAAACTCCTAACCACTGCCAATAGTTCCTTGTCATAGATCTCGTAGTTGCACTCAGCCGGGGAGTGTTTCTTAGAAAAGAACGCCACAGGGTGAAGAATTCCATGATCATCATACTGAGACATAATACCGGCGGATACGTAGTCGGAGGCATCGCATTCCACAACAACCTCTTTTTCAAAGTCGAAGTGGGCAAGAATTGGGGCTGAGGTGAAAGCGTCTTTTAATTTCTGAAAAGGGCCTTCCGCGTCTTGGAACCATTCAAACTTTACGTTCTTTTTGGTCAAGGCCGTAAGCGGAGACACGACTCGGGAGTACTCGTAAATAAACCGTCGATAGAAGTTGACGAATCCTAGAAATTCTTGGACCTCTCTCAACTTAGTAGGCGTTTCCCAGTCTCTAACTGTGGACACCTTGCTAGGATCCATTTGAATACCCTCGGGGGTAATGATCAGCCCTAGATACTTGGTCTGCTGAACGTAGAACTCGCACTTCTCCGGCTTAAGGTGCACACCATGGATCTGAAAGACTTTGAGGATTTCTCGAACGTGTTTCTTATGCTCTTCCAGGGTCTCGGAGTAAATTAATACGTCGTCGAGGTAGGCGGTGGCGAAGTCGTCAAGGTATGGGCGCAGGAGGTCGTTGATCCAGTGATGAAAGGCAGCGGGGGCATTGGTAAGACCGAAGGGCATCACGTTGTATTCAAAGTGGCCGTAACGGGTCCTGAACGCGGGTTTCCACTCATCGCCCTCCTGTATCCTGATCTGATGATATCCCCAGCGAAGATCCAGCTTGGTGTAGTACTTGGCCTTGGAGAGACGAGACAGAGTTTCGGGAATCAAAGGTAGTGGATGACGATTCTTGACCGTGATCTCATTCAGCTTCCGATAGTCGACGCACAGACGTAGCGATCCATCGGCCTTCTTGACGAAAAGTACGGGAGCACCGGCAGGGGACTCGGAGTACTGAATAAAACCTTTTGACAGGTTTTCCGTGATGTAGTCTCTAAGGGCCTGTAGTTCCAATCGCGACATACCATAGAGAGGACCAAACGGAGGTACCTTGCTATCCTGAAGGACTATTTTCAAGTCGTGAGGACGGTGTGGCGGCAGGGCGAGGGCATCGGATTCTTTGAACAACGTCGCAAATTCCTGAAGTTCCCTGGGTACCCGAATCATAGGGTCTGAGATTGGATTTCCAGCAAGGGCCTCGTCGATAGCACGAATTGACGCACAGAAGAGTTTATTCTGCTGACGTGGGGCAAGTCCTACGAAGGGTACTGCCCCGATGGCCGCGATCTGAATTGCCGGGGCATCGGGGAATGAGATGAAGATTCCTTTGACCGTAACTGAGGCACGCGACCGAGAACAGTTCCTCACACAGAAGTCAGAGTCGAAGATAACCTTATTCGTCTTGGGTCTGATGGCCAGGTCGTGGTGTCTCATCCAGGGGATACCCATTACTAGTGGGTAATGCCCTAGCTTGGTGACGAAAAACGGAGCGAGTTCCTGGTGACCATTGATGTTCAACGATAACTTGGCGACGTGGGTGATCCTCCCTGATTCCACCAGCCTGCCGTCGATTACCTCGAGCAAGCGCGATTTCTTCAGGGGTACCGTGATGAGGCCGTGTTTAGCGACGAAGTCCTGATCAATGAAGGCGTACCCGGACGCACCTGTATCTATCAGGGCGTGGGTCTTCACCGGGGCGAGAGGGGACTGGGCGACAGTGCAGGAGACAACGAGGGATTCCTCAGACATCCTGTCTTCAGAGACGGCGGTGGCGGAGAGAACAAAAGTGGGTGGCGGGACTAGCCCCTTTGGTGTGCCAGTTTCTACCAAAGGGGCTGACCTTTTAACGCCGGCTTTGGGATTACCCTTTCAACTGGTGCTTTGCGCCAATTATCAGTGGTGCGAGGGTCCTGAGAGCAGGGGGCGAGGTAACGGGGCTTTGAGGTCTGGGCGGCGGGGCGAGCTTGTGTCCTGTTCGTGGCGGCAGAGGTGAGGCGACGGCGAAGGTCAGCGATGGTGGCATCGGCATCGGCGAGGGCTTCCTGGTGCAGAGCCAGACGATAGCGATACTCCTCTTTTTCGGCTGCGAGGGAGGCCACTTCTTGATTGAGGCTTTCTACGGCCTCAGCAGACACTTCATTGGCTTCGCACATGCGTTGCCAAAGATCAGCTACCTTGGTGTCGGCGGCTTCCAGTTCCAATTGGAGGTCTTCGATGACCTCGTCATGAGCCGTGCATACGGCAACTTCTGCTGGGACGGGGACGGGGACGGGGACGGAAACGATGAGGATGGCGAGGGCTTCGGCGATGAGGCTGTGGGCTTCAGCGAGCTCATACCCGAAGTCTTCTTCGACAGGGCCAAAGGTTTCCAAGAAACTCTGAAGTCTCTCGGGCAGGGAGCGAGGGGCAGAGGCATCAGGATTCTCCATAGGGCGGCCTATGGTGTGATGAGCTAGGGCGGGGTCTCTGAGGCCACGAATGATGGCTTCCGAGTCATGAGCGGGGTAGGAGGCGTCGGTGGCGGGGGCTCCGATGTGAAGCTTACCAGGGGCAGGTTGTGTGAAGGTGGCCTTAGCCCAGTGGGCGTCGGCGCGCTTGAGACCGTGAGCGAGGGCGTACTGCCGGAGGAGATGAACCTGAGGGTCCGAACCGAGGCGGCAACTAAGATCGAACCAGTAGTGACGGGGGACGAGGGCGAGGTGACAATACCCCTTGCGTTCCGGGAAGTAGCAATC